>CM065397.1:2135000-2735000 GCA_033060915.1 Euryodendron excelsum | reverse complement strand
AACACACAATTTGTTCATGCATAAATAAGTCTATCTTTAGTAATCATTTTGTGTCTTTCTAAATTTTGTTTGACATTTCCGTGAGCTCTTGGCCCTCGAATTATCACTTGCCAATGTCTAAGGGTTTTACATTTGTTAATCTGGTTGTTTACTCTGGCTTTCCATATACTGTTATGCTTTTTCTCCCTATCTGCTATTTTATGGTTATGATATAATAGACTTTTTAACCATCATTTCTTAATGGTTATTTTTTTAACCTACAAAGGAAAAACTTTTAACATCTGTAACCAAATTCATTCTCAGGACGTACCTCCAGCCACCGCCAAGCCCATCCCAAAACTTGATACCATTTTCTTTTTGGCTTGATACATGAGGAGAAAGAACAAACTCTTCAGTCCTGCCAACATTCTTTCCTTTTTTGGAATTGCTTCTGCTGCATTCATCACCAGTACTTAGTGTATGATGCTCAATCCAACTGGTTGAGATTTTACTTGCCTTAGACCTAATTGTCTATCTTACATATGAGGTCAAATGTAATATTCTTTTCTCAACCAACTGGCTAATATCACATGAGCTTTGAACTGAATCGCTCCATTGCTGTTACACAAAAATTAATTTTTAGTACGATTTGATTACTTAGTTTCTTAAATGCATGTTGCAATGTGCATATTCTATTGCATGGCCTTAAGTATGTCCCCGCAAAGGATATGATTCACTTAACAATTATTGGTTATGGATAAATATGCGTGTAGTATGAGTTTTTCTAGTTATGGTGCCAGATGATCATGCAGAGTTAGCTTACTTTATTTGAATTGCTCTATCCAGTATCCCAAATTTGTATATTTATTTTTATGTTTCTACACAAGGGATGGGGTACCATTTCTCTGTTCAATATTCTCAAAAAGTTCAAGAGCAGCAAAGAGAAGAAAACTGAACATTATTATGGCAATACCAATTCTCAAATCTTTTATGAGTCTGCTGTTTCAATAAATAATTGAAACTAACAGAATTTACATGATGACAGTTAATTCAGCCATGAGAGCTGGTTGTCAACATAAGAGATCTGTCGCGTTATTATCTCTCTTTATGGCCAGTTCACATTCTCTTTTTAGTTGGCTCAGCAATATTTCACCACATGGAAAAGACTCTCTCTCTCTCTAACTCATGTGGGTTTTCTTCCCCTCCTTTACGTTGATGTATTAAGGCCACATCCAGTTTGTTGGAGAAAAATAACATTATGTGAACTTAGCCTATCTGATATAGATGAGAGATCCCCCCCTTTATCTCCCTATTTCCTTTTTCTAATGCTCTCTCTCTCTCTCTATATATATATATACACATACATGCATAGGTTTATATGTATATATATGCCTACGTGTTTGTAAAGTTATACAATTCTTTTATTGCATATTTGAAAAATAAAATCTACATGCCTTTAAAGCCTTGATGTTTATGACTCAAATACTTCATAAATGAAATCATGACATGAAGGCTTTGTCTAAACCATCTCCAGAACTGCTTGTCTTTGTGAGTGAAGTCCCACATCGCCTGAATACGAAGGCCTATACCTCCATATATGCCCTTTGGGCAACCCTCACATTGCAAGCCGATTTTTAGGGTTGAGTTAGGTACATGGGTTCTTCAATATGGTATCAGAGCGATGGGCTACTTGTCTTTTTCTAATGCTCTCTCCTCCTTATTGAAGAATCCATGGGCCTAACTCAATCTTGAAAACTGGCTTGCAAGGTGAGAGTTGTTCAAGGGCATATATAGAGGTGTAGGCCTTCGTATTCAGGCGATGTGGGACTTCACTCACACCCTCCCTTACGCAAAGCGTGGAAATGTGAGGCAAGAGCATGAGCTGAGTGGTCCCAAGAGGAGAAGACCCTTCAGAACTTAGCTCTGATACCATATTGAAGAACCCATGGGCCTAACTTGACCTTGAAAGCCGGCTTGTAAGGTGAGGGTTGCCCAAGGGTACATATGGAGGTATAGGCCTTCGTATATAGGTGATGTGGGACTTCACTCATGCCCTCCCTCATGCGAAGCATGGATATATGAGGCAAGAGCGTGAGTTGAGTGATCCCAAGAGGTGAGAAGACGTGGGACTTCACTCACAGTCTTCATGTGGGAACTTGTGTGATTCTTTCTGATATAGCTTAAATGCTGAATGTAATGTTCTTGAACATTTCATAATCTCTTTTCTTTTGTTTATTTTGAAGTTTTAAGTGATTTAGGTTTCTCATCTTTCTTGTAGGAAGAGTAACTCCAGAAAGTGTGATTTATAGCTTTGGCACCCTTTTGCTTGACCTTCTCAGTGGAAAGCACATTCCTCCAAGCCATGTAAGTCGTGTCCCTTGCTACATTTATGTTTGGGCCACAAATTTAATGCACCCTTTAGTTCTTTGCTTCTGTTTACGTCGTTGTATATAGTGCGCTGAATGAGCAAAACCTTAGTGAATAAATTTTCAAAAGTTGCTATCTTGATAGACGTGATCAAGAGGATGCCAGCTAGCCTTTTGGTAGAGTCTCTAGGTTGTTGTGCCACACGCTTGAGATTGAATAAAATCATTGTATAGGTTGTGGGGGTTTATGGCTGTGGGCATTGCTTGGCCCACTGTCACCTATGGGGCCAGAAGAATAGATAAATAAATAAATTGGAAGAAGAAAGAAAGAAAGAAAGTAAGAAAGTGTAGTAGTGGGGAAAAATGTTAAGCGATCTCAAACATGCTCAAATTTGTTCATCATATCAGATGCAGTGACTTTAACTTAAAAAATCATCAAGACTAAAATTCAATTCTGAATTCGATCGGGGAACTGCAGAGCCATCTAATTAGACTTTACTATCTTGCCACACTTCTTGCAGCTCCTAGAAATGTCATATATTCTCTTTTGTAATTTAGGCTTCTCAAAGTAGACTTCTGATTGTTGTCATGTCAGGGCATCATCTACCAAGTGTCAATCTTGGAGAAAGCCTTTTTATATTTTCATAGTGGTAAAAATATATTTAGTGAAAAACCAAGAGATGCTTTCACCTTTTGTGGATAATTATTATTGTCTTCAATTGTTTATAGCTTTCTCAATCTGAAAGAAAGCCTCAAAGGGTTCGAAAAAGTGGACTTTAGCCAGACAAGCCGGCGCGGGTGTGGTATTTATGAGAAAATTTATTGACTAATTGCACCTGCTTCAGGTCTCATTTTGATTTGATGACATAACTCTAATTAGTTGTTTTTCTCTGACATTAGCTTTACATATTTTCTTACAAGGTTTGTTGAATTTTATTTGAGAATTTTCTAGTACTTCATTTCCTACTACTTTGCAACTAATGTTCAGTTGTTTTATGTCAGGCCCTTGACCTTATACGGGACAGGAATCTTCAGATGCTAACAGATTCTTGCTTGGAAGGCCAATTTTCTAATGATGAAGGGACTGAGTTGGTACGTTTGGCTTCAAGATGCTTACAATACGAGCCAAGAGAGCGGCCAAATCCAAAGTCATTAGTGGCTGCTTTGATTCCTCTTCAGAAGGAAACTGAGGTTGGTTGATTTCTGTAGTGGTGGAGCATACCCTTAATTCTGAGACCTTACTTTATTTATTTATTTTTCCTGCTTTCGATAGTGCCTTGTAAAACTCAAACTTGGATATGCTAAGATATCTTATTGAAAAATTATAGGCTATCCCTTCAGAATCTATTCTTGCTTCTTCAGTTGCCTTAATGACATCAAGTAGCATGCATAATTCTGTATGGAACAATAGTGGGAATAAATTTGTCTACGATTTATTCAATTTCATGATGGTAATATGAGATTGCACAAGCTGTTAGACATGACTTGCATGGATCATGCATTTTACTTGTACCTACTTGAGTAGCACTGCATGAGTGATATCCAGGCATCTTGATTGCTTGTGGCAGCATTACGTCAGCATGCGTGTTGCTTGTGCAGTTTTTCAATAGTGGATAGAATTTCTTGGTAAAATGTCATTTATTGAGATGACAGATAGGAGAACCTAAAACTTGTACTGCTGAAGTGCCAAGTAAACCATGAATGATTTGGCATAACCTTGGTGATAAGTTGATAACCCAGCTATTATTGAATTTGCTTAAGGATTAACGATGCAACCTGTAGGGTTTTTTTTGGTGCAACTCATATAGTAACATAGAGAAAAGAATTAGCCTGAGATTCATTGTAGGAAGGGAATTTATATTTGTTTTACTGTATCCAGAGATATAACTTAGGACCAAAAGTTTATTCCATACAATTCTACCAAAATAAACAAGCAAGTGCATATTTTAGTCAAATCTACTTTTGACTCTCAAGGGTATAAGTCGTGCTACAAAAATTCCAACTATAAATGGATTAAGTTAAATCTGGAGCTAACTGTATTACATGTTCCAAATCCATTGAAATTGATGCAGGCTGAGGACCTGAGGCATAATAAAGTTCATACAACTGCCTAGTCAAAACCTATGTTACATGGACTCTTCTAAAATGAAGTACCTGTGTCGAACATTTGACACTTAGACTTCAAAATTAGGTAAGGGACCAAGGGTATGGGTATCGATATGTGTCTGATATGTATTGTTGGACATTCACCTAATAAAAATGTTTATTAATTCTAGTTTACCTTATAAATATGCAAAAAGCTCCCATATTCTGTATGGAATTCTCTATAACATCTTGTAAACACTAATTTATCCTAGAAAATAAAACAAATATATTAAGCAATAAATATTTTGCCGTGTCCTTGTGTCCTTGGACATAGGAATTAGACCCTGCCACCCATACCTGAGTGCATGCAACATTTTTCAAAATAATTCAATGAAAACAAAATTTGTAGCTGCTTAAGGAAGCAGTGATATCTGCTGCTTGAGAAACTTCTGCCAGGGGAGGGGGAATTACTCCACACCAAGTTGCAAAAATTCTCATTCTTTAATTTTTGGGGCTTTTTAATTTTCGTGCCAACAACACTAGCCAAATTTGCAGTAATAATGGGTTGAAGAAGAATTCTCGTTTCCATTTTGGTTGTTACTTAAAGGGACTAAATGAGTTCATGGAAAACAGCGGAAGGAAATAAATAGGAACTCTCATCAATCTACATTCAATTAGCAAACCAGGTCAGAGTTGCTATTCTAGTGCTGTTAGACATTTAGATTTGAGTTGATTCTAGGTTAGACAGATTAAGATAATGTTGTTGGAGACAAATTTTTTCAAGAAAAGCACTAAGAAAGTCTTGTCATGTGCTTCTCTTGATGGTAGTTTATAAGACAGGTAAGTTCCTGTTAGAAAGTATAGATTTCTTCACCAAAAGTAGTTAGTTGAATGTAATTGTGAGGTGGCTAAGACTTAAGATTTTATTTTAAGATTCTTTGACAGTTTCATAATTATAAATGGGGGATTGATTCCAACAGTAAATGGGTTTGGTCAAGGGCTGGAATTAACTCTTGTGTTTATAAAAGAAAAAAAAAATGATTCATCTGCCTTTGAAAGGGGAATGGTTGAGAGGTTTTGCTTTGAGATATAATTATCTGATTTCCTCCTCTCTTTTTTTCTCTTTTTTCTTTGCTGCTTCTATTTGTTTCTCTACTGGCTGTTCTCTTTTAGTTTCTATGCAGTGAACTCACTCTTGTTGATTTAAACTATTAAAACAGCCATTATATCTTCTCAGAAAAATTTCTGTTTCCCTCACCCTATCTCCAAACATCCTTGAAATCTAGTCTGTGGTGAAATCTGATCCTGCTTCTTCTTTATGTTACTGAATTTTGAAAGTTCCCGCATTAGTTTGGCAACCCATTGTAATAAAATATGTAGTACTATAAACATCTTTAAAAAATCTCACACTATATTCTTGCAGCTTAAAAAAAAGTCTGATTCAGTTTGGAGAAGAGCAATAGACAGTGTAACCTTCACTTTATGACCTCTGAGTTCCACTTGGAGAGAAGATTTTAATCTACTTCACAACCTTCAGCCTTGTTGGTCAATTGGTGATTGTTTGTAGATTTAGATAGTTTTCCATGTCTCAAAGCTAAACATGTGTCAATTTAAGAATTTTGAGGTTGTGGATCTGATGGTGATCATGGTATAGTAGGGGGCAAATTTTAAGAAATTCTCATGAGAGATAATTGGAGGAAGAAGGCCATAAGGATAATTGTGTCACTCTCTTTGTGTACACCGCTTTGGGGATCAAATGAAATAACCTTTTCATCAAGTTAATGCAAAGAGGTTGTGACCTGGCGTGATGGCAATTGCTTATCCGCCCTGCACTGTGGTGTGGTCTAGAGTCACAGGAATCAGCCTTTCTGCAAAAATGCAGCTGTAAGGCTGCCTACCTACTGCCTCTCTTAGACCTTGCTGTAAGGCAGTAGCCTCCAGCACTAGGTACAACCATTCTAGTTAGTGCTATCCGTTCTAGCACACTCTGACTGCATGAGTAGCTTTGGGGTGTGTTCCTGTGAACTTGCGCACATGCTGATAA
Organism: Euryodendron excelsum; assembly: GCA_033060915.1. Taxonomy (NCBI): domain Eukaryota; kingdom Viridiplantae; phylum Streptophyta; class Magnoliopsida; order Ericales; family Pentaphylacaceae; genus Euryodendron; species Euryodendron excelsum. The sequence continues at coordinate 2,728,526 of CM065397.1, read as the reverse complement.
GGTTCTGAGTATAAAATCAGAGTGCCCTTCATATTGCTTATTGCTCAAATAAAACTCTAATATTTTACTCCATTATAAATTGGCTTTGCACCGTGTAGAAAACTGATAGCTTATTGTTTTGCAGGTTCCTTCACATGTATTGATGGGTATACCACATAGTGATGCAGCTATGCCCCCCCTATCCCCACTTGGTGAAGCTTGCTTAAGGATGGATTTGACTGCCATACATGAGATCTTAGAAAAGATTGGGTATAAAGATGACGAGGGAGCAGCAACTGAGGTTTGTTTCTGACATGTGTTTAAAAAGTTATATACTGATTTTAAAGTCTATGGTTACTCGCGTGTTCCATCTTGTTACCATGATTGTTGTTAAATTTTGGTACTTCTTTGAGACATGGATATTATAGGCATGGCTCCCGAAAATTCTGAAACCTGCTTATCTTATGCAATTTATATGCTCATGTAGCTCGTGGCCTTGATATCAAAATAGCTGTAATATGGGCTTTGATACTAAAATGGATGATAACTTGGTACTTACAAAGAACATCTTGCAATCCTTGGGGAGAGGCCTACACCCCAAATATTCCATTGGTGTTTATGCTAGACCTTTGATCATCAATAGTAAGCTGAACTATGAAATCAAGGAATTTGTGGCAATCATTTGAATTTTGAGGTTATTTTTGGAATTGGGCAGATGACACCATGTTCACAAATCCTTAAAATATATATGATGCAGAAGTCTGAAGCTCATGACTGTTATGTTTGCTTTGGTAGCTTGAATCTTAACAGTAGTCTTTGACTCGAATTGCTTCTGTTTTGTTATTAGAAGTCATATTATTTTGCTTCATTTTATGGACTATAAACAGGCATTCTGATAGAATGGTGAATAAACACTCTTGAGAAAAATAAATTGTAATAAACATGCAAAAGAGCTTTGAACCCCCTACCCCAAAAATAAATAAATAAATAAGTAAATATATATATTCATAGATGCATGTGTAGTCATGCACTCGCATTGATGCACAAATTTTGTCCTACTATCTAAGGGTTTGATAAGCCATTTTTTCACCTTCCAAAATGGTCCTGCCTCTCTTATCTTATCCTTTTCTTTGTTTTCCTCTTGCTGTTCCTCCTAGTTCTCCTTATTCCTTTTTTTTTTCCTTCAACTTTTTGGGTAATTAAGTTGATTTCAAATTCCGTGTCACATTGTTAAACTATATCAAGTTGGCTAGTGATCTACTCAACTATCCAGCATCTATCTTGTCTTTACCATGGAGGAATGGTTATTCATACTGCTTGGTGTCTTCATGTCTTGCTTTATAAGTTATTAAAATGGCATTGGTTGTCCCATTTGCGTTGAAGTTTTTGTTACATATAAATGTTTATATTCTTTCTTTGTCTCATCCACAAGTTTCTTTTCTTTAATTTATTCATGAGAGAACTGGTTGGCATATACACGTATGCACAAAACACAGATAGATATAAAGATATAGATGTGCACTTATTATAACTTGCTCAGTGTTTGTATTTGTGCTTGTGTCTAAGTTATGGCCATCATTCATCATTTGAGTCATCCTTACTACCATTTTACTTGCTTGCAGCTTTCATTCCAGATGTGGACCAACCAGATGCAGGAGACGTTGAACTCAAAGAAAAAGGGTGATGTTGCTTTCCGGCATAAAGACATCAGAGCTGCAATTGATTGCTATACGCAGGTTAAAATGTTCACCACCTGTCTACAATTTTTCTTTGTTTTAATTCGGACTTGACTTCCAAGTTTTTATCTGCCATCGGCTACCTCATTTCTTGTGGACCTAGATTTGCATCTCTTTCGTACTGCTATTTTGTGGGCGGGTCAAATGTAGGATTGTGTTTTATCTCAGTTTCATAAGTTGCACGTAAGATGCCGTTTTATGTTTCAAAGAATCTTAAGATAGAACTGTTGACTTTGGACTTCTTGATGGTTAAAGGAGAACATACAATACATGAAAAAAGTTTTTAAGCCGTGTGCTGGTATGTCACAATGGTTTACCCACTAGATGTATCCCTTTTTTGGGGCAAAGAATCAATGTACCCTTAAAGGCTCTAGTCTAATATTTTTGCTCCTCTGCATGGAAGTATGTTTTCAGCTTCGAGCTAACTATTAGTTTTGTTTGCAGTTCATTGAAGTTGGAACCATGGTCTCCCCAACAGTTTTTGCTCGCCGTAGCCTGTCATATCTCATGAGCGATATGCCACAGGAAGCTCTCGATGATGCAGTGCAAGCGCAAGTAATACCCCCTGTTTGGCATATTGCATCATATCTACAAGCTGCTAGTCTTTTTGCTCTGGGAAGGGAAACCGAGGCACAAATTGCACTCAAGGAGGGTTCAATACTTGAAGAAAAGAGGAACACAACTTCCTGACAATGGAAGGGAGGTGGTCTAACCTAACCTCTTTTCTTCTTACTGAATTTACTTCTTTTCTGAAGGTGGCCATCACACATCAAACACAAATTTCTTGGTTTTCAGGCAAAATACAAGCCCTTCAACCTGAAAAAGAAACACAGAATTTAATGGAAACGAGTAGTCTCGGTCCTCTGCGTGCATGACTGGTTGGTTTTATTGTCATGTTGAATCATTCTTTTGAAACATTATTGGAAAAATAGGTTGGTTTGGTCATGGGGGCAATGAGAATGGAATAGGGATGCATCCCTTGGAATTTATGACAGCTCTGCCCTTTCTGACAGTCTGCTGACCTTTTTCCAATAACACAAAACTTTGGGAATAATTCAGATGCCATTGGATCAGATTATGTTCATAGGGGAATCAACTGTTGAAGTTAGATGCATAGGGGTTGTAGAACTGATTGTTGCCATGCTGTAATTTATGTACAGTGCTATATGGCCTGTCTTTCTGATGTGAAATTGATGCTTTTGTATGAATGCTGTTGCCTTCTGTTTTCACTTTTCTGCTTTCATTTATAGCCTGTTTGGAACTTGGGAGAGGGAAGGGAAGGGAAAGAGAAAATGGAGGAATAGCATTTTCTCTTCCCAGTTTGGTTTTGTAAAAAAAATGAAAGAAAAGAAGGGAGAGAAAGAGTGATTTAAAATTTTTTCTCTCTTTTTCTTCCCTTTTCTCTCTAGGGTGGAATTAAACATGGGAAAGGAAAAGGAAAGGAAAATTTTAAAATTTTCTCTTTCCTTTCCTCCACTCCCCCAAGTTCCAAACAGGCATTATCCAATTGCTTTGAGTAGGAGTTCGAAGATTTGACCAATTTGAGTTCATGAATTTAATAAGGATTGATTCTTAATTTGCAAGTTTGAGGATTAGAGAGCAGTTATTCCAATCAAGAGACTTAGGAGAGAGTGTATATGGGCATGCTTTATAAACAAATCCATATAAATATCATTATGGACAGTATATTTACACACAATCACATGATCAATAATTAATGACAATCCCAAAATAACTCAACATAGAAACCTAACTCTGAAGATCACTGGCATCACAAGCTTCTCTATTTAACCCCCCGCAGCACAAACACAGCCACCATTAAAAAGTAAAAAGCCTCTTAATTGGCCACCAGTTCCTCCTCATACTCCTCTTCTTCTCCATCATCATCAGCCATTGCATCTTGATATTGCTGATACTCTGAAACCAAATCATTCATATTACTCTCAGCCTCAGTAAACTCCATCTCATCCATTCCTTCCCCAGTATACCAATGCAAGAAAGCCTTTCTCCTAAACATGACCGTAAATTGCTCGGACACGCGTCGAAACATCTCCTGAATCGACGTCGAGTTTCCCATGAACGTCGAGGACATCGACAGCCCTGTCGGCGGCACGTCACAAACGCTCGACTTCACGTTGTTCGGAATCCACTCGACGAAGTACGAGGAATTCTTGTTCTGCACATTGATCATCTGCTCGTCGACCTCTTTCGTGCTCATCTTGCCTCGGAACATGGCTGAGGCGGTGAGGTAACGGCCGTGGCGAGGGTCGGCGGCGCACATCATGTTCTTGGCGTCCCACATCTGTTGGGTGAGTTCAGGGATGGTAAGGGCTCGGTATTGCTGGGATCCTCGGGAAGTCAAGGGTGCAAAACCAACCATGAAGAAGTGGAGACGTGGGAAGGGGATGAGGTTCACGGCCAGTTTCCGGAGGTCGGAGTTGAGTTGGCCCGGGAAGCGGAGGCAACAAGTGACACCGCTCATGGTGGTTGATATCAGGTGGTTCAAATCATCAACTGCAACATTTCATAAACTTATACGAGTAATGCTATACAACCAAAATATATAATCAAAATATATAACTAGAATGATGTGGTTGAGTTGTGGACTTATCATTTTAAAACAAAGAACTTATCAAGATGCATTTTAATTATAAAACTGCCACTGCCACATTATTTTTATTCAAAATCCTCGTTATAAATTATGAAAGAATAATATTTTTCAACTTATATATTATATATACACTTGGATATATATGGATGATGAGAGGTGCATGGGTGCACAAAAGAGCTGAAAAAATTAAAAAATTGAAGAAGTGGGCTCAATTGGGTTCTTAGTTATCAAAGGTTCAGTTTTGGTCCAAAAATAGGCCAATCCAACTATTTTAATTAGGTTCTCGGCTTTTCATTTTCTAGACACGGATAGAATTTAACTGAGACTTGATTTTATATTTATTATAGAAGTGTTCATATTATATATATATATATATGTATATATTACTTTAAATCATGTTTATTTTACTTAATTATTACTAATTTGTATTCGTGTATTGTTTTGTTAATTTTTTAAGAAATTAGGGATACAAGACTAATTTTCTTTTTAAATTTTTAAACAAACAAACTGGATTTTGTACAACAAAGCGGATCTAATCCGGCCCAACCAATTTTGACCCGAACCAATACGAGATATAAAACCAAACCGACATGGATTAGTTCAGTCCGATTTTATTAAGGTTTGACTTGGTTTTGAATTTAAAATTTTAAAACCAACTAAAATCACGTACTTTAGCACGACCGACCAATATATACGAGGGGAGTAGTTGATACTTACAACTTGGATTGGTGAGTTTGAGGGTACGGAAACAAATATCGTAGAGGGCTTCATTGTCAAGAACCATGCACTCGTCGGCGTTTTCGACCAGCTGGTGGACGGAGAGGGTGGCGTTGTAAGGCTCAACCACCGTGTCGGAGACCTTAGGCGACGGGAAGACGGAGAAAGTAAGCATCATCCGATCTGGATACTCTTCCCTGATCTTGGATATGAGAAGGGTCCCCATTCCAGACCCTGTCCCACCTCCCAGTGAATGGCATATCTGGAATCCTATATCATCATCAACATATACAATCAAAATCCTCACATTTTAAGTACATTTCACATGCTTCCACGTGAAAAATGTGTAATCATATGTATAATCACTATGGTGAAGAAAAATGTTACTCTTCTTATGTTATGTTTGGATCCCGAATTAATTTAAAAAAGAAGAAAGAGGAATTTTAAATTTTTACATATTTCTCTTTTATGTTCTTTTGTGCTCAACTTTCTTATAACCAAACAAAAGACGTAATTTCATATCATTTTTTCTTAACAAATTTGGAATCTAAACACAACATAAAAAATTTATACAAAAAACGACATCATTATGATGTAATAATGACATCTTTGTAACTAAAAATAATTATTTTGAGTATTTGATTTTTAAAGTGAAAGAAGTTCGTTCAACCACAGTATTTTAGACATAAATTATGTATGAATTTTTTTATTGTAAAGTGTAACTAATATATAATGCTATACATAATCTCATTTCTCATTTTGGACACAAAGTGATAGAACCACGTTGATGGATGAACAAATTTACATTTTTCTATCTATAGACATATATGTATATCATTTAGATCAAAGAATATATATGTGTTTAACCATTTAGAGCATCACTTTGAAAAATGCTCTAAATTACAACAAATTACTTTAATAGAGTTTTTTATACAACTTTTTTGATAAGATAGAGAATAATTTTTTTTTTTTTTAACTATCCATCCAAAGTCACCTAATTGAACTGAACTTATGAACAAGAGAGACATTGACAAATTATACCTTGTAAGCAATCACAATTCTCAGCCTCTTTGCGAACCACATCAAGAACCGAATCGATGAGCTCAGCTCCTTCAGTGTAATGCCCCTTGGCCCAATTGTTTCCGGCCCCGTTTTGGCCGAAAACAAAGTTATCGGGCCTGAAGATTTTTCCATAGGGCCCCGTACGCAAGCTGTCCATGGTACCGGGCTCGAGATCCATCAACACTGCTCTGGGGACGTATCGGCCACCACTTGCCTCATTGTAGTAAACATTGACCCTTTCAAGTTGAACATGAGAGTTGCCGATATAGTTTCCGGTGGCGTCGATGCCGTGTTCGTCACACACGACCTCCCAAAACTTGCCGCCGATCTGGTTGCCGCATTGCCCGGCTTGGATGTGAAGAATTTCTCTCATTTTTTGAGCAAAAGTTGTGTTACTCTAAATGAAAATGGCAAAAGGGTGCCAACTAGAGATAAGGGAAGGGAAGGAAAGCATGGAGGAATGAAATGTGGGTGGGCTTTTGTAGATGCAGGGGGAATTGGATTTGATTGAGACACTGATATTTCTCTCTCTCTCTCTCTCTCTCCAGAAGGTGAAAATAATTAGAGAGAGAGAATTAAAAAAATTTCATGTGGGTATGTTTTGGAAGAGGGCATGTCAAACCCCAAGTGAGCTGGCTATGGAAGGAGACAACTAGGTGCATCTTAGCCTCTTAGGTCATCAGGCTTCATCCATGCTAAAATTACCAACCCATCCTCATATAGTACACACACAAATCTGTCATTAGGATTCCAAAAAAAGCCCTTGCTATTTTTGGCAATATGTACATTAATCCCCCAACCTGTTGATCTCAACAACCGAGATATTTATGCCGTCAACTGGACCACTTATAGTTGCAAATTAATGAATAATACATGAAAGCATTGAGTTACAAAGACCAAATATTAGAAGGATTTGCAATAGCAATGGAAGGTTGCTTGTAACTTACAAGAAAATATTTAATGCAACGGTAATGTAGTATCCCAAATTAATGAATTCATCAACGTATGTATATTGTGATGAGATGTCATATCAGTTAGTGAGATAGTTGGGATAAAATATCTTAACTAATTTTTTAATTCTAGGTGATGAGGATAAAAATTATATTTTATTATATTTCTATTGACTTGTGATGTCAAATCAACACGATGACGTTGCATTACTGTTATACTAAATATTTTCTCGTAACTTAGAGCTGCAATATACATACAACAAATAATATAGAGTTGCAATAGAAGTGTTGCTTGTAAAGTAGGATTTCATAGTTTGCCAACACTGTCCTCTATTGATCAACATTACTTAATTAATAACATATAAAATCAGGGCATTTTGGACAATTTAATGAAGATGAGGTGGTTACACTATAATTTTTTTTCTATCGTTAAACATTTGATTTAGAGATGAAGTTAGGTACCACTAGATTCATATATATATATATATATATATAAGAATAGAATGGAATAGGGGTGAGAGGTAGGAAGCTACAATTATTGTAGGCATGAGAGTATCTGTCAGTTTTTCTGATCCTTCTCCTTCCAGCTCCCACAAGCACTAGTGTGGGCTGGCTGGTGTTGGAATCTAGTGCTATACAATCTCTCCAAGATAACATGGAAAACATTGACTTGTGACCTCTGGAATTAAAAAAAAAAAAAAAGGCAAATTTTTTTTTTTGGGCCTTTCAAAAATCCAATATTCAAATGTAACATAAAACATAAAATAAAAAATATATATATTTTCATGTCAGACAGAAAGATAAGAGATGATGCCAGAGATATGGTTCTACAGTTTTGATGTAACAACATTGTTTTCAATTTGAAATTTTTTTTTGGGGTATTGAGAGGGAATTTTGAGGTAAGCTGTCTGTATCCAAACTATGACAACTATGACGGTATGACCCCATACAGCAATCAGCCAACCTATAACTCCAGTTTAAGATCTGATTGACAGCATCTTCACCCCTCTCCTTTCAACAACTCTTGATTTTATCATTTTTTCTAGTATAGTTATATGTAATTTTGTAAGCAACCTTGGTATCATACTCAGTTCAATGCATGAGGCTCTTGCCCATTGCTCCAGAGACAAAAGATAGAGACAGTCATCTGTATGCATCCTTACTTTACGTACAGTGAGAGTTCTGAACCCGTAACCCCAACAAATATAATAGAGCAACCTCGCCATTGAGCCGAAGCCTCCGATTGAGCATTCTTGAACTTCACTGGATTTTCTTGATCTTTTCTACACTTTGGTTCAATTTTCAATCAAATTACTAAAAACATTAAAAAAGACATTTATTTTTTCTCCCCTAATTACACAAAATATCCTGAATTTCCGGCCGAACCTGTTATATTTAAAATTCAACTAATTCGGATTTGGCTGTCATGTCCCAATCCAAATTTATGCAAAATTCATTACCATGTTCTATGAGCTACTCCCCTGGCAACTGATACAGTAGATAGATACATATTCTGCTAAGAGATGATTGTCAAGGAAATCAACCACATGTTGGGAACATGGGGGGAGCTGGTACCACTGGTAGGGAATGGGGAGCACATGGAACATAATGGCAAGCCACATGGCCCTATGCAGGGACTTGGAATATGTAGCAGAAAATAAAAGAGCTGAAACATATCCATATATGAATGCTACTGCAGAGATTGTATGAATACTGAAATGGGACAAGAGATGTCTAATACTTGACCATATCAAGAACATGAAGGCCAAACAAATAAAGCTTAGCTTGATGAAGTCCAACAATACATAATTGAATGATTGAAAGGCCACCCTAAAAGAAATCTCTTTATTATCAATACAAACTTGCCCTGTGGGTTGTGTGGGTGATGATCTGGTTATATAGTCATGTTCAAAATTGAATGATTCAAATAAGCCCAGCAGTCCCACCAAGGCAACTTGAACAATGAGCAATCTACCATTACCACTAAAAAAAAAAAAAGGGAGTAATCAATCACAAAGTAGCTAATCCCATCAATGCCAAAAGCAGCAAGTCTTGATCTCCGTAAATGAAGATAATTTTTAAGTTAGAGAAACTATGAAGTTAACATACTGTACAGATCCCAAAGATCTTGAGAGGTAAAATAAAATATTCAGCTGCACAGTCTGCACTACAAGAATGTCCTACATCGACCAAGCAAAATGGATAAGCAATATGCTATTAACTGTTTTGGAAATTTGGGCTAACTTGATTCACTTACAACTTGCAAGAAATTTTATTCAATCAACTATATTGTACACTAATGTCAGTTGAACAATGGCTGATCTGGCTACATTTGGACAAGAGTTGCATGAAAAACTTCGTGCCAAGGACACACGATGTAGTTTATTCCTCCAAAATAATATAGTCATAGGTGGCAACTGAAAATAGTTTATGACAGAAGCAACTTATATGACGCCCAAAAATTGGAAGGAGATTTACACACAAAAGGACCGCACTGATGAAGTGTGCACAAGATACTTAAATGACCTCAATATAGCAGCTCCTCAAAAACAGGATCCACCGATTCACCCCACTTCCCAGGGTACATCTCCAAAAGCTTCTCAGCTGGAGTTACACCAGCAAAAAAAATAAATAAATAAAAAGAAAAACAAATGAAACCAAAAGGACATTTATCAGATCAGCTGAGAAATGCATCTAGAAGGATAATGACCCACAGACCAGTTTTTCATAAGGAACCTCATCTCAGATTTCTTATTTCTGAAAATAAAAACATAGTTCCAACATGAACCCAAAAAAAAAAAAAACATAGTTCCAACATCCAAAACAAAGCAAACATTCTTGAAATAAGTGATTGCAGACCTGGCACAAGACTTCTGACCACATCTTAGATCTTACCAGATAAGTGATTGCAGCACTTTCCCCCACCCACCCAAAAAATGAGGATTATTAAATACATAAGGCCCAGATGAGCTACCTGTTCTAACCACCTCAGCCACTTCATTCAAAAATCCTGTTTCCTTGAAGCCTCTCCTTTCCAAGCCATCCTACAAAAGAATAGATGAATTGTCAATTGTTATATCGTCAACATCATCATGATTGGCAACATTGCCAATAGCAATAACAACTTTTAGCTCACTTTTGCCAACTTTACAACATCTACTGCCACATGCTTCAGCAATCCGTCGTGAAATGGTGTCTTCAGACCACTTTTTGGTACCTGTCAAAGACTTTTAAGAATTAGATTGCCATCTTGATTGCTTAGAAAACTAAGTCTTAAGGATTTTTTGAACAAACTGTAGTTATTGAACCAATATATACAGTAATTAAAATAGCTGATGTGTCACCTATAAACAAAATGACATTGACAACAGTCTCAAATAAAAAATCCATAAACAAAAAGTTTAAGAAGAAAAATATCAAACATGAAGTGTAGAACGCTATTTGTGATGGGAAGTTCTTCCCTAAGTTTTGATAGCACAATTAAGGCCTTAAAACTGAACACATTCAATGGTTTCACATTAAGATCATTTGATAACCCGTATCACCTACATCTGTCAAAAAAAAAAATTCAAAAAGATAACGCATAATCACGTACCACTTAAATCGGAAAATTAATGAATACGGTCCTTATTTTTAAGTCAAAGAGACTTGACTTATCGCTGAATGCTGAATACGGTCAGTGAAAGGTAGTTTTCGTTTTCATTCCCAATTAACATGTTTATATTAAAATTTTCAAAATTAAAAATTCAGTACTTTATTATTTCAGCACTAGAAGTTCAGTACTAAAAATTTTCAATATTATCAAACAGGGACTTCAAAAGTACATAAAAGCAAGATCTAAACCATAGGCTAATGTGTCTGTCTCCCAACCATTCCAACCAGGCCACCATTTTTATGAGTGTAGAATGCAGATTACGATCAAAAGATGCAGACCATGGCAGCACGACCTTTTGCTTGTGTGGAATGTTTATATTACCTTGTTTCTCAGCATCTGTCTTTCTTCTGGGGTCCAATCAGCTACCATGTCAAGAACATTTTGTAGAGAAACCTCATCATATGATATACCCACCTGAATTTAAATAGACACATAGTGAGTAACTATATCTGAATAAAGGAACTAATTGTTTTATCAATGCAAACCAGAGAACACAGGTATCAATCGTCAGAATGCTCTACACATTCTCCAAAAATGTATTACATATTTTTCCTTTTTTTATGTAAACAATAAAAAAATTATCTAAAGAATGAACGGAGAAGCACACACAACTGCTATGCACAGGTAAAAGGTATAAAAGTACTTTTATACAAACTTACTAGTTATATTAGCATTGAACCACTAATGTAGAATACACTCAAATGAATGTCTGATACATTCCAAACTACATCATATCTACATTCATTTATGCATCTGCAAATTATATTGTATTACAGGAACCCTAACAAAACTGATCCTTATTCTCTGGATGAGCACAAACAAGTTCTGCACAAATTGGTTGACTACGTATATATAGATTAAAGAGGCGAAATACCCAAAATGCAGGCAATGCACATAACCTCCTCCAAGGCCCCCCATCAGCAACCCTCATCTCCAAGTATCTCTTCAGCCTGACCTAAATGAAATAAGTAATATATGGCTTTTAGCAAGCAATATGAAACCAAAAAAAAACGAAGTTAATCTCTATTGCATGCACAAACCTCGGGAAATATTGTTGTCAGATGATTCTCCCAATCATTGAGGGTTGGCAATTCACCCAGAATAGGAGCAAGTTTTCCTGCCATGAAGTCCTGGAAAAATATGATATGAGAAGCATTACATATGAAATACTTAGAAGTCCAAAACAAAAATTCAAGCTGAAAGAAAATGAAGCAAGAGTTTGCATGGCTATAAAAGAAAGCATAAAATCATTGAAGAAACTAGCAGGGGTAGAAGGAAACCCGGAAGGACAATCCAGCACAATCAATATACTTCTTTTTCCGATACACGAAATACATTGGGACATCAAGCGCATAATCTACATGCTGCTCAAACCTGTGCCCAGGAAACGTAAGGGAATGTCATGTTTATAAGAAATAAGATAGATGCAAGATTGGAAAGAAAATCCATGTGACAGCCTCCAAATTATGCTGCTCAAGAAATTAGAACTAAATCAAATTGATGTCAGAGCATTCTTATTAATGATACAAACTTAACTGTTCCCATAACACAGCAGACAGATATTATTTTTTACATTACTTACCATAACAACCAATATTTCCTAGAAAACATTAAGCCTGTCTATGCACTGTTTTATAGCTGATCCAAATCCGTGAAACCCAATACTTAATGGAGAGGATACGGACAACCCTTGATCAGATCCAATACAGACCCTTTTTTTGGATAGGTAGATCCAATACAGACCCAAAACGGTAATACAATTAAATAATTATAAAAGTTTGCATGTACAAGAGAAAAGAATATAGCCAGATTTCACATCAACCATAGGATGTCTCCCCATCGAATGGCTCTTACTAGAGACATTTTATGAGGTTGGTCTTGGGTTTCCTCATTGGACCCTCATGCAAGGCAGCTGCCAGTAAATCTCTATGTTTGTTAGTGATGGCAGGTCGGTGGCCATGGCCGGAAGACCCTCACACTACAGATTCGATCCCAGTCTTCTTCCAAATGCCTATGCATTATGCGTATGATATTTTACGTTTCGCTGACGGAAACGGATCAATAGCCATGACTAGTTAACATGGATTGGTTTTTCTCTTCGCATTATTGGATTGGATAGGATCAGAATCAGACATTTCACCTAACAGATTGGATTCAGATCATTCCTGATCCAATAAATATCCAACCCATCTAGTTAACATTCTATATAAACTAGGAAGATAGAAACGAAAGAAAAAAAATATTTCCATCAATTTAATGTTATGTAGAGCAAATTTAGTTATTTTGTTAATTATTTTTACCCCAATTTTAGGACAACAGGTTCCAAGACAGCACAGAATAAATTAAAGTATGCTATTCTTTGTTTCCGTTCTATCTAACCAAAATGTATAACTTACCCAAAGGAGTCATCAAAAACAAAGGGAAGCATGCCACCACGATTGTTATCTGTATCAGTCCAAATTTGGCTGGTGAAGCAAACGAGAATTACTACATCAATCATAGTGAAATAGTAGATGAATATTAGAAGAATATGAAAGGTGACAAGTACATGGTCAGTCATAGAAACCTTCTCATACTAAGATAACCATTTGGCTTTCCCTCAGTGAAAGGTGAATTAGCAAACAGTGCTGTGGCGATCTGTTTCAATTTCTATGTTAGATTCCAGAGAATCAAAGAAACTCCAGTAAGAACAAAGAAAAAGCAAGGTTTCATACAGGCTGCAAAGCAAGACCAGCACAAAATTTTCTGATCATGTCCACTTCAGAACTGAAGTCCAAATTGACCTATTAAAGCCAGAAATGATATCCCACACTTCTCATTCAGACAACAAATTATACATTTGGATAAAATAAAATAAAAAAGTGGCTTAGTATGAGAAGACCAGAACTCCAAAAATTTTACATATCTCACACCTGTACAGTGCATGTTCTGAACATCATGTCAAGTCCAAGAGAGCCAACTTTGGGCATGTAATTCCTCATAATCTCATATCTTCCCTGAGACAAAATACCCTATCAATATGCAGGTAATTGAAGTTTCCAAAGGTCCAAATAGATTAGTAGTACGAGAAAACCGACATCATTACTAGCCCGACCACAATATTAACAGCCCAAGTACTAAAGAAAATATGTTTTCTAGGGAAGGAAAGGCACAGGAATTTACAGAAAAATCAAACAGCTAAAATGAGAATATAACTCTAGGGTCTGATGGAAATCAGACTAGAGATGTAATCCAAGAGATTCAAAACCAAAGAGGAAAGTTATGGTTTTGTCCAACAAAAGGCTTGCATTTAACTGGCACAGTTACGGATAAAATCGCTTTTATGTGACCACTAAATGGCTCAAGCTTTTCAACATAATCAACAGGCAAGTATAGAGGAGTGTTTCTGTGAGAAGTGAATGCCTAACTTAACTTCTCATAAAGGGTGTATCTTTGCTCCTTTCCTAGCCTGATAGTGGCAGTAAAGTGCAGAACCTCGGCTTGGTTTAAGACAAATAAGATGTAGAGTTGGGAGAGCCCTGAATCTTTTTGCTTCCAACTTAACTTTCACAAGCAAATGTCAACCGTTTCCGGCATCTATGTCACATGGACTCGGGTACAAGTGTCGGATGCAGGTATGTGTCTAAGTATCAGATTCCTTTCATTCTCTTGTCCAAGGACCCTCAAACACGGCTAAATTTTATATTTTTTAAAAATATTTCTTTATTTATTTAAGGTGAAATGGTGTTTCCAAACAAAAATATAGCATTTTATGTATAAATAAAATTTTTGTGCATAATTCCATAGTAAATTCAATTATTTATACATACTTGTTGGGTGCATGTCCAACTAGCCATGTCGACATGGGTATTTCACAAATTTACAAGACTCCAGGTAACATAATCTGGCATCATCAACCTCCCTCATGTAGCCCGATTCTTCCAAACATCAAGAAAAATCGATTTTGCTCACTCAACCCACATGAATCTCTATCTTTGACATCCTTCTCCTTGGCATACCAGAAAGCACACAAGATGAACACATACCTCTGCCTTTATTGCAACTCCTTGCCCTTGAAAATAACTACTCCATCAATCCTCAAAATACCCCCAATCCCGAATTTCATTATAATCTTTTGGTACACTCCCAATCCCTTTGTAGCTGGGATGACCTAAAGATCCTGCATTGACATTTTAGGCATCTATCTATTTTCCCTACACCTCAACTATAAACATTTTTCAGAGTTTGATTATCAAATAAGGGTTCTATTCTATCTAGTAGAATCAACAGAATGGAGTTCCTCGTCTGTAACTCCTTCACTCTAGTTGATGTGGGAATCACATGAAGATATATTTTGATATACATGTTTGGGTTTAGTCTTATTATGAGTATTTCAAATGATATTGCTGTAATTTGATTAAATTATGATTTCTACACTGAATTTCAGTTTTATTACGTTACCATATTAGGTAGGATCAGTTTCAGAAGGTTCTTTCTTTTATTTTATTTTTTTATGAGAAGTCAGTTTCAGAAGGTTTATATGAGTATATAAGATTTCGTAAGATTTATAAACAGACCTGTTATGAGGAAAAAGTCATATCACCTTAAAGATAAATATTTATTTAATAAGATCCCCTTAGAGATAAATAATATCAGAAAAAAATTGAAGGAACTTTTGCTCTCTCTCTCTCTCTCTCTCTCTCTCTCTCTCTCAAGAACAGGGGCGGGGGGTTTGGAACAGTGTCCCCTCCATCTCGTATCTTCTGCTCATTCTCTTTCTCACTCTGATATAACTTCAAAAGAAAAAATAGCATATTTTCTTCGCACACATGTTCAAAGAAATTCTCATGAGAGCCAAGTTACATAAAATCATTGCACTCATGGAATGGCTTACATCGTACCAGTGATAAGCCCTTCCAGCAGAATCTCCAGATGTAAAAAAGTGTTTGAGTGATGTACATCTTATATCTAAATATTTCTCTAGGACAACCATCCTAAAGGATGATTATTAATGCCTAAAAGCATCTTTTTTCTTCTCCATCCAAATGCTTCAACTATTCCAGTCCATGAGAGACATGGAAGAAATGCCACCTGCACTGGTTTTAGTCGCCTATACTATTCATGTGAATCTCCCAAATCCAATAGGTAGAAGGTGGAATAAATAATACCTTGGGCATTAGAGGTATGTCTTTGAGGCCCCATTTGGGCTAGAACCCAATTCCTAAGAATCCAATTCCCATTTCCTCTGCTACAGCTTTGACCTGCTCACCAGTATCATGCAAAGAAAAGTGCTAACTTCATCAGGATTTAGTACATAATTTTTGCATTAAATAACTTATATATTTTCAACTGATTGAGAACAAGAGAGAGAGCATCATTATATGCAGGAGAACCAAAGGGGTAAAAAAAAACCTGAATCGTACTTTGAACAAGACAATAAAATTCAAAGGTCAAACTGAAAACAATATTTGACAATGCAAGTAGAAAAAACAGCTACAAAGCAGCACGAAAACATAGAAAATGAATGAAATGACACAAGTCCTGCATCTTTACCCATAAAAAAATAAAAATAAATGAGTCCTGCATCTTTGAACAGTAGCACATAGACTGGAGGAGTCATGCAAAACTTGCAAAGGAAGTACGACTTAAATCTGGGTTTTGCATGCTGACAGCCATCTAAATTCCTTTTATTTCATGCTGATTCAAAACCCATGACTAATCACTTGGAGCAGAGACTAAGTCTTTTCTAGTCAAAGGGGTTGCAGGACATAAACATGCCCAACTGGTGGTGAATGGGGTAGGAAACTCATTTGCAGTACCAACTCACCTCCAACTCAATTTATTCAAAACATTTCTGCATCCAAGAAGCCCTCACTGGCTCTGATTTGGAGGATATCATAAACTGAGTCCAAGTCTCCAGGCTTGGACAATTAATCACATCTTGGCACTTGCCTTCACATAGCAATGAAATCTTACAAAATCTCCCCCCAAAACTAATGATTATATACATGTGCACACACATGTATGACAAGTTTCGTCTTCCATAACATCATCTATGATTGATGACACTCGCTAGCTTAGCTGCAAAAGTTCTTGGTCGTCATATCAGAGACTTGGGATCAAATCCCGTCTTCCTCTGGGCCCCCCCAAAAAAACTAAAAAATCCATAGTATATTATTTGAGAATCACATAAATCCATATTTTTGTAATCGAAGACTTGCTAATCAAACTATCACGTCTTCATCATCCATATGGTAAAATTAAAGTTTCAAACGAACCTGATAGAGCTGTGAATTAACCTCAGCACAGGTTTGATGTAAAATTTCAAGAGGTGCACCACTAAGCTCAAATTGGCCTCCTGGTTCCAGTGATATGCTTTGCTTTCCCTGCATGATAGTAATGTGAAGTCACTCTTTGGTAGTATACCCAAAGTAAAAGACAGAAACTTTCCACATGTTATTTTTATAGAAATGCATTCAGAAAGAACAAGAATGAAAAATGTTTGTCGCTTTCGAACTAAAAGTTTGAGCATCAACATCCATGGAAAAAAATAATGTATGAAGCAGAAAAGGGTGCAATATATTTTTAAAAGATTTTTCTTTTGTTTTGATTGAAAAAAACAATAGAAAGTGTCTACCTGTTTGAGTCCAATAATGTTGTCACCCTCCACTATTTTGTCCCAATCAAATCTCTCAGCGATACCGTTAAGCAACTCCGCTATCTGTTCATATTTCATGGGCCATAAACTTCCAAACTCAAAGCCAAACTTTTCATGTTCAGTACCTATTCTGCAAAAACCGCATGATTAAGTTAATAATTCAGAACAAAATAGAAAAAAAAAAAAATATATATATATATATATTCAGCTACCAGCAGTAACTGAATTCTGAAATTTTTTTGTGAAACCCAACAATGGAATTAGGATCTGGAAGCAAGTCTGGAAGAGACATAAACTTGGTCTAAACAATGGAATTCAAGGTTTAGTCAACTGCAATATTGGGATTTCATGTCCAGGCAGCCAAAATATCTCCAGATTCACAGTTCATTCAACAATATACTAAACAATCGGCACCAAGATGTTTGAAAATGAAGAATTAAGTAGATCTAGTCTCATAAGTCATAACTATGTTTCAATCATCAATTTACTGAAAGTAAAACAATATATATAGAAAGGATTAGTGATGAGTCAGCCATGTGTTTTGTTTTAGTTTAGAAGTTCATCAAAGAAAACATTAAAGCATCTCAAAGTAAAATATACGACAAGAGATGCAACTCGAATCTAAATACCAATAAGAGCTAAAAGTTGAACCTCCATTTCTCCTTAGGCTTGCACCCAGAAGCAAGATAATCTACAAGATCCTGTCTTGTCAGTGGCTCTGTAGCAATCACAGCATCCTCTGTTGGGGGGCTTGCAGCGACAATTGCACACTGCCCTCGTTTGTATCTTACTCCTGCACTGTCTAAATGAGAATTGTGCATTGGCTTTGTGGAATTTGATGGTAAGGACGGAAAAGTTAAGCAAGTTTCCTTCATTTTGGACACCTCCATATTGATATTGTTTCCTACGTTGAAAACGACATTGTAGCCTGCTTTACATCTTATGTTCTCAGGACGAATGCAGTGTGATGGACCCACCTGGGACAGAAGCGCGCCATGGTGTGCCCCTGTGAATCACAAATGCAACATCTCGGTCACAACTCATTAAGCCAAAACTAGCCCCAATCCCTTCAAAACCAAGTACATTCGAATTCCTTTCTAGCAATCCATGACAAATACTAATGGAACTAGTTAGTGAACTCGTTAAATTGAATTTGTTTTAACAGTTATTCACATCACATGCTTAGCAGCACAAGATAAACTGCACCCATTAGCCCAATCAATCTTACACCACTACAATACAAAATAAAATGGAAATGTCAAGTATGAGCCATTAAAAGTTATTTCACTGGTTCATCCAGTTTTTCAATTAGCAATAAGTATTTCTCAAAAATACAATATTCACAGGAATTAAATCCACATCTATTGAACCAATGGAAGTGAGCTAGCTATTGTATACTAATATTATCAACAGTCAATGGGTAAAAATTGGGTAGGATAGAGACATGATATGACTATAAATAGTTCATTTGACTAGCCAATTTGACTAGAAATTAACTTTTCCTAGTTTTGAAATTCAAAAGAAAAAGGGAAAAATAATAGGGTAACTAATAGGGTAACTATTAAGAAGGAAAGGTGAAAGAAAACATAAAGAAAGAAAGAACCAAAATCACTTTCCCTTCCGTCCTCTCTCAAATTCCAAACTGACTGTTAGAAATATCTGCAAATAAAACTCAAAATACAATGAATATATCAAATGTGAAAATTTGTATTTCAAGTTTTGACTCCTAAAACCAAATCCTAGTTCTGCCCATGTGTCCTACTATCATCGAGAATTGAAAATAAACGAATAAAAATACATAAAAAAAAATACTCAACAATGATAAATTCTAGAGAATGACAGCAATATCCGTATAAATATCCACATATTTATATGAACATACATACACACACACACATATATATATATATGGAAGATGATATATAAACAAAGCTGCGTATGAGACGAAGACAGCAAATCAAGGTGACCTCCGGTTGTACTAGCAATTGAAAATTGAATATCTGAAATGAACTTGAACCGTTCAGCGTGCATAAGTGTGTGTACGAATATAAATACAGACACACACACACACATATATATATATATATGTGAAGAGATTACCTGATTGTAGGGCTGTAAGAATTCTAGGGTTTGGTTCGGAATCGATGCTTTATCTTCTGCCGTTTTTCTCTCGAAATGGCAGAAATGAATATGCGGATGCCAAGGAAGAGAGAGAAATAGAGAGAGAAGGCAATTGCTGAGGCTGCGTTCTTCGCTTTCTGCTGTATAAAAAAAAGGAAGCACGGTCCTAATCTTTTCTCCACAGTCGTCTGGTCTCTGACACGTCAGCAATCATGTAGATCTAAGTCAAATTCGCATCCGTACCCTGCTCGTTAAATTTTTGAGATTGAATTTAAATTTAATTCGATAAACTTTGTATATATCTATTTTTAATCCAACGATTAATATTTACTTTACTAACAAACGAGCGGCTCAGATCGAGTTTTGTCTCATCTGACAGCTTTAGAATTCCGCCCAAAAACGTCAATGTCACTTGGGAGCAACAAACATTTTGCGGTCGTTAGATTAAATGGAGCCGTTAGTGAGCCAATAAAAGCACTGTCTCTTCCATCAAGACCTCTTGATCGACATGCCAGAGACCCACCTCCACTTCCTCTCTCTCTCTCTCTCACAGGCTCACAGCCTTCAACTACTCTATTACCACATCTCACCATTACGTCACCATGGCAGCACACATCTTTCTCTCACCCCCAGCACAAATCGACCAACTATGTCACCCACAACCATAGCCAAACCACTGAAAGGGTGCCTTTGCCATGGGTTCTCCACCATGGACCCACCATTGAAGAAAGCCAACAGTGCAAAGCCTGAGCAGTGGCCACCCCTTCTCTTCCCCTCAACCCAATCACTTTCTCTCCCTACATGGCCTCTCCCTCTATTCTAGACACCAGTAGACCCAACAAAATAGCCACACCCGTCACCACTATCTTCAGTGGTGGAGACCCCATGGCCGAAGTGATGGTGGCTAAGGAAATGTACCTGAGAGATGTACAGAGAAATTCACCCCATAACACCTCTCTGGTTTCCAGTGCGCTGTATCGGAGGAGACATGTGAGAAATTCAAAGGTAAGTAAATGTTTTAGGCATTTATCGGAGGAGAAATCGGACAAGTTGCTCTCATTAATTGATTTGGGGTTTTGTTTCTGTTCTTGAATATGCTTTCATTTATTTTTTTGTTCCCTGGTATTTTGTTGTTTTTGTCATTCGATGGTTGGTATTTGTTGAAGTGCACCAAAGGTGAAGGTGAGGGAGCAAGAAAAAGATCATGAGACAAGAACTTGGCCACCCTTGGAAGTTTTTGAATATCTCTCCATACATTACCTTAATTCTTCAAGTACAGAGAGATGCTGGAATGGTGGCTGGATTGCACAAGAGGACGAGTTGGTTCAGATTACCCCTGATTCAGATAGGTGGGTTTTGTATTTTAGTTATACTCATTGAGATTTTGAGTCTCAAATTGGGGTGTTTTGGGTGATGGGTAGTATTATTGTAATTTTTTAGCTCAAACTGGGTTCTTTTGGTGGAATGAGGACCTGGTTGATCCTGATTGCTTCTCTGCATGAAATGTTTTTGCTTAGATTCAAGTGTGGGTTGCACTAGAGTGAGAATTGAGCTGATTTTTTTTTAGCATTTCTGTTTAGTTTGAGTCTTGATTGTGTGTGTGTGTGTGGATTTTGTGCCGGAAGCTCTCTCTGTTATGTTATGATTTTTGCTATTTTTATGGAATTAAAAAATGGGTGGGTTAAATTTGGGATTTGCCATCATGAACTCAAATTTGAGTTTGTTAAAGCTCTTACAAAAAAGTTTTGGTTTGATGTGTTTTTTTTTTCTTCCTTCTTTTTTGGTTAATTGAATTCGCTTTGCATAGTATATTTTCTTAGAAATCTAAATGTTTACAAGCTAAAGGTGAGATTTTGATGCTCAGATTTGGTGAAAGTTGCAGCCTTTTCTAAGTTAATCTCTTACTTAAGGATTAATGCTAAGATCTTGATAGTTTACTAGCTATAGATATGGGAGAAGAAATGGGGAAAGTGCAGGGAAGAACAGATGGAGCATAAGGAGTCATGAGAGAAAAGGGAAATACACTGGTGAAGGGACCTTCTAAAGCTTAAAAACAGAGTGTTAAGGATTTGCTCAAGCTGTCCTCCTTCTGGAGGACCTTCTGAAGCTTAAAACTGGAGTGTTAGGGGTTTCGTCAATGTGTCATCCTTTTGGACAATGAGGTTCAGTAGCAAAGTGCAAGCCTTTGAAAGGGTCCAATATTTGTTGTTAGGAATTCAAAATTTAACATGTTTTTTAGCAGTGTTTGACGCTCCAGTAAGAGTCAAATTGACAATATTGAATGTTTTGGACAACACAAATTTACAAATTGGATGTTTTGGACAATATTGGATGTTTTGGACATACTGCATGGATACATACATAACACAATATATGTGTTTTTGCTACTGAAAATATTTTTTGATAAGATAAGACTTGAAGTCAATGGGAGTGAGCAATAATCCAAAAGCATCAAGATGGTAAATTTGTCTAAGCTACATATGTTTGCGTTCAAAAATTGTTTCACCTAAAAACCAATTACAAATTTACAAACTAACTAGGCTAATTATTGGCTGCTGAGACCACACAATTTATTAAAAAACTCACGACTAAATGGCATGTTGAATACATGCAAGTTTAGATTTTGTAAAAAGTGCCGTAGGCACAAGTAATATCTACTATATATATAAATTCGAGTTATTTTAACTCGATTCATGATAAGAAATTTTTATTTATTTTTTTATTTTTGATGGCGGCTAAGAAAAAACTTGAATGATGAGGTACTTGATGACGTACGTCGTGGAAATGTTTTAAAGTTAAAATCTGAAAATGAAATCAGTAGACTATACACAATCCACGTGGAACCAGAACAAAGGTGGTGGGTTTGAGAAATTGGTGCACCCCTATGGTTAGCTACAATGGCGGACGACCTGTATAGGGACCGGCAGGGCCGCGGTCCCCAAACGTTTCAAAATTTTCTCTAGATGCCATGCATCTTTGAATACTTAGGATACAATAGATAAGTTGGCACCTTAACTTTTAAAAATTTTTTTATAAGGTTTCATATATTTTTGAATATTTATGAAAAAATAAGTAAGTTGGTCCCCAAAATTCAAATAATTTTATTTTTGCTCTCTCCAAGCCTAAATAATTTTTTTTTTGTCCCTTTCAAATTTTGTTATGACATTTTACTCATTTCAACATTTTTCATTTGGTCATATAATTTTTAATAATTTGAATATGTCTTGATTTTAAATTTATTTATTTTTTCCTCCGCATAATTTTATATTTCTACTAGTATTTGTTTCAATGACTATTATTATTGTCTATTCTATGTTGGCATTTGTTATACATGCCCCATAGACAACGTCTCATGTGATCTGTCTCCACTTTTTATTTCCAAACAAACATGGCCTATGAAAGAACTTGGCACTTCAATAGCACTGCCTGCCAATATAGTAATTGGACAAAACAGAGTTATCAGATTGGAAACAAGATTATGATTTCCCGTATTGCGCTAGTGGTAGAATTAGCCAATGCTAATGCATTTGCGCATGAATCAGCCATCGTAGCGAGAGATTCTGAACTGATGTATCGCATGCTTATGAGAGAGAGAGAGAGAGAGAGAGAGAGAGAGAGAGAGAGAGAGAGAGAGAGAGAGAGAGAGAGAGAGAGAGAGAGATGCCCCAAGCAAGAAGCAAACGAAATAGGGGCTGTCCATCGTTTGTTGAAACTTGAGAATGGAGTCAATGGACCATGCCAAAGGATTTGGGAACAGAGCCTTTGGACAGTTTGACCAATGAGTCCCGGTTGTGCAACAAGCTACCAATCTTTGATTGCTATCATCGATCAAACCTTGCCAATTTCTTAGGATCTTGCTAATATTTCTTATCTATTAAAAAAATCTCCAAACATTACAGAGAAGTTTTAATCAAGTTGATCCAAAATTTTTGGAGAAAGAATTTAGATGGTTTCATGGTTTAAGATTTATCAACATAGTGTTTGTCTCTGCTAAAATGTAGACTTTCAAGCATGTAAAGCAGGGAGACCAATAACAGAGTAGCAAATCTATTTTTGATTTGTACCTAGAAAACACTACATACTTCAAAGCCAGAGCCAAGGAGAAACCAGATGGAGAAAAAAACACAACTGTTAGAGAGCGAAAGAGATTGTGTGATGAAGGAAAGATCCTAACTCTGATAAACTGAATCTTCTGGTCGCAAGATTCCTATCGTTTTTAAAGTTGGATCAAATCAGAAGAAAAACTAAACAGGTAACAAGCAAGTTCCATATATACATTTATTATTATATAGCACTACAGATAATACATACATGATGACATTTGAGGGTGGTCCAATGCAAACCACCTTTTTTCAAAATTTCCTATTTCTCATACACAGGACAGCCAATAGGAACTATTATCATCAAGAATTAGATGAAGGCATGAAGCACCAACTGTACATTCGAGAGAGGTTACCAGAAATCATCATCAACAGCCACTACCGAAGACGGGTATGGTTCATCTTCTTCCTCCTCCATCTCCAACTCTGGCTTGCAAGACCCGAACTCAGCCAATTCAATATCAGCAAGGTTCTTTAGATCAACTACTGAAAGCTCATCTAGATGCCTCACCACCAAGTCAGAAGCCCCAAGTTCATACATTGGATGTTTGCTAGCAACCGCCACGCACTTCATCCGCGCATCATGAGCAGCCTCCACTGTCTGGTTCGAGTTTCCAAACACGATACAACGCTCAGGTATGAAATTTAGAAGCTGCGCTGCATAAACGAACATCTCTGGGTCAGGCTTTCCTCTGTGGACGTCCTCTGCTGCTACGATTACGGTAAAGACCCCATCAATTCCAATGGCTCCAATTGCAGCCTCAAGAATATTTCTCGGACGGGTTGAAACCAATGCCATAGGTATCTTGTAAT
The DNA here is from genome assembly GCA_033060915.1 of Euryodendron excelsum. Lineage (NCBI taxonomy): Eukaryota > Viridiplantae > Streptophyta > Magnoliopsida > Ericales > Pentaphylacaceae > Euryodendron > Euryodendron excelsum. The sequence goes on along the minus strand of CM065397.1, from coordinate 2,704,145 downwards.
GCATCAGGACATTCACAAACTCCTGAGATCCAGAGCAAAATCGATATCTCCCACCCTGTAAAGCTTGATAAATCTCCTCTTTTCTAGAGGCCATTCTTCTCACCTGAGCTGGGTCTCTCGACCAGCAGAGAACTTCAGAAATAGCCTGTTCGTTCTTCATCCCTTCAATTCTACGAAGCATGAAAGCCAGGGGAGGGGATTTTCCTTCTTCCTGAGAAAGAGCTAGCCAGGCCTGCTTCTCGAGTTCAGGATTATCTTCAATCAGAACTCCTTCCCATTCGAAAATAGCACCTAACCACCCACATCCCATCCTTTCTTGTCGAAGCAATGGATTATGTAGTGAAGGGTTATCCGCCTTATTCTCTGGTGGCCACAGCCCTGGTTTTCGATCTACACCAGTATCTGTCCGGTACTCAAAATCCTCAGGCATTCGCTCTTCTCTGAATGAATAGGCCTCCTTCGTCAGTTCCATTGCTTGAGCCTTAATTGATGGAACTGCAAACCCATCAACTCCCAATATCGACGAAGGAGGAGAGCAAACGACCTTTCTACCAAGAAATTCTGTTACTGGGGCACGACAAATATCAAATGGCTTCCTTCTGCTTGAAATATCCTTTGAATAACATACGGGTCGGTGCCCCAAAAGGGATGCTGCAGCAATCGATTCCACCATCTTGACCAACAAAAAATAGCTGAATCCAAACAGAAATCTACCTTCAAAAACTACACCTTATTTCAGAAACCCCTTCAAAGATCTCCTTGAGTGGAACAAATTCAGAATTCCCCCCAAAACCCAACCAGACTGGACCCAATATCTTCCAATCAATACTACCCAACTGGGGATTTCAATTAATTCCCTTATCGTGTCGCAGATTTGCTAGCAATTACTGAATTGAACCACAAAATCAACCAAACTTCGCCCAATTTAACGAATAAATCCTACCCAGCTGGGGTTTTTACTTTTCACAAACTTCCCTAAGTTGGTGCCTTAATAGAACATCAATATAATCCCAAACCTAGAGAGTAAAGATCAACTTTTGTGAGAACACTGCTGAACAATAGAAGACATAGAATAATAAAACGCCTTTCCGGAACAAAGACCCCAACTTTATTAAATACCAATCAAATATCAGCTCAAACATTCCATTCGATGCCCGAATTAAGACAAACCCATCAATGCAAGCACCAATCAAGAAATGACACCGCTTACAAATTCAACAGAAAGAACAAGGAAATATATACAGCAAATACCCCCCAATTTCAGATAATCAAAAAGCAACCGACCACACCCAATAGGGTGAAATCTGAAACTTGAGGGCAAAACGAAACTAGATATGCATTTACAGAGAGAGAGAATAAGGAACTGTGGAGAAGAACCTAGGGGAAGCCAATCGTTGATTGAAGATTGAGACAGCAAATTTGTAGAGAAAGATCAGATTCTTTCTTTTCTTCGAACAGGTTTTATGTGGTTTATAGAGGCGAGAAAGAAGAAACGGTAACAGAGAGGTGGGGCCGCCTTTAAGACCACGCTCGCCGGCGAAGGTTATTGGCTATAAGTAGACGTATTTCATGATGTGAAATCACTCCTCTCTTTTCTTCTCCGTGACGGTTGGTTGCTTTTTTGTAATATACTCTGCCCCCGATTTAACTAAATATTACAACATCACCATGATCCGGTTAAACAGCGACGTTTGCACATTTATCTCACGTTTAATCCCTTCGCATGTTTTTTTGGTTGAATTAATATTCATGAAATACAACAAATTTATGTTGTATGTGAAGAGTGACTGTAAACAATTTATTAATTTATTTTTTAGCAGTTAAGGTGTCGAATCAACTTGTACATAATTTGATTAATTTTTTTTGTCTTCAAAGCCACGTCATTCATACCAAAATTAGAGTATTAAAAAAATAATAAATTATTTACAACCAATTATTGCAGTTATTAAGAATCGTAACTCTTGACCTCCAAAAGAGATCAAGAAATTATAGTCGGTAGCACAAAAAAAAAAAATCAATTTACTAACATTCAACAACCCATAAATTTGTTTTAACTGAGTTCCAATGCAGAAGGGAAACAGAAAAAATGTAGAGCCAAAAGGTAATAAAAGACAATTCAAGCATCACCTTAAAAAAAAAGCATAATTTTCAATTGATAAATGGAGAAAAAATTATTCAATACTTTAAGAGCGCCACATCATTTTTGTCTTCCTCTCATAATGCAGTAGATTCCAAACACACATATTACTTATTCCAAGTTTTTTGGGCTTATAAGCCAAAAGACTTATTTTTCAATTTTTTTTTTGCCTTTTTCTGTGTTGTTTTTTTTGCTTATCTTAGCTTCAAGGTAAAAAAAAAAAAAAATTTTTTTGACTTACAAGTAAAAAAAAAAAAGTCAAATGAAAAAGCTTAAAAAAAAACTCTACCAAAAAGGGATATTTTATGTGAATTTTATTAACATGAGTTTTAAGTTAATTTCGGATCATAAAAATTTAAAATCTTACAAATACCATCCAATCTAAGAGAATCACGGAAGGAAAAGAAATGATTCGGTTGGTTATAAACAAGGAGGGCATAGTGTGCATTATTTATAGTCATTGTTAGAGGGGATTAGCCATTTAAAAAAAATGAGTTATGGATAAGAGCTTATGAAAAGTAGACCCTCCAGCCAATGGGTTGGTTGAATTGGTAAGAATTTGACATTTTACTTGAAAAAGTCTAAATTCTTCAATGTAAGTCTTTGTAGAGGCCTGCGGTTTATCCTAACCTTGTACCCAAAAAAAAAAAAAAAAATCCTCCTCCAATAAGTTAATTATATTATTGTTTGGCTTAGTGAAACATATATTGTTGTTTATTATTGCCTGGCAATGATTTGGGACTTTCTAGTGAAAAAAATTTGAAAAATGCTATTCTACCTAAAGATTTGTATATAGCTTCGAATAATATGATAATGATAGTTTTATAAAAAAAAATATTACAGTCACCAGCTTTGTTTACTAAATTTTTATTATGAATAAACACAAGTAAGTAAATATCACATATATGAAATATTGTAGACCCCTTTACATTGTGTGTATCCGTGATAAAAATCCGGTAGACCCTATCATCTTGTGTGTATCCGTGATAAAAATTCGATAAAAATAATTGATGAGTTAGCATTACTTTTATTTTTTATAATTAAAAGTCATCAAAGTATTTTATTAGTGAAAACTCATTCAACCACATGTTTAGATCGTGTTAGCCGCCACTAGGACCATTAGTTTGGAACACATGACAGCATTAAATTCACTTAAATATATGCACTTTATAATCGCTTTAGAATTCATGTTACATGCTTCATGTTGGTTATAATTTCGCTAAGAAACTAATGAGATTCAACGGGCAGTGGAGTTGGCTCAGTAGAACAAGAGTCTCTATCCACACGGCAGGTTCAACTCATCTCTATCTCTAAAAAAAGGTTGCGATGACTTACATTTAACACCTCTAACCAATGATTAAAAAATAAGTAAATAAAACTCTAACGACATAATAAGAATTCACTTGACTAAATCATTAAATTCAATAATTTGGATTCGCTCCATTTTCAACTACGTTTAAATCATGGTCACACTGTTCATTGTCACACACGTCAAAACAAGTGATCATGATTTTGCCACAGTACTAACAGGTGGCTAACAATCACTTTTTACTTTAAAAAATATGTTTGGCAATCTCTTAAAGTTACTGATGCTTAAAATGTGTTCATCAATCATTTACCACTGGGCAACCATGGTTGGGGGTAGACTCAAAGGATTTTTTTGAGGGTGGTTAAGGTAAAAAAAATTTATAATTTTGAATATTGAAGGAAATTTTTTTTAAATTTTAGGGGACTAATACTCAAATATTTATCCTAAAAATTAAAAAAATTGTGAGATATAAATAGAAATTTCAAAACTTAAAGAGGGCAAAGTACTAATCTTTATCATAAATATACAAAAAATATAGGACCTAAATACAATTTTAAAATTTTAGAGGGGCGTTGCTTCCTTGATTTCCACATAAGTCGCCACTGATTGTAGTGTTTGAAAATATGATTTATTGAAGGAGACAAAAATAAAATTGAAACAAAATTAATTGTAATTAAATATTTTTTACAAAAAAAAAAATACCTCATAATTTTATTTTTTTTATTAATTAAACAACAACAGAGAATTTTAATCTCTGTCACTCATTTTCATTTTCCCATATTTTGCTCGAACACAAGTAAGAGTGTAAATGAATGCATTTGACCAGTCCTACGCTGGGGTCGGTTCTGCTGGACCCCACTTGTTCTTAGCGGACACAAGGCCGACATCAAGCGGATCAAGAATTGGGTTGGTTACAGTCCCCATTGAGAGTTGGTCTTCGTTTTTGTTCGGCAAAAGAAGGTTGTGTGGTCCATGATACAATTGGAGACCCCCGGTTGATGACCTCCGCAGAAAATTCCAACTCGAAGTGAGCCCCGACGTAGAATCGCGTAGAACATTCCATTTTGGCGGATGCTAGGGCAGCCTCAGTCGGCTGCTGATCAGACGATGTTTGATTACCGTCACGTGTACTCGAACTTTTGTATTTAGTGAATTCAGAGCTAATGTGAAGGCAATGGGACGGTGCGGAATTGCCAATCACGCCTGTTTATAACAACCCTCTTCCATTTTTGTGTGTGTTCTAGAAACCACGGTACATTCTTATTCTGGTAGAAGCCGAGGACATTGTCAAACCATGTGGACAAAGCTCTCAAGTTCCAGGTGGTGTCACTTGAGAGTCGCACCACGCCAGAATTATGGTTGTTGAGCCAGAGGGGTACAAAATATCACAGGAAAATGATATACTTTCATAAAATGTGTGGAGAAATTTCTTTTGAATGATTTCACGATAGTGGTTTTATAATTAAGAGTATGATAATGGTTTTATTTTAAAGTGAAAAGTTTTTAATCAATTACATTATTATGTATAGAGTAAAGAATTGAACTGACTTGGTTTTGAATCTGAACTAGAGATTAACTTGAACCAACTTGAATTGATTTAATTAGGTTTCATGACATGATACGTTTAATGATGAGTCTAAAAAACTAAAACCAATTAATTTAATTATGTGTTTAGTACGAATCCAACCTCACCCTTGCATACAATAGCCTTTCTCACTATTTTTTTTGAACAAAGAAGGTGTTGGTTTAACTTTTAACCTACAACATCATTAAACACAGTCAGGGCTCAAAAGCACTTAGAACAATGGGCTTTGCATCAAATTTCGGGAGATTTTAGGGGTGTCTGGACCCAACTTATACTTTAACTTTGAGATTTTTTAAAATCGTGTTTGGCTCACCCATTTAATAAAGTCATATTTCATAGTTAACTCAGGATCCTTTTGATAGAACTCATTTCAAGCTTTTTTCATTTGATTTTTTTGGTTTATAAGCTAAAATGCAAAATTTTGTTTTTGCTTTTATATGCTAAAGACAAGCAAAAAAAACAAAAACTACAATAGATAAAAAAAAATTAATTTTTTTATTTATAAAATAAAAAAAGTTAAGTCAAAAAGTCATTTCAAACAAACCCTCAATTTTAAAAAGTTACTTAAAAAAATAATATTTTAAAATTAGCTTAAACTTTTAGCGTATAACTTTTTTCAGTTACAATCCAAACATTTTGAAGAATTGTCCTGAGGCACAGGATTACCATATTACATTGGGCTTTCGTGGAATTTCACAGGGTTTGGCCCGCGGGTCGTTGCCCGATTTGGTAGGGCTAACAGGGAACGTTTAGGTAAATAATCAACGTCAGCCATTGGGGTCCACCCATCCTCCGCGCAAACTCTTCAGCAGATTTATAATTTTTGTTCAGTGCGCAAAAGTTTTTAATTGATAATATATAATTTTTTTAATTGATAATATATATTTTTTAATAAATAAAAAAATAATTATATTAAAAATATCGAAAAAGAGACATTGCCTATTTATAAAATTTACACACAAAAATTATGTCAAAAACTAAATCTAGATTTGATTGGCTTAGATTTAAAATTTCGATAAGAAATCTTAAAATTTAGGTAACTAAGAGTTTATAAATACAGAGTTAATTGAGACTGTATTGCTTAATTAGCCAAATAATAAAAGGTTAATGAGATACATATATTTTTTACTACAGGTTTAATAATATTCAATAAAGTAAATATAATTATTAGTAAATTTAAAAGGAAGTAAATATAATTATTTGTAAATTCAGTAAGAACAAAAATATATATTTATAATCTAAAATTAAATCAATACAAAAAAAATATTTAAAAGTAATGGAGGCAGCTGTCACAACCGGACCTTTGTTGGTCCGCCCCTGCTCCGTGTCCAACCTCGTTTTTGCAAGCGTGCGCGGACTAGGTGTTCGACAAAAATTCCTACAGAAACACCCAAAAACATAGAGCAAAACATGAACAAGAAAGGAACAAGCAAGAAAGCATCCAACCTTATTTCTGGGTCTCAGACTTCAATCGCGCTGAGAGAAGAATATAGTGGGAAGAGACAAACCAACGTCAGTGCCCAGTCCATGTTGAAACTAGATCATCTCCAGAACCTTGCGGTGTGGGCTAGCAGCGAAACCTCTATGCCTTCGTTGGGTGCCTTTTTCGGGCACGAATTGGTTGCTCTTGCCGAGTCCCTGGGGTCATTGCCTAACCCATCACTGTTTCATTGTCAGAGGTTCCACTACTCTCTCTCTCTCTCTATATATATATATGTATGTATTGTTGGTAAAATATCTCTCTTGTATAAAATTTTTCATACAATCTGTAGTCATAATAAAGTGAAATGAAACATAGTTATATTATTGTTATGTAATCATCATAAGGTGAAATCAATAACAATAAATAACATGTATGAAATAACGTAACATGATAGATTCAACAAATCTCGTATAATGAAATAATAAAATATGCGATGCAAGGGAAATCAAGTCGAGTGTTTCTCATTCTTAGCTTAAGATAGATTCGTCCCCCACGCAGGTGCTCATGGGATGAACGGACGTCTATCTCCAGGATAAAATGATCACAATCTTGAATAAGTAGCACTACAATAATCAAGATTCAACGAATCAACCTTTTGATTTTACTCTCTCAATGTATGAAATGTATGCATCATGTATGATATAAAACAAAGATAAATTTCTGTCTAATTCTACACATAATTATAACATTTAATTCCATACAGAAACGTACGACGTTTCTGATAAAATCAACATGATATGAAAATGAATATACTGCATTTTCTACACAGAAAATCTGTAGTAATTCTGTAGAATTTCAACATTGAAATTGACTACAGAAGCACAGAAGAAAGTGATATAATTTTCACATAAATTAATCACACCGAATATAAAATTAACCGAGTAAAATCTGGACAAAAATTTGTATACGGAATTTCTAAGACAATCGCCGGAATTCTGGACTGAATAAAGCGTCAGAATCTGTCTGGAACAATCGTCAGAATTCTGGACAGTACTTTCAGCGCTGAATGTCGCCGGAATCTGGGCACGCCTTCGGAAGCCGGGAGAGAGAGAGACGGAAAACTTACGTATAAAATCCTATATCAGACGCTAAGATTCTGTTTTGTTCAGAGGGGGATTCTTTCTATATATAGAAAGAATCGCACCCCTTCGAAACGGTGCCAGCCAAACGCGCCCTTAAAAAGGGACGCAACCGTTGGAATTCAAATTCTGAACCAGTTCAGTTCAACCCGGTATGGTTTAATCCGCGTCCAAAAATATTAAACCGGCCAAAGCTATTTTAATATTAATTTAATTGCACCCGCACCCGCACCCGAACCGAACCGGACGGGCGGGCGACGCGTGATTTATTGGCTCAACCCATGGATTTCATAGGTTCTCCCCCTTTCATAAAAGTGGGGTGCTCCTTGGGGCCCAAACCCATCTTTAAACTTAGTCTTTATATACCCATCACTTTTCCCATAGAAAATCAATGTGGGACAAGCCTTTAGTTCCACCCATAAACCATACTCATGGTACCTACTTTGGAGACCATTATCTCATTCAAATCTCCATGGATTTGAGCAAGTAAATGCTTGTTCTTTATCTCCTCATGAAGGAGAACACAAAGCATATTGAACCCACTCAAAAGGATATGTGAGTCCCCCCTTAACAATGGCTCAAAATTAATGTTTACACCAAATATTCCAACATGTATATCCGTATATATGTCATATGTGCATGTGTCTGTGCTCTCCATGGATGGTTCGGCTGTATGTGATATTGCTTATTGGGCGGTTTATTCTATTTGAAACATTTAGGAACTTGGGATTTGATCGACTTGAGGAAACAGAGTAGATTCAGTTGACAAGGGGTTTAAATCAATTTATACTCAATCTTGTTTTTGTAATTGTATGTATTCATATGGAGTGTTTGTTGGGCCTTTGTGGAGCCTATTTCTATTTGATTCGGTTTAAAGATCTTGACCCGACCCGGATAATGTTGCGTAATTTTTAATGGGAAATTTTCTGAGGCTTAGTTCATCGGCCCAAGCCGGAAAATTTTTTTGGCCTGTTTTGTAGCCCATTGTGAATCCTGTGCGCAGGATATATATAACGCAACTTTGTGATTAGGGTTTGTGGGTGGTTGGCGTTTCGGTTGAGAGAAGAAAAAAACCTGTAGCTGCGCTCTGTATTTTTCCCTGATTATAGTGAAAATCCCTGCAACTCTGTGAACGTAAGCAAATGCCGAACCACGTTAAACGTTGTCTTGTGCGTGTGATTGCTTTTCTTTAACGTGTGTTTTTTTCAATTTTTTTGTTTCTCACAAGTTGAGAATTACTGTTTAATTCCCTACAATGTTTAGTGTTAATAGATGCTTTTATTCGTGAAATCTTCAAGGTTTGCTTAAGTAAAAGCTACTACGTCACGGTGTACTCGTGTGCTTTTAAGTCAATACATTTATGTATGTTGGTTGAATCTTAAAGCAGTAACGGAAAATGTGAATTCAAACTACCTTGATTTTCAAGTACTGGGACGAAAAATTGTCGAGAGTCTAAGCTCTAGCAACAACGTGTTGTTGACCAAAAAAGGAGAAGTATTTGTGCGCTTTTCTAAATAAATTGGTTTGATGCTTGCTTTCTGATTCTTCTTTTGGACATTTTTGCATATCAAATATTGTTTGCAACTTTGTGAGCTGCAACAATCAACGGAAATATGGAGAATGGTGCAATGGAGAAGCCTAAGCATGAAAGTTTTGCTCTTATGTATCTACATTCCTCAAAGTTGTATATATCTCTATGCACCTTTGTCAAATTTTAAAAGGGCTTTCGGGATCAAATATTAGTGTCTTTGGAAAATTGAATGAATGGCAAGTCATTGCATCTTAATGGCTAGTGTATAACATGGACTGGTGTCAAAGTTTAAATCCATATAGACCACACTTCTGAGGTGAACATGTCACATTTCAGTTACAGATCACTTTCAACCAGTTCTTCTGAACCCAAACTGAGCAGAAACAAATTTGAGATTTGTCAACATACTACATAGTGAACAATCTGTGTGGAAACATGCCGGTGTTTATTATTCAGTACACAAAGCACGAATGTGAAACAGCATCAATACTAGTTCCAAACTAGTGGTGTTCAGAAAGCCGGTTGGCCGGTCAAACCAACCCGAGGTCGTCAGATCCGACACAAACCCGACTCAATGACACAAACCCGACCCGTATCAAGTACCCTATGGGTGGTTAACGGGTGGATTCCACCCAGTCCCACTATGGAAATCACCAATGCAAATACCCGACCTGTCTTTTGCTTTTCTTTTTTTTTTTTTAATGCAAAGTTTGCGGTTTTCACTCGTCACCTGACCTCACATTGACACAACCCGGACCAACCCGATCACTCTATTGGCTGAGTGTAGTTTCAATTTTTTTAATTCGATATGATTGAATTCGGTGACGGATGACTCCCCAACCCGACCCGACATTTGTTTACCCCTAATTCTAATTACTTGTTGGATTTCAGTACACAAAGCACAGACTGATAAGATTGCTTCTCCAGTAGTAACTCCAGATGATCCTGTCACAGAGAGTCCAGCAATGCCATCGGTCAGCACAGGTACAACTTTGTTGGAGGCCAACAGAAGAAAGAGGAATATGTCAAGATCTAAGAAAGTATCTGAATCTGAAAACAATTCTGCTACACTAGATGCAGAAAAATCTACCAGTACGTTAAAGAAGCGGAAGAGAAAATCTTGGACCAGTCTGAAGGAAATTGCTGAGACCAGTGAGTGTAGTAACAGCCGAAACCTCACAAACTTAACAATCCCATTTTTCACATAAGAGGGTCAACCATTTTATTTTGTGGATAGCCATGGAGATAACAAATGAATGGGGGTTAGCTTTACAATTTGTATTGTAAAGAATGTTGAAAGAGATTTCTGATTTGAGGTAGGGAAACCACTGTGCATTATAATTGAAGCATAGCTTTATGTAACATTTTACTTAGCATTTTTCGCTTGTTGGAATAAAGAGAAGGATTTCATTGAACTGAGTTGAGGCCATCCCATGTTTCAAGCTAAAGCCCTAGTGTGGTGTGATAGTTTGTGTGTCCAGGTTTGTTTTTTGTTTGGTCAGTATTAGTGTATCGCCAAGGGGCTCTTTAAAGTGCATCGCCAAGAGGCTCTTTAAAGTGCATCTTTTAATTATTTTAGATAGTCAAACTTTAAAACTGGTCCTCTAACCCGTTTTTTATATGACTCTCTATTTTAGAGAGTTTCATTTTGACTCTTCAAATGTAGTGATCTAAAAATGGCTCTCTAAATTTTAATTTACAAATCTCTCTCACACTATAGATTTGAGGTATTGTTGAAACATTTTTAAAAAAATTGCTAGCTAAAATAAAGAATGGAGTTTTTAGGTATATTTTGACTAATTATTTTACAAAGTAGCTTTGAAGATGCTCTTATTATTTGGGCTATACTTATACACGTACTACCTGCTTTATGATTTTTTTGTTTTTGATTTTTACAATGCGTCTAGATTTTTTTCACGACTACTAGCATTGTCACGGTTAACATGAATGAACTATATGACTATGTAATCCATAATTTAACATAATGCAGCAGCGAGGGACAATCTGCTCATACAGCGGACGGGGAGGATAGCACTACTGGCAAAGACTCTACTCGGAAAATATAAATATATTTTTTCCGATTGGAGGAAAGTTATTGCACCTTCACCCGCTGCTCGCTTTTGTTCATTTACAAATAAATAACCACTTTGAAGGAGATTTGTAGCATCGTTTAAGTTAATACAGATTGACGTCATAGAAATACGAGCTTGTTATCTAGCTACAGCTAATTCCGCCCACTATTACTATAAAAAAAGCCCCGCCCATACAATATAAACCCATATACGTAATATAAAAACCGGCCGATCACTAGCTTGTTAAATTAGTGTTTGGATATAGGTTTTCTAAATAAGCTTAAAGCTTTGGTTAATTACAAATTTCTTTAACAGAGTTTAGGCTAAAATATAAGTAAAAATGCCACAAGTTAAAAGCTATAAATTGCTTCGATGATTCAAAATTCAAATGACACTAAAAAATCTTGGGGAAATATCGTTGACAAATCCAAAAACGGCAAATCCGTGACGTTTTCCAAAGGAACACGGGGCCTCGTATAAAAGCTCCACCGCTTGGTGTTGGCGGGTTGGAACCGAACCGAAGCCCCAAATTCGCAATTCACTGAAAGCTCAGCGAGCGAGAGAGAGAGAGAGAGAGGGAGAGGGGACACAATGGGCAACAGGCGGTTCGCGCTGGTGGCGACTAGCGACGACGAGGACGACGCACCGCCGCGAGCAAGGCCTTCGCGTTTGTCGAATAAGGGGGAAGAGCAACCGAATCAGAAGAAGAGGAAGAAGATGAAGCTCATTGAGGAGGAGGAAGGAGAAGAAGAAGAGAGAGGAAGAAAGAAGAAAGCAAGTGAAGAAGAACAGTTGGTGAGCGGCGACGATGACAACAAGGATGAGGCGGTGCCGGAGGATGCCAAGCCTATCGGCGACGTCGCTAGGGTTTCCGGCAAGGGCCGAGGGAGGCGAAACCACTACGAATCATTTGAGTACGACGGAATTCGCTATGATCTCGTGAGTTACCCCTTTCCATTCTCGCTTGTATTGTTTTGCTTATTGGTTTTTGTATGTGTCATTCTATTTACAAGTATTGGTTGATTAATTGATTTTATGCTATGGTTGGTTCGACTGTGGACTGCAATTGGGAAGCTATGGAACACTCCAGATTTATGCGTTGTTTGAGCAATATATTAAAACGTTAAATCGGGAGTTTTGAGGAACATATGACTGTGTTTTGGGGAAGAAAAGCGGCTTATATGTTATGTTGTTATGTTTTGATTTCTGCTTAATATTTTAGGTTTAGAGATGAGGATTAAATTTATTGTGTCCCCAAAAGTCTCAAGGATCATTCGAGTATGAGGTTACTTCGTTTTTTGATTCTGAAATGATAGAAGTTTAAGACTTCTTTGTTCAGGTAAAGTACTTAACTACTTCCTTGGTAGTGTTGTTGAACTGGTTTCTTTCTTTCATTTCTTTTTCTTTCTTCTGAGTTCATTCGTCTCTCTCTCTCTCTCTCTCTCTCTCTCTCTCTCTCTCTCTCTCATACGGTAGATTCAATATTTTTTTTTAATTTAAATCTTGTCTTCGTTTAGCTACAATGAATTCTTAGGTCATTTAATCAGACAACTTTTTCATTGTTACGTAGCTCCAGCTTCTGTTGTGTTGACCAATATGGTATTCAGGAGGGAGGTGTTACTTTCTATCCCTAATAGATATACACTCTTAATGCATACATCCAGCTGGTTCAGAAATAATTACTTTCACATCATGATTTAAAAAATGACAAACCATGTTACTCCATTTTTTATCTTACTTATTTTCTTATGCATTATTGTATTTTCTATGGTTTTTGTGCAGGAGGATCCTGTGCTTTTGGTTCCCGAGGAATCAAATCAGAAGCCTTATGTGGCAATAATTAAGGTGCTTGCTACCCTAGAGTACTCTTCCAGTTTTCAAGAGATATTTGAAAATGTTACTCATTTGCGCCTCTGGCTATGAGATATTTTGAGCTGCCACCTTGTGGACTTTTTGCATGACACGTCAACATAGATTTGAAATCACATACTCCTGAGTGTTTCATATGGACATAACAATCTGATTATTAGAGGATCTGTTATTATAGTTTTGTTAAAACTTTTGTATGTTGTCATACTAAGAAGTTTGGACACATACATGGGACACGGACACGGTACAATATAGTTATGCCGCCATGTTAATTTCCGAAAAAATTAGAACATGGACACAGTAGGGACAAGGCGATAAATAAATGTCTATATATATCTATATGAAAACAAAAACAAATTATGTATTTTTCTAAATTACATTTTCACTTCTAAGGGTTATGTTGAAGTAATAACAAATGATTCATTTTTGAAACTTTATGTTGGAAAGAAGTGGGAATAGAAAAGCCCTTATGTCTTACATTTAGAGTCCCCAAGTGTTTATATCAAAAAAAGTAAAGGTTCAGGGTTTAAATACTAAAATGTTCAAAAGATGGATTAATATGTATAATCCATACTTCTTTTTCAATTTAATCTTTGGCTTCTATAGTTACCATTAGATTTGTGTATCAAGACCCTAGGTAGGTGTGTCTCACACGTGTCTAGATAATAGATACATGTGTCCCATGTGTGTATGAAGTGTTTCCAATTTTAGGAAACTTAAAAAATAATAGGATATATTTGGGCACGTGTTTGACATGTATTGGCGCATGCCCTATGAGTGTCAGACCCGGACACGGACATGGCACTCTACTAGACATGTCTGTGCTTCCTAAGTTATTAATCTTATTTATTCTGAGTTGTATAAAGTTGAACTTATTTAAGTGGAAGCACTTTCATTGTAACATGGCTTGTAGTGTTACTGGATGCATGCAAATGCTTCATGGTTTAGTTGCAGTCCCAAGGAACTTCAGTTTCTAGGGTTGGCACATAAAGAATTTTCTTTCAATGCTGCATTTATTCTTATCTGTCCACTTCCAGAGTATGTAGGAATTAGGATGGCTTATATATTATTGAACATCTTTTATATATTTTCAGAATGGCAATGTCTGAAAATTATTTTAAAAAGAGGCTCAATAATTTTTCTAAGCAAAAAAGAATTATTGACCAACTTTTTAAAAGCATTTTCAGATGTTAGAAAGTAGGCATTGACAGTCTGCAAACAATTCCATTGACTTTTTTGTTTGAGATACTGGAGTTTTTTCAGCTGACACAGTTGGGGATCTCTGAGTATGTGCATCAATAGGTTCAGTGGTGGCATCTGCTTGTATTTCATGATATCAAAATTTTTTTCTCCTTGGTATGTTCAATTTCTTTCTTGTTACATTTTGGTCTTGGATAATCGAGTTGTTGTTCTGTTTACAGGATATTACTCAAACCAAATATGGGAACATGATGGTGACTGGACAATGGTTTTATCGTCCTGAGGAGGCAGAGAAAAGAGGAGGTGGAAATTGGCAATCCCGTGATACAAGGGAATTGTTCTATAGTTTCCACCGTGATGAGGTTCCGGCAGAATCTGTGATGCACAAGTGTGTGGTGCACTTTATCCCTCTGAACAAGCAGATTCCAAAACGTAAACAGCATCCTGGCTTTATTGTGCAAAAGGTTTATGACACCGAACAAAAGGGATTATTTAAGCTGACTGACAAAGACTATGAAGATACCAAACAGCATGAAATCGATCTTCTTGTTCAGAAAACTCTATCAAGACTGGGAGATATACCCGACGTTGAGACGGAAGATACCCCAGCTGATCAGGAAGATCAGTTGAAGAATAAAAAAATGCTCAGAAGAAAAAACATGTCACCTCTTGATGTTTCAAGGGACGAGGAAGCAACAACCAAGTCTGGACAACCTCTGAAAGCGGAAACACCGGGGAGCGTTACAAGTAATGCTTCAGAATACTGCACCATCTTGTCAAACTTTGATGCCCTAACTGGTGAAACACAACGTGACAAATGGTTAGAAAGGCTTCTTCAAGGAATTCAGTTCATATGCAGTCCAATGGACAATGGGCAGGGTGATGATAAAGAAAAAGGTGGATCTCATGGCAATGATCGGTCATGTGACAGTGGCTCAAAAAGTGCAAATGGATCTCAAAAGAAGACGGTAAGTGGAAGCATTGAAGTTTTTGATATCTGCATTAAAGTTCCAACATGTATTCTCACAAACCTTGCAAAAAGGTGTAATATTTTCTAGAACCCAAACTGACCAAGATGTTTCTTTTGTTGCATTTTACAGGGTGGCACAACTTTTGTCTGGCCAGATGCTGCTGTTCCTGCTGTAACTGCTCTTGAGAAAGCCTCCCATGATACCCTTTCCTCAGATTTTCAGAAGTATAACCAAAAGATGAGGCAGCTGCTATTCAATCTTAAGGTTAGATGGCTGTCTGCCTGTTTATTGTAACTGTTGCCCAGGCAC
This sequence comes from Euryodendron excelsum, assembly GCA_033060915.1. Taxonomy (NCBI): domain Eukaryota; kingdom Viridiplantae; phylum Streptophyta; class Magnoliopsida; order Ericales; family Pentaphylacaceae; genus Euryodendron; species Euryodendron excelsum. Next base: position 2,688,600 of record CM065397.1, on the reverse strand, counting down.
ATGAGTCATGACCCTTTCTGAATTTTATTCCTTTAGGTATCACTGGGCATGGTTGTGTATGAATGAAATGTAATAAAAACTAGCTCAAAAGCTCCTCTGGTTTCTCATTCACATGTACCCTGAGCTGCTCATACCATGCTGTTATTAATAACGATTAGGATTTTTTACTGTATGAATTGCAATTTTTTTTTGAGGCGTTCCTTATTTTCAAAGATAGCCTTCATGAAACGGGAGAATCACTTGTAGCTAAGAGTAACTTTTCAGTTTTTTTTGCCATCAATTTTATGAGCTTCATTTGAATACTACCTGTAGATGCTGAAAAAGTAGCCTCCCTACTCTGGTGGCTTTTTTCTAAGACAAAAAGGCTATCCTGTTTATTTGAGGCAAAAAGTATGATTAACTTAAAGAATCTTCTTGATCTCACGGTTATCAATCTTTTGAAGGTCATTTGATCTTAAAATTCGCGTATAGAGGAGTAGATTTCAATACATACATTGATTTAGAAAACATTTTTATGCGGTGGTATATGTGTGACTTGTTGTGAATTTTGTCACACTTGTGCTGCTACATTGATGTCTTCTGCCTAACTTTTAATGTTTTCCTTCCTTTCTTTACTTCTTGGCAGAACAATGCATTATTAGCCACACGTTTACTGAATGGAGAGTTGCAACCTTCGAAAATATTGACCATGTCACCTAATGAATTAAAGGTATCATCTCTATTATTAGTGCTAGTTGGATTTGGTTTCTCTGCCCTGCATTTCGGGCATGCTTTGCCTCTCGTGAAAGTTCTATGCCACTATAAAGCTTTCTGGACTTGGTGGCCCAGGACACTTCTGTGTATAATTTATTAACTTGTATGAGTATTGATCATTTGGTATTTCCATGTCTTTAAGTAATTTGAACAAAATAATGTTGCTTTGACTGCAACATTGGGTGTTTGATGCAATGTGGACACTAGTTAATGTGGTAAGAGTTAGACGGTTGTGATTTATGAGACTAACTGGGCGTACTACTAATCTATTGAAAATATATAAATATATATTGATTAGCAAAATAATTTATGATAAATTAGGCTCTCCCTCTCTTTCATCTTCTTTGGTTTTTGTGCTTGGGACAAGTGGGGGGAGAAGGAAAAAATCTTTCAATTTACAATTTATTAATTCTCTTTTAAAACTTTCAGGAGGGTTTAACTGCAGAGGAGATAGCAAGCAAGGAGCCTGAAGAGTCGAAGCGCATGCAGGTGTGTTTTTTCCCCTCATTTTGGTCTTATTCTTCAATATTTGGAAGAATATTTGTAGTAACATTTTGAGACTATTGACAAGAACAAGGGGTGTTGGACACTACAATACCTTAAAATGGATACACGGACATATCCAAATATGTCCGGAAGCATAGCATCGCATTGACTACAGATTAGAGACTAGGCACCTTCACAAAGATATGATGTTGCCCATATTTCGCTTTCAAACATCGAAGCAGTAACATAATGAGAAGTGTGTGTAGGTGGAAGACTGTAAACTAGCATAACGAGAAAAAGTAATAACTAAATAACTATTTACAACCATAAGGTGTAATGCTCTTATTCTTTTTCCCAATTGAAAGTAAACTAAGCTTTAAGTGTCAAAACTGAAACTGAGGCATAATAATGGAGGGATCCACTTTGTTGAACATTGGGGTGTCATTTGCTGGTAGGGGGTAGGGAGATGTGGTAGTTTCAACATATCCTTCATTCAGACATATGTGTGTCTAAAACAGACAACTTTGGCTCTTAAAACAGATGACTGATGCTCGCTGCAAAAGATGCACGGAGAAAAAAGTGGGTCTAATAGACATCATCCAAGCTGGACTTGGAGACCGTTATCAGGTTTTTATGTTCTTTCCTTCTTGCCCTTCAATTAGTAAGTTCAGTATTCATGTTCTCCTGTCGTAAATGCCTTGAAAAAGCTGCCCAGATAAAGTTATTTGCTGATAACTCGTATTAGTAACACCAAATGGCAGTAAGATGGATATGGAGGTGATTTTACTTTTATGTAAAGATCTAACAGAATGAATGCCTTCTGAACATGAGATTGAAATTATACCATTTTCTGAAAAGCCTGCCCAGATACAGTTATTTGCTAGTAACTCGTATTAGTAACACCAAATGGCAATAAAATGGCAGTGATTACTTTGATGTTAATATCTAACAGAATGAATGCCTTTTGAACATGAGATTGAAATTATATCATTTTCCCTTCAAGTTAAATGTGTTATTTTGACTTATTAAACATGATGTACGTTCACGAAGTACAAAAGTATTAGTCACAAAGAGTTCAGGATGTGCAGAAATGTATTTTTTGAATGTCATCGAATCAAACAAAACCAAATTCTCAGCATTTGATTCTTGTGTTTTAGTCAATTGGCAATGTAGAATGCCAAACAACTGCATTTCTCGTTCTCAATCCAAATTCAAAATGTACAGCAGCAAGAAGCCAGAGAAGTTGGCATTGTCTATTAATTCACTGTCCTGGAACTGATATTTTAATGTGTTTCCTACAGTTGTGCAGACCATTACAGCCTCTTGTCCCCCAGTTGCCACCCAAAAAAAAAAAAAAAAAATGATATGTATCTCTCAATTAACTAGTATGGAGTATAATTAATAACTAATAAAATGACTAGTGATCTGATGGTCAGTCTTAAATAATCAGTTATATGCATGTTAAGGTTGATTACCAGCTCAATTGTGGTTTGGCTCTGATGTGTGTGTTATGTTCTGCTTTGTCAGCTATTGTGACTTGTTACCAAATTCCTGGATAATAGTAGGGATCCCACATTGTGCACTATTTCTTTTTTGTTTTTGGGGTGGGGTTGGCTGTGTTTGTTCCTGAAATATTACTACGGCAGAATAGGGAAACTCTATAGCAACAAGTTAGCAAGAGCTAATGAAGGATGGTATATAATCTAGTACTCTGCAAATTTCATGTTTCAATTATTTGACAACTAATGACTGCGAGTATATTTAGAGTTTAATATGAGAGAAAAAAGCTCAAATTCTGGAACCTGTGTTGAGGAATTTCATTTCTTTTAGTTGTAATTGACAATCTTTTGTTTACCGGGTCTTGTGGTTACAGCTGGAATGTATTGCTTGTGGTAATACTTGGTATGCCTCTAGAGATGCCGCATCTACACTGACGATAGATGGGCCAAGTTCTGCAAGGAGTGTAGGCACCGCACCGTGGGCCACAGCCAAGTTTGAAGATGTTGAGAAGAAGTTGGTGAGTCCCCGGGAATCCGAGAAGTCGGCTGGCGATGTTTTCAAAAAGACAACTGAAGCTTACATGCCGGTCTTGGACACCCAGAAATCATTTAACAAGCCTAGAACTGAAGACAATGCTGCAATAACTAAAGATAAGCCTAGAACTGAGGACAATACTGCAATAACTAAAGATGCTGAATAACTTAGTTGGGCTGAATCTGCACTTTCTGTGTCACTGCTTCGGTAGGGTTTCTTTATATATACAGGTAATTGTATCTACATGTACAAATCTAGCGTGTCTAAAGATGTTTTAACCATCTAACCGTGGAAAAACAGTGCACGTTAAAAGTTTGAAAGGTCGTCGGAGAACTATTTTTTATTTTTCGGCTGTGCCATTGCTGATATCCTCACATTGTTGTAGTTGTAGATGGTGTAGATGTTTTTACCAATTTCTCTTCAACTTATCCGGTCATTCTTATACAAAATTGACTAGTTTGTGATTGTTTTTATTTTCTTTTTTCTTTTTCTTTTTCTTTTTCCTCTCTCTCTTAGATAAGAATCAAATGGGAAAATGTAAAATTTTGAAAATTTTATCTTCCCTTTCCTTTTCCAAGCTACAAACAAGCTGACGGAGGGAGATGATTTGAATTCAAAACTTTTGAAATGGTACGAGGAGTCAGCGCCCCGCTGTTTTGATTACCTGACTTGCGTTCATCTTAATCACTAGACCTAGGATTATTTTTCTCGTCCCCGCTGTTTAAGATTCGTAATTTTGTTCACATTTATAGACTGCCAATGCGCCTTTGGATCGTAGGTTCCGTGAGTTCGATGCGACTGACAGCCACAGATTTTGCCCCCTCCCGCCTAAACCAAATCACATGGCACGTGCATTTACCATATTCTCCTTTCGCTAGAATACGCCACAATTTAACATGATTTTACAAAACTAGGCCTATTTATTAAATTATGTATATACTTTATACATATACTATGTCATATGGCTTTTACTACTACTTTTTATTACCCATATTTGAGAATATCACAACACATAACCTAAGGCAGGAGCTATTTATTTTCCATTGAATCTGCATTTGTATATTTCCTTTCATATTATCTTCCCTTTTTTTTTTTTTTTTTTGGGTTCGGGCAAGAACATTATTAATTTTGGGTATGAACAAACATACCAAATTACCAATAATACATTTCAGGGAATGGAGAATAACAAGGCTGGGTTCGAGCACCAAACGTTATGGTTAGGAGCTAAAGCCCTTACCAGCTCGAAGAAGAAGAGCCTCACCCTTCTTGAAGAGAGTTGGTGAGCCACCATTTTATTGCAGAATCTTTACATTGAATAAATCCAACTTCTATGGAAAGTCATCATCAATTCAATGAATAAATTCCCAACAAAATATCCTGTAAATCCTGATGAAATTATTGACTAGTTGAGCTACCAATAAGTAAATACCATGATTTCTAGGTTGAGTTAAAACGATAAGCCATAAACTGCAGTTTTGTCCCAATCAAAGTTTCTGCAAGTATTTAAATTGACAATTGATTTTGAAATGTGTTTTCTTTTAAGTAACCATATTCAATGTTCTAATATTATTATTATATATATTGTTAGACTATTTTTAATCATGTAATTTTGTACAAGAAAGATATGATTGACAGAAACTGATAATTACCTAACAAAAAGAATTTAAAATTTTAAGTTAGGGAGATTTGATTTTTACGTAGATTATTTCAATTTCATTAAATATTTACTAATTATAAATAGAAAGTAATTTTTTTTTATATTTTATGGTTAGATCAATACTATTATGAGATATATGATATTATTATTTAAAAATTTTAAAAAAGTTCACCCAACAACCAATTGCTATAATATATAGTATTGATAGATTTGTCCTTCTAAACAAATTTAAAGGGATTTGAATAAAAAATTTCATAATTTTGAGGACTTTCGAAAGTTATAAGGGAAGAACCCAAGAAAGTTTAAAAATAAGAACACTAATATTTTGAATTTTATGTAAAACTTTTCAAAATAAGATAGATTTTAGTAAAGTTTTATTAATCATGAAAAAAGTAAAAGTTTATATATTTTATAGTCAAACTTACACTATTATAACAGATTTAATATAAGTAATTTTAAATTTAAAAAACTTAAAAAAATTATATTGGGTCTTTCAACATTAAAGAACAGTAAAACCCAACAATATATTTCTATAGATAGATAACTATAAGTCGACATTATGTTAGTTTGAATAACATAATAACGTGTCAAAACTTATTTAAAGTAATAAATATTATGTCAATATGACTAAATATCCAATAGTTTGAATTTTGAAAGAAATGTAAGATTTAAAGAAAGTATGGTAAAATTATATTTTTTAACTAATCAAATTATAACAATGTTATTTTTATATTACCAAAAATTTAATTTTTAGAAATTTTAAGAGAGTGACGTTAGGCAATGTATAATAGGGATTAAAGGTCCATCAATATACTATATACAATTTTATTAGTGAGAGTTTTTAGGCTAACTAATCAAATTGCAATATGTAGTATTTTAATATTATAAAAATAAAAATTCTGTAAAAATTAGATTGAGAGTTTAAGACTCAAACACCTCCTAATCTATTGGTATAATATATAGTATAAATATCAACAAATTCCTTAAAAGATAGGTCCTAATTTTACAAAATGAAATATAAATAACAATACATTACTGTACACTCTTTGACAAAAAAAATAAATAAAAAACTCAATTCAAACCCCAATTCACCATGGTACTCATAAGGAATTTAGCATTTAATTTTCCTAATCATCTTCGGAACACATGCAAGTACATGGTGAAGTTGGTTGCTCAGGATTGATTTCTTTTTTTTTTTTTTGATTCGTCAAAATGAATTACAAAAAGAGCTAAAGTCGAAAAAAAATCTGAAAAAGGGAATTCGAGCACTGACCCCTTAACGGATGCCAGAAACTCTGACACACTGAACTCGGCCCAGTTGTTGGTTGTTGCTCGGGATTGATGATTTGAGCTATTGGTCTTTATGCAAGAGGTTGGGTTAGTTGGGGCATTACCCTCACCACAATGGGTATTCTTGTCAATTTCTAAGAACATCTCCATATCTTCAACTATATATTAGGGATCTTAATGTAATTGGACCAAGGGAGGGATCTGTAATTTCAACAGATTGTTACATCTCATTTAATGTTTGGAAGGTTATGTATTAATGGTAAGAATCCCGTCTAATATATATGATTAAAATATAATTAACAATAATTATAGTAAAAGCAAACAAAAAATATATCTGCAATTCCCAATAACATAAGATAATCAGATGTTTGATGTGATTCTTTGTTTAATAATTGGGATTTACTCTCTTTAACTGATGCCAGCGGAATACCCAAAATACCCCTAAATTTGGATCTGACCAGCTCTGTGAAGGGTATTCTTGTCTTTTTAAGGTTGGCCATTTTAAGGACTGTTCAAAGCACTGTCCTAAAAGGTAACGTAGAAAAGAAAAGTTATATATATTATATGTAGAGATATAGAGAGAGAGAAGAAAAGTTATATATATTATATGTAGAGATATAGAGAGAGACTACTCACACTATAGCATAGATGCCATAGAACATAGCAGCATATGATGACTCAAGGAAGATGGCTCTTTTAGAGGACATGAACAGAAGCTTGGCAGCTCTCTGTCTCTCAACCCTCCACTTCCTCATGTGAGAGAAGAAAACACTTCCCTCAGTCACTCATGCTTTCTCTCTCTACATGGCATGCTTTCTCTCTCTACAATCTACAACGCTCTTTTTTGGGTTTATTATGCTTTACTGCTGTTGGGTTTTGTACTGATCGTTGCTCTCTTTTTACCTATCTGCTTTTTTTGATTCTTTGAGAATTCTAAGTACTCTTTGGGTCACAGCTGACTGTTCTCTTAGAGGGGAGCCTCTTTGGTTTCTCTCTAATACAAAATGGGCACTTTCAGATGATGCCTTTGACCTCAAGAGATTGGAAGATATGATTAGTTCTACTTACAGTTTGTTTGGTTTTTCTTCTGGTTCACTGCTCTGAGATCTGGTGGGGTATGCCCATTTCCACAAGCATTTGTTCTTTTTTTGGCTTGGAATGCAAGTGTGTATAAAGCTATTGATTTTATTGATTTTAATGATTTTATTTCCTTGATACTCAAATACCCCTTTCTGGGCTACTATAGATACCTTAGGGTTGCTTGTTAGGTTTTGGGTTTCACTTTCATTGTACCAGCAGTAACCTTTTAAGGTTTTTTTGATCTCAATTTGCTATTCTCAAAGTATAAGAAGACCTTTGAACCATCGTTATTTGATTCTTAAAAAAAAAAAGAGAAGACCTTTGAACTGTTACTTCAATTATAGAAAATTAAATTTTGAAGTTTATTGGCTTGCTTTGAAGACATTTTCTTTCTCCAATTCGAGCAAATGGGTATGGCTTTTCGTGATTACAAATTTAGTATTGCAACTGGAACATGCAATTGAGTTGTTTTCTTTTAATTGGGTGCTATTTTCTGAGATCTTGTTTTGTGTATAATCTGTTAAGTTTTTCTCCCTCTTCTCTCAAGAATTAAAGTCAGATTTAAATACATACATTATTTTGTAAATACATACTCCTTTCATCAAGCATATGTGCTGCTGGTTTGGGTCTATAGATGACTTTTGCATTTGCTTATAACATTAGATGATCTTCAAATCTTTTACTTCCATTTTAAGGAGGATTTGTGATTACGAATGCTTTTGTTATCAATCATTTCAAAATGTCTCAAAAAAATTTGTCCCTAAAACCTTTGATTTTGGATTTTCTGAGAAACCAAGCTGTGTGCTTTACCAAGTATTCTGGTACAGGATCTTTATTAGGAGGTCATTTTCAATTCTAGTTCGCAGTTTAATTTTGATTTGGAGTTCTATCTTAATGTTGATGATTGCTAGCATGTTTCTTCTCTAGGTAGTGATCTATGGTTGCCCTTTTTCTGTTTTCTGTAGATTGTAGATCTGTTTATGGGTATAGACATGGAGTTGGAATTCGACAAATATTGCACAGTGGGTGGGAGCCCGAAAACTGTTCTTCCATCTCCTCGGCATTGTTCAAAAGTTGAAAACAGAAGCATCAAAGGAAAACCTACCCGTACAAATGATCTATTGAGCTTAGAGGAGGACTTCGCAGAGATTAACTTTCGTCGATATCGCAGTTTATCTTTTAAAAACATTCCATCTAGGACTCCAGGGCTGGAAGGGAATGAAGGGCTAAAACGGGGTTCTGTATATCAAAGCTCCAGAGAAGTAAGGATGATGAAGAAAATTGGAGCTGTGGAAAGTAGGAGAAAAATTGAATTATCGGGAAGCCATGCCGTCACCTTCTCCTTGGGCGTTGTTGACTCTTTGTGTAGCTCTGACGAGGAAAGGAAGAGATTGACAGTGATGTCGGTAAATTCAGACTTAAGTACAGCTTCTGTTCCCATCCCCTGCATACAACCATGCTCTCAGGAATTCTCAGATCTTTCCTTCCACCATGGTATTGATAATGTAGTCTCATCGGATGGGTTTTTAGAAATCACTTTGAATTCAAATAGCAGAGAGGACCACTCTGCTGAAAATGTAAGGAGGGAAAAAATAGAGGATCCCAAGTTCAGATGTGTTCCAAATGTTGGTTCTATCAGCGATGGTAATGGCCTTCAGGAAAGAGAAACTGCTCTTGCTTTTCACAAGTCATTATCAGCTAAATTGGCACTGCCCTCCTCGCCTACTCAATCAGAAAGTGATAGCTCTAGACCGAGCAGTCCAAAGGCGCGATTCAGCCCTATCAGAAAGATGTTTGATCCATTCACCAAATCCAAGTCTCAGCGGAGTCCGTTGGGTTCTGCATGTGAATCTGGTGGTCTTCCACCAGCCTGGCCGGCAAGCATTAGGAGGAACAACACGTTGCGGAAATCTCTATTGAATGATTTTTCGAACATCTCACAGAGTCCCGAATTTGGTTCTCAGTTTGTGAAAAAAGATCTCTGTAATTCTGATGCTTCATGTTCACCAGCTCACTTGCATGGCTGCCTCAAGTTGGAAAATAAGCACGGGGTGCCATTTTTTGAGTTCTCGTTGAAGTTTCCAGAAGATGTTTTTGTGGCCCGGACATGGAAAGCAGACAATGGTTTAAATTGGGTGTACACTTTTCACAACAGAAGGAAGAGTAATGCTAGTAGGTGGGGATCGAAAGATAGCAACAAAGAGTCCTCTTTGGTGGGACAGATGCAAGTATCCTGTTATTTGTGTACAGACCTAAAGGATGCCGGCTCTTTTGACAACTCTATGGTGACAGAATTCGTGTTATACGATCTTGCACATGCAAGACAAAGTGTTGCTGCTCAAGGAAATCCTAACCGGTCACCTGATGTTGTTAAACCTCCCAAGGCTGGAAATTGTGACTTGGATGATAGGCCTGATCAATTGAAGCTCAAACTTCAACCAAAACATGCCACTGACAATGGCCATTTGGATAGATCAACTCCACACCCTTTGGCACCTGGAGATTTGCATCCGAGCCTTGAAATAGCAGCAATTGTCATGCAAGTCCCATTTGAAAAGAGGGAAAGCTTGAAATACAAGGGAGGGGATGTAAAGAGTAATCAACCGCATCCAAACTTACTTGATCTCTCTGCTGTTGAGCAGAGAAAGGAAGGCACTCCTGATTGCTCAAGCCCCGTAAAGGTAAATGTGGTCACCCCTTCTGGAAACCATAGTTTGCCTAGTACTGAGAGCCATGGTCCTTCTCCAATACTTGATCGATGGAGGCTGGGTGGAGGCTGCGACTGTGGTGGTTGGGACATGGCTTGCCCACTTACTGTTTTTGGCAGTCCCAATCTTCAGAGTGCTGAAGATCATCTGCTCACGGAGAATCAGCAGCCTTTGGAACTTTTTGTTCAGGTAAGCTTCTCATCTGATGTTAGATAACATGTTTTTATAGTAACTTGGATAGCAAAAATCTTAATATTGAGCATTGAAGTTGATTGATTTAAACAGAAAAGAAATGAACGCCTACTTATCAAACAAAAGAAAAGAAAATGAAAATGAACATTAATGCACGAACATGGCGATGGGGATCTCTCTGAGTTTGCCTCCATGAACTATTCCGTGGGGGAAAAAGATGAGGAATCTCTTAGTGCAGCACAAGAAATTGTAACTTCAGATCTCTCGGTTCAGAACGCAGGTTTGTTTTGGTAAAAAACACAGAAATGTTCAATACATGCATTTTCGAATCTGTAGGATACAATGGAAGAGGTTTAGGAGCCATATGAAATAATCCCCATTGATCCCCATGTTTGAGGTCGGCCCATTTTTTTTATTAAATGAATTTATTTGTTCTTTCCATGCTCATCTAACTTAAGATCATTAACAATTTAACAAGGTTGTTGTAAAAATTAATATGTTGATTACATTTTTATGTGGTTCTGTTAATGACAAGCAATATATTTATCGCCTTTAACCTCCTCAGATGCACCCTAGCGCATCTATGTGCTTTGTTACAAATTTGGTCACTCTCTCACAATCTGTTACTTCATTCTACTTGTATTCGTACAGGGAGCAAAAGAAAATACCCCAGCATTGACCATGACAGTTATTGAGGAGGGAAGTTATTCAGTCGACTTCCATGCACAGTTATCCACGTTACAAGCATTCTCCATTTGTGTTGCTATCTTGCATTGTACAGAAGCCTCAATAGCTGTCGGAAGGGAGAGAGACAAACAATTGTTGCAATGCAATTCACTGAGAGTTTTCATTGAGGAGGAAGTTAAAAATTTAATTGAAGCAGTCACAGAGGAGGAAAAGAGAGTACTCAATAAGAAGATGGAAGAAACCCCGCCATCTTTCAAACTCAACCCGCCCTTTTCTCCAATTGCTCGGGTATAAACTTAGTGGCTTTACTCTACTGAGGAAGTTGCGCATTCTCCAGAGAATTCTGGATCAGACATAGAGAGATGGGATCAAGAATCCTAATAGTCCTGACCTGCTTGCTTTGCAAAGCTGAAATGGTTATCCAGATAGGGGCTGCCTGTTCCTACTATTCGAGCAAGGTTTCTACACCAGAGGGCCATGATCTTTCTGTGAGATTACTCAAACTTGTTCTTACTTACACCTTTGTGGAAAAAATTCAAACACCACACAAAACTGTCCATATTGTTAGTTGGTAACGAGGGAGAAGAGGTTAATGATGCAATTTTGAGAGATTGGGTAGACTTTTATTTTTTGTAATTTATGAGGGTTGAAGTGTTTAGGAGTAGATGATCCTGGGAATGCTTCCCTAAAGCTTCTCTGTTTTCAGCAGTTTCTGTATCTCTATGATAACGGAAACTAGTCTACTCTTATCATCTTCTTCTTCTTCTGTGAAATATCAATACCAGAGATGTTTTGTTTCATCTCATAATGTGAATTGTTTCCATCATAGTTATAAAGGTTGAATCACTTGGTTGTTGTTTTTGGTTTTTTTTTTTTTTTTTTTTGCCCTTTTTCGGGTGCAAAAATCACTTGCTTTGAACCATACAAGCTAGTGCTAACAACTGTGTTCGTTTGGGATATCTGAAAATTCAGTTATGTTGTGTTTGGATTGAGGATGGAAAAGCTAAGGAACAAAAAATGTGATGGAAAAGATAACAAAATAATTTAATGAGAAAAAAGAGAAAAAAAAAAGATGAAGGAAAGAATAAAAAAATACTCTTTTATTTTGTTCTCTTTTCTTTTGCATTTTCTTTTCTTTTGCTTTTTTCTTTGATAAATCAGGATTCCAAATACAACTGAGTATCTCTTTTAATACAGTCCTCCACCTTAGTGGTTTGCCTTGAAATAAGGTTTTGTATCTTTTTCAATGCAGCTTTTCCATGTTACTGGTTTTCTTTGACGCATTCCCAGTTATTTTGTTCAGTTAAGGTCAAACGTCTCACATGTTATAACCAGAATGCATTTACCTCACATAATAACAATTATGAAAAACTCTAGGTTTTTTGTTTTTTTGGGTGCTTTGAAAAGGATCGAAAACAAACACTTGTAGTAAGATAATCATAGAGACATGTCCGGGTGACCATGGTTCGTAGAACAACAGGGGCTAATACAGAGAAAGTGGGTACAATCAAAAAAATCTAACAAAATATATGTGAAGCATTTTGCATTTTAACGATTATTGGCATTTGGATTGTGGAAGAAAAAAGAAACTAAGGTGTGGATACACCTTTGATCAGACTAAGGAGGATTAATCGAGATCACTACAAGTTGGCCAGACACTTTGACTGCTAAATTAAAAAAAAAACAAAAATGCTGATATTTTCTACCTTGCTTTGGTTTTAAAATTAAATAACTCACCTCAACTGTGCAAAAATAGCTTCATCAAAGCTAATGTGGCTAGACATTGGTGTTTGGGTAATGTTAGAAAATTTAGACAAAATTTATTATTATAATAATATAGTTGAATGAGAGCTATTCATTTAAAGACATAACACCTATCAGAGTGACTATTATTCAAGTCATATCATTATGGTGAAATTTTCTTTATAAATTTTATGAAAAAATAATATTTGAAATATGCTACTTGCAATTGCGACTGTCTGACACTCACCATCGGATGGTGGCCATATTAGGTGGACCTCACCTACTACTTATGGAAGAATAACATTTGAAAAATACTAATGGCAGTTGCGACTGTCCAATACTCACCACCAGGTGGTCGTGACATGAGATGAACCCCACCTGTAGCCTACTGCCATGCACTCTTAACATTTTCCTTTAATTAACAATGTTCCATCCGATTGAACAGGAAAACACTTTAGACACAAAGTTCTAGTTCTACTCTCTTTTCTTTTTCTTACCTTTCTTAGCAACCAAACGGCAGCGCAATATAATATCACAAACATAACACATAACACACTATTCTGTTCGAGTTTTGGAGAACTTAAACCTGGATAGTTTTAATTGTTTTCGAAGCCGAAAATACTGATATCAATGTAGGACTCTCTGATTCGTTCTCTCCAGAAAATCTGAGAGAATAACTTTCCAAGTTTTCCGGGAAGATAGGGGGTTCAAGAAGGTGAGGTTTATATACAGATGTAGTGGTTAGTGGTATCGGCAAAAATTCAAATTGCTGGGCACAACGCGCTACTTTTGCAGGCTATATATATGTACATATATGTATATAGAATAGACAGGTGTTGGATGATTATTCTTTCAATCTTTGCTTTCTTTTATTACTTCCAAAACTTTCAAGTAGTTAAACCATGCACATTTAGGAAAGCAAATCCCCCAGAGAATCGGATTTCTAATTTCTGAACTCCCAGGTTTTTATAAACTCAGATTTAGGAAACATTTATGTTCCCAATTTGACAAGAAAAAGGTTTATCCCCTGCTCTCTCTTTCCTATTGGGTCTCTGATTTCCGTAATTTCTATCAATATAAATACAAACATACCTTAAACCCCTGTACATGTTTTCTAATTTCTTCTTCTTCTTCTTCTTCTTCTTCCCTCTAAAATACGAATTCTCTTGATTGTATTAGCCCATCTTCAAGCTTTGTTCTGTTCTTGATCATCAATCGAAACAGCCCCTTATTTTTTTTTTTACCGAATTTCTTGTTCTTCTTCTGTTGCCACATGTAATCCAGTGGCTATAAACATGGAGGAATCAAACCCCAGATGGTGCAGTTTTCGGAATTTTCCTAATTGTGGCACCACAGTTGCAAATACTGAAACAGAGAGTTTGGCGAACGACCATGTCTCCGAGAATGAGATTTCAACTAATCTGCAATTGAACTACAACGGGTCTCAAATCATCAAGAAGAGAAAGATGGGTGAAAGAGAACATCGGTTTCACGATTTCTTGGGTCCCAAGCAAGGAAGCGACAAACCCGTTGACGATGATTTGGTGAACAAAAAACTGCAAACAGAGAGGATTAAAAGAATACTCAGAAGTTTCCGGTTTTACAGTCGCGAGGATGAAGAAGAAGAGAAAAGTTTGGGCGTTTCAACGAAGCTGAAACTCTTCGAGGATCCATGGAAAATCAAGAAAACTCTAACGGGTAGCGACGTGAACGATCTATGCCGGCTCTTGTTGGGTACGAAAATAGTGAAGGATCATATAACAAGCCTGTGGGATGATGAAACGATAGCAAAGGTGGAAACAGAGGAGGGTGTAAAGGTGACTCTTTGGGATTATGACACTGGTTCTTCGCATCAATTGTTATTCAAAAAATGGTGGAAATCGAGTAAGAGCTACGTCTTTACCGACAATTGGGTTTCGCGTTTCGTGGCCAGGAGGAGCTTGAAGGTAGGAGACGAGATTGGACTTTTCTGGGATAGTAGCAGCTCAAGATTTGGTTTTCGTGTTCTTGCTCGGGCGGCTACTCATGTTCAAACAAAATCCTAGTTTAGATTTTTGGTTGATCCTCTGTTTTACTACATAGCTCTTCTCAAACTGTTTTTTTTTTTTTTTTTTTCTGTGTAGTGTGGTAATTTCATTCTCTGCTTATAGACATTCTTGTTTTAGGTGTTAAATTGGAAAGCAAAATGTTATTGTTACAGAAAATTTGTACAATCGCTTTCATAAGAATGTAAGGAATAAAATTTTTATTTCTTTCTATAGAAAAGGTCGAAACGTTTTCGTTTTCAAAAAAATAAAGACAAAACATTAATAGAATAACAAAATTATATTATTTTCATAAAAACTCACTGACACTATAGAAAAATCCTATTGTTTCCATAAAAACTCATTAAAATATAGAAAAATGTACCAAAGCACACCACTACCACTATATACAAAAATAATAAGTTGTATCAATACGAAATAAAATTTTTTCATAAATTTTGTATAATTTTGATTGAAAAAAATACAAAAAATATATTTGTTAGTTCTAAAATGTTTTCGAAACATTTCAAAATATTTATGAAATATCTCTGAAATATTTTCGTTTCTGAGCCAAGCGAAATACCTTTCAAAACGAAATTTTTATACTTGCCAGAATGATAGCATTACCCGGTTAAATTACATCTTTCCATTGAGAGAGTTGATATGTGAACAGAAAATGAATTAGCAATATAGCCCCAAGTTTGATTATTCGGTTTTTCGTTACAGAATTTCTTAATTTTTGTCTAAATTGGAATATATTATTTTAAAAGTACCCAATAAGATAGCACTTTTATTAATTACAAAAATACGTACACCATATCATTTAGATTTGTTTTTTTAATTTTATAAAAATGTTGTAAAATAGAGTTTTTCTAAGCAATAAACACAAAACATCTAACATTGAGTGAGATGTCTGAGCCCGGGTTCGAACCGGGGACCTCTAGTGTGTGAGACTAGCGTGATAACCGACTACACCACCCAGACTTCATGCGATTACGGCGTAGCAGTTTAACATACAAAGACTTTTGCTGCAGATAGTTTGTAAACTTCACGGTTAAATGGCCCATGAAAGTGTGGATGACCTGATTCAGATTCTGGGATATTTACCTTTGCATTCATGGATGTTGATTATCTTTTTTTTTAAATTTCAAACAATATTATAATGGACTACACAACAACTACAAAGTAAAAAGTTTGTAGAGAAAATTTTACTACAATGATTGGGCAGTGACTTTTTTATAATTAAAAATAATTATAATATTATTTAATTTTTAAATAAATAACTCTTATTTAATTATATCATTTGATGATAAATTTTATATACGCTTTCTGGTTGTATATCGTACATTACCAAACTAAAAAAGGGTGATCGATCTGATGATCTAAAATTAGTTTGATTGCAAATTTTCCAAAAAGGTGTATGAAGGGGACAATTTTTTTTTTTTTTTTAAGAACAGTCGTACTAGCGACCGTTGTTTGGATTTTGCCAATGTCTCTTATTATAATATATACCATAGTTAGTATGTATAATAGCCGTACATAAGTATAATAGGAAAAAACTTTCAATTTAGTTCAGATCTGAAACTTAATAAAAAATACGAGTGTTTTTTTTAGTTGGACTGTATAGATAATGTAAACTATGGGTTTGAAGAGATAAAATTATCAAAGAATCAGCATGGTTAGTAGGATCATATGAAGGTGAAGGATAAAGCAGGTTGTAAACAGAGAGAAAATGACAGCGGTACTCTAACTGTATTTTGGCAGAGGTTTGTCTCCTCTTTTTTTCTCTTGCTTACACTTGGAGTAGCTGGCTTTATTTATGGACATATTTAACGTATATCTGAATGACACGTAGCCACTAAGGCCATATGCTCAAGATTCTCTATGACAGTCAAACTGAGATGGAGAAATCTCCTCGACTCCAAGGGACTCGTGGTTCTTTGTAGTCGAGGTGATGCCTCTCACCTCAACGATCATCTATCCTTAGCTATCAATCAATACACATGATACCTCTGTTTGGTTATGATGAATGTTTCAAGTCCTGTCATCTGATTTAGATGCCTTTCTGCTTGGGGATATACTTCGAAGTGCCGTTGTTTTGAGGCAAAGTTTTATATTGCCTACAAACCGTATAGTACACATATTATACTTTAAAAAAAACTCGATAAAAAATTGTTATATAATCTAATATAATCTTAGCACACTATTAATTATATTCTTAATATAATAATTATAATAATACAATTATTGATCATTAAATTCATTCAACTTTTTCAATTGTAGAAAAAGTTTGTAACTCATGATTTGTGTCTCTATTATTACAATGTCATATATATATATATATATGATATTTTTTAAATAACTAATATGCTTAAATTATCAAACATACTTTTTTTATACCTTCTTACTAATCGTCAAAATATTAAATTGAAAATTAAAATTAATAAATTAACATATTCTTGTATCAAAGATTGAAAGAATAAAATATGTTTATCTAGCACTTTAATTTAGCTATTTGTTAATAATATATATTTTAAAAAATTAATATATATGAGATAAAAAAATACTACCTACTAACATGTACAAGAACAAATTACTTATAAATATTATTGTATTTTTTATTCTGACTTTTTAACTAATATTTGTATGATACTCATATAATTATATACTCGTATGTTTTGCGTTATCATATTTTTATGCCAAATTTTTTTATTGTATTTTTTAAGAAATATAGTATTAAAGCCGTATATATTACATACCGTTCTTTTGTATTTTGTATTTTGTATTTTACTAACAAAGATATATACAATCGTAATAGCAATTGCACTTGAAAATGCGAGTACCACCATAGCCCTCGAATTTATCACTCATATTACTAGAATTTATAACAGAAAAATTCTATACAAAGAGAAAAACACAAAATTCATACCAAATTTATTACCAAAATAAAGTAGTTAGACAAGAGTCATTTATTTTAAAATAAAATACCTATCGTCATGATTCTTAATTACATCAATGTCACTACTACATTATTCTTGTGAGATTTTATAAAAAAATAAAAAAGAATAAATTTTCCTTAATAGTATAGCACTGCAAACTTGTGAGAATTCTTTCTAACAAAGCTATAATGAAATTGCAAATTAGATTCCGTGAAAGTAAAAACTACTAACAACCTGTTTAGGGGAGGAAAGAAAGGGAAGGGAAGGAAAAAGAGAGAAAAAAGAAAAAAATTTTTTGGAATTAGTCTTTCTCTTTTTTTCCTCCACTTTCCTTTTATTTTCTTTTCAAAATTAAATAGAAAAAGAATATAAAACACTATTTTTCCTTTCATTTTCTTTCTTTTCTCAAGTTGCAAACAGGCTGTAAATAAAACCTAGAAACTAAATTAGAAACAAGATTCTCTATTATCAATGGAAGTCTTCAAACTTCCCTTATATCATCTCCTCGATTCTTTTCTGCAACCTCTGAATGGAAGGAACTCAAACTAGAAACCAAATAGAAAGAAATGTTCTACTCAAAACTAAGCCAGAGACACCAAGAAGAATGTTTCAGAAAATTACCATATCGCTAACCTTAAGTCTCACCATGGCATGGGTGTAAACCAAACCGCCGGCAGCTCTGCCGATGCCAGGCCGGCCGGGTAAAGTGGCTCAATGGTTGAATCGCCCAAGTTCCAGACACCCATGTCACG
The DNA here is from genome assembly GCA_033060915.1 of Euryodendron excelsum. NCBI lineage: Eukaryota > Viridiplantae > Streptophyta > Magnoliopsida > Ericales > Pentaphylacaceae > Euryodendron > Euryodendron excelsum. The sequence goes on along the minus strand of CM065397.1, from coordinate 2,670,255 downwards.
CCCAGAACATTGAATATTACGGCTCGTATTAGAGTAATCATCTAAGAAATATAGGCAATTCCCTCTGATGCCAGGCACATCCGACTCGGACAAAGAAAGTGATTGATTCAAACCCAAAAACAATGCATATTTTCCCAAATTTGTCACGCGAACCCATTTGCTCCCAACAGAATCAAGCTTGTAAACTTCAAAACCGACAGTGCTGTAATCACATCCACCATGGTCATGAATTCGAAGAACTTGCAGCAATTCGCCTCCTGATTCGACCAAGTAACGCTTTTCAAGCCTGCGAAGATCCGACAATCTAGTCACTCTCAGTCTCTGAAAAGGACTGAATTCGCAAACAAAGGTTGTTCCACTAGAATGCACCACATAAAACTGTTCACGATAGCATATAGCGTCTACGTGGCCAAAGGATCCATCGCCCTGGATTGTTGGGTGGATGGAAGTCCACGTGTAGTTTCCTAGTCTGCAGAAGGCCAACGCGCCGTCGCCGTAGATGAGCAGGACCGTACAGTTCGACAGTACGGTAGAAGGGCTCGAGGACAGAACAACTTTGGTTATGGCCCACCCAGAGTTGTTACATATGGCGGCATGTAGCGGGAGAGTTCTCCCGTGAGGGAGCTCGTACTGGATTCCGGTGACGGGGTTGAGCACGTGCATGGCCATGTCGGGGTGGTCCATCGTTACCAACCATCCTTGGTGGGATCCACAACATCTGGTGGTGGTGTGGTCGGGTGCCGACAGCTGCGGAAGTCTGGAGAACTGTTGGCGGTGCCGGCGGTTGATTCTTGTGACGGGTTGGAAACTGCTGATTTGGGTGGTGTTGGTGCTGTGGCGGTGGCTGGGAATTATAACACCGGGAAGTTGGTAGCGGCGGCGGTGTAGATCTTGTTTAGCGACTGATCTCCATGACGCGCAGACGCTGCTAAAGTGGATGTAGTCGGAAAGATTGGTTATTTCTTTTAGAATCAACAGTAAGATATCTTCACAGAGACAGGACCAATTGGACATGGTGTTGTAAGAACTGCATGGACTCTCTGGGATGGACAGACTCATACTCAAATAACAAGAGAGAGAGAGAGAGAGAGAGAGAGTTTCTAAATATCTATTGAGATCTCGGTGCAATCGTTACCAGACTGCAATTCACAATTCAATTAATGTTGGAAACCAAATCCATTTGGAATTTGGATTTGAAAGCTGCATTATGGACCGACTAATGCACAAGATTGTCCAAGTGACCTGAAACTTCCCACCACTTAATCAAAATAAACAAAATTACTGACAATAAGTATAGTTTATAATTCAACTACACAGCTACTTTTTTTAACCATACAACAGTAAGTTTGTTGATCATGTACAGATAGAGTTTGATGAAACCCAATTATCATTTTAGCGCACCTCAAGAATGTCCACACTGCTAATATGTGAAGAGGGACATGATAATGAATCTCATCCTACGGAAGTTAAATCTACGATTCCATGGCTGTACATGCTACAAACTGGAGTTTACAGTTACCTCCTCCAATACAAGGATTTTCCCAGTAAGGGAAGCCAATGAATGGGCTAAATGGCTTGAGGAATGCTATCATATGTCACAAAAAGGAAGGGTTTTGCAAGAGTTCTTTTGCCACCCCCAGGTTGCCTTCTAATTTACTGCCTTTGTTTGGGGGGCTTGGTTGAAGAGGAGCTGCCAGCACTTGTTTTCTTAGAACCTGACAATGGAAAAAATAAAAATAAAAATAAACACATGGTTAAAATACTGACAACTAAATATTAATTGATCTTTACAGTAAGAGAGTATTACTGGCTCCTAGTTTAGCAATGAGGAAACTCTTCTCTTGTTCTTCCTAGGAAGCAATTAAGACTAATATTTTCTGTAAAACTACGCATAGAGATCCCACAATTATTAGTTGTTTTTTCAGCACTGCAGAGTTGTATTTCACTGGCGACCGAAAATAATTAATGGGTTCTGAAATGACTTTTTGATAGAGTTATTTTAGAAATTATTTCCAAAAGAAAGTAGACAAGTCCTTGAAACCAACCCCCCAAAATAAAAAATTTGAAGGAAAAATATAACTAAGATGTGTTTCAAGTTGAAGAAAATGAAGCGAAAACAAAGAGAAACTTCCGGGAGCAAAAAAAACAGTTTTGCTTTAAAGAAAAGAGTTACATACTTGATGAAACTTTTGAGGGGCCCCTAGTTAATGACAACCGAGATCCTTTTGCCCCCTGCTTTTGTGGTGGTCTAGGAAGTTTAGCAGGCACACTGGGCCTGCAATCAACCAATCACAGAAACCGAGTTAGATTTACCTAATCATGGCAGTTTACTATGTTGCGAAGTCAAGTTAAGGCTCTGAGGTTCCCAAAATATAAATATCCAATCTGTGTCACCAAGGTTAAATTTGAGAAGCTTTGGCCACAACACCAACCAATACAGAGAAGCTGTATTAAAAAACATTAGGAAAGGAATATGCTGGTTTTTCCATTGTGGAGAACAAGAGATATGATATCAATCTTATATCTGTCCACTAAACATAAACAAAAAATAAAAGAAATGGCAAACTACGATCATACTTACGAGCACAAGTCCAGTAGACATTTTACAACGTGAATAAGTACAGAAAATTCAGATGATTTCCCATATTCATCAAAATACAACTAAAGCAAGGATGCTGGTTGCTGAGGAAAACCTAGCTTGGTAATTAGAGTGAGGGCGTGCCTTAGCAAATATTTGAATACCTCATATTGGAAGGGAAAGAAAGCAAAGATTCATGAAATCTATTGGGGAGTCAGCGATACAGGTATCAGAAATAAGGCAAACCATAACTTTGATAAAATGAACTGCTAACCCAACATTTTCATGAAAAATCATGTTAGAATCCAATATTCCAATTGAAATATCATTTTCATGTTGCAGTACTTCAATTGTATTTGGATGTAGATAAGAGAGAATATTTACTGCATATGCAACATATACATTCTAAACAAGTAAAAATGAAAAGGGCAGAGAAAAGCATGCTAGAATCCAGAATATCTGCGTAAATTTCTATTTGCTCTATGCCTACAAAAATAAAAATTTCAGCAGCACACTTACTTCTCTGTGCTATCTGATGGTGGCTTTGCAGTTTCAGGGAAAAGTGTGAACTCCACAATACTATTAATTGAACCATCGGTTTCTGTTCCCATTGAAAGTTCACCATCAGATATATCACTTAGTCTCTCCTCAACATCTGCATCCCCAAATCCCAGAAGCTCAACATCTTCTGTAATATAATGACTTCCATCCACCAAAGCAAGCCTTGACTCAATGTCTTCAATGAGATTTCGATCTCCATTTGGTGCAACAAGCCTTGATTGTTGAAAAAATTCCTTATGATGTCTAAATTCATCCATTGACTGCTGAGAACTAGCTGCAGAATGCTTATCACTGTACTCGGAGCTATTGTCCATATCAGAAACTGATTTCTCAGCAAGTCCAGAGCTTTTCCCCCCTGACAGTGTCTGGCTTTGCCGCAAAGCCCCTACGGAATGTCTGCTTGGAGAGGAAGACCCATACCTCGGTGAGCTCATACCACGCCTGTCACTACTTACACTAGTTTTAAGCAGTCGCAACCTTCCAATCTCTTCATCTTTCTTTGCAACTGTGTCCTTTAGGGAAGCCACCTGCAAGATCAACAGAAAGTGAGTGTAAATTGAAATTGGCTTAAAAAAAGAATAATAAATTGGCTTCAAAAAATTTTAGCATATGTTCTTCAGTTTGTAATCTGATAAAATCATTCAACTGGCATTTGCCTCAAATAACCCAGACTGTAGAATAGTAAAATAATATGTAATGCCATATCAATGGTTATCATGGCGGTAATTAGCGAAAAGATATTGAAAAATGTTTATTCCACATATTCATTTCTCTGTCATCTTTACATACCCTTCATACAATTCCCATCGTTTTCATCTTTTACAGTCATCTGCCAACAGCAACATTATAAAAAGAAACCCTTCATTTTCAATTTGAGGGAAATGCCACAAATTGCAACTGGTAACAGAGTACTTAAAATCTCTGCCAGTGTCATGTTTCACAACAGTTCCCAATAAAAAATTTCTGGCATGTTAAAACACATTCAACCAAATCTGTTATCTTAAGTTTCTGCTAATTGTCACATACAACTGACAAGGCAAACAAGATAGCTAGGCAAGAAATGAGCAAAAGCTGGTTTTGGAATGCCGATAAGTTATAACTACGGTGAAACATTGTTACAAAGGGAAGCAGGCAAGGATCTACATGCCAAACGGCATAGTTGTTGGTTCAATTTAGGCTTTAGAACCCTACATCCTATTTGAACATGCTATTGTGCCTATCCTATAAAGCATTTGAGGTGTTATTCATACAAGAGCAGCGAGGTGTTAATCAGTGTCATGTCCACTTGATTATAGACAATTATAGAATTCTGTGATTGTACTCATTAAGGCTTACTTCTAATTGACCTAGTCAATGAAAATGCTTACACAGAATACCACCAAGTAGTTGGCTGGAGATAAGTTGCTTCTTCAGCTTTGTAAGTTCTCATGTGAGCTTCCCTGACCCAAAATATGGGATTACGTCATTGATACCTAATTCAGGTCAGTCCTATCATGAGAAATGTTCACTGAGATAGTGACTCATCGATACAGTGCCTTACAACAAATTCATAGCTTTAATATTCAGATACATGCAAACTTCAGAACGCAACAGATATTATTTTGGTTAACATTTCTTTCACATTAAACAATGATGGTCCACAGTTCCGTAGGATAGTTTGGCTACCTTGACTTAGTTTATTTGTATTACCACGGATATATAATATGGAAGTGCTCCACATTTGCCTCATTTATCAACTCTATACTATTATGTGAGATTTATATCACTATGTACAATAATAGGGATTATGATATTTATGACATAATAAAAATTTCTGTCTCATCAAATTGATATAGTGAATGAACACTGCTACAGTAAACAGGCTAGCACTTAATAAAATCCAAATGCAGGAGTTCCCGACATTGAAAATTATGAGTCATGAGCGAAAACAATATGGACCTGTTCCATAAGTTCTCCAACATCTCTTCCCTCTTTGTTGCTTCGTGCAGCACCTAACTCAACACCAGAGACCCTCTCAGCAAATTTCAATGTACTTATAGTTTCAGAGTAGGACTCAACATCAGGATTGAGCTGTACAAACATGAGGGTCTTTGCTTGACCACCTACAATGTACACCCACCACAAAAAAAAAAGACAAAGAATGATTAATCAAATCCATGAAAGAAAATATACCATAAAGAAAAAAGAAATAATTTAAAGCTTATAAGGCCTAAGCACGCCATAAAGTAGTAGAAATTATATTGTATGATCGTATTGAAATGGGAAATATTGTAGATGTACCTAAAGAGCTTTGAAGAACTTGAGTAAGTTTGCTATTTCGGTATGGAACATGTGAGCTCTTTTGTGCTAGAGCAAAGATTACATCTCCTAGGGCTGATAGTGATTTGTTTATATGTTGAGCTTCTCGTAGCCTGTCCCCTGTTGCTTCAGAGCGATCTACTCTTTCACTGCCAGCAAGATCCACCAAATGAAGACTACCACGCAAAACAGCATCAGTCTCCAAATCCATACCACGAACATGAACAGTGAGGACACTGCAACATACAAATTCAATGAAAATTAAGCCTATAAACAAAGCTATATATAGAGTTGGAAACAAACAAAATAGTCTTTTTCTATAAATAAAAAATAACCAAACTAATATCGATAGGAAACCTGTGGGATCGGCTGCTTCTTTCATTCAGGGCAGTAGCACCCACTGCCCTATTCATTAACCCAATATTCATCAATTCCAAGACATCTTTAGTTGATGTAACAGGATGAATGCTAGCATCAGGGACAGCCAACCCATTTGGTTGGGCAACATTCCAAATCCCAAGTGTGTGCAAGTCAAAGGATACAAAAAATTTCTAATACCAAAATCTTTACATTCAACCAAATGCAAAGACAAGACAACAACAACGCAACACAAAAAAATAGCATTTAGATATGATTTCGTGGAAATAACAGTATTTTTAGAGATAGGAAAAAAAGAAAAGATAACAAGAAATATACTACAGTTGATTAAAAGTGACATTAAGTCAAGTCATATAAGAAAGGATATCTTTTTTGAGAAGTGTCACTGGAGAGTAAATCACGCACTTGTTCGTTATATATCTCAACCATTTGAACACTAACTTCATAGTTGATGGAGTTTTTTCTTCTTTGAGAGATATGGAAAAGATCATTCAAAGCTCGATAGTTGACCCCCCAATCCTCTTTAGATGATATATTAGGGCCAGTCTGGTAGAAACAAACGTAGGGTGTAACATATAATTAGAAATTAATAAAATATATGTCGCCGTAAACTATAGGAAATGGCACGTACCATTGTATAAGTCTTTCCAGAACCAGTTTGACCATAAGCAAAGATACAAACATTATATCCATCAAGGACAGATCGAATTAATGGTTGAGTGTCTAAAAATACCTCCTCTGCAATGCATAGGTAATATGAGTAGGGAGTTAAAGTTCTATAACAAAAAGGAGCAACTTTCTCAAGTTGGAAACAAATATAAAGAAATAACACCAAACTATACATATTAAATCAAAACCTTGAGTCACTTCTGGGCCAAACACCTTGTTAAATTTGAACAGTCGATGACTGTCTTTCCCTTGTTTCAAGGAATTTGCAACAACCAGTTCCCCATTCTCACCCATATATTCTATGACTGTCCGTCTTTTACTTTGTCCTGGAAGGAATGGCCTTATTCGGCAATAAACTCTGATATTTCCTACCAGAAGAAAAATAAAATAAATAAGCTAAATCAATGTTGAACTGAATAACCAAGCGATAATATGCTCAGCATTGTACCTTTCAAATCCTGAACTTCATTGTACAACTTCCTATTTTCTGCAAGGACTGTGTGGTAATTCGCAGCAGCATCTATTAGTCCTTTAAGCTTCACCCCTGTCCATGGTGAAAGGTTCACATCATGAGCAGATGTCATGCCCATAATACATGCACAAGCTTTAGTAGAAGACAAAACCAATCTTAAGTGATTAAAAAACTATAGCTCCTACCTAAGTGATTAAATTCTTCCGAGTAGACCCTTTGTGTCTTCAAAACTTCTCGCTTTATGGATTCAGAAGCCACACTTAATTCCTATGCAATTAAATAACTTCATGTCACAAATTAGACAGAGGGAGTATTAAATTCCGGAAGTGACAATTGATGCAAACCTGAAGAAATCCAAACTGAGAATCTAGAAAGCTCTTGTAGCTGAATTCTTTCTTTCTCCATCTTAGTGATTTAGATTCTGAAAACACCTCAAGTTCTTTGACTTTATTCCTTGAATCAGTCAGAAGGCACTCAAGTTTCATTAACTTCTTCTCTAATTCCACTTTATTTTCTTTAGCCTGTGTTTCAAGTTGCAAGCAATGCTTTTCGTATGTATTTTTGGCCAATTCCAGTTCTTGCCTGAGTGCTGAGATCTGGATATCACTATGATCTTTCTCTTTCATTAGCCTAATTACATCTTGCTCTTCAACCTTTTTCTTCTCCTCAATTTCAGTCTTCTCAATCTGCAATAAGCAACTAAAAAAATATTAGCTGCAATGCAAGGAGTACACAAGCAATAGGCAGTAACAATTTTCTTAGTAAATAAACATTATCTATTGTGTGCTAATGATTACAACAATTACCTGCCTAGAAACAATCAACAAACATAATATAGAAACCAACAGCCAAACAGCTTTAGGTAACTAACTGGCTGCTCATGAACTAATACTAAAAGTGTTTGCATGCATATTTATGCTGTCTGAGAACAAGTACACAGATGAGTGGTTGTTAAAACAATCCAAAAACAGGAAAAATGCTAACAAACCATAAGGGCCCGTTTTTCTTTCTTCCTTCCTTTTCTTTTCTTCTTTTTTTTCTTTTCTTTTCTTTTCTTTTTCTTTTTTTTTTTTTTTTTGCCATACTAATGGATAGCTTTACAGCCAAGATTATGCTAAAGTAGTAAAGCCTAAAATAAGGCTTACAGCTTACAAGACAACAAAACAATGCATAGCTTGGAGAAACATGAACGACTAGCATAGTTTTGAATCTATTAGGTTTAGTAGCTAATTTATCACATCCCTCCAACACATATAAGGACTATCAATATCTATGAATCTATCAGGCTAACTAGTTAATTAATTTATACATAAGGTAGGAATTTTGACTGCAAGGGTATAACATACTTTAACAAGGAAACTTTTCCTCTAAAGACCTTCAAAGGTTAGAAGGGAACATGTTCCTTTGATGAATCATGGATATCCTTTGATTTTAACATTGGGCTCCACTCACTAATGTTTGTGAAAACAGTGCACTTATGGGTAGGGCTGCCAACGAGTCGAGTTGAGTCGAGTAGGTTGTTCAAGCTTGGCATGAAAGGTCATCGAGCTTCAAAATATGCCCACGCTTGGTTTGTTTATTTTTCGAGTTGATCTCAAATGAAATTTTAACGATTTGAACATGACTCGAGCTCAAGTAGCTTGGTTCATTTTACAACCCCATTAAAGAGACCTTTGACCCTTTATTCATTCTGAAGTCTGAACCCAAACGATCGAAACCCTATCCACCAAAGTCCCCTTGGAGGCAAAATATGCCAAAACTAGACATTATTAAATGATACAAAACATAGTAGATAGTGCTACCAGCAACTCTGGCTTTTAAATGGATAGAAGGGACTAATTTAAAATACTAAATATGGAAAGATAAGGGGTGTGCAAAAATAGCAAATGAGCAATGCACTTAGCATTACTAGATAACAGAACAAGGATCGGCAATCCTAAATTCAGAATTGATAAGAAGAAACATACATCAGTATTCACTTATAAAGTGTTGGGCTCAAAGATAAGAGTTGCACCTTTATCTGTTGAAGCCGATTCATAACAACCTAGAAAAAAATGCCAAAATTTTGAAATTAAATTAGTAAATAAGTAGAACCAGTAAAAGCTTAGGTGAACATCCACAAGTTTTCATCAAAATACCTCATTTTCTTCAGTGGCTCCAGTTGCGAGGGTTTCAAGTACTCTTATTCTTGATTGATACTTGTCTTCGAGAACCATGTAAAGATTGTTTTGCTGCAAGCACTTAGCGATAACCATTTAGAAGCAGTAAACAAAATCATACACGAGGGAAATATTTTCCTCGTTCCTTTTACCTTTTTGAAACTTTCTACTTGAGTTGAAACTCGCTGCTCAATCTCTTGAACAACTTTTTTCAACAGAAATGCCATGCACTAAGCAAACAGGAACAAACCACGGGTTAGAAATTTGATGATTGTACATTTTCTCCAATAAAGAAAGAAAAAAAATATGACCCTGTATGAATGCTCTACACCATCTAATTGCCGTACATTAGGTATATCTCCATTCTTTCTTTCAATGCTCTCATCGAGAATCCTATTCACAACACTGAAAAGTGACTGAGTTGAAGAGGTCTGCACGTAGAAATTGCTAAACAAACATTAGAGCGATATTTGCTAAATAACACAATCAAAGGGCGACAGCACTGGTGTACATCATATATTAGGTGCATTACATTTAATAAGAAAAAAATTGCAAGAAGTTACCTCTAAACTGTTCAGTTTCATCATTTCCGAAATCTTAGCAGCAGGAAGATCAGCATAGTATCCTTGCTTCAATTGGGAAGCTTCGTGTAACTTATTTTCTATTTCTTCAGCAACACCGCCATTACAAATGGGTTCCCCATTGCCATTTGTATATACTTGTGGATTCATGACAATAACTTGATAGATGCTTGGTTTCACAATCAATTACAGAGCACGGTGCTGCACAGAAACAGAAGTTTATATTGAATAGACTATATATAACTCAAAAATGACTGCTTATACACAAAAAAATTGGCACATTTGCAATTTCAGGTATGTCGAAACCAAAATTCAGGTAAATTACCACTTCCCTTGCCCCGTGCTTATTCCGAAGCAAAACGTTTGGGGTTTAAACTTTAAACGCCGCAAAGTCTTCCAATGTATAGCAATTAAGATCAATGAAAATCGAACAGATCCAAAGGAAACCCTAGATTTTCAGAAATGGCGAAATGCAGGTTAAAAATACGAACCTGTGGTGCGGAGAGATTCGAGATCTTGAGAACGTCAAAACTCTTGGAGCTTTTTCAGATCGAGAGAATGGGGAGGTTTTTGAGTTGCAGCACCTAACCGAAACGCTTTCTTGAAAGTGTTTTATCTGCTTTTTGAAAACACAAACACAACAAAGAGAGTTCTGCCTCCGATTTTTCAGATGGGAAGGCGACCATGACAGGCCATTTTCAGGACACGGAAATTCACGTGCCGGTGGGTGAAGGTAAGGAGGAGGGTTTGGATTTGTTTTTTCTGTTTTTGTTTTTTGAAATCACAACGGATTTGGGGTTTTGATTAAGTAAATTTTGTGGGCCACCACCACCCCGAACTTTTGGAATCGTATTCCCGCCTGTACTGTTTGTCTCGTTTTCTGGCTTTGGGTGCGAGGATAGAAACTCCACGTGTCGTTCTGACTTGTCGACGTGTACATCACGAGCTATAATTGGAAGGTCACATTGGCGGGAAATATATGATAGATACTACCCATGGTATTACGGTAGTATACATATATTTAGGGTTGTTTGGATTGCAAGTCGTAAGTAAAAAATTCAAGCTAATTATAAAAGTGACTTTCTCAAGCAGCTAGTTAAATATAATTTAAAACAATATACGTTGCTAAAAAAAATTACATCCAAATACACCTTTACTCTTTATATATTCCATGCATCATAAATCATAAACGTAATACTTAAATCCATTTAGTTGTAGTAATTAATATTACGGGGTGTTTGGCCAATTGGCTTATAAGTCATAAGTTACTTTTAAAAAATTATATTTAAAAATAATTTTTTTTAAAAAAACGTGATTAGGTATAAATTGATTTTTTTAGCCACTCACCTAAACACATTTTAAAAAAATCGTAAGTATAAATCATAAGTTACTAAATAAGTTACGTCCAAATACCGTCTAACTTACAACTGAAATTGAAAATGCCAGATTAAGCATAGTTCTTAGTCAAGAATTCTCCTTTTATTGATCCCATACAAATGGTAAAAAAAATAGATTGTATCCCACTATGTTTCACTTAGTAACACGGTTTTACTTGTAATATATATATTAAAAAAACACTTAAAATAGGTGTATTGAATTTATTGAACAACTCTGATCTATTAATATCAAATTAGATCAAATAAGAAAATGTTAAACTTTTGACAATGCATTCTTATCTAATGTGATGGGATCATCTTTCACTAATTAAAGCAGTTTTAATTGTAAAAAGAATATAAGAAATCACTTAAAATAGGCGTACATGGATTAAATGAACAACTCAAATCTATTAATATCTAGTTAGATCAAATGAGAAAAGTGTTCAAATTTGACCATGCATCTACTCTAATTTGTTCGGATTTGAATGTGAAACTTTTTATCATTCGATTATCCTGTAATGTTTAATTAGATGTTATAAGACACATGTTTTAACTGTATGCATGAACGAATCCAAAATAAATCGAGTCTATGGTAGCTTTTTATTTTTTTATTTAGTTTGTCCATTAGAAAATGCTATCATTAGCTAATGGTCAGTCGTCGGCTGATGATAAATACCTCTGAAACCTGCGGCTTATGGTCAATTGTTAGTTGATGGTGAACACTCCAATTGAGACTTGTGACTGATGGTCAATAACCGATTGATGGTGAACACCTCAACTGTGACCCACCAATTAATGATGGGTCTAGATTGATATAACCATCATCGGCTGGTAACTGACCATCAGTCGCTACTGAGTAATCCAAAAGAGTAATCCAAAGATTGGGTGGGGAAATTGTTTGCCCACATTGTTCATATTTATACTACAATTAAATTCTTATCCTTTTTCGTTTTTTTTTGGTATGTATGATTGAAGTTTTCATCCTCCTCGCCAAAAAAAAAATTAAGAGGAAGAGAACAACGGAAAAAGAAATCATATCTCACTATTTGTTTAATGGATTTACGAAGTTAATTACATGTCTTAGTTATTCGATCTGATTAATTTGCATAGTAACTATAAATTCCTAATATTAAATCATAAAAAAATAGACCAGTCTGAAACAATTGGAATTAATAAAACAGATTAATTTAGTTAATTTCTATTTATTCGGAGGACTCAATGATAGCTTACAAACATAAAACATGAAAAATATTCACTGTTCACAAAATGACAAACCAACATTGCAACAGTATATAATTTTTTTTTTTTACTATTATCTATTATGAATATGAAATTTTAAGGATTTAACAATCATTTTGACGAGGTGAATACCTTTGTATTTAATGCTTAAATTTAACTGATGTGTTTTGTTTTGCCGTATTCGATAATAAGATTTTAATTCAACTTGCTAACCTAAATGTTTTTTTTTAGTAATACGAGTAATGGTTATTGTGGATTAAAATAATGAGGCTCAGAGTTATTATACCAGGTCCATGTGGTAATATACTGCCGACCTAGGCTGAGGAGGCTCAAGTTAATCAATACTCAGATGAAGACCCAAATTATGGTAAAATTAGCCCAGATTCAGAAAAGACCAAGTCGGTGAAGTATATACAAGCCCATTCTTATAAGTATAAAGACACTAAGGAGTTATCTGAAAGAGATAAACTCATAGAAGGAGACAGAATACAATTTCTATAGGGCTAAAGCATTCTGAGCACTATAAATACCTTATACCATTGAGGTGTAAGGTACGTTCACTTGAGTTCCAAATCTCATATATTTTATTTAATTCATTGTGGTTAAACTTGGTAACTTAATCATCGGAGTGCCTTCGACTTAAAGAGGGTCGAGATATTCTCATGATTTTCTTCTCTTGCAGATTATTTGTATTCATCAATTCGATTTCGAGAATTCAACTAGGCCTTCCTAAAAACTTACAGTTATTGATAACCAATTATAATTGATATGCATGTAAATATAGAATTTTCAATAATTTTGTTTGAGCAACCTTTTAAAAGGATAATAGAGACAAAAAAAAAAAAAAAAAAAAATTTATCCACTAGTTTACTCGTTAGTGAAGCTGATTGCGTTTTTTATGCAAAAAAAATTTGGTACAAGTCGAGCAGTAAAATGAAAGATTTGTGGATAAATAACAATTCAATTACTTTTATTAAAAATATGAACTAAAGATCATTAACAAGTCAATCTATATAATAAGACACAATTATTTTTATAAATATTTCCCTCACATTTGTATCCAACTGCTCAAATTCAGTCTTGGATTGCATTCAATATTTAAGATCAGTTAAACCTTTTGTCCCAAACTCAAATCTCATTCAAACAAATCATGTGGGTCCTATATCTATAAAAATCTTCTAAAGCTTTTTTTTTTAATTATTTGGGTAATTTTTTTAATTTAATAAGTCATGCCATATTGCATATAACCTGCCCAAACAATTTATTTAATTTTTCCCATTCACATTCAAATGTTGTTGTGTATTTTCATATTTAATTTATCAAAAGTTAAATAAAATATTTTGTTAGGAGTACCGTAGACACAGACCATATGTAGTTATGCAACAATTTAGAAATATAAAATTTCACCGCAAGCAATTGAGTAACCTTTTAATAGAAGTTGAGAGAGAAAAAATAATTCTTCTTATTTATAATTATATGTGTTTGGATTCTAAATTTATTAAATAAAACAAAAAATGAATGAAAAATAAAATTACTCTTATTATTTGATAATAAAAAAAGGAGCGAGTAAAAGAAAATAAAAGAGAAATAAATGAGAAAACAAAGTTATCTCATTTATCTTTACCTTATTATTGATAAATGACTATTAATTTTCTTATTATTTTTCCATGAAATTTAGAGTCCAATTTCTGTTACTTTTTTATTTATTTTTTCTTTTACCCTTGCCTTACCATAAATAAATTTAGGATCCAAACAGGAATGGATTATATGTAAATTTCTTGTTTATTAAATATTTTAATTGGCATTTATGTGATTCTTTTCAAATTTGCCTGTTTCAATTTTTTTTTTTCTTTATTTTTGAAACTTTGCTTGAAGTTTGGCATGATTGCGCTTTTTCCCAAACAAAACTTTATCCTATCACGACTCACCAGCACCTGTCAGAGAGAGTTCTTCTAATCGACACCGAAAACGAGCCCAAACCGATTCTGATTTAGCAGACTGAAAAAACGGCGGGAAAATGGAAGCAGAGGAAGCGACTAGAGCGGCTACGTCGTTGTCAACAACAACAACCACCACCGACTCTGAAACCCTAGTTTCAGAGACCGAGCCCAATCAGCTGCCGACAGTTAACCAGAATGCTCCGGTGGAAGAAGAAGGAGAGAATCGAATTGGAGAGTCGAAACCGGCGTCGTTCGATCAGAAGGAGATCTTGAGAGCGCTCGAGGTCGTGGAGAAGGACTCGGTGGCGATCGCTGAGAGCTTCACTTCGCTCTTCGCTTCCCTCCGTTTGGCTCTCTCCGAGGTCAGTCAGTTCCGTAGCTTCTTCAATTTCGTGTTATTCACAGCAATTGTTTATGAAATTGTTGGTATAATTTTGTCTAATTTTTAGTGTCATATTTCAAAGGGTTCTGTCTGTTATACAGAAAATAATTTCCGGGAAAATTGATGATGGGTGTCTTTATTGCAAATTTCAGTGGAACTTTTCCTTATGTGGTATCCAAAAAGCGTTCAATATGAACAATTGGTTTAGTTTAGCGAGCATTTGAAGTATGCAGGTGCTTGGAGACTTGGAATGCATGTTTTCGTGGTTGAAGTGATAGAAGACAGTGTGATTGGTTGGATTTTAGGCTTGAGAGACTTGGAGTTGAGCTGTATAAGAAGTTAATAGGTCATTTCTGGGTTCTATTATATTGATGATGCACCAATGCTTTTGCCTCTGGAACATAAATTACCTGGCATTTCCCCCATCTTGTCAAATATATATAGGAGCCATAGATTTATCAAATTCAAGAACTATATTTCAGTCTGAAAAACTGAGAGTCATAAACATGGTCAAAATATATACTAACTTGGGTTTGTATGGTGCATGTTAAAGTTGGTTGTTTTGATTGAATAATGTGCCTATCTGACAAGACACTGTAATTTTTGCAGGCAACAAGCAGTTCAGTTGACCATATGCGTTGCTTCAATGATGCTGCAGGTCGACTTCAAGAACATGGTAAATAAAGGATTATTGTGAACAATAGGTGGTTAATTTGTTTCTCTCTTTGATAATCTTGAAATGTTTTGGCAGGATTGATAGTTTAGGAAAATGTAGGATAGCCATCTATGTGTCATTTCCATCAATGTGATTGGTCAGCAATCTAGTGATTTTGACTTTTAAGGTGCTCAGATGTTGTCTGAGACCCTGTTTGTCAGGGACAAGAGAAGAGAAGGGAAATTTTTAGCCTAATGAAATTGATGTTATTATTAACTTTTCCAATCGTTAGCAAGGAGGACGTACTTGTCTATCATTTAGACACACATGAAGTACAATGCATGTTTGAGGAAAATAATCGAGGAGCTAATGGTAAAAAACAAAATAATTTGGTTCTTTACACTGGCTACAACTCCATTACCAGAGAACTTGGTTCTTTGCAAACTTTCTTTTTGCTTTCACTGGTTGAACAAATGAAAACAAAAGAATAGACTATGATGCAAATTAGAACACTTTTAGAAATAACAGGTCCCTACCCTTACATGTTGAAGCTAAACTAAAAGGAACTAGGATTTACATTCCTAGAGTGATTTAAGAAGTTCAGGGGAGATCAACATGTTATGGCTGCTTCACCCTAGCTATGTTGGAGGGAATTGAAGCAATTACATGGAATGGAGCTTTGTGTGAGTTGGTTGATCTTACTACAAGTGAATCCACAATACCATTCACCACGTTTTCTTTAGAATCCCAAATTTTTATTTTGTATTGTGTGTGATACTGCCTCTATGTATTGAAAACTTCTCAATATTGTACTTGTCTAAAAGAAAAAAATGATCACTTCTCAATGTTGAATTATGTTAATTTTTGAAATTTGGTAGTGTCTGGCTATATAATATCTCCTTCTGGCTTCCACTTCATGATTGCAGAGATACTGCTGCCTGGCTTCATTTTTACCTTTATATATATTTTTTTTGTGTTGTTTAAATGAGACTCATTTTCTTCCATTTTGTCCTTAACTAGACATCTCACTAGTTGCTGACCCATATCTTGGATCCTCTGATTTGAACTGTGTCCTCCTTCTGCTTGTCTTACCTTGCAGCACTTGATGCAGCAACAAAAGGAAATCGGTATATAAACTCCTGTCTCAGGTATTTAAATTGATTCCACCTTGCCATTGTGATACATGCTGATGCAGGGACTTTGCGGCTTATTTTGACAAATTCTCCACAACTGTTCCCAAAGTTTGTTTTGCATGGTTCTGATTGCATTTACATGGGAAGTTATATAAATTGGAGCTGGAACTACGTAATATGTGTTGTTGATTCTGCTGATATATACTGTTTACATATGCATTTCTTAGCAATTTTTGTATACTTTGTTATGCAAACTTTCCTGTAGTTATTTAAAATCAAAGCAGATTCCAAATGAAAGGAAAGGAAAAGGAACGAATTTGGATTAAATTTTACTGAGTTGGAGGAAGTTTTAAATGTGGTTTGCACTCATCAGTCAAGATAGCCACATCCAAGGAGCTGATGGAGAAAATGTTCCCTTAACAAAACCCTGCTGCTTTTTCTTTCCTTTTTTTGTGTGTGTGTGTGTGTGTGTGTGTGTGGTTGTTTTGTGTGTTCTGTTTGTTATGGGCTTTTGGTTTGTTTTCAGGCATCTATTTCTTGAACAGGTATTTCAGATATAAAAGTGGGAGTTACTCCTTATGGGTGGAACATTTATCTTTTTTTTTTTTTTTTCCTCTTGTTGAAGTGTCTTCATTATAACATCACATATTACCATTTTTCCATCTATGGCACATTCCATTTGCTCTAACTCTCTCTTTGGAACTTATTGTTGCAGGTTAAATGAGGAAATGAAAGGCGCTGACATTCTAGCCACACAACTGTATCCTTGGTTTTGCATGGGTTCATTACACGCACATCTTCCATTCTTCCTTTTTCTCTTATTTCCGTTGTGTATTTGTGTGTTAAGAGTAACCCTTTGCCTTGCCGTTGCGCTAGGATCCCACTCCATCACTTTCTAGGGCCCATGATTGGGGAGGTTGAAATCCTTTTTTATTTTCCCTCATGCAAATAGCAAACGCAAATAGCAAAAGCGTTCGCTAATGGCCAAAGAAGTGATCTCCTTCCTGCCTTTAGTCCTCATACTTGAATGAAGGGACCCTTTCGATAACACCAACCTTTAAGAAGCTAATGTTCTGAATTTTGAATCAGAATGAAACTTTACAGCGATTATGGAAATATGTCATTTGTACAAGGGTTTCTTTTTTTTTTTTATCCAACCCTGCAGTTCCATTGGTTTGCTTCCTTAATGCCTTTGAAGAAAAACCCTGAGGAGGAATGTAGATGCTATGGACTTGGCTGTGAATAGGCTACTCCGTCTTCCCTGACGGTAAGCTGCTTGACATTTGTTCTGTCAATAGAATGACTGCTCCTTCAAGTTTCTTTTTGTGTAATATGGTGATTTTACTTGGGTATTCTTTTAATGATTGTTTTGGGAATTGTGGTGGTTGATGTTATAGCTGTTTTCGAAAATGCCAGGTAAAAAACAAACTGATAAATTGTTGGACCAGGTGGTGGGGATTACTTTATTTAGCGGCTTGCTTAAGTAGTTTATGGCTTTGTTACTAGCTTTTTCTTTCTTTCTTTTATTTTAGGTTTTTAGTAAAAAAAAACCAAAAGCATAATATAGAAACTTGTAAGAAGGTAAAAGTTGAATTTTCGTTGAAAAAAGTTAGTAAAGATGAAAAAAATAGTTAACAAACCTGATCAAAATGAGCAAAAAGTAATAAAGGATGGGTTTCAAATTTTTTTTTTTTTTGTTTTTGGGGTGTGGGTGTGTTGTTTTTTTTTGGGGGAGGGGGAGAATCTAAAAGGAAATGGATAAGTTAGGAAAAGAAAATGAAGTGAAAGAAGTTAAATATAAATTTTTTTTTGGTTTCGTTAGAAAAATAAAAAGAAAATAAATAGATTTTTCTTTAAAATGAATTTTATCTATAAATAATTTCATTTCTCTTTCCTCGGCAAATTTAAGAGATTCAAAGCCCATACTGTTTGTTTGGAAGATAAATGGTGTGGGATTGGAGATGTAATTCATGGGGTTCACCTAATCCCATGTTTAGAAAAAAATAAGTGGTGGAGTATTACAGCTCTCATGGTAGATGTAATTCTCCAAAATGGATGATAAACAATCTCACATGGGGGATGGAATGCTGTATCCATAAGTGAGGGATAAGGCACAAAAGATCATTTTGCTCATCTCTCACATTATTATGTATATATTATATTATATTATATTAATATTATATAATTATTATATTAATATTTATTTTGTAGTTATAAAATATTATATTAAAATTACTTATCCTAGCATATTCTATTTTAAGCAAACATAATATGAGTAATTATTTATCACATCATGGTAGTACTTATCACGTATCATCATTTATTTTTATCTCTCAGTATTACTTTTCTTGTTTAGTCAAAATGGTAAAAAGGGCGATCAGTGTAGCTCCCTGCCTTAGCATAGTAGTCTCTATTCTACTGGGCTATCCAAGAAGAGTGACCAGGAAGAGTGAGTTATAGTTGAATTCAGTCTTACAAATAAACGTGGCCATAGGTACTTGGAGTAGCCCAATCTCTGAGCTTTATAGCCCAATTATGTACAGCCCATAATATACTAAGCAGATTTTGCCCGAGAGGAGACCGGTCCTTCATCTTCGGCTGTGTCTTGCTCCCAATCAGACTGATCATCGCCAAAAGGTTGTCAAGTCTCACTTAAATTATACAGCTTTTTTTAATCTCCCTTTACAGGCTTGGATTGACAAAATTCTTGATGGGAGTAGGGCTCTAAACGAGCAAGCCGAGACGACTTATGAGTAGTAAATTGTTCAAGCTTGATTTTCAGTACTTTCAAGTAGTGAATTAGTCAAGCTTTGTTTGAAAATCTTAACGAGTTCGAACAAGTTTGTTTAACTTTTGAGCTTAGTTTAAATAAGCTTTAATTGAACCGGTCACGATTCACTAGCGGAGCTTGAATGTTTGAATTTTGTAGTGTATATAAGCTTATTGAAACCCAATGAACTTTAAAATATGTTTGAGTTTGATTTATTTACGTAATAAGTCGATTTGAAATAAACTTTTAATTAGCTGAACGCGAGCTAAGCTTGAATGCTCCAATACCGTGGGTGAAAACTGAGCAACTTTTTCTTGCGTGGGCTACTACTTTCATATGGTATTAGGGAAACACTCATGCTTTGACACCTCATTTCACTCCTCTCTTTCACCCCCCTCTCTTGTCCGTGTCACTATAGTACGAGTGACTTTTAATTGGAGTAAAATTACATGAACTCTTTACCTTAAAGCAATCTAAGTGCATTGGAATTATACCATTTTGAACTAAATCACTATGAGACAGAGAAAATAAAGCTCATAAAAGGAAAAATAGTGATGGGTGGGGTTTTTTTCCTCTTCGGATGGGATTCATTAGTGCAAACAAATAGACAGCCATTAACAAACTTACAAATACAAACAAAAGCCCAAGGACAAGCATGCAGTGTAAATATCCCTTAAGTACAATTCATGAGAGAGAGAGAGAGAGAGAGAGAGAGAGCATTACAAACGTGTTGCCATCGGCACATTCACTTCAGAAAAAACAGAAACAGTGGCTAGAAAAAGACTAGCAAATGTGTAAAGTATAAACCATTGTTGGCCCATATTGCTTGTATAATTGTATAAATATATAAACTATGGGTGGGTCATATATATTAGTTGTATGACTATGCAATCCAATTGCTTTCTAATTAACCAATGCATGAAAATTAAGTACACTGTCCTTATTGCAATAATGCATTCAACTAACCAGCCAACCAACTAACTATTTAAGCTACTAGTCCTTGGTTCTGGTTTTCTAATGGGTAGCTTCTTTGCTTCAAATACAGCAACCATGGGCAATGCTTACCTTTGAAAAGGAGAGACTTGGTTTCATGCTTTTAACAATTGGTTGCTTCATCTAAATAAAAATATCAATAATGAGAAGTTGTTAAATTTGCACAAATTTTCAGTACGAACCAACCCGGTTCAGATTTTGGCACTTGCAAGGAGGTGCCCAATTTAGTAAAGAGAAAGTACAGTTACTACAATGGTTTTTTTTTTTTTCGCCCCATAAAATTTCTAGGTAGCTTCATTATTTATTTCAAATGCAGGGAAGCAATTAATTGGGATGCTTCCCATCAGCTTCAGCCTGTTTGGAACTTTGGGGGAGGGCAGGGAAGGGGGGAGGGAAGGGAAGAGAAATGAAGGAAAACGGAAGAGAAAAATAAGGAAATTTTTTAAATTAATCTATCTCTTTTTTTTTTTCTCTATTTTTTTTTCAAAACCAAAGAAGGAAATGATAGCAAGCAGTAATTTTTTTTTTCCCTTTTCTTTTTCAAGTTCCAGTAGTCATCTTAAATTGGTGTACCTTTTCTGACCTTAAATTTTGGTTTATTATGTGTCTGGACGTTGGAGAGAGATTTATGATATAGATTTACTAGTGGATTATCTGTGCTTACGACACTTTTAAACAAAATATTTGTTGTGCATACTAAAAGTAACAGTCAGGCCCGGCTCTAAGGCTAGGTGGGCAAGGCGCTCGTCTTAGGACTCAATTTTTTAAGGCCTCCAATTTTTAAAATCTCCATAAGTTATAGTATTGGTTTTATGTAAATTTTTTTATCTCTTTTTACACCAATTTTCAAAATCTCCATAGGTTATAGTATCGGTTTTATGTAATTTTTTTCATCTACTTTTTACTAAGGACCCTAAAATCAACTACACTAGTAAACCTAAGGGAGAAAAAACACCACTTTAACCAATAATAAATTGAAGGCCTCAATTGTTTTATAAATCTTACATGTTATAATCAAAGCTCTATATGATTTTTACAAAATTTTTTTTAACGCTCCGTTTCGAACTCCGACTTTCAGTGAAAAAAGTAAAGAAAAAAGAAAATATGAGGGAAAAGAGAATAAAATTATTATTTCATTTTGTTTTCTTTTTTCTTACTTTTTTTCTTTTCCTTTACTTTTTTCACTAAAAATTCGGATACCAAACGGAACGTCAAAAAACGTCTCAGTAAAGACGAGAAAAAAATGCCCTATAAAAGTAATTTCGAAATCGACTACACTAATTAAAATATATATATCTTTCAACTAAAAAAGGGCCATTAAAAGAAGGCCCAAAATTAGCATATCGATAAATTTAAAAAAAAATACTGATTTTATCAAAAAAAATTTATTTTATAAACTAAAAATATAAAAAGCCTCATTTAAACTTGTTTGCTTTAGGCCTTAAGTTGTCTTGAGCCGACTCTGGTAACAGTATATTTATTAAGTGTAATTACAGTACACCTTTATCGAAGGGTGTCGAAAATGATTTTCCTGTTGGTGTTTGACCAGTAAGAAAATCAACCGGGAAGTTTGAGGAAAAAAAATCTGTAGAATATGTGAGGTTTGGAAAGACTCTCGAGAGAGATACAAAAGGCTGATGAGAGTTTTTTTAAAAAGAGCAAGAGATAAAGAGAGATATTTAGAGATAGAAAGGAAAGGTTGTGAATATATAAATTGTATTTTAAAAAAGAAAGGTTATTTGAAATTTAAAATTTTTTACTTGCTCATTTCACCTTTTACTTCTTCATATGTAAAGTACCACAACAGTGGGACCCATGAATGGTGATCTTTTTAGCAAAGAAATCGAAAGTAAAGGAGAAGTTGTCAAACGATCTTAACTATATATTGTTTATAAAACATTTTCAAAAAAAGTTGTGTCTTATTATATAAGTAGATTTGTAATGTTGGACTGTAACTAAAAATGAAATTTATTTTATTCGCTTTTATTAATTTATCGTAAAGTCTGAATCAGCTTGTTTACCAACTTATTTGATTAGTTTTTTTCATACTAAAATTCAAATTTCTATCGTTTTTTAATTAAATATTTTGATTTATTTATTTTATTTTTTTCTTACAGAAAAGTAAAATCCAATGATATAGGCCGATTCAGTAAGTGGAAGCCTAAAGACAAATTGACACGCAGGGATTTGCCAACATGTGGCCGGGGTCACGTGACATTGCTTTCAAAATTTATTTTGCCTCACGTGCGTATTTGAGTGCTCAGCTTTTGTCGCGCTTACGCTAGCCTAAACTGCCGAACCAATTGACAATAGGCTTAAATTTATTAAAATAATTGGATAAAAAACAAATATGTATATAAAAAAGGAAATACTTAATATATCTATATCTATATATAAATTTAAAAAGGGTAAATATTTACTTTGAAATGGTCAAAAATGATTTCGTATTTAGTATAATTTGATAAGAACGTGCCAATATTATTATTAAAAAAGAAACACGTGATATGCGATTTGAGATTCGAGCCTGACAAGTCATTGGAAGAATATGCTTTTATATTGTTATTCTATAATTTCTACTTCCAATTTCACAATCATAGATAGCATTTGCTTTGAAGTTTGAAGGGTTGGTGAAAATAATTTTTTTTTCTTCTCAATTTCATAATCATACCATTTGCTTTGAAGGGTCGTTGAAGATAAATATTTTTGTTTTCTTTTTTAATTTCATAATCATACCATCTTCATGGAAGGTTGGTGAAGATTTAGGCCCTGTTTGGAATCAGTATCAATTTTGGTTCTGTTTCATTTTTCGTATTTTCAAAACTAAAAAATTTGAGAACATCTCGTTTTTCTTGTTTTTGAAAACAAAAAAATGGAACCATCGAAAATACTATCGTTTTTATATCATTCTCATTTTCATACCAAAACGGTTTCGAAAATTCAGAAAATACTTTTTTAATAGTTACTGAAACTGGATTGTTTTTAAAAATTTTTTCTGAAAACAAGTTTCGGAACTAATTTGCCAAATGCGATTTTGACTGAAACAGTTTCTAAAACCAATCTGTCAAACGCGGTTTCGTCAAATTTTAAAAAATAAAAACTGAAACTAAAACTACAACCAAACGGAACCTTAACCTCTCCAATCTTTCCCTCAAACCAAGCAGAGAATTATGTCACTTCAAAACAAATTAGGAGCTTAGAAGGAAAGGGTTCAAGCAATGGGAATCGATTTGTCAACTGTAATAGTACTCAATTTTTTCCTGCCGAAATTGCTCACGTGGTAAAACAATTGTCAATACTTATAATTTACGGTTAAATTATAATTAAAAATAGTGCACAACTATAGCACGAGAAAATGAAAAAAATTATCAACTCATCTAGATGTAGTTTTTTTTATTTATTTATAGTTTTTACGAGCTACTTTTATTTGACGTTAATTATACTTTTAAATAGCCAAAAAGTTTGATTTGAGGTTACATTTTTTTTTAAAAGGATTACTAGAAAAAGACAGAAGAAAAAAGAAAACGTATGACTACAAAAAATTTATAGTAGGGCCCAACTTTTTTGAGAAGAGTTTAGTTTTGTATGGGTTCAAATTCAAATTTTCTCATGTTTGAAT
Organism: Euryodendron excelsum; assembly: GCA_033060915.1. Lineage (NCBI taxonomy): Eukaryota > Viridiplantae > Streptophyta > Magnoliopsida > Ericales > Pentaphylacaceae > Euryodendron > Euryodendron excelsum. The sequence continues at coordinate 2,646,455 of CM065397.1, read as the reverse complement.
CTGGATTTATAATGGGAAAAGAAGAGGATGAGAAAATGTAGGTAAAGAAATAAAATAAAATAAGGTAAAATTTTTTTTTCTTTTATTTGTTTGGATTTCAAATGAAAAACAAAGTATTATCTCAGAACCTTGACATTGTGGTATATATTGATTTGAATGCAACAATTTAAAAGCTTGGGTACGAGGTATTTATTTAGGTAGAAACTTTTTACTTAAGACTCGTTTGGTAGAATTTTTCGATCTAATATTTGTTTAGCTTATAAGTCAAAAAATTAATTTTTTTTTACTTTTTGTTTTTTTGCTTATCTTTAGCTTATAAAAGCAAAAAAGTAAATTTTTTTTTAAACTTTTTTGCTTATAAATGAAAAAACAAAACAACAAAAATTAAAAGAAAATTGTATCAAACGGGCCCTTAATATTGAGGGCACAACTTCCGCGTGTCGTACAATATTGTGACAAAGTCTCAATTAATATGTTATCCATTGATTTACTAGTCAATTTTGCGATGGTCCGTCTTTTTTTTTTTTTGTACTTTTTAAGGAGTTTCTTGGGTTTTTTTTTGGGTTTGTCCACACATTCCAAAAGAAAATTCCAAAGGGAAATTGGTATTCGAAAAAGAACTCTTGGAAGAAAAGGCAAAAAATTTGAAAAAAATAGTAAAATAAAATGAGGCAGGCAAACTCAATTAATCTAGAATTCAAACCCCTATCTTAGCTTCTTCTAGTTATGCAATTTTGTTAAATCTGATCACCTAAGGTGGTGCGGCAAGGATTTTTATTTTTATTTTTTGTACACTTTCTAAATTTAACGTTTGCTGGTTCAAAAGAATTTTCCAGGGAACCATTGGCTCTTCTCATGATTTTAAAATTTTGAAATTTTGCCGAATTTGAATGGATCAAATTTGGATATAAGAAGCGTAGTGCTATACGTACAAATAGCATTTTTGTACATAGTTTTTCAAAAAAATATTGTGACTACTTGTGGTCATTTCATTTCAAATTAAAATACTTAGCATTTTGACTTATAGTTAAGAAAATATAACTATCGCATCATTTTAAAAATGTTTTATGTATAAAAATTCAACATTAAAAGGATTTCCCTAAAAAGGATTCGGCCAAAAGTTTGGAAAATTGGGCAAAATTTGAAAAGTTCAAATTCAAAATACTGGAAACAAATACATGTACAAGACTAATAAAAAAGAATAAAATAGCCCCATTCTTACCCAAGTACAACCTAGAGGTACGCTTTATACCCTTATGGTGTAAGTAAAAATCAGATAACTTTCCTATATTTATAGTTTAAAAATAAATACATGACCCTCTATGGTTTGGACTTATCTATAAAATATATGAAAATTATTTGATTTAACGAAAATTCTGTTATAGAGGTATTTTCGTCATTTTATGTCTTCAAATTATAGCATCAAAAAGATAATTTGGTGAAATAATAACAAAAAATTCCTCAAAAGACAACCCTTTATTTTGGTATAATATGACCAAATTATTTTTTTGATGTTTTAATTTAGAGAGATAAAATGATAAAAATAATTATGTGACAAAACTTTCGTTAAATCTAATGGTTTTTATTCATTTTGCAGATAAATCTAAATCATAAGAGGATTATCTATTCAATTTTAAATTACAAGAGAGTTATCTAATTTTGACTCAAATCACAAGGAGATTAAGTGTAATTATCCCTATAATCTATTGTCATTCACACAAATGCTGATAGACATTAAAACGTGTGTTATACTACTTATATATTTCCAATTTCCGACTACAATTTCTTAAACTGTACTACTTAACCAGTCAACAATTCCATGAAAAACAAAAACAAAAAACAATTCAACAAAGTTGATATGGTATGAAAAAAAAGTCTTCAAACTAATAAATTTTTGTCGACCATCCAATATTTAAGGTTCATAAAGCCGATTTCCATGCCCGCGTCATTGCACCATTTAGTTATTATTAGGAGATATAGATACATACATACATATATATATATATATATATATCTACTTACATTTTTCATTATATAATTTTAGACTAACTTTGCCTCCAAGACATTAACAAGGAAATATGGAAGCATTGTTGAGAATATTATGTATTATGTCACATGATGTAGTGGAGTTGTTTTCTTGCTTGCTTGGGGCAATAACTTATATGGAGTAGGTGAACTAATTGTGCGTAAGCTTTGACGTAGAAGAGTTGAAGAAGCAAAAGATACGATCCAAATGAAGTATTAACGCATTTGATGCAACGCAATTTTAAAACGATAGGTTTTGGTATTATGTCAGAATATAAAGAGAAATAGAGATAAAATAAGAACTTTCAAGGAGAGATCATACTCTCTGTATTATAATGTATTTTGTATAAATATTATTTAGAGAGAGAGAGAGAGAGTTGTTGTTAACAGATTATTAAATTCAAAACCATTGTAATGGTATCCATTAGCCCTCTCTTATAAAAGAGTCCGCCTAAAGCGAGAGAGAGTTGTGAATGTAGTGTTTTGAGATACGAATTTAGCAATTTTTTTTCTTATTATTAATATTTAAATTAATAAAAATATATAATTATGTATATATAAGTTATGGTTGTCTTTATATTTTGTCTTTCTTTCATAACGCTTTAAATACTTTGATATTTTTAAATGTCACGTCAATGAGTTGGTTAGATAACTATTGAATTTCGTTTATTCAATTCACTTCGATAGTTTTGTAAAATAAATAACATATATATAAGATGAGATTATTAAACCGATGACATATATATATCTACTTGGGTGGAGGGACATGCAACCATTTGCTACTAGTTCAAAGGACTCTACATGCAGCCGTTTGCACAAGTTCGGTTGCGGTGCCCCACTTCAATAACATTAAAGGATTCTACTTTAATTTTTTAAAAATACGATAGAATTATACCAGTTTTTAAGTTTTATTAAGCTACTTAATAGTATAATATATATAGTAACATCCTATTCACGTTCTCCATTATTAGTTTGGTAATCTTCATTATTCATAATCTCCATTATTTGTGATCACATTCTCTTGGTTCATAATTTTTTTTTGGTCATAAGTTAGTCTATTGCCCTTGCCATGCTTTGAAAGCAAAAGATAATCTTCAATTCAGATAAAATTTAATTTCTAATTTTTTAAAAAAATTTAAGAGATTTTTTGTTTTTGTGTGTGATCCTTGGGTATGTCTACGTTTTTTGTTGAGTGTTTTTAAAAATAATTTAGGACTGCACTTTTTCCCTTCAATCCAATCTGACAATTTCGCCATAAGGTACACGTTTAGTGGCATTCAATTATTCACTTTTATTAATGGGATCCAATTATTCTGTTTTATTCATGAGATGATTAGCCATGGCCTAAATGCCACATGCTAGGCCAACAATGGCTAGACCCAATTCGATGTGATGCAAATAAAATATGCAACTTTTGTGGCTCCCTCGAACAAAAAATGTTTGTATCAATACCATAATGCAAATTATATATGCAACCCTAAATTCTAAATTGACTGTAGCAAAGATCTCATAAGGTATGATTTCTTACGTAATTAGTATTATATACAAATTATATCTTAACATTATCTAATGGTTTGCCTTAACAACATTTATGTTTTGATTTTTTCTTTCATGCATTCTTTTGAAAACGTATGTGAAGATGATAGCTGTACAAAACTTTATTACGATTAACTTATCAAAGCTTTTACAAGTTCTTTTATTTTTTTACAATATTTTATTATTATAAAACAATTAAGATTGTCAATTTTGAATTCTATTGTGAATTCAAAACTAATGATCAATTCTTTTGGATTAATTACTTATCATATTTCTATTGTGAATTTGAAGAAACCTTATTATTCATGTATTTGCACAGATTGACACCTAATGAATATTAAAACTAATGTTCAATTTAGTGGTAACTTAGAAACATAATACATAATACTTAAACTCTTCTTCTCTGAAAACTCAAAACCCTAATGCTACGAGGCCTATAAGCAGGGATGACAATTATTTACGTTGTGTCAACACATGGGCAACATATATATATATATATATATTATGTTTGTTCTTATATTTTATCTCTCTACTACATCACGCTCTCTATGCTTTTATATTTTTCAAATGCTATGTCACAAGGTCAACGAAGATTCTTATCACTAATCCCATTAAGTTTCTTATTTGTTATAGAAGTTCTATTTTTAAAAAATATATATGCAATGAATAGCCGTATTAATTGTTTATACGTATAGATATGTAAGAGTTCCTTATTTGAGGTGAGTATTGTATTTATTTATACTAATCCGATTAAGCTTTCTATTTTAAAAATAAAGTTAAGTAATGATTAAGTTGTCTATTGCATTTAATTTTTATTTAAAATAATAGTCGATATCCTATTTCATTGTTAATAAGATATATTTGGTTTTTATCCATAAAATAGTTCACTAATATTCAAATACTTAAGATATCTTAAAATACTATGAAAATTCAACCATTTTACTCAACAGAGCTTTAAAATTATATATACAGTCAATTTATTTATTGACATTATTTTTTTGATGGATAATCTTTAACTGTGATGCATGGTTAAGATTTTAAAATTTTTTATGAATTAATTATTTATAATATTTCTATTGTGATTTGAAGAAACCTTACTTCCCTACATTACACAGGTGAACGCCTACTACACAAAATAGTTTCACCTAAACCCAATCCATTTATTAATTGTGTCAAAATCTTTAAAAATTCGAATTAGTAACACGACACGATTAATATAACTCATTTGATGAATAGATTATGTTGGACTAACACGTAATGCATTTAATTTGACACGTGTAACCTGTTCAGTGCTGCTCGACACAAGTAACACATACGATATACCAACTTAATACTACAACAAAAAAATTTGTATCCAATTTTATTCATTTACAATCCAATTCCACAATAAGACAATGTAACTGAAAAAATATTCAATAATTTAAAATAAAAGGGAAAAAAAGAAAAAAAAAAAAGGGCTAAACATGTTTTTGTTTTTGCTAATTGGTGTTCGGGCTAGCTTGTATGCATCTCGACTAATTCTGGGACATGTATAATCCCCTCATCCCACACAAACCTGGTATTATCAGGTCAAAAATCCTGAAAGTAGTTAAAGAGTTAATAGCACTTAAGAAATTTAAAACTTGAAATCTTGGGAGAAGCAGAACTTAAGCCCCCAAGTATTAACAACCAGGCCAATCCCTTGAGATTGGTTAAACATGTTTTAGATTATAGAGTTAATAAACGGGTCAAAATTGTGTTAAATGAGAGAAATTATTCAGTAAATCTGAAACACCACATAGCATGATAATGTGGTGTGTCCAACTAATTAAAAATATACACATAATGTATTTTTTGTCAACTCAACTATGTGGGTAATAAATATAAATATGTTAGAAAAGTTGTTATTTTCATTATTCTAACAATTATGCGAATCAATCTAAAAATTAAGTTAATCTATCTAAAATAAAAATATAGGTATATTTTTAATTGGTTGAATACACTACATCTTCAAGCTGACATAGTTTTCTGGACTTAGAGAATAATTTCTCGTTAAATGGTTTGTGACCAACAATTTTTACCTGATCTATTTAATAATTGTGTTAAATGTGACTTCCCATTTATGAATAATTGTGTTAAACGTGACTACCCCTTTATGAGAAAAACCAAAAAAATCATTTTCGTATTGATTTCAAACAATTGGCGAGTTATTCCTAAGATTGTCAACCACCCTAATTAGGGAGAAATTATAATTTCTCCTAGTTATGAAGTTAAAAAGTAATCAGCAACTCTGGAACGCACCAACCAAGGTGGTTGTGAATATGCCCCCAGCAGCCGCCGTCTGGACTGTTCTTTGACTGGTAAGTGGCAACAATAAACCAAAACTAGTGTCCCCCAACTGAAAACAAAATATATATTATTGTGGCCCCACAACTTCTTTTTAAATATTTAATTACACCCTGGCTAAAGTATAGGGCCGCTATTGAGCCGCGAGCTCACAGCTTTTTTAAAAATAAAGAATAGAAAATATACAAATAAAATACCAAAAGTGGCCTGCTCGTGGACCTACACGATTTCACAAGAATATTCCGTCGACAACACTGAGAAGGGTGGTGTCCACTGCTCAGCCCTAATACGAATGACCTCTATTGGCATTCCACGTGATCCTCTTGACGAAATAAATTTTCGTACTAAAGACAAATTGTGTTGCAATGCAGATGTACTAATTTGAGCATTTTCTTCCTCCATGTTTTGTTTATACTAGGGCTGGCGACTATCTAGGTCGGGCCGAGTTGGAGCTGAACTTGGGCTACATAATAATACTTTGAATAGTAGTCTGAACTTGGCCTGACTCGATGTCGGGCCTCCATTTTGTTGTCCAATTCCGTCCAAAAGATGAAAATAAAAATTCAAGTTCACTCATCGGCCTGATCAAAATATATATTTATTTTTTTTTATAAATATAAGTTAGTATATATATATATTTATTTTTTAAAATAAATAAAAATATTTGGGCTAAGTCAAACTTTGAAATGTAAATGTAAATGAGTATATATATTTATTTTTTAACTAAATAAAAATATTCGGGCTGAGCCGGGCTTTGAAATGTAAATGTAAATGAGTATATATATAGGTGAGTATATATATTTATTTTTTTAACAAAATAAAAATATTCAGGCCTGGCCGAGCTTTGAAATATAATCTTGGGCCCAAAAATTAATCGAGCCTAAAAAAATTGCCCAGCTTGATCCCACGGGCATAAATATTGATCCAATCTCTTAAAAAATGGGGCCCGACTAGACGAGCTTATCGGGCTAGCGGGCCGGTGGCCATCTCTAGTTTATACCCAAGACATTTTCACATTTAAACTTGGTGAAAGAGTTATGCTATATAAATAAAAAATTATGCAGAACCATTATAGTGGATGATTTTATGTAAAAATTCTGTATGGCTATGCAGAAAAATTGATGAATACAAATATTGACGTTGTTACTTTATCTTTTTTCTTCATGTAATGATCACAGTTTTAATAATAATTATTAACAAGTACAATGAACAATTGCAAATAAAAACTACAAATCATCCTTTTCATTTTTCAAACTTATTCGCCACCGCATAAGGAAAACTAAAAAGGGAGACCTCTATGCTAAAAAATTTGACGTGGCCAGCTCACTTGGGACTCACGAGTTGCGGGCGGATCCGGGCTGAGTTGACTTCCAATCAGGGCTGGCCTTGAGGTAAGCTTAACAAGTCCTGTGCTTCGGCAAGCTGCTGGGTTCAAATTTTTTTTTTTTTAAATTCTTGTAAAGAAAAAAATTATTTATCCCCATTAATTTTTTTTTATTCTTGTAAAGAAATTTTTTTTTTTAACTTGTATGACTTTTTTTTATTTATAATGAATTAATAATAAGAGAGTAACTATATTTGAGATCGGACTAGGACAACTCAAATGTCGGGCCGACACTGCTTCCAACAGTCGTGATTGATGTGGTGATTGATGTGGTAACATAGCTCTATTTGGTATATTTGTTTAACCATTTCTACCGAAACCTTTGTTTGTAGGACTTTATGGACCAAATTCATAAGATTGTTCCCACGTTTTCCTGTTGTCTGCTGAGGTTAGTATGTAAAGGATTTTCGAAGTGCTTTTCTTTATTTAGATAAGGTGGAAAATGCAACACGCAGAAGACTTTTCATACAATAGAATCCAAAGAAGGCGCAGTTGAGCCTAGCAACAAGTTAAAGATGGTCCAGAGGCTACTCTACTTAGTTGGTCGGTCGTGTGGGATATTGATTTACACTTCCTTTTCATTGGGCATCACTTAAGAAATGGATGGAAGAAATCGTTGGCCAAAACTTGTACACAATGTAGAGTCAATGCCCTATATATAATTAATAATATAGTAATAGGTGCAATTCAAATTCCCTTCGTCCCATTTTATGTATTTTTGAAAGTCCCTTTCTGTTTTTCTTACTTTGAAAAGTTCAAATTTTTTAAGAAAAATATTTTCTTTTTTGAATTTTTGTACATAATTTTACACTAAAATAATGTAATTGTGACAGTTTTGTGATGGGTTAAGATGCTATAGCTATATTACTTGCCACTACTCAATCTGATCATTTTATGCTTTTTTTCTGTTTGTATAATATCAGCCAAATTCTAATAATTACTATCATATTACCTTACTTTACATTTATGTTTAAATATAATCATAATTTTCAAAAAGCATTCGAATCAAACTTCTCTAAATTTTGTGTAAAATCAATTAAAGACATAAAATGCAACGAGGGAGTAGCACTGTTTGAGTTCCATCAACATCAAACACACACTCAAAGGAAACTTCAAATGATTTGAAATTTAATGCCTATAGCTCTTACAACGTTTTCAAGAAAATTTGCTTTGTCACTCAAGATCAGGGGAGCAGAACCAAAACTGGTCCAAATTCCAGGATGCTCTAGAACACCTTCACATTTTTCCTTTCTGAATTGAAGACATACTAACGTCAACCTGATGTAGTACTTGCTTAGCCATTGCATCAATGAACTACGATGTGGCCACGTGGGCATTTCAATGCTTATTTGATGAAAAAAATTATTTAGTGCTTTAGAAACATTATGTCATTCTTGTTTCATTTCTCGTAAATTGGTGAGTCAAGTCAAATACTCATCTAATAAGTAGATTCACTTTTATATTAGAGGAGGAGCGAGAATACTTTATGCTCTAAAAATATTGAATAATTTGTCAGGCCATCAAACACACACTCCAAAGAAAACTTCAAATGACTTGAAATTCAATGCCTAAAGCTCTTACAACGTTTTCAAGAAAATTTGCTTTGTCACTCAGGATCAGGGGAGCAGAACCAAAGCTGGTCCAAATTACACGATGCTCTGGAACACCTTCACATTTTTCCTTTTTAAATTGAAGACACACTAACGTCAACCTGATGTACTTGCTTAGCCATTGATGAACTATCATGTGGCCACTTGGGCATTTCAATGTCTATTCGATGGAAAAAATTACTGAGTGCTCTAGGAATATCATCTTATTCTTGTTTCACTTCTCGCAAATTGAGAGTCTCATTGCTAGATGGGATCAAATACCCGATTAGTAAGTGAATCCACTTTTATGTGAGAGGAGAGGAGGAGCAAGGATATCCGGTGATTCAAAAGTATTAATACTTTCTCACACCATCAAAACCTCAAAATAGAGTCAAAAGACAAGTTATTTATCTATTTCAAAATTCACGTGGCCTTTCTTATTTTCTTTAAAAAAATTTAAGAGTTTGTCCGTAATAGTCCAAGGGTATCACGTTGGCTTGCCCCTTCCTTCACAAAAATTCATGTCCCGTGACTTAATGGAGGGGTTCGGTCCCCATGAACAAGAAGACCATGGGTTTTTATGAGGGAAGGGCGAGGAATCATTTTTCAGAATCCAAAGATGAGATGTCGTTTTATACTGTCCCTAGCTAGCTCCTACTGTAATGGTGAGGGACACAGTTTTCTCAAGCATCACTCATAGTTCAACGCTTGTGAAATTGTTTGTTCCCATGTCCATTACTGTGAAAGCGACACTTTTTTTGGAGTTGCTTCATCAAAGCTAAAATGATTTTAATAAATATTGAATAACGTGTATATGTGAGTCTTACCCAAATTCTTTAATGTCTGAAGAAAACTTAAGAGATGCTCACTTTAGAGTGAACGCGAAGGCAACCTTCAGACACTTGAAAAACAAAAAAAAAAAAAAATCACATTCTAATTACCGATTTTTAATGTTGTGGTGATCTCGCAAGCTAGCATGCATATCGCCTAATTGATAATGCTCCAGAGCTCTCACCATTTCTCACTGTTTTTAATAATTCTTTTTTTATTTTCAATAAAAAACCAAAAGCATAAAGTAATTAGTAAAATCCCATAAAAAATAAATTTTAGTTGAAAAAGTTAGTAAAGCCAAAATAAAAAATAAAAAAATAGTGACATAAGTTCTCGACTTTTAGGTTGGAGAAAAAGCTAGCGAGAATTATTGGATGGTTTTCACCTAAACTTCATTGAATTTTCATGGTTGTTGAATGTATCATAGGTACCGAACGATGGTGAAATGGGTGCAATAATCCGAGAGATATAAAAGTCAATGTTGCAACACTTTTAGAGCCACAAGAATAGGAAAGCTTCTCATTTTGGCTAAATTCCAAAGGCTCTTAGAAAGTTTCCTTAAGACTTAAGAGAACAAGTTAAGAAAATTTGTTCCCTTGGAAGGCGATTTTCAAAGTTGTAGTTAATATTAATTGACTAAATGTTAATAATTGACTGTTTAACTTAGGTATTGTCTTAATCGGATGTGAGACATGAAAGGAAAAGCTAAGAAAACATAAAATGGGGCTGTGAATTCAGTGCTATCCCTTGAGATTTGGCCAATTCAGAAACTTAGCAGAAGCTTTCAATTAATGAGAAAAAAGAAGACAATTCAGACTTGTAATTCACTTCGTCAACCTTATTTTTTGAAATCTAAAAAGTGAATTTTTTTTCCAAACTGTTTGGTTAAATAATAAAAAGTACCACTTTCATATCTATTATGTTCCATCCAAAGTCCATAGAATTTGGGCGTGGAGAATAGTCGTGGCCTAATTAAAAAAAGAAAAATGCTAATTTTTAAAAGAAATTTGTACAAAAAATTCACCAATGAGTGCTTTATTTTAAAATAAATGACTCTTATCCAATCATATCATTCTGATTGTATAAATTTTTCTATTTATATAACATTACCTTAAAAAAATAGGAGTCTTGGGCGTTTTTGTAACTTGAGAAATAAGATATAAAATAAAAATTAAAAAATTGTCCTGAAGTTTATAGAAGCCGAGCTGGGACTCTGATTGAGGTTAGCCAAGCCGAAACGTCACTGTTCATGATGCTCGTTGGAATGATACTGACCGCAGATTCTTATTAATTATTGCATTAAATTAAAAACTATATAAAGGACAAAACTAGAAAAAGTCAGAATTTTCATTTATTTATAGGTTTTGTTTGACAGAATCTTTAAAATTAATATCTTACTCTCAAAATTATGAAAAACCAATTGATATATTGAAATTTTATTTAGTTATTATTCTTTTAAAAATTAATTTAAGAAATTACAAAGAGGGCTAATCTTTTAAAATCACCAACTGATATTTTTATTATTCTTAATTTTTTTTGGGTCAAATGATTGAAGTAAATCTAACTCCCTAAATCCATAATACAAAGATTTGAAGTAAAGATTTATTAGTTTACCTTTCTTTTTGAGTCAGAAATATAAAGATGAACTAAAACATTACATTTACAAGATTTGTGAAATTAAGTAATAACTATTTGGTCCTCAAATCAATTGTATACTGTTTGGCAATAATAAATAAATAATTAAACAATAGGGAGCAGACGTAATAATTATTTTTGGTTTTTTGCTATGATTTCTGTCACTGGCCAAATTCCACCATAATGCACTTTCGACGTCCGTGCAACTGCTTACAAGTTTCATGTGCATAGCTCTGGACGAATATCCAAGTCCTCTCTCTCTCTCTCTCTCTCTCTCTCTCTCTCTCATATCACTTCGCTTTATTGATGTGGCAAACTCCACAAAAATCTCAAATGCTCATCTTTTCTATGTTCAGAACTTTACACCTCATTTTTACAAAAAAGACGCTTTAATTTTTTTATTTATTTTTAAACACTGTGTTTGGACGAATGATTTGATGAAGAAAAAAGAAAAAGAAATAAATAAAAAATTATATTATATGTTTAATTGTTAAAAAAAATAAAATATAAAGAATATAAAAAAAAGTAAAAATTTAGTATCTCCAATCTTTTTCTCTTTTCCTTTTATTTTTGGCTTGAAAAATTTGAATTCCAAATATTACTGTTTTCCCTTAGGCTAAAAACCACCGCTTTAATTAGCTGTTTTGTGGGGTTTTCTTTTTTTTTTTTTTTTTTTTTCCTGGTACAAATGTACATGCCGACCTTTCATTAAAACGAGTGATATCTTTGGTCTTATTGTAGGCCCGAGTGTGTCAGACTTCTGGGCCAGAAAAGCCAGCTCTTTGATGGGTGTTTTTTTTTATATTATTTTTTTCGACGAAAAACAGCATGGCATAAGCTTTTGCTCTCAAGAGCTTCATTGTGGGTTTTCCTTTGGTTCATTTGGCAAGAAATATGTTTTTAGCTGAAAATCATAGTGCCCTTTTCCTAGATTAATCTCAATATATAGTTATAATATCATAATACTATATAGTACAGTTGTGTATATATATATTGATGTATACATATAGATGTTTTTGGAGCAAGTGTTCTGATTCTGTACACAACTAGAAATATTATATTATAACTAGTCCAGACACTCCGGTGGTGGCCTTATAATCTTTATGGCCATGGGGGGTATAGTTTTACTTCTGTTTCCCCTTTCTCTTGCTTTTCCTAGCTGCAGCTAGCTGACATGAAGCACTTCCTTATATTTGGTCCGCGTAGCATAGCATTCTGAACTCCAAGGCAAGACCTACCTACATATCTCTTTTTGAGCTATGATTGGTTGGTTCAGAAAACGAAGAAAGGGTTAGTAAAACATGAGCACTCTTCAATGAATCAAGAAGAATACCAGTCCAACATATAATACCCTGTTCCTGGTATTTCCAAACATATCTGGGTCCTCTGGTTCTGGGATCTGATTTACTGGTGGGATTTCGTTTATCATTCTACATAAATGTATACGTAGAGAGAGAGAGAGAGAGAGTATGGCTTCTGGGCACCATAACCTGGATGGAGTGCCCGAAAACCTCAGAAACCAGCTAGCTCTTGCTGTTAGAAGCATTCAGTGGAGCTATGCAATCTTCTGGTCCATTTCGTCAAGACAGCCAGGGTATTGGAACATTCTAACTCTTCCCTAATTTGTTTTGTTCTGATTTTCTTTTCCCCTTCAGAAATAATGTTCTTGATTTTCAGATACTCTTTTTTTTTTTTTCATCCCCTCTTTTCCTCTCCTTTGTTTTTATCTTTTCTTGAAAAAAGAGGAGAAGAGGGTCCTGGGTTTCGAAGTTATCTGCAACTAGGCCTGTCCTTGTGGGAAAGTTGCATAATAAAATGGGTGATTTCAAAAAGTTTTGAGGCTTAAGGACGACCTATTTACTTTGAAAATGGAATGTTTTTCTCCCCTTGCCTGTAAAATTTGAAGAAAATTTCCCCTCTGCAGAGTTAAAACTGAAACTTTATATGAAAGATTTGATGTATTGTTCTTTTAATCTGCGGAGAGAATTAAATTGAGCTTCATGGGAATTTTCATATATGCATTATTCCCTACTTAGTGTAAATTTAAGTTTTACTGATTGTGAGGGTACTATATGACTATATATAGGGTATTGGAATGGGGTAATGGGTACTACAATGGAGATATTAAGACAAGGAAAACAATTCAAGCCGTAGAATTTAATGCCGACCAACTGGGGCTGCAGAGGAGTGAGCAACTGAGGGAACTCTACGAGTCTCTCGCGGCAGGCGAAAGCAGCCCGCAAGCTAGAAGGCTTTCGGCTGCTTTATCCCCCGAAGACCTCACTGATTCGGAGTGGTATTACTTGGTTTGCATGTCTTTCGTATTCAATATTGGCCAAGGGTAATTTCTCTTCTTACCGTTCCTCTGACTTCAGTCCACTTTCAGTCATTTTTGTAGTGTTCAAGAGGGTCCACAGCTCCTCTTAACAATTTTGACTCGCAAGCTTTCTGGTTTTCAGTGATCCATATACCATATGTGGTGTGAAATTAAATTTTTGGGGAAGAAATTTGGTTTTTTTGGCATATTTTCACCTCTGTTTTTCCCCAGGTTGCCGGGAAGAACATTAGCAAATGGTCAGTCCATCTGGCTATGTAATGCTCATTATGCAGATAGCAAAGTGTTCAGTCGATCTCTGCTGGCAAAGGTAACTTCTTGTTTCTTGGCAGAGATCTAACTTGAACCTGTCAAAAACTCGGTTTTCCTGGAAAATCTACTATGCTCAAACTAACCGCATAAACTGAATATTTTTTTTTTGTTTGCTTTCTGTTCATATGCTGGATTTTGCGCCGACTATCCTATGCAGAGTGCATCTATTCAGGTAACCTTTGGGCCCAAACACGGTATTACTTAGAAAATCCCAAGAAGACTCCATATTAGCAAATGTTTGAATGTATAAACATGAAATGCAGTACACAAGCCTGTTTATAGTGGATTCAGATTTACTAAAACTAAATTTATATTTTTTCTGACATGGAATTTTGCTCTTATAACTTTGTTATTCATGAGATATCCTGTTTTCAACTTGCAGACTGTGGTATGCTTCCCATTTTTGGGAGGTGTCATTGAGCTGGGCGTGACTGAGCTGGTAAGTTATTGTCAGAATCCCACACAAGGTTGATTTTGTAGAGTTTTCTTTAATTACTTCTGTATCTAATTCTGATCCATATTCATCTAATGGCATTTGTTTACTGAAGGTTCTTGAAGACCCCAGTCTAATTCAGCACCTTAAAAGTTCATTCTTGGAGATTCCCTACCCAATTGTTTCCAAAATATCGAGGTCTATCTCAGGAAATGCAATAAATGCCAACGATCTTGTCTATACTGATTTTGATCAGGAGATTCTTGATGAAGATTTTAATCCTATTGTTGGATGTGAAGAAGTAATGGTTTGTTCTCCCCGTAACAGCTCAAACAGGATTGGTCTTAATCCTCAGGCAGATGAACTATTTATGATTGAAGGCCTAAACGAGGGAGCTTCTCAAGTTCAAAGTTGGCAATTCATGGATGATGAAGTCAGCAACTGTGTCCACAATTCCTTGAGTTTCAGTAACACTATATCTCAAACCTTGATTAACCCAGAAAATATCAGTCCTATTCTGGAGGAAGAGATGGAAAATGATGGCTGTTTAGTTAACCCCGAAAAGATCAGCCCTATTCTGGAGGAAGAGAAGGAAAATGATGGTTGTCTGCTAGAACTACAAGAAGACAATCAGATGAAACTGACCTCACTGGGTCTTCAAGCCGACGAAATACACTATCAAGGTGTTGTTTCAACTCTTCTGAAGACCTCCCACCAGCTGATTTTGGGACCACATTTTCGAAACTGTGATCAAGCATCTGGCTTTGTTAGCTGGAAGAAAGGAGGTTTCATGGGTATTCAGACGCCTCGAAGTGGAACTCCACAGAGATTATTAAAGAAAGTACTCTTTGAAGTTGCTCGAATGCACGATGGTTTCTTGCTTGACTCCAGAGAAGACGATGGAAGAAGAGAGAGACTGTGGAGACCACAGGTTGATGACATTGATTCAAACCATGCATTGGCAGAGAGGAGACGAAGGGAAAAAATAAACGAAAGGTTCTTCGTTCTTGGATCGTTAGTCCCTTCTACTAGCAAGGTAGTTCAGTTTATAGTCCCAAATCATCTATTTGGTTGAAGAGAAACTTCACTAGAGATTTTGGCTTTGTTCGTGCAGGTTGATAAAGTGTCTATACTCGACAATACAATTGAACACCTAAAAGAGCTCGAGAGAAGAGTTGAAGAGTTGGAATCTTGCAGGGAGGCTGCCGAGCTAGAACCAAGAACAAGAAGGAAAGTACCCCAAGACAGTGCAGAGAGGACATCCGATAACTATGGCACTAACAGTATTGGTAACAGCAAGAAGCCCTCGATAAACAAGAGGAAAGCTTGTGACATTGATGAAATGGAGCCTGAGATTAATCTGGCGCTACAGAAAGATAGCTCAACTAATAATGTAACTGTCAGTGTGATTGAGAAGGATATTCTGATTCAGATTAGATGTCCCTGGAAGGAGTCCTTGCTGCTAGAAATTATGGATGCAATAAGCCATTTTCATATAGATTCTCACTCGGTTCAATCAACCAACATCAATGGGATTCTCTCCCTGACCATTAAATCTAAGGTTTGGACCCATACACAAAAAACAATGACTATCTATATTATTTCCTACAGGCACTTTTAACTATGATCTTGTGCTGAAATTGCAGTTCAAGGGATCCGCAGTTGCATCAGCAGGAATTATCAGACAAGCACTTCAGAGAGTTGTTCAGAAGTGTTGAAGATCATTCTCAACACTAACAATGATGAGTAGTTTGAGATCTTCGAATGTGCTGCACCTGCTGCTGTTGCTTCAATTATTGTAAAATTTGTGTATTTCGTGACATGACATTAGTTATATATATCTAACTGTAAACAGAAGTTGTTCTGGTTAAGTAGAGCAGTCCAATAAAAGTGAAGTATTATTCTGTATTTGTACTAAAATCCTGGGATTGTTATGTTCCGTTGCATTAGGGATATCTTCAGTACTTATTGGTTCTCATGGGTAGAGCATCATGTTCACAAGGGTGGATTTCAAAGCATTTGCAGGCAAAATTGGCGGATAAATGGCTGCCAAGTATCTGATTTCAAATGAACAAGAATAAGGGTCAATTTTGTATAGCTTAAATTTAACTTATTTTATTTTATTTTTTTGGTTTATAAGTAAAAAAATACTTTTTTACTTGTAAATCAAAAAAGCTTAAAAAAAATTATACCAAAGTATACAAAGAATAATCTGACCGACAGGAAATAGTTGTGTATCCCATGTATAGCCACTCTTTTTGGTACAAAAAATAAATATCAGATAAGTGTTACACACATTTGTCAAGGAGCATTGTCCATCAGTACCATACACTCACATAGTCATCAATGAGAGATTTCATTGCACTTATTTCGGGACCAAAACTTAGGTCTCCCTGTACGCTTTTGGGCAAGTTGTCCTATCGAATAGTTATAAAAACTCGAATTGAGCAAAGAGATCTAAGTTCTTATCTAATTAGCAGTACTTTTAACTTTTTTTTTTTAGAGGTAATTACATTTTATCCCCTTGTGATTTGACCTAAAATTAGATGACCTTCTAAACTTTAAAAGTGAACTGATGACCCTTGTGATTTTGGACTAAAGTGCAAATGAATGGAAACTGTTAGATTTAACGAAAATTGTTATGGGTAGTTACATTTTATCCCTTATGGTTTGAATCAAAATCTGATGACCCCGTTATGATTTAAAAATAAACACATGACCCTATGGTTTTAGAACATTAAAAAGATGATTTGACCCCATTTTATGCTAAAAAGATAATGAAAAGCATTAATTTAATCAAAATTCTATCATGGGGATATCTGGTCATTTTATACCTTCAAATTAGAACATCCAACGACGACTTGGTGAAATAATAATAATAAAAAAATCTCGATAAACAACACTTTATTTTGGCATAAAATGGTCAAATTATCTTTTAATGATATAAGTTAAAAATAAAATAACAAAAATACTCTTATAATAAAATTTTTGTTAAACCTAACAGTTTACATCCATTTGCATTTTAGTCTAAAATCATAGGGGGATTATTTGTTCACTTTTAAAGTTCAGGGAATCATCTGATTTTGAGTCAAACCATAAGGAGGTATAATATAATTTTTCCTTTTTTTTATTAAAAACAAATAAAAAAAAATACAAAGTCATAAACTACTTAAATAAGTCAACTTATATGCTGATCCGAACTAATAATACTAGTGCATAATGCAAAAGTTAGGCGCACTTAAGCCTCCTGCGCATGCCTGATTAAGAGGGCAAAAGCGAATCAGTACGATGTTAGCAGTTGATTAATTACAAATTTTGACTTAATGACTGAATGGTTATGATGCAGACACGACAGATAATTCGACACAATGATTAAACGTCGGAAATGTTTTCACTTGCCCGTCATTGGAAATTATGATCCATGTGAAAGAGAGGTTACCTAATTGCTTTGACAAAATCACAGCTTTGATATATACAGTTCTGAAGTCTAAGAATCAACTTCAACATCAATGAAGTAACAAGTGTCTTCTGTATCGCTATCATGGGTTTTGTTTCAATGATGATTATTGAAATGAAAGCCTTTTGTTTTCTTGTAAATCAAGTAACTTCATTAAATTCTTTACACGAATCTTTCTGTCCCCTTAAAGTTTCTCAATGAGTTAGGTTTAGTCCCAAGATTCACGTTCGATCTGCAGTAGTTCTTCGAATTTGAACTCAATTTTGCAATTTTCTTCTTTTCCTTTCACATGGATGCCTGGTTCAATCAGAAGTCTAAAATTTTCTGGGAATTGTTTTTATTTTTTATTATTCAGACGGGTAAAGGTCTCCCCTGAAAAACCCACAACCAGAGACATCTCAGCCAAGGTGGGACCCAGTTAGAAACCTTTATACTTTATAGATGATTCTGGAATCTGAACACAGAATAAATAAATATATCGTCTCCAAGACTATCCTGTCAATGAAGTAGCAAAATTGAAAACCCAACAGATTTTAGATCATTCACTGAATGAGATGTATAATGCAAGAACCACAATGTTGACCTTCAAGTGCATTTACAGATTCCTCTAATCTGGGCGAATTAGACCCAATAACCAACAAAATTCATGTCCAAGCTCTCTAATCTCAATCGACACGGCTTCCCTTCTTTTCAACTCTAATTATGCTTCACTTGGAAATTAATCAGAAACACAGATAATGAAACCACTAGAGAACCGTATCCAACATGCCAAGTCTTGTACAAATTCTCTATTTGGTTGCTGCGAAGACAAAACACAAACTCCATAGAAAAATTGCACCAATGGTACTCATGAACTAAGTCATGCCCGGTAAGTAGAAAGAACGTATATCTTCATCAAAATTTTATAAATAGTTCAAAGCATTGTCATACAAACTACAAAGAATCATCAAATTCGATGATGTAGGAAGACAACATATATTCCCTATAAAACTCGAGCGAATTCAGAGTCATTTTTCACCAAGAAAGAGGCATCCAGTACGATATCACTCCCACTCAATTGTTGAAAGAGGCTTTGATGTAATGTCTTGAACAACTCGGTTTACACCCCGAACACTATTGCAAATCTTTCTGGCCACATTATCAAGGAACTTGTGTTCAAAATTGTACCTGAAATTTTCCAAAAACAAAGGAAAAGAATGAGAGCAGTTACCCGTACAGTTGTACCTTGACCTAAAAGCTCAACGAAGGTGATTCTGTGTTAGCTTTTGTACAGAGCGCAACACTTTTTGATGGTCACAATCAATCAAGTTAACAGCATCTCCTTGAAATGGAGCGGGAAGGCAAGTGAATGAAATGTTGGTTGAGTGAGAACACGCCCATCTAGATATTGATTACTGACCTTTACCTTACATCAAGAGTTTGGTGCTCATATTCATAACTACATGCTACAATGTTTTGTTGATTTCTTTCGGCATTTAGTTAGGTAACACCGTAACAGTACAGTAACTGTTACTTATAACAAAAATGGTACAGTAACCATTACAGCAACCAACATTCTCCTGTAATAAACTCTCCTTTTGGAAATATGAATTATAAAGCACGACAATCTGAAGACACGAGTTCAACATTTGAGCAATCACCAATCATTGCATACGGTTTACTAGCCAACTACTACATACTTTCGACAAATGGGATGAAAAGCAATGAAATGAGTTCTTCAATTTTATATCTTGGATAGCAAAAGAAATGAAGGATGCTCATAACTTTAATGCAGGAATGCGCGCACACAAACACACATCTTTTCAACATGACATAGCAGATTCAAACATCCAGAGCACTTTGCAAAAAGGAAACAACAAATGAATAGCTAAATTATATAAATACAAACATAAAATATTCATTCTCACCAGTCTGCAGTCATTCCATCTTGACTAGTAACAGCTCTTAAGGGCCACAACGCGAGAATGTGTTCTTTGATCTCCTTGAACTCCAACTGATCTTATTGGCAAAAACACAGCAAAAGCTTGCCATATAGAATCATAAATGCCAGCATCCTTGATTGACTGAATAAAGATCTCATCCACCTGGAAAATATCAAAAATAAAATATTTGTTAAAAATAAATACGGGTGAGTAAACTAAGATAGCCAAGAGTCATATCCCATGCGCAACTTATCAAAAAAATAAAATAAAATAACCCATGCTAAAAAAATCCATCTACCTGGTGGAGGATCTCCAAGGCATTTCCTTTAGTGACATCCCCCAAAACTCGTACTGCAAGGCCAGGCCCAGGGAAAGGGTGGCGTTTAAGAAATGCCGCAGGAACATCCAAGATCCTCCCCAATTCACGGACCTTTGAAGAAAGAAAAAAAAGAAGCAATCAACACAACAGTGATCACATAAAAGTATGTACAAAGTTACAAAGGAATATAAGCAAAAACCTCGTCCTTGAATAAAAGCTTAAGTGGTTCGATGAGCTTCAATTTCATGTCCTTTGGAAGTCCTCCAACATTATGATGGCCCTTGATTGTGTGAGAGTGGGTTCTTCCACTTCCAGGGGGTGGGCAAGATTCAATCACATCCGGATATAAAGTTCCTTGGACCAAGTAAGCAGGTTTTCTTCCTAATTTATGCTCCAAATCTTGAGCAAAAGCATCAAAGATGCAGATGAACTCCTTTCCAATAATTATCCTCTTCATTTCAGGATCTACCACACTTTTCAACTTGCTAAGAAATTGCTCTGTTGCATCAACACAAGTAACAGGTAGATGAAGATCCTGCTTAAAAGTTTCCATCACACGCTCTCTCTCCTTGTACCTAGGATAAATAACGACTACAATCAGAATTCAAATGACAGAATCACAACTATGTTAAGGAAGTCTTATAAATGCAAAATTTTTTGTCAAAGCTATTCTTTTTAACGAGAATTTCCATATTTCTCCAAACATTTATGAAAAAATCTACCTTTCTAGGTCTTGCATATGGAAGTGGTTCCACTCTTACCTCAATAAACCGTTGTCAACAAAAACACAATGAAGCTTGTCTCCAATCGCCTTATGGACAAGGGTGGCTGCAACGGTGGAATCAACACCCCAGATAATGCACAAATCACATGATCTTCAGTCCCCACCATGCCTTTAATAACTTTTATTTCTTCATCGAGTACA
The DNA here is from genome assembly GCA_033060915.1 of Euryodendron excelsum. Classification (NCBI taxonomy): domain Eukaryota; kingdom Viridiplantae; phylum Streptophyta; class Magnoliopsida; order Ericales; family Pentaphylacaceae; genus Euryodendron; species Euryodendron excelsum. The sequence goes on along the minus strand of CM065397.1, from coordinate 2,625,427 downwards.
TCTTCCATTGTCCAGCCTGCAGTTACTTCACAAACATCAAAGAGGAAATACCGCAATGTTTCCATCCCTTCTGGTGAATGTGTCACCTGAACAAGATTGAACAAACCCATGGTTTAGGATGGAAGTGCAGAAGTCCATGTCAATACACAATATCCATCAAACACACTTGTGCATACTTCATTGGACCAAAAAGAGTTATCCTCCGCACAATCATTTTGCATCAACTTCTACTAACATTGACACCATAAATGTGAACTAATAACAAACAGGTAATGCTACATGATACATTCATAAACTCTTCCATCCAATTTGAAACAAAATGAACATGGTCATCTCATTAATTTGACGATGCCCAGCCACAGCCAAATACTAGTGGAACAAGACCCCTAAACTGATTCACACAATTATATCTCTTCCTCTAATTTCAATACACAATTTCCATGATTGTCCTCAACCCCCATGAAAATAAAACTGGCCTTGCCACATCGAATACAGGGATACAGAAAACCCACATTGATTCATTCAGCTCCTATTTATTTCTCTCAATTCAGCAAAAAATTAGGAAAAAAAAAAACCAACTAAAGAACCAAAATTTCAAAATACAGAAATACGTCACGAACCCAAATGAATCGAGCCCAATTACCTCAGGTTGATACTGAATACCATAAAACCGCCTCGCCGGATTCTGCACGGCCGCCACCGAACCCTGCTGGCTCCGTGCCACCACTTCAAACCCGTCAGGCAATTTCACGGCCTCATCGCCCTGACTCATCCACACGACCTGCCTATCACCCACCCTTCTGGACCCAAAAAGCCCACAAGCCATTTCAACCTCAATTTCCATCCTCCCTAACCTCACCACCAAGCCTCTGCACAATCAGCTGCAACCCATAGCATATCCCCTGCACGAACACGCCATTGGACTCGACGTATTCGATGAACCCGTCAGGGACGCACGGCGCGACGGGCGCGTGGGCCGAGTGGGGGCCGCCGGAGAGGATGATGACACGTGGGTTCAGGTCAGTGATGGCTTTGAGTGGGGAGGTGCCGGAGATGCAGAGAGAGAAGATCGAAAGGCTTCGGATTCGGCGGGTGATGAGGTGGGTGTATTGCGAACCGAAGTCCAAGATGAGCACTAGGTTTGTTTTCACGGCCTGAGCTTCCATGGCTGGGTTGGCAGTTGGTGGAAGGGAGAGAACTAGGGTTTAGGCGTCGTTTATGAAGGACAAAAAGAAACTTGGGTTCTGGGGTTTTGGCGGGAATAAAACCAAATATCTACTTTACCTTATGAAAGCACAAAGTATGAAATTTGATTCTTTATATCTACAAAATATCTCCTTTAAAATGTATAATACACCTATACAAGAATACATTATAAAACTTAATTTTTTACCTTAAATAATATTTTTTATTTTGAGATAAATGTAAAAAATAGGGAGAATTCAATAATCACAAAACATAAAAGTTGATTAGATTTTAAAGAAATTTTAACTTAAATTGATTGTGTACTTATAATACTGTTATGATGATGTTACGCAAGACTAAATGGTAGGTAAAAATTCATAATTTATAGGACATAGGAACTTCGATTTTTTGGGTGCCTGAATTAGTTTGAATTACATTTTTACATCTTATTTTTCAAATTAGATATGCACTCTTTATGATAATTTTAGATTGATAATAAAGTAACTCATAGTTTTGAATTCAATTGTCTCAAATTAATTCTAGTTTCATTTTCTTGAATTTCTACTAAGATAATGTAGTCATCTTTCTTCTCTTAATTTGGTTCTTCTAGAAAATATGCAGAAAGCTTTTTGAATTTTAAAAAAAAAAACCCATAAAAGTTGTTGCATATTAATAGGTAATATGCAAATTTTTCGCAAGACTTCGTATTATACCACATGTATTAACACTTATACCTTTACCATATATTTTTTCTTATTTCATCTTTTCTATTTTTTTTATTAAAAAGTTTGTACCATACAAACATTGAGAACAATGGAAAACCTGAGTTACCAACTTGCCAAAGTTGAGCTGGTATTGGATTTTTCCCAATGAAGTACTGTGTGGCCAATGTTCTATTCCAAACGGGTAGTTTTTTAAAGTAATTACAGCTTTGGTTGACAATGGCAAATTGTTACATTGGAAAGAGTTTGATGGCTGCCCTGGTTTCACCCTCAATCCTATACACTAAAAGCTTGAAGCATGCAAACAAATCTCAAGCATTGTTTCTGGTATCAATTCTTCAAGAATGGACTCTACCATCTCAATCACAAAATCTTCAGTATCAAGCCGGATATCCATCCATTTTCCAGAACTTGCCAGGTCTTCTCCAACAAGCTGGTCTAGCGTCCGAGGCATCATTGGTGGAAGAAGGTATTGATGAACTCTTTTCTTTATCTCATGAGCCACCATTTTCTCTGCCGGAACTGGCCGGATTTTTGGTCTGAGAAATGATAGACAGGGGGAGCAGCCGAAGTAACACTGATATACATCCGATACAACTTCATTAACACAATCCAAGAGGAGTTTGGGATCACAAGAAGAATCTGTAGAAGGCAACTCCAGTTCATCAAACAAGGATTGGCTATGCAGTTGGTCTGATGAATCCCAAGTCAAGAAGAGCTTGTCCCAATTCAGGAAACCACCTTGCAATAAGGCTTCCACATTGCAAGTTCCAAAATGGATTTTGGGATCTGGAGAGGATACCACTGGAGCATCTTCTTCAAAATCAATGTGCAGTGGTTGCATTGGTGACTTAGCTGCAGGAGTTATGGGTTACTTCAATTGCAGATCCTGGACAAAAAACAGAATTTAGAGAATTTTATTTCATATAAGACATACCTGGCTTGGTAGTGGTACTTGGAGGGCTGGTGACATCTTCTATGAAAAATGGCTCAAGAACTGACACTGGACTTTGATGCTCTATTCTACCTTTAATGCTATCCCCAACCTCCAGTTTGTGGATGCTTAGCTGCTGATTCTCTGAAGGTGAATCCTGAAAAAAGCCAAAAATGGTAGGCAAAAACTACAACATTGTAGGCAAAAACTGCAAAGCACCAATATATTATAATGGGTGTAGCAACTTACTAGTCTTGAGCACTCCAAATATTCAACTTCCTCACAAATATTGGCTGTATCAGTGCTTTGTCTAGCACTGGTAATGCCATTTGTTTCCACACTCCTCACATAACCTGCAAATGTACAACACTGCTAAAGCAAGGCATAACATATGAGCATAAGGAAAATCTGCAAGTCAAAGAAATGTCTTACCATCGGAACTAAAATAATCTCTAATGGAACAGATGCTCTCATGCTCTTTGGTATCAGGTAAGAGATTCACCATGTCTGGCTCTGAGTTGGAGTATTGCAATTGATCATCAGATGGTGAGGCCTCTATGTTCTGCCTCACTGAACTTAGGCAGCCTGTTTTATCTTCTTTTTGAAGCTTTTCAGTCGTCTTTTGCAAATTGCTATATGGGGAAAATCTCATTTGTGCCGTGACAAAACTATTTTCTATGTCCCGATTAGGGCTAAGAGTAGGCAAGAATTCATGCTGGGGCAGAGAGAGTACCCTCCCTAAGGTTCTTGGGGCTTTTTTGCCTGAGAGAGTCTCCTCCTGATCCACATTGCTTAACCTCTCTTGGAGATGTCTTTTAGCCTCCATATATATGTCAAAATCTCTTCTCTTAGAATAACTGACAGTTGACAAACTGAATTTTTCACATGCACTTTGATTGAGGGCAGAAATTTCAGGTTTTGTTCCTGATTTTGAAGCTCTGGGCTGGGGCAGAGAGAGTACCCTCCCTAATGTTCTTGGGGCTTCTTTGCCTGAGAGAGTCCCATCCTGATCCACACAGCTTAATCTCTCCGAGAGATGTCTTTTAGCCTCCAGATATAAGTCGAAATCTCCTCTCTTAGAATAACTGACAGAAATTTCACGTTTAATACCAGATTTTGAATCTCTTAGCCGGCCTATCTCATCCCTCGTCTTGGCATCACTGAAAGATTTGACAGCTCTTCTGGTAGCAATCTTACCGCCAATTTCATAAGGAACTTGATCCAAATTACCATCAGTTGAAATCCGATGCTGCTCTTTTCGGTTATCTTCTGTTGCAAATTTCAACTTCTTTTTCATATCTCCGAAGGAAAAAAACCGGGGCTTCTCTCTCTTGCATTTGTTTTCCAAGCTATGGTGCAGAGAGGAGCAATATTGACAGGTTACATTTTCAGAATTTTCCATGCTTCCTGAGCCTGGCTTCAGAACTACAATTCTACTTGGAGTTCGAGGATTGTCCCTTCTGTTTGATGGGTTTCCATATCGACTCTTAATCTTATTCCAGAGAAAGTTATGCATATTTTGCTTCTGAAACTTGGCAGTACACACAGCCTCTTCACACACTGAGAATTTGGCTTCTGGGATTGATTTAGATGGCTGCAAATCCCGTAAATGTTGGATGTGTTTCACCAAAGGAGAGTTGGGATCTTGGAGTAGTTTCAGAAATAATTCCTTGTCTGAATTCAAAACCTTTAAGACGTCCGAGAATTGTTGAGACTGGTGGCTTGTACAATCTTTGCTGAGGAATTTTCTAAACATCTGATTTATAAAAGCTTCTTCATTTTCTTCAAGAATCTCAACTGGTTCTGGATTGATCTGATTAATCTGATCACACTCCTCAGATGCGATTCTTCTCTGTACTTCACTGCAGTGTTCTCCATTTTCTCGACGAATCTGATTGCAGAATGCTTCTAACATTGCCGCTAAGTTGAGCTTATCTGAAGATGCTTCCCCTGAACTTGGATGAGAAATTCGATGATGACCCAAACTTCTTGCCTCTTTCCAAATGCATTTGCACCAGAAATAGCAGATTAAAATCGGTTCATAATAAACATATTATGGGATCATTTTATTTCCATTTCGAAGCTGTCGTAGGACAGGAAATTTTGGACCAAATTAGACTTGATCAAAGAATAAAAAACCAGGGAATTCTTACCAACAACATGTTTATTCAAATGCCTGCCATTTGAAAGCAGCTTCTGCTTGGGATGAACTTGCCGGAAGTCGAAGATATTGATCAATCTCCACATACAGCTGGTTTGGTGTTTTTCACATAACGCAGGGGGGTTTGGTGATCTCTCTCCCATTGAGGAATTGATTAGAAATTAGTTCTCATCTAATTTCTACATCTACCCTGAATATAAGTAGAAAGTGGGCGAAAATACAATTAAAATGTAAAGAATACCCAAACTTCCCACAGAAAAAGTAGTAGTTGTTTCTGCAACATCAAAGAAGAGGGAGAGAATGAAGTACCTCAACATTGAGCTGCCTCAGCTCTGTTCTTGTTCTTCTTTCTTTCTAATCTTCTGAATCAAGCGATGCTTAGGTAATGCGGTATAATGTCTATATAGTTAGTACAGTAGTAGTCCATTAACTCTATCTGTCAGAGAGAGAGAGAGAGAGAGAGAGAGAGAGAGTGTGAAGAAGAAGAGTACCGTTTATGGCATTACTATAATAATAAAATTATGACATTGACTCCCGGGTAACATAAAGAACAATTCATGGTTAATTTTGATCAACCACTGCCCCATGAAAGCTTTTCACCAGAAGCAATGTTTGAAAGTTGTTTTCATATATCTCTATATGTATATTCTATATATATATATATACTATATATATATATATATAATTCCACGTTCAGGCATCATCATCCAATCATCTCTCTATAGTATACATTATAAAAACACTGCATTAATCCATCTATGTGAATGCTATAAAAATATTAGAGTAATTACACTTTAACCCTTATAGTTTAACTTTAAATCAGATAACCTTCTCAAACTTTGAAAGCGAACAAAAAACCCTTATAATTTTGAATTAAAGTGCAAATGGATAGAAATTATTAGATTTAACGAAAATTGTAATAGGTAATTACACTTTATTCCTTGTGATTTGAGTCAAAATCAAATGACCTCTTTATGGTTTAAAAGTGAACACATGACTCCTATGATTTTAGAATATTAAAAAGATGATTTGACCCTCTTTTATGCCAAATAGATAATGAAAACGATTAGATTTAACCAAAATTCTATCATAGCGATATTTTGGTCATTTTATATCTTCAAATTAAAACATTCAAAAGACTACTTGGTGAAATAACAAAAAAAACTCAGGAGACAACACTTTTTTTTTAGCATAAAAAAACCAAATCATCTTTTTAATGTTCTAAGTTAGAGATAAAATGATAGAAATACCCTTATAATAGAATTTTTGTTAAATTTAACAGTTTTTATTCATTTACACTTTATCTCAAATTCACAGAGAATCGTCTATTCACTTTTAAAGTTTAGAGAATCACTTAATTTTAAGTCAAATTACAGGAAATAGAGTATAATTACCCCTGGTATGAATGACAAAAGAGACGTCGTTTGCACTATGCTAAAATAGTATCAGATCTTCGTCCTCTCTTGGGGTCTGATTAAGGTACTTGCGCATGTCCCCAAAGCCTAGATGATGAGATATAGCGTGTGTCAGAAATATATTAACTAACGCAACCATCAGAGAGATATTGCTTCATCTTACACACCACGATTATTGCATTTGGTGGGTGCATGGACATATGTGTTTGTTGGTCAGTCCTCAACCATTCATGTGCCCCCAAAGTCCACTCCTTCAGGTAATTGCATGGTTATATATATATATATATATATAAACCAATAGAACAATCTATTTTTTTGAGTGATTAAACCAATTTAGTGGGTAATGTATCTACATATCATTTTTGACTGTCCTGAGAGAAGAAATAGGATGCCATTTTTTCTGTCGGCCATTCAAGTGTGGGAGCAGAGCAGAGCCTGAGGGTATTGGGTCCACAGTACTCCTGACAACTCCAATCATTATTCTTCTATGCTTTGATAGGTATAGAAACTTGATCAGACGGTTCTTATACAATCACTAATCAAATCCTTTGTTTCTTTCTTTCTAGTTGAACACGATCCGTTTGTTTATAAATCTTTTTCAAAACTTGGTAGGAAGCAAGCAACGTAGAAACTTGAAACCAAGAGGCCATGAAATGCGACCTAAAGTTTGACAAGAAACAATGACCAATGGCGAAGATTTCGAGAAATTTTCTATAATGTGGACGACAATTATTAGCAGTTAGGTTTGACGTTAAAGCCATTAATCTGCCCTTTTATTTTGTTAGTTGGCCATAGACTTAAACTCATATATATATATATATATATCTAAAAACTCTATATTGATGTCAAATGTACAACTTTATGTAATAAATATTATATATACATTCGTAAGAGGCCATAACCAAAAACAAATTGTCGGCAGCCTTATTGATCTTAAAATGATCTTAAAATTCAAGTCCTTAGCCAGCAGGTCAAGCTATATGGAGAGGTTAAGCAATACGTAACCCGGAACTTGCATAATGTAACAATAAGAAATTTGGCGTTCCCATATGTATAATGCATAATTTTAATAATTATTTTTAGAGAAAATGCTACTTTTAAACTGATTTCTCATACATTTTCTTACTCTTTCACATATATTTATCAAAGTGAATTCTATTATGTTATGTCTAAAAAAGAGAAAATTGGGCAGAAATACGATTAATGTATAACCGTTGCTTTAAGTTTCAGGTGTTCGCTAGAAGTTAGATACCATTTTTTTTTAATGCAGATTTTTTAATTTTTGTATTTTGTGTCAATCCGTGGTAGTGACCAAACAAATGATGGTGGGAGACATATGAAACCGCTCAGAAAGGGAAGCACAGAACCGTACCAAAGCTATCAGTACTAATGCGAATATGATCACCACCAACGGTACTGAATGACGGGTAGGAAGGGTCATAAAGAAATCACAATGTTGGTTGCCCATAAGTTTGTTTTGGTGAGCCAATTTATTCATTGAAACGCATGTAGGAGGAAGACCAACACGACAGCTAAACTCGAATTTTATCATGTCCTGCGTGACACAAGTTGCTACTGCAGATTGGTACCCACTTGGTCCGAAATATTTAAACGGCTTCAGGGCACTTAGCACCAAAGGATATCATATATGTATATATATATATCATAAAGGATTTTGATATGCATGGTCGTGCTTAACCATTAGGCGCCACTAAATGATTGACTCGTCAACAGGTCTCACCAACTGATATTAGATCTCACCTAATGTGTCAATCATTCTCCCTAATGAATGTGTATACCATTGCTTATATCATAAAATAAGATCTGTACAAAAGGGTGGCCATGCCCCGTGGCCCACTTAGTCTGTTTAAGCCTGCTCATTATGTATAGGGCTTGGTATTTTTTTGGGCCCGGTAAAATTTATAGGCAGACTTGGAATTGTGTTTTGAAGTCTAACTTGGTCCGAAATATATATTAAATAATATATTTTTATATTTTAATATTTTTATGTATTTGAATTTTCTATTATTTAACTTTATTTTTGAATAAAAAATATTTATTAATAATATTATAGGCTCAATAGGCGGGCTTGGTATTTGGTTTAGGCCCCAATGAAAAAAAAAATTAGTGTAGATTCGGTCCGACCAATATCCATTTCGTCCAGTAGAGTACACAAGACTCTCGCTATTGCAAGTTTGGAAAGAGTAAGAGTCAGATATGCGTAGATTTACCCATTCTCTAAGCAGCTAATTTTTGTGTTTCAAGTTAGACAATTTTTTTCTGGTTAAAATGTAAGGGCGGCAGCTAGTGATATGGAGTCTGACTATGAAGTATGAGAACTCTATCCTCTTTTTCCACTTTTCTAAAATTTTCGTTTATCTTACAGAAGTGATTAATCAAACCTTCCCCAGTACTTCACAAAAAATGGCATGCAACTGGACTTTCATGACCAATGAATCCAGAAGTTTTTTTCTTCAAGCTGAGCGGATCCAATGCCCCCATTTTACCCACTCTCTTTGAAGTCAATGGATGAATTCTCTTTGTGGAAATTACATATATGTCTCAAATGTGTTTATATGATTGTAATATGAAGAGAAAATCAATTCCATGTTTGTGAATGCTGATTTGGACAAGTTTGGAAAGTAGTGCAAGCATGACTTCTTCCGCAATCGAGAGATAATCAGCTTCTATAAGCCTACAAGCAAATTCCAAATATCTATAATCACCTGCAAATTTAGACATTAGTTTACCAAGATGTCTGAGAATACAAGTCATCCCAATGTCCACTTTCATGCCACTGAGCGACCCTCGTGCGTTGCTGGAATATATTTTCGGCGGTGTTAAATTATTTGTATCTTCTAAGTGTTGAAGTTCTCTTAATTCTTTTATCGAGTTGAATTTTGTATTGAAACTCTCTCTGAGTGTTACACAGGCAGCAAAACTTTTTTTTTTTCTTTTGGGGGCTGGTAATGAGAAAAAAAACTGTCATATTCCTTTAAGGTTAAAAAATTCGTGGCTTTGAAGAAATAAAAGCTTGGAAAACCTTCCAAACCCAATATTTTCATTCTTTGATGATAATATTGAAGATGTCATTCTATTCTTTTGGGTACGAGAGTTGCTAAATCGATAAAAAATTGTGACTAATTCAATTCAGCTTTCTCATTCTAACTCTGAATTTTGCCAAAAGATAGGTTAACTTAAAAGGGAATTAAGATCCTCTCCATTTCATCTATTGAGGTGTTGACACGTCACCTAAAAATATATAAGAAAATAAATTCTAATATAAAATAATATAATTTTAGTAAAATATCTAATAAGATTTCATGTAATTCATTTATTAATATAATGGAGATCTCCATTAATTTATGATTGGAATGGAGAGAATCCAAATCTCTTAAAATGATATTCAAAGCAATTCCATTTTTTGATGGGTAAGCCACCATTGCTACTTGCATGTATCACTTAAGTTCCAAAAACAAAGCCGGCGAAAATAAGCTTTTGCATAATTTCAACAAAGTGGGAACAAAATATAGGGTTATTTATTTGACAAGGACATATTTTTTATTTAATGTTGTCACAGTGGTTTTCATTTTATTTTCGCGTTTCATGAAAAGCTGCTTGCTACCTAACTAAAAACAATAAAAGATTAAAAATAGAAAAAAGGAAAATAGTAAGGAAGAAATGGTTAATTTAATTGACAGCAGTCCACCATACAAATGTCTGCATGGACTCTTTAGAATTCTCAATAAACTTCTTTCTGTTATGAAATAGCTGACTGACTGGTGGATGACCTTCACCACGTATTTTGTAACCTACCCCTTATTTGCTTATATAAACGGAAGAGAGAAAGAAAGAAGAGAAGAAGAAGAAAGAAAGAGAAAAGAAAGAGAGAACAGACAGAGAAAGAGATTGAAAGAGAAAGAAAGAGAGAGAGACGGAAAGACAGAAGAGAGAGAAAAGAGAGAGAAGAGAGCGAGAAAAGAAAGAAGAAGAAGAAAAGAGAAAGAAAGGGAAAAACAAAGAGTATAGGTAATCTATTTACCTTTCTGTTGTCTTTATTTTGTATCTTATGAAATAAATACATACTTGGGTGATCAAGAAGATCTATCCCTATAGTTCTAGAAGAACTATTTTAGTATTATTTGACAGTTCCAGAAGAACTAGTTTGCTTATATATTGTGTTTTAATATTTTGCTTGTTGTAAATTTATTTAGTTTATAACACTTTCTATCTCTAAAGTATTCTCCCAAGTAAGTTTTTATTTCTCGGATCTATAACCAAAATATCTACCACACACCTAGGATGCATTCTAGCATTTGGTGTTAATAGGCTTGCTGCACCTATAAATGTTGGGAGTTCCAACAATAACAAACAACTTGTGTATTGTAGTGTCCGTTGTGTCATTATGTAAAGACATTTACATTGTCTTTACTCGTCGATGGCAAACGTTGAAATTTCTGAAATCGCTGCAGAGCAAGACAAGGAAATCTCCACAGAAGAGAAGGATCATCTGAATCGCAGCACTAAGAAAGTTAAAAGCAATGAAGATCGATGTATCTAATGAGGTGGTCCCCATGGATGCCTCCTTGGTTGAAACATCTACTCAAATAAATCTGGTGGAGATCAACGAAAGTGAACCTAAAGGTGCTGGTCAACCGAAATCCTTTATGGAGGCACTTTTAGTCCCCAAATCAAATGATTGGCCCTTCGACATCGAAGATGAAAACCTGCTCTCGGATGAAGATGATTAAGAAGAAGGGCATACTGGCAACAAGGATCAATCCAGTTCTGCAGTGATAAACGCGAATGGAATCCCCAAAGTGGTCCTACCGGAAAAGCTCCTGATTAAAATCAGGAAACCCTGGGAAAACACATTAATCATCAAGTTATTGGGAAAAACAATCGGCTACCAGATGTTGTGTATGAGGGTCAGAAACCTATGGGGACTCCAAAGCTACTTCAACGCCATTGACCTTGGCGAAAATTACTATCTCTTCAGGTTTGAGAATAGAGAGGACTATGACAAGGTTTCCACTTGTGGTCCATGGGTTATCATGGATCACTACCTAACAGTAAGAAAATGGGAGCCAAACTTTAAAGTGTCGGAAGCTTTGGAAACATCGACCGTAGTTTGGGTAAGATTTCCTGGCCTTCCAATTGAATATTATCAAGAGAAGGTATTATTTGCGATTGCAAAATTGGTTGGAAAACCCCTGAAAATTGACATGAACACTGCACTAGCCACTAAGGGAAGATTCGGGGTTTGTATTGAGATTGACCTAAATCAACCTCTATGCCCCGTCTTTGACCTGGAAGGAAAGGAGTATCCTATTGAATATGAATCTCTACACTCCTTCTGTTTCGATTGCGGGAGGGTTAATCATAGAAGAGATCTTTGTCCGTTCAAGAAATGCAAGGCATCGATGCAGGAAAAGAGAAAGGAAAGAGCAGTTTCAGGCGAAGAGGCTCCTGGACACGTGGGGAATCAGGGTAACGGTAAACCTAGTGAAACTGAGGAAATGGGCTCAATAGATGAATACAATTATGGGCCATGGATGCTAGTTGAGAAAAAACAAAGAAAACCAGGCCTATCTCACAAACAAGTGGAGAACAAGGGATCCAACCCTAGGCACAACAGATTTGCAGCTCTTCAGACTGAGGGAGAGGAGACCCATCAAGACAGAGGACGTAAGGGCCTCAGATCTGACCCCCAGCGCCTAAACCAACCCACCCAAGGGAATATGGAGCATAAGCGAGCCCTATCAGATCAAGATGCTTTGATGTTAATATATGCTGACAAGAGTAATCAGTCTAGGTCACGTGAAACTATGGTTGGGAGTTGCAATATGCAGGTAGACATCCATCCAACGGCTGAGATCTCCTGCACACAGACAGAGGCGAGGAATAAGGTGACTTATCAAGGCATAGATATTGAAACTGACTTACAGAACCATACGCAAGTGGAGAATAAAAATCCCAAAAACCTAGCAACAGCACAGCCTTCTTCTTCGTCTACATTTCAGGCCAGTGCTTCCAAAACCTTAGTGAACCTTAATCCCTCACTAAGCACTATTCCCCAATCTTTCCCAAACCCCTTAACGCTGAACCCATATAAACCACTTGACCCTGATGGACAGAGTGGAAGTCCAATATCACTCGATCCGGTATAATAGTCTCATGTTCTCATTGGAGCCAGGGATCGAAGCCCTTCACCTCATCGAAATCGCATGGTGGGTCGAGGAACTAACACTGGTAATAGAACCACTTTGGGTGAACTATCTGGGACAACGCAGACATGTATTCCAGTTGGCTCCCAGAAGATCAGAGGTGGAAAACCATCGAAGGATATGTAGCATTTTCCATATCCCGGAATCAGATCCTATTCCTTCCTTCCCATATAGGTTGCTTATGAAGATCCTAATCTGGAATTGTTGGGGAGCCAGCAACAAAATCTTTAGAAGGAACATAAAATACATCTTGGCTACTCATAAACCCCAAGTTTTTATTTTGATGGAAACAAAAGTTCCGCTCAACTCAATGGGCCATTTTTTCAATAATCTAGGATTCACACCCTCCTCCTCGGTAGATCCTATTGGGAGAGTAGGAGGAATTTGGATCCTTTGGGACACTTCTCAAGTCGGCATCAGAGTTTTTGAAGCTAAACCTCAGGTCATACATGCCACTATCCACCGTAAAGACTACCCTGATTGGCTACTTTCAGCTGTTTATGCAAGCCTAAATCCACGATTGCGTGATGACCTTTGGGAGGACCTTGAAGAGAAATCTAGTTCAAATCAAGACCCGTGGTTGTTAGCAGGAGATTTCAACGACTTTGTATCAGCTGATGAAAGACGGAGCTTCTCCAACACTAATCATATGAATTAGAGTACCAAATTCCGAGAAAGGTTGAGTAAATGTAACCTAATGGACTTAGGGTGCTCTGGACCTAGACTTACTTGGACAAACAATAGAAAGGGCATGGCAAATACTATGGAAAGGTTGGAAAAAGGCCTGTGTAATGATGAGTGGCGAGCTCTATTCCCAGGTGGAGTAGTCAGAAATCTTCCTAGAACGTATTTTGATCATTCCCCCTTCATTGTCTACATCGAAGGTATGTTTCCTATCTCAAATCTTAATAAACCCTTTAGATTCGAAGCAGCTTGGTTTACAAACCCAGAGTTTAAGGATTTCATCCAGGGTAGTTGGCATAAAGGTCAGCCCCAATCTCCTCAACTGTTCCAAGGTTTAAGTGCTTTAACTAATGACTTGAAAGATTGGAACAAGAATGTTTTTGGCAATGTGTTTCGTAATAAAAGGTGGACTTTAGCTAGGATTGAAGGGATCCAAAGATCTCAAGCTAACAAGTTCTCTCATAACCTTCAGATCCTGGAGCTTGAGCTCATTAAGCAATATAACAATATTTTATACCAGGAGAAAATCCTGTGGCACCAGAAATCTAGAAACAATTGGCTTACCAAAGGTGAGAGAAATACCAGATTCTTTCACCTATCAGTCCTTACTAGGAGAAGGAAAAATAAAATTAATGTCTTAAGGACAGATAGTGGTAACTGGATTGATGATCTAGAGCAACTCAGAACTACTGTCTTGTACTACTTCTAAAACTTGTTTACGATTGAACCTGTAATGCACAATGATAATTTGCGAGCCTCCCATCAGAAGTGTTTTTCTAAAGAGGACAATTGCATGTTAACCAGACCCATTAGTGACATAGAGATTTGGGAAAATGTTAAAAGTATCAAAGGTCTTAAAGCTCCTGGAAGAGATGGCTTTCAAGCCATTTTCTACCACCAACATTGGGATACTATAGGCCCTGCAGTTTGTCAATTTATTAGACATTGTTTTATTAGTGGGGCTATTCCCCAGAAGGCTAACAGAACACTTATAGCTTTAATTCCCAAGATAGACAACCCTGAATCTATAAAGCAATTCAGACCCATAAGCCTTTGTAATGTGTCTTATAAAATTTTAACTAAGATTTTGGTGTCCAGAATCAGAAATCTTCTTAATGATGTTATTAGCCCTAACCAAAGCAGCTTTGTGCCTGGTAAATCAACTAAAGACAATATCATTATCACCCAGGAACTCATACACACTCTTAGAAACAAGAAAGGCAAAGTTGGAAACTTGATTTTAAAAGTCGACCTTGAAAAGGCCTATTACAGAGTGTCTTGGGAATTTCTCAAAGCCACTTTGGAGTTTTTTAACCTCAACCCCACATGGGTTAAACTGATAATGAATTGTGTTACCACTACCAGGGTTTTTATTCTCTAAAATGGAGAAGCTCTACCTGAGTTCTTGCCTAGTAGGGGCATCAGGCAAAGAGATCCCCTATCCCCTTATTTGTTTGTTTTATGTATGAAACGTCTCTCTATCTTGATTAATGCTAAAGTCAATTTTAAGGAATGGAGAGGGGTTAAAGCTTCTAGAAAGAGCCCTATAATCTCTCATCTTTTCTTTGCTGATGATTTACTTTTGTTTACTAAAGCTGATCAGGATAGTTGTAATATCATGATGGATACTCTACAAGATTTCTGTGATATGTCAGGACAGAAGATTAACTTGGCTAAATCTAAACTCTACATATCCCCTAATCTGTCCAAAGCTAAAGCTAAAGACTTGAGTAGACAATGCCAGATTGCTTTAACTGATGACCTTGGCAAGTACCTGGGTACCCCCCTCCTTCACACTAGGGTGAGTAAAAGACATTATAATTATATCCTTGAAAAACTCCAGAAGAGACTTACAAGATAGAAAGCCAAAAATCTCTCAGTTGCTGGAAGAACCACCCTTATCCAATCTGTGACATCTGCTATGCCCTCCTATGTTATGCAAACTGTTGCCCTTCCTAGGAACATTTGTGATAAGATAGATAAAATCAATAGAAACTTCTTATGGGGGGACATTGAAAATAAGAAAAAAGTGCATTTGATCAATTGGGATCAAGTTTGCATGAGTAAAAGGGATGGGGGCCTTGGTTTGAGAAAAGCAAGGGACCAAAATATGGCCCTCCTAACTAAGCTTGGATGGGATATTGTCTCCAGTAAAAAGTCTTTATAGTCCAACATCCTTAAAACTAAGTATCTCCATAAAAAAACCTTCTTTGAATGGACTGGAGCCCAGAAAGCTTCCCATGTATGGAAAAGTATTCTAGGCACTAGGGATATTTTGTCTAAAGGAACTAAATGGGTGGTTGGCAATGGGGAAAAAAATTCTCATATGGAATGACTGGTGGTGTGGGGAGTGTTCCCTAATATCCAAGTACCCCCAGCATGCTAATGTTGATTTTTCCAAAGTTAGCCAACTTATCGATGGTAAAGGGAACTGGGACTTATCTTCTATACAGAATTGTATCTTCCAACAGGATAAAGAGGATATTTTGCAAATTAAACTCCCTTCTTGTCCTGCTATCTTGGATGAGCCCCAATGGGGAGACAAATCTACTGGTATTTTTTCTACTAATGCTGCTTTAAACTTGTTGAGAGGTAACACCAACCCTACTGCTGATTGGGAATGGATTTGGAAGTTGAATATTCCCCAAAAACTAAAGTTTTTTATTTGGATTATCATGCATGGAAAAATCCTCACAAATCAATTGAGGTTCATAAGAGGTATGAGTAATCCAGACCTTTGCCCTAGATGTGGTGCTTACTTTGAAAATTTGAATCATATGTTACGAAGTTGTATTGATGCTAAACAGGTCTGGCTTAACTTGAGAGGAAAGCAATGGTGGTCCAAAGAGGAAGGAAGGCCTTTATTTGAATGGCTCAAAGAAAATCTTAGCATTAAGAAGTTTTCCTTTAATGATATGAACTGGAACATTGTTTTTGTTTCAACTCTATGGATAATTTGGAAAGATAGAAATTTAAAAGTGTTTGATAACATTAACATGAACTTACAGGTGTCTTTGGAGAAAATCCATAGATATGCTAATGAAATCATGCAAGCCTTCCATCCTCTGGATAATATTGATAAAATAAGACCTAGAGTTACTAAATGGTGTTTACCTGTGGCAGGAAAGCTAAAACTCAATGTTGATGGAAGCTCCAAAGGAGACCCGGGACCAGCTGGTTTTGGAGGATTACTAAGGGACGAGAGGGGTACCTGGATATGGGGATATATTGGAAAGCTGCCAAATACGACAAGTAAAGAGGCTAAATTGTGGGCTATATATAGAGACCTCACAATTATTTTTCAAAAAGGACTACAAGAGGTAGATATTGAATCTGATTCACAAGAAGCTATCACAGCCATCCAGAAAGGACAAAGCCAAGGAGTATCCTACAGGTCTCTAGTGGAAGACTCTAGATTTCTTCTTCAAAGGACGCAATGCTCAATCAGACATATTCATAGAGAAGGAAATACTTGTGCGGACATTCTTGCCCATATGGGAAATGACCAGACAGAATCCCTGGTGGTTATGGAGGACCTCCCCACTCAAGTAAATCGCAACCTGATTGCGGACATGGTTGGAGTTCCTGTAAACCAGTTGTAGTATTTTTTCTGTTTTCTTTCTTTCCGATGTAGCAAAAAAAAAGTAAAGACATTTACATTGTATTGTCAGTTGTACAGTAAATCTGGTTTCTCACAGCCAATCAAAAAGCAGTTTTTCAAATTTAAAAAATAAAAAATAAAGCTATTCAGGATTTTCGTATGAGAGCACAAGAAAAATATATATACATGCATAAACATATACATATATATATTCAATATTGTGTTAGCTAAATACTTGAAACGACCAACAAGACAAGTGCACCAAATATCTACGACACACCTTGCTTCTAATGGATGTCTAGGATTCATTCTAGCATTTGGTATTCACAGGCTTGCTGCACTATAAATATGGGGAGTTCCAACAAGAAGTAAAGTCACAAACAAGCTGTGTATTGTAGTGTACGTTATGTCATTATGTAAAGACATTTTTGCATTGTAGTGTCACTTGTACGCTTACCAAGTACAGTGAATTCGGTTTCTCACAGCCTTTTAAGAAACAATTTTTCAAATTTAAAAAAAAATAAAGCCATTTAAAATTTTCGTATTAGAGCACAAGAAACACATATATATATACATAAATATATATAAATATACATATCATGGAAAGTATATTTGTTAGTTTTGATCATCTGGCATGGTTAATTTTAAGTTTTGATCAGTGAATTGAGTATCATGGAAGCTGTTTTTGTTAGTTTAGATTATCTGGCATGAACGGAGCAAGGAATTCAATATGTATGAAGAATTGCCATTTCTTCATAAGCTATTGATAGCATTAACTTTCATCTTCTATACATAATCTCATTTTTAGGTTATGTGGTATCACATTAATAAATTTGTGTGAGATTCACTCATTTATGTCTAGAAATTAACAAAAAAAAAAAGACAAATAGATTGAGAAGTGAGAATTATGTGTAACATTTTATATTTTTTTTCTCCATTCTTGATCAAATAAAAGCAAAGATTTCTCCTCCTTGATAAAAAAAAAAAAAAACAATCCTAGACAAGTGGGAAAACGATGATGGTGAAAACTAACAATACCTTATTTTAGGTAAAAACTAAATCTTAACAATACCTTATTTTAGGTAAAAACTAAATCAAAGGTAAAATACGCGTATCATACTTGATATAAAACCTTAATGCTAACATGAATTTTCAGGGGTGGATAGAGGCAACTGCCGCCACCTTTTCTCCCCCGCCCCACCCTCCCCGTCCATGATATCTGGGCATGCATGCCCTTGATGACTGGGAGAGGGAGATCAAAGAGGGGTGTACAAGAACCACACACAATCAGAATTCGCCTCCAGTCTACCGTCAACCTTCGTGGGCGTCCCTGCTAATAAGATTATATCATTCAACTCCCATCCATAGCCAAACTCAAGCAACCATGACTTAAAAATGAAGAATGTAATTCAAAAGCAATTGAATGGTACAAGGAAAAGCAAAATGTAGAACAATTAAAAAAAAATACTGTATTTCCCATCCATGTATCTTATGCATCTATCTTTAACTTTTCACTTTATTTCCACACTATTTTCAATCCATGTCTATTATGCCTCTTATCTTTTACAAAATTGAACACCAATTCATGTACCTTGCACTGTAAAAATCGAAATGACAAAACAGGAAAAAAAAAAAAAGAAAAAGAAAAAATGAATACTACCTGATTGCAGAAAAGTTGAACTAAGTTGCTACACAGTTATGAGTTGTTACCTTCAATTCTTCGATCCCAAGTCACTCATGGCAAGGAGAGGAGACGTCTGCTTTCTTTTGTTGCCTCTCTGTTCTTCCTTGCTTTGCACCCCTCCTTCCGCCACTCTCTCGAAACCATTAAAAACATTTTGCCGTAATAATGAAAGGAATTTTGATTTTCTTACATTTAGCCATTCGAATTTTGTTCTGCCTCACAGTATACTTAATCAGATGCCTGCTTGCAGGTCCACGGGCCAAAATTTGAACAGTACTCAAAAGGCTTCTTCCTTTTGTTACTGCGGGCAACATCATTAGAAGAAGGATTGGAATGGTTTGCCCCAAGCAGTTGACCCGTTGCAACCACCTCTTCTGCAAAGTAAACCATACCTGCAGGGTTCTCTATTCTTACTTGTTGTGCTCCACTTCTCCCACCATTATCTCGAAACCTTTGAAAAATTTTGGCCACAATAGTGGCAGGAATTTTTACTTTCTTTAATTCAACCCTCTTAAACTTATTTGGCCTCACGGTATACTCAATCAAACACTTGTTTGTAGGGATTTAATACACTTGCTTATAGGGATTTGAGCAGTGCCTAATGGCTTCTTCCTTTTGTTGCTGCTGGCAGCATCTACTAGAACAGTTTGCTACTGGCTTCTTCCATGGCCTGTTCTCATCTTGTTTTCACCACATCTTTGAAACTTTTTTGTCCTTAAGTTCTAGCAAGCAGGCCACTAGTTGCAAGTCCGAGGAGCAAACCGTTAGAAACACAAAAATTTGTTTCCCGCATTGTCTGCCCATGCCAGTAGAACCCTAGACATTGGTGACATGCAAAATTGGATGAAGAAATAGAATTATTGTTATCATTCCCATTTCCTTCAAGAAACAAGAAGTGCATGAGTATACTGAGAGAAGAAAAGAAAGTACACAAGTACATAAACCATTCCCAACATTTGTGGCTAATTTTAAGAAATTGTAAAACCATACTAGAAGGGCTCTTGTGGTTCACTGTAGCTTTCTCATAAAAAATCAGAGGCGGATTTTCATCGATCTCCATCTATTCAATATCTTCTTCTATTTCATTGATTTCCATCGGTTCTCCTTCTGGGTCCCTTTGGTCAATTTCCATCAGTTTTTTTTCTTCTTTCCTCTCTATTTATTTAGTCTCCCTCCATTCAGCATCTTCAATAGTGAAGGATTCCCCAAATGGATTTGCTTTATAATATTCTAAGTAAATATATTAAAATTCGTCATTGATTAAAGTGTCTGGATTTTTATGGTAATTTAATTTAGAGGTTTAGATTAACCGCATGGTTGAAGCAGGTGATTCAACATGATGGGATTGGGGGCACGCAATCTCTTTCGTTTTTTGTTATCTAAAGTAAAGTGATAGATATTGAGTGCGGTGAGACATTTGTCATTATTGTTGTGATATCTATCACGGGCTTGGAATTTTGTCACCTTGACCCCACACGGCACTTAGGCGCACTTGATCCATTTGAAGTGCTAAGTAAGCCTAAACTCTCATAAGAAGAACAAGAGAACAAAGTAAGCTAAAAAAGAACCCAAGGAAGTGAAGAAGAGAACACTCTCGAAGGGAATTTGAAAGTTTCACTAAAATGCTTGCTTAAATGCTTGATTATACTTGATCTCACTTAATGATTACAAATGAGCTTCCCGCTCCTATTTATAGTCATTCACCTCTTTAATGGATAGTTATGATTAATTTGATCCAAGGGTGGAGGGAGGTCTCTAGAATTCTGTATAGAAATATCTAGATATTTATAAAACTTCCTCCCATTCTTGAATATTTCATTATGTATACTGGTGTGAAATATTTTAGATTGCAGCTTCTCCTCTATTCTAAAACACTATATCCTATGTACACAGGTGTGGAAGCTATTAGAATTTCTATAAACTTCATCCTCCTTTTTTAGAATACTTCGCACATTTTCAATTGTAAGAATTTTTAAAATGTTCTATAAGTCCCTCAAATTAATCTTCTTTATTTGAATGCCTTAGAATTACTTAGAACTTTCTAGACTTTGTGATGCTAAGTTAGGTTTTCAAAAAGCAACATGGTACCCAACAAATGCTAAAGTTGGCGGGCCGTAACATATCTCCCATGGCCGTTTGTCATTATTGAAATCGAAGACCACTAATCCAATGCGCCTAACATTGGCTAATTTGGCTGCTACTTTTTTTTTTCTTCTTCTTTTTTTAAATTATTTTTATTACCCGTCTACGAAATATGTCAGGTGCTTGGTAGGAAGGGGATTACTGGGACGAATGGGAAGACGACCACTCCCTGTTTGACAGAATACATGCATGAAGCTATGGCCATGGGAGATATCACCAGGGCAACACTAGAGAAGTTGTAATGGGTAATGCTACACAAAATTCATAATTCAAGGGATGTTATTATAATAGGTAATGGTATATAAACAAAAAAATTTATACAAAATTGATGGTCAGTCTGTAGTATTGAAGCATTAGGGCAACACTGAATTGGGCATGAAACTCAGAATTTCCATGTTGGATCCCTAGAGAGGTCTGTGAAAAGTGTTAGGACAACTGATTCGAACAACTGCACTGAAGTTCTTGACTAGCGAGTTAACCATGTCCAAGCCATTGGAACCGTTACATCAAATGAAGAGGACAAAGTGGAAGGTTGAGATTATCTGTTAGAAAACCAATTTATTCATCTAATCTCTGTGATCAAGTAATTAATTCTCCATATTTGACTTCAAATACTGTCCTGTCCGAGCCACGAGTTGAAAAGATTTAGATATACACATACCTGCTGTCATGCTCCCACAGGATGCTTGTGCAAGCATGGAGAAAATGCTGATGAATGGTTCATCAGGTAATACTTCTGTATCATCCAGTATGAAACAAAAGTTGAAATTCTTTCTCAAATACTAGTTTCATATTTGCTGCAATAAGTACTATTGTTGATTTTGCTTCTGTTGGACCAAATTGATTCGACTGGATTTCTATTATGGGATTCAACTATTTACTATCTTATTCTGAGTCACGGCTAAGCGGCTATAAATTGGTTGACTTCTATTATGGGATTAAATTATTAAAAATGCTATTCTTTTAGAATTTTTATACAAAATTCTACACTAGAATAATGTGGCGATGACAGTTTTATAATAAACAAGTATCTTGATGCATTCTTTATTTTAAAGTGATAGGCACATAACCTAGTCACATCATTCTGATGATAAATTTTATATAAATTTTTTGATTGCATAGCATCACCCTTAAACTATTTACTACTTCCTATGCATGGTGTTTTGATTTGTGACCAAATGGCTACCTCAAAGAGCGATGGGGCAAGAAAGGAAGGGAATTTTTGGTTTTTTCAGTTAAAGACAATACAGATGACTTGGATTGCATGAAATCTAATTTTGGGATTAGAAATGGTGAGCAGTAAATGTCTAGGAATAACCAAATAAGTGAGTATCTATTTAAGTGGTCTTTGCTGGTTCTCATTCGGTTGGTTTGAAACTCACGAGTGCTTTTGTATCCGATAAAATACAAAAGCCTGTACTATTACCAAATTGAGTTATAATTTTTCTGACATTTTGTCGAGATTAACGACAAATGTACAACTTTACGCATAAAGAGAGTGTGTATTTATGTTCGTAAACACATTGTCAGCAGCCTTATTGATCCTCACATGGCCTTAGAATACCAGTCCTTTGCCAAAGAGTGGATGGCCAGCAAGTCAAGCTACATGGAGTGGTTAAACAATTGGTAACCAGGGGCGTTTAACATTTAGAAATTTGGTGTTCCTACCCATATAATTGTAATAATTTTTTAGGGAAAATGCTACACGTAAGGGGTGTTTAGATTGCTCCTTAAAAAAGTCATAAGTTATAAATTTAAGTTAATTTTAAAAAGTCACTTTTTAAATAATTTTTTCAAGTTTAAACTAGTTCTAAAAAATTATTTTTTTAACAGGAAACTAAACACAATTTAACAAGTCAAAAACTACTAAAAAAGTCACATCCAAACATCTCCTTAGTTATATATATTCTACAAATTTTTCTTTATTTTATGTTTCGAGTTGTTTTGAGTTTGAAAACTTTTTGTTGGTTAAAATGGAAGGGTGGTAGCTAGTGATGTCATAAATTTGAGGAGAAGATTAATCAAGATAGACGTAAGTTGATCCAAACACCCTGACTTGACCGCATGAACCACCAAAAAAAGATCTAACTATGAAGTATGAATTCTATCCTCTTTTTCATCTTCTCTTATTTTTATTTAATCACGTAGATGTGATCACGTAGTGTTTATGTTCAAACTAAAAATAGATCAACTAACAGGTTATTATTGACTATGTCAAGTTTTTTAATCCAATGAAAGTATCATAGCCGACCTTGTGATGATGAAATCAAACTTTCCCCAGTACTCTTTGATTACTAGCATGAAAAATATTATTTTTATAAAAAAATTTATATGTAAAATAATGTGACAATGATATTTTTGTAATTAAAGGTTATTATAATGAATATTTATTTTTAAATGAAAGACTTTTATTAAAATATATTATTTTATATAAAAAAAATTTATAAATTTTTTATTTACATAACATTAGGCTGCTAGCTTACCTAAACATGGCATGCAACAGAACTTTTAGTGACGAATGAATTGATGGCGGGCAAGAATATCTTTCTTCAAGCCGAGGAGATATTCCACCAATATCCCCATTCTGCCCACTTCTCTTTCAAGGCAATGGATGCTGTGGGTGGAAGGTAGTGTAAGCATGACTCCTGGTGCAATCAAGAGATAATAGTCTCAACCTCACCCCAAGGGATTGAGATGGTGGTCAGGCAAGACGGAACCAGAAAGTTTATAAAATGAGGGATAAGGTAAAAAAAAATTTTAATTTTGATAAGTCAAGGAAATTTTTTTTAAAATTTTGGAAGGCTAACATCTTATTTCTTATCATAAATACTTAAAATTTAGGGAATTTAAATAGAATTTTGTCAAAATAGGGGAGCCATAGCCCCCACTGTCCGCACTTAGTTTCGTCCTTGTGGTCAAGACTTGGGGCATTGGAGGTATGCTTTCTCCAAGGTCTGAGTTCAAAACCTCTTAAATGCTATTAATTTATTAAGATCACTTCTAGGGCATTTAACCTCATAGTTACCCAATTCGTGTGGAATAAGGGGACGGCACAGACTCTATAATTAGTTACAGTATGTGTAAGTTGGCAAAGACACCCTGTCTTAAAAATAAAAATAAAAAATAGTCTCAACCTAAAAAAAATAAAAAAAATCTGCAACCACTATGATTAGGTGGAATTTAAATGAAAGCAAATGTCTATTTTTGGTGTTTCCTTAATCATGTGCTGTTCATATGTTGATTGGGGTGGATGTGAATATGGGAAAGGACCAGAATCTCCTAAGGGGAGCACAACCAGCAGCAGTGTTGAGGTTACCCTTGCTACTGCTGTGCTCAAGGCCCGTTGTAAGAACCCATCTATCGTCCGCCAACAGAGCCATTGAAGGATTTCAGGACACTACTTCAGTCTTCAGAGTCAGACCACTACAACGGAAAGGAAGAGAAATTGAAGAAAAAAATATTTTTCCTTTTATTTATTTAGTTTTGTAAAGAAAATGGATGGAAAAGTGGAAGAAATTTTTTTTGAAAAGGAAGAGAACTATTTTTTATCCTTTTCTCTATTTGATTTTGCAAAAAAAAAAAAAGTGAAAGGAAAGTGGAGGAAAAACTTTTTTTTTTTATTATTTGAAATTCAAATGAAAGAGGAAAAAGGAAAAAGAGAGAAAAGGAGAGTGAGTATATTTTTCTTTTCCCTTACTTTTCTCTCATTTTCCTTTGCCTTTCCCTCCCTTTTCCTTTCTTTTCTAGAATCAAATTGGGAGGCCCCTAAATTTTTGTATAGTGGGATCATTTAATAGTTTAATTCTATATTGACTTGTCATTCTATAAATCTTACTTAAAATCGATATTTATATCTTATATAGTGTAACTAAAAATTAAAAATCAAATTATCAAAAGCAAAGTCTAAGTATATCTAAATTTGAATTTTTAATAAACAATTTCCTGAATTACTAAAACAAAGTGAAAGTGTTACAAAATAAAAGTACTAACATGTAACAAATTAATCTTATTTACGACAATTAAAAAAACAAACAACAACAAGAAGCAACTTAAGCATGTGGCTTAACTAGAGAGTTAAAGTAGTAAATTATTTATCAGATATTATAATTGATAATAAAATTATACCATTTTGAACATGAAGAAAGATTGGGTTCAATTTGTTAACATATGTTATTTATGAATTATCACAGTAGCATACAAATGGGAAGAACTCTTTTTCTTTTGCTCTTCTTTCAGTAAGCAAAAAGTTAAACAAGTTGAACAATCTAGACTTTTATAATCATTTAAAATATATTTTATTTTATATCAACGATGCTGATAATTTGTCTGTTTTTTCAGAGCCCTCCATCTCATACGATTGGGCCCTATCGTGTGAAAGTCGAACTACAGAATAGCACAACGTGTGAGATTAAAAATTTTGTATTCGTATTTAAAAACTAAACAATGATTCCTTAGTTTTGGACTTACATGTTAAATTATTAACACCCACTAATGACTATATTATTTGTATCCTCAACAGTATATTATTGCTATAAAAAAATTCTAATAGAAATTTTTTTAACTCTGCACGTATAAAAGTTTCCAAAAATTTAAACTTTTTATTTTTACTTTTAACAAGTGTCCACAAAATTTTCTTATTGTAATGTGTCCCTCATCTTTACATAGTGAAACATCTGAGTGTTTATTTAGTGGAGTCAAGTTACCTATACGATTATAAATAGCAAAACGTTGTTTGATATTTGAACTTCAAACTTCTAATGCTTTTTTCTCATGATTTTGAATTTATTACTCATAAAAATACATATGTCCATGTTTTATTAGATGTATATTTAATTCCAATATATTATGGACAGTGATATAATATAAAAGTTTAGACCTAACAAATTTTATCTTTTATGCTTTATGTGTTACAAGCTGATTGGTCACAATTTACCATTTGTGTCTTTTAAATATTATATTATTAAGAAGTGTTTTAATTTCATTAGATCTTTATCATAAATTTAAACTTTTCTGCTAAGTTAATCTAAAACTTAACTGTCTCTATGTAATCTTTAACCATAAATTTTGTTTTTTCACTAACTCAAATTGAAAGTTTTAAATAGTTTTTATGTTCTAGTAAGTATCCCCTTACTCTGCCCATTCAAACTAAACGTTCAACCTTTCCGATATTTAATTTTTTTATTCGCCATATTATTAAATTTAAACTCTTACGTTATCCTAACATAACTCTCAGCAACCTTTACCTAATCCTAATCCTAATAAATATGATTTTTCTATTATTTCTAAAGATAAAAAAAATTATAAACTTAAACAGTATCCTTTTCATTTCAAATATTACATGCAAATATATACATCTAAGCACATATTCAGGTGTTATATAGTATATATCAATATGTATGAATGGATAAGATAACATGTTAATTAAATGTTTGAATTTGATTTTTTAAATTAATCTTATCACATTGTTGGACATCTTCCCTGTAAATAAGAGATATGACTTTGAGAGCTTATCCAACTTTTGAAAGAAAGAATTTTTTTTCCTCTAAATTTGAAGAGTTTTTATAATTTTTTTTACCAACTACATTGGGTTTTCTTCTTCTTTGGTTTCTTTTGTTTCAATCGATCTCTGAATTTTGTGTTTATGGGTTTCAATTTGAATTGGACGAGTTATTAATATGGGATCTTATACTACTTCTTTCTTCTTCTTCTTTTTTATAAATTTTTTTGTTCCAATCAATTGTAAGTAATATGAGTATTTTTCTTTGGATAAATTTAATGTAAATGCAAACATATTATTAGCTCCCATCTTTTATCACTATTACTTTCATGTTTTGCCTCATCACTAGAAACTGAAACACCATGGCTATCTTTCTCATTATTCATAGATTCTAGATATTTGCTTTAATCAAGTAAATTGAATTTTGGGATTGCTTGTATTTTTTTATATAGTCTATTCTAAGATAATAGTAGTAAAAATAAGGTTCAGATGACAATTAATAATGCAGCTTTTCTTCAAATTGTTCATGCATGGCGTGGGAGTACTGCTAGTATTAGTGCCCATTTAGTAGGACTTAAAAGCCAAGTTTTTTTTAAGTTTACTAGTAAAAAAGTCAAGTTTTTTTAGCTTTTTTGCTTTTTTGATTTTAATTTAGATAAAAATAAACAAAAAAGCAAAAAAGTCAAATTTTTTTGACTTTTTTACTTATAAGCTTCAAAAAAGCCATCGAAAAAGTTGGTGCCAAACGCAGCCTTAGAAATACTAAATTTTGTTAGAAATATTACATTAAGGGTCTATTTTAAAATTTTAATAGGATATTACGTAATGTGTGTGAAACATCTTAATGGGCTTAATTTATTTATTGGAGTCAAGTTATACTAGAAATACTCAATTTTGCTAGAAATATTAGATTAAGAGGTTCATTTTTTTTTTTTTTGAAATTTTAATGGGATATTACCTAATACGATCGTTTATGTATGTACTAGAGGGTGGGGCACACACTATGCATGTGCAACTCTTTTAAACTTTTGGAAGTCTGAGACTGAAGAGATAAAAGCGTGAAAAAATTTAGAATTTTTGGTCTACCTAATTTGCCCCTGTAATTTTTGAAGAGAATAGGTCGTTTTGGGCTGTCTCTACTGTAATAAATTAATGGGTAAAAGATAACTTTATAAATTTCACTAATTTGAATGGCGTTACACGGCTTCTAACAGAGTCTAATACGAATTGTAATTTGCTGTATTTTCATATATTAGAATACATAAACATATATAGATATTTACAAGAAAAAATAGTTCAATAATTAAGTAGTATTAATTATTCGGTGACAAAATTTAATAAGATATTTTTAAAATTTTTTTAATATATTTACATGTCATCATTTATTTAATAGGAATGATCACAAACTACTAACAGTACTGATCACTAGATTTTTTCCCCTGCACCTCAAAGTGTCGAATACGTAGAAGCCAGCGTTGTGGTTTTCTTTTATTTGATAAGAGGGTTAGGGTTAGGCTACGGCTAGGGGATAGGCTCCCACCATGTCACTCACACTCCGGATCTCCATCAAGTCTTGTAAACAATGGAAAACAATGTCAGTGTCGATCGATTCACTGGCCTTCCAGATAGTGTAATTCATGGGATTATCTCCTTCCTTCAGTTCGATGGCGTCGCTTGCCTCAGTGTTGTTTCCCGGATGTGGAGAGAACTATGCATTACAAGCCCATATTTGAATTTTCATGCTTTTGAATGCCCGAAGGACAGCAGGGCCGATCGGCATCGCGTTTGCAGATACCTAGAAAAGTTGCTCAACAAGCGAGGGAGGACAATAATCAAGCGTTTTCGCCTCAACTGGCGCTGCCTCGGAGGACCAAACCAGCTGTTCGACGAACGACGCCTCGTCCCTAAGTGGATCAACAAGGCTTTGTATTTTGGATGAACTGCAGAAAATTCATATTTCGGGTGATAGTCTCAAAATCGTTGATATAATATGGGTGTTCCCCAATTTTGCGAACAGAGACATGAGAATCTCTGCTCCCAATCTTCAACTTTTTCGGTGGGCAGGCAACACTTTAAAGAACTATAGCCTTGATAATTTTACAGCTCTGGATAGAGCTATTATTCTTCTTGATCCTCCTTCCACGACACCTATGGACTACAATCTTGATAATCTCCTCCTCCGCGTAAATGGGGCCAATACTTTGTTGTTGGACAGCTTGGTTATAGGGGTACAAAAAAGCAAATAAGAGCTTCAACCCTCTTCATATATATATCAAATTTTATTTTTGTGATGCACAAACTTTTAATGATGTTTTTTTTTTTAATAATCGATGTTGCAGATGCTTTTAACAAGAGACCATATATACAGAACAACTTGACTTGGTAATCTACAGAAATTGGACATAAAGCTCAGCAGTTTAGGGAAGGATGACCTCCTTTTGCCTGCAATAGCATCCTTTCTCATGAGATCACCCGATCTGCAGACCCTTAGCATAACATGCTATGACGATGAAGTCATGACTAAAACTCCATTTGGTAGAGTTTAAATATAGCTTTTTTTTTTCTTTCTTATAACGCTTAAAAAGATTAAAGAAGATGTACGAAACGGGCTCTAAAGCTACATTTGTGTGGTGGATTGTTGTACTTCTTTTACATTAACCACATCCTTCTTGCCTACTATATATATATATATCTTTCTTACTTATCATATATTATAATTGTCACTGTTACATCATTCTAGTGAAATTTTCTATACAAATTTGTTGGAAGAATAACATTTTTCATTTAATTTTATCTTCTATTGTTTCCAGTTAGGTACCTTGTGCTTGGATAAAGCATGCTGGGAACATCAAAACCTCCGTCTTCCAGACAGATTGGCAGTTAAAATGGAGCTTAAAAGAGGATCCAATACAGTAGAGTTGATGATATATTTGCTCCAGCATGCGAAAGGGCTAAAGATTGTGACGGTCTATTAGTCCTCTAGGGACGATGCGACCCTGTTGGAGTTGCATAACAAGCTCCAAGGACTCAATATTTCTTCTTCCTCTCCCTCCATATATTATCAGGCTAGATGAAAAGTGCCATATTATTTTTTTTTTCCCTGCTTTATTAGAATAATGTTCTTTGTTCTATCTATTTGTTTTCCCTTTCACAGCCAAAGATGATTTTTCACAACATTGCCATTGGAGACAGCTCAAGTGAGTTTCACATGTGCAACTTCTTTTAGCCAAGCAAATAGGTGGGGTCAAGGTAGTGAGTTAGACCTTGGATAATTTTATTTGTTCTATGATATCTATTTGTTTCCCCTTCGTAAGGAAGGATGATTCATGATTGTGGTTGTTTGGTTTGAATATCATTTTAAATTCGCCTAAATTGGCAAAATTGAGATTAGAATGAGAGATCAATTGAGTCAGACGCCATTCAGTCGAAAAGAAAACGGTCAAATCAAAATTGGGTATATTTAGAAAAATTCCTATTCAAAATTTCAAAAGAAACAATTGCAAAATATATTTTTGTCAACTTGGTAACGTGCTAATGATTACTGAGGTGGTAGAAATAATCGTTCTTCTCTTAACGGTCACATGTTTAAATTTATTTATAATAGTAATTATATAAACCAAATATTATTAGGAATAATCTTAATGTCCGCTCCAATAACTGTATATATAATATAATTTTATATTATTTTTTTAAATGCTATTAACTTCTGTGTCATTCCCAAGATCTTTAAAGTGCAACTATCAACTTTTCAATCCCATTTAATGGGTCGTGCTCCACATGTAGTTGTTTTATATTTTATTATAAATTTGAAATTTTAATTACTTAAAATGACACTTAAGCTCTTGAAAGCACCTTTTTGTCTTCTTCATTTTTTTCGTCCTCCCTTCTTCAACAGAACTACCCTCTGTTTTACTCTTCCCCATTGCCTAAGTAGTAGACCAACAATTCTCGACAAGATGAGAAAATATTCAGTATAACGGTGATATTACGTCATTATACTGATATAATATTACAAGTCAATAGAATTGTATCAAAATATGATTTTTATCCTCATCACCTAGTATTAAGAGTTAGTTAAGATATTTTATTCACACTATTTTGCTAACTGATATGACATCTCATTATAATATACATGTGTAAATGTATTTCATTGGTTTATGATACCACGTCAGTAATAATAACGTAATATCACTGTTACATTAAATATTTTCTCAAGACGATACAGAGGGAAGGGTTTATGCAACGCCATGATCGTCCCTAAAATTTAGGATTTCTTTAATATACCCGCTAAAGTTTTGAAAATCCTAACTCAAATTGGGATGTTAGCCCTCCAAGGTTCAAACTTTTAGAAACTCTAAATTATGAGTAATTCTACAGCTATTGCCATTTTTCACCGTATTTTTTGATATACTAGGCACAAGGTGGTAGATGTACAAAAATTTATATTATGAGTAGTATCTTCTCATTGCATTTTCTTGCCTAACAAGTTTAATAAATAGTAAAGAGGAAAGGGAAAAAGAAAATCCCATTAACATTCATTAATCTTCCATATTTTAACCCAACTTTTTTATTTTGTTTTGCTTTTTAATGAAAAAATAGGAACTAACTATTTAGACTTCGGATTAATAAACTCTCCCTCTATTGGTTTTGGTATTTTCTAATCCTTGATTAAATATATAAGAAAATAATAATTTGATACGATTAAGTATTTCCGTTAGACATTCTAGCCAATTTGGTTACAAGATAAAATGTTAAGTTACTGGTGTATTAGAATCTTAGGACTTTTAAAGTTCATCATGTTAAAAAGTCAAAAATTAGGTGTCATTCAAAGTTGGCCATTGGGTGGGAACAGCCGCATATCAATAATGGGCGGATCTAAAATTTTTGTTTAGTGGGTATCAATAACATAACTCAGGACAGATTTAAAATTTTTGTTCAGTGAGAGCGAAATTTACATAGAATTTTACATGAAATTGGTTCCTAATTGAGAATCCATCTTCTCATTGCATCATTTTGTTTATTTGGTTAAATAATGAGGGCTGTGAAATTTAATTAAAAAATTGCAAGTGTTAGCATGTTTAATTTTTTGGCTACATGATAGTAAAATACACGGGAGGCAAATATAGATGTTAAAAGATAAATGTAGGTATTAATAAATTCAGTTAGATCAATACACTATATTTATAATTTAGGTAAAATAAATATAAATTATTTTTTAAAAAAAATAGTGAAAGTTGATAAACCGGGCCCCCGCTCGTGGCCGTAGTAGATCTGCCCCTGAATATACTAATATATATGAAAGAGACGTAGCACAAACACTATTAGCTGCAGGAAAATCCTTAGACCCTCTTACAAAACCAAAACTGAGGCTCAAAAAGTAAAAAATGAAATAGAGGTAGCACAAACAGCTTCTATTTTCCAAACGGGTCAAACGTTTGTTAATTGCTCAGCAGCAAAATTTCGATGCGGTATGCATGCATTGACAACAGTTGGGTGAAGTTAAGGTGTCATATATATATATATATATATATACACATATAACTCGAACACATTCCCTTCCCGCATGGGCGGAGCCATGTTGAGAGCTGACCCGGCTGTACCTAGGGGTAGTCTGGCTCAAAAAGTTTTTTAACTAGTTATAAATTTATAAGAAATATAATTTAGTCTAACATATTATTTTATAACCTACTAAACTCACTTCAACCAATTTTAATTTCAAACCCAACCATATATAAAATTATAATCAAACTTACTTCAGCCTACCCTAATTTCAAACTCAATCACATAGAAAATTATTACCAACAATCTATCTCTATTTTTTCCTTTTTCCTTTCGCTCTCTAAACCAAAAGCCAACCTCTTCTTCCTCTGTCTCTTTCTAAACTCAACAATCTGAATTAACACACTTCTCTGTCTTTTAAAAATCATAATAGTAAACTCATCTCTCTCTTCTAAAAATCACAACAATAGACTCATTTATCTCCATCCACGCCTACATGATTCCATGAGGCCATCTGTTGCTTTGTATTTGTAAAAATTAGTTAAAACAAATTAAAGAGATTAAAAATTAATTTGAGATTTCTTTATTTTTTTTTTCTCTTCAATCCTTAAAAAATTAGACTCAATTATAAAATTATGATACGTATTCACTTGCACAAATAAAAAAAATCATGTATTCAGATCTCACAAATCCATCAATCTAGCCGTCACGTCAACTTTTGGTGGCCATGGTTGAGCACAAAAGGGGGGGGGGGGGGGGGGGTGTGAAGGTTGGCTCTTGGTCGGCGATGGTGACTGTGAAGGGAGATCAGTCGACGATAGGAATTTCAAAAGCTTCTTAAGAAAGACAGAGATAATAAGACAATCAATTGTGGTGAGAGTTTAAAGTTTAGAATATGATGCGGACTTTTGAGGCTTGTCACATAACAAATTTTCATTGAGCAATATCATTGACAACAGCAACTGCATAATTCTTGACGTAGAAAAATTGAGTCCTAAATTTACATAACTTAGATCAATTCAAATTCTTGGCTCCGCCCATGGCTTCTCGCCTGCCCCCTCTAGCCCAAGCAACACTCATTCCCTCCATCCACCACCTCTCTCTCTCTCTCTCTCTCTCTCTCTCTCTCTCTCTCTCTCTCTCTCGTGGTCCAACTACAACACCACCGTTCCACCACCTGCTCCTCCCATGGCCAAAGCGATCGATCACTAGTATCACGGCCCGCCTATTTTAACACTCATTGGGTGTCATGTTACTTATTTGGAGGCTCAACATAGCACTAAGAGCCTAGAAGGTTCTAGGCCATTTATGGGCATTTCACCGCATGGGAATTAATGGAGGATTTCTAGAGTTTCTCCACAAATATAAATAAAGAAAGGGTGTAGAAGATTTTAGAATAAGGGATAAGCTTCCTTTGGAAGCCTTGTAAATATAAATATCTAAATATTTTCTAGGAGTATTTTAGATGGCTAATCTCCACCATTGGATCAAATTGATCTCAACCGTCCATTGAGGAGGTGAGTAACTATAAATATGTTGAGGCATTCATTTGTAAAGCATCCAAGTTAGGAATACAATCAAGCATTCCCCAAGCTCTCTAGTGTTCTCTTGCCCTCTTATTCTCTTGGTGCTTTCTTTTGCTCACTTGTTTTTTAAGTCTTTTGGTTATTTTTGAGTTAGAGTAAGGCTTACTTTACCACTTGCGAGGAAAAGTAATTAAGACCGCGTGGGTTTAAGGCATCCAAGATCTAAGCCCGTGACACTAGTCACCACTACACACACACATAAACACAATCCATACCATCACGTAGTTAGCCCCCAATTAACCATTTCCCTCTCTCCTATGCTCTTTCTAGCTATTACCCCAAAATGTCCATGCTGATAAACCCAAATCATCGAACCTCAATAACAGCACAAGATTGACCCCTAAAATTTTTTTAACACAAATCAACCACACAACATTGCCCTTTCCCTCACCTCGATCAGCTCTTTGTTTTACAGTCTCAACCCCCCTCACAAGCTCACAACCTCTAGAGCCACTGGAAACAACCCACCGCCACTGGCTTCATACCCCCTATGCTCACATATCCTCACTTCTCTTATTGTCACACACACAGAAACACCCTATTGGCTCTACAATTAATATGAAGAAAATAGAAAAGAATAGAGGAGAAAGAAAAGAAAAGAGCAATAAAGGCAGCACATTGTCGATTGCAAGCCAATCAGCAATTGTATCCTCCTCTGTAAACAGGATCTCCCTCTCCATTACCCATCGAAACCCATCCTCCATCTCTCTCTTGCCCCCTGCCCCACCCTATAATGACTAGGAGATCAAAGAGGTGGACATAAGAACACAACTAGAAAAATGAGCTGGTCACTGGTACAACCAAAAACCAGAAAAACAAAAAAAAAAAAAAAAGTGATATAGATATCCTCAATGATTTATGAATCTAACCATAAACGGGAAAATCAAAATTAAAAAAAGTTTCATCTAGCTGGCTGGAAGGGTGCATTTTAAAAGCAATGTACTCCCTAGATCTGGACTTTCTGGACTTTGAACTTCACCCAAAACCTTCTTGTACATACATGAAGAAGAGATGCAGTTGACTCTCTAAATAATTAATAATATCGGGACATGAAAAAAAATTATAAAAATTAATAAAAATATGTGATCATTATGGACTGAAATTACAAATCTAGCCTCATGAAAACCATTTGTGACTTTAGCCCCTATGTTCTAGTTCTGTAGCATCAGATTCAAAACTAGCCAAAGCATTCTAATGATAAGCAGATTACCACAGCATTCAACACCCCTCCATAGCCTAACTCAAACCTCCATAACTTAAAAAGGTATAACGTTCTTGAGTTTCTTCTGTATGTGTTTCTTCAGAGATCTGCATCGGTTGATGAGTATCTTCTTCAATAATCTGCGTTTCTTGATCATTAATCATCTCCATTCCTTCGGTTTCTTCAACATCCTGAGTATCTTCTTCAATCATTTGGGTTTCTTCATCGTTGATCATCTCCATTCCTTCGGTTACTGAATCACAACTGGAGGGACAACTACTGGAGGGAGTCTCCACCACTACTGGACATTTCAGGCAGTTAATTTCGGTTACCTATAGATACATATCGTCTCTTGTATTGATCCTATATCTAGGAATGATCCTGAAATACTTGCTTATGCAGATTTTAATCAATTACACTTTTACGAAGCTCAACTCTTTCCCTCGCCGAGATCGTAAACCACATGGAAACAAGTTGCTTTTTTTGTTTCAAAGCAATAAAAGAGAAAATTGGAATCTTCATCTAAAACAGTTTCATTACCTCAATTCTCACGTGTAAACTGTAAATATAACTCAGTTTGTTTCTTAAAGTTTTCATAAAAAAATACACAGATTTCCTGTGAAGATTGTTACAAACAGGGCGACACTGTAGCTTTTAGTGACTAGGAGATAAATTTGTATGTGTTTCCTTTCCCCTGTAGCTTTTGGCGACTCTTAAGACTTTGGGATGTAAATGAAATTGGAGGTCTTTTGTTCCCTTCTCTTCCCGGCCATTTGTAGTGAAGAAGGTTATTCTGTCATCTTTCCATCTGGGTTATTATTGATTGTTGCTATCAATTTTTATTCTTTTTCAAATCGAAACTGTTTGGGACCCATCTAAGTTTTTGATTTTAGTGTTCATACATTTGTGGTTGATTGTCATTATCTACTAAGAAAGATGGAACAAAGAGAGAGGATGAGTATTAAGGTGAGAGATTCTGGAATTGTGTTTATTTTTGTCACATGACAATTATTGTGTAATAATAGTTAGACAATTATTATATTAAAAAATTATGAATTTAGGTATAAAATATGAAAATGTATTAATAATATGATAATCTTTCATCTACTTTACTACAGAATTACTAACATAATGTGTTGATTAACTCAAATTAGTAGTTTAACGGGTCAATATGTTACATTTTTAGTTTGAGGAGTTTAGTCATATTGGGTCCTAGTTTATAAGGTATTTTTATGATTATTCTTTCTTTAATACAAAATTGAAGTTTGTCCTTGGAAATTATTCAGACCCAATTTTTATCAGCAGAAAGAAATAAGGTTTTCGCTATTGAATTTGGTTTATATCTGGAGTATGTGTTATGAGAGTTGGACAAGTTCAATTACTTATCCGGCTACCTAGACTAGTCTTTTTTCTTTTCTCTTTTTCTTGGTGAGTGTTATTTACACTAGTCATTTAACATTCTTGAGCACTCACTACTCAATACCAAAAAATGAAAAATAAAAAATAAAATCACAGTTGTCCTTGCAACCCTAAAAAAGTTGGGTTTGGCGGATAATGATAAGTTTGTGGACTGTGAAAATTAAAACAAACAATTTTTGTTTATTTATTTCTCTAAACTATAGGAAACGCAATTATTATAAAACAAAATCATGGATATCTACCTGTCCAACTCATTGAGAAAAGCGTAATTTCAGTGGGAGTCTCACTACTGGTTCTCTGCCAACACGACACCATCCCACTCAATAACTTACTTCCCACCCCGTTTACGGAAAAACACTGCGCAGAAAGAAACTTTACCCAAAAACAAAACTCATAAAAATCGTATCTTTCTCTTCCTTTTAGAGAGAGAAAGACACGAATAAATGCAGAAAGAAAGGTTTCTTCTTCTCCTCAGAGAGGGAAGGACAGGGTTGGGGATGTGGATAATAAGCTTCTGATTGATTCAACTATTTCTTCAACTGCTGCATGGTGATCATCTCTACCAACAAAACAATTGAGAGAGAGAGAGAGCGAGGGGAAAGTGAAAAACAGTTCTTAGTTTGGTATTCTATTGTTGTATTCCTCTTTTTTGTGCCCCTTTTAGCCCTTTTTGTGATTGTCTTTCTAGATTGTTTGTTTAGATATTATGTACTTGTCTTTCTGGGTCTCTTGTTGTGTTTGTGATATTTATACTGTTATAATTTTTATTTTTCTCTTTTCTTGTTGTATGATTTTCCGCTGATCAGAAGCTTGAGGGTTTATGATTCGGATGTTTGTCTTGGCGGCTTGCATTCTAGGCCAGTATGTGAATTGGGTTTCTCTGAATTGTTATTGTATTTGGTTCATTTGCACTGAACAAGGTTATTCTTTTGCTTTTCCATTTGGGTTTTTATTGTTTGTTGCTATCAAATTTTCTTTTCCCGGATTGTTAATGCTAGTAATTATTATACAAAATTGAAATCTTTTGGAATCCATTTAAGTTTTTTATTTTGTTTCTTTAGCTTGTGGTTGATTGTATTTGTCTCCTCTATTTTTCCAGTCTGATTGTGTTCATTTAATTTTTATTCAAAAATTGTTGTAATGATATTCTATTAATATTTCCTTTTCAACTTTCTGATCAATTTTTTGCCATTATCTACTAGGAAAGATGGAACAAAGAGAGAGGATGAGGATGAAGATGAAGATGTTGGAATTGTTTATGTTGTTATCTCACATTCAAATTAGTTTATGAGGAGGAAGGGTCCTGCTGAAGTCACTGGTTTGATTTCCAATTGAGGTGGGAATCCTTTCTTCCAGCATCTGTCTTGCTTTCAGCCACCTGTGGAAGCTTTGGTTGTTAGTGCATCAAGTTAGGGTTGAGGGTGATAGTTGCCAATCAAGCTTTTTTTTTTTTAATATAATTTATAGTTTGTGCCGTGCTTGTTTTGACCCCTCAGCTCGAAAATGAGTCGGGACCAAAAATTCCTCCAACGGTGGGAGTTCAGGAGGAGAGATGACGACCTTGATTCTTCTGACTCCAAATCAAGTTCTGGTGTTGAGCCAGTTCGCAAGAAGCATAAGCTGGTTACGAATTTGATTTTGCCTGAAAATGATGAAACGGGCGATTCCCCATTTTCTCAACAAGAGAGTCAATTAGTTCCTGATATGGACGTCCCTCTCAAATGCGGTAAAGCTGGCAAAATGCTCATTGGACCAAGCAAGAAAAATAATGCTATTAAGAAAAAGATGCAAAGGGGTTCTATGAAAAAAAGCAATAGAAAGAAGAATAATCGCAGTAAGCATGAGCCTGTTTCATTGGACGATTTCAAGATCTTCATGAAATCCATGATAGAGGAGCTTAAAGTTGCAAGAGAAAACATGTTTACATGGATGAGAGAAGAGATGAGAAAGTTGGTGGCTATTGAGTTGGCTTCAGGGCCAAAAAAGAAAGAAGGTAGTTGCCAGCAGAAAACTGGCCAAGTGAAGCATCAGGACAACATTGAATTG
Organism: Euryodendron excelsum; assembly: GCA_033060915.1. Classification (NCBI taxonomy): domain Eukaryota; kingdom Viridiplantae; phylum Streptophyta; class Magnoliopsida; order Ericales; family Pentaphylacaceae; genus Euryodendron; species Euryodendron excelsum. Next base: position 2,587,424 of record CM065397.1, on the reverse strand, counting down.
GGCATGAAAGCTCAAAATTGCAATGGTGGATCCTTAGAGAGATCTGTGAAAAGTGATAGGACAACTGATTCGACCAACTGCGATGAAGTTCTTGAAGAACAAGTTAACCACGTCCAAGCCATTGGAACCATTTCATCGAATGAAAAGGATAAAGTTGAAAGGTTGAGAATATCTGTTGGAAAACCAATTTATTCTTCTAATTTCTCTGATCAGGTAATTACTGCTCCATATTTGACTTCACCTACTGTCCTGTCAGAGCCACGAGTTGACAACCACAGGCTCGATTCTTCTTGCAACCATATTCAGCCGGGAGCGGCCGGGAATAAAACGGGCAGGAATTTAGAAAGAGCAAATTTACTCATCGATTCAAGTACTCATCGAGGATACTTTTCAGGGATCCAACCAGCAGACCAGTTTGGAAGTTTTTCTCAAATGGGTTCCCAAAATATGGATTATTTTGCTCAACACCACACTCAAGCTTCATCTATGGGAACTGGGTTCCCAGTTCCAATTCATCAGGGGTTGGCCAATGGTATAAACACTCCAAGCCAAGCTGTTTTGCAGAACTCATCACGAGACAGTAACATTTTGGGTCAGAGGCTGAATGGAGGAGCCATAAGATTCTCTGGGGGAAGTCGTGCTTTATCAGTTGCCAGCAACTTCCATAGCCAGATGAATTACAAAACTGATGGCAGACTTCTGGCATCTGGATGCCCAGGTCTGCAAGATGGTAATCTGTACCCCAACTAGTGTAATGAATGATAAATTGAGCCATAGAGAGATTGAAATTCTTAATTGATCCTTCCCATGCAGATAGAGTTCTTGGTGCCATTTCTACTTATCATTCTTTCCAAGAAGGGATTATTTATACAGCTTGAACCAGTTCCATTCTATCTTGATTTGAATACAAAACTGGAGTTTGTCCTTCGATTTTATTCAGGATTCAATTTTTGTCAGTAGATCAACATAAAGTTTTGGGTATTGAATTTGGTTTCTAGCTGCAGTTTGGGCCATCAGAGCTGGAAATGTTCAATTACTTATCCGGGTACCTACACTAATCAATTATGGAGTATCTGAAAATAATTTCAGTGGTTTTCTGTGCCTATAATCAGGTATGCACCTTCTCACATGACCGCATATCATATATACTTAAGGAGAACAGTCACTGATGCATGAAAGCGCACCTGAAATTATTCATATACTCCGCTGATTCAGTCAGAGAAAGATGCTTCAGCTCTGTTCCAGAGACGGATCTTGTTGAAATTTTTTTCTTGGATCAGTTGGTAGCAAGATTTTAGTTCTATTGATCTTTCCTTAGGTACTGTTTGGATTGAAATCAGTATTAGTTTCTTTTCTTATGAGCCTGCTACTTATCAGTGTCATCTGATTCTCTCTCTCTCGCTCTCTCTCTCTCTCTGAGTTTGGTATGTGATTAGAATAGTATACTTGCAGCTTTACTTATACACCCTGCATGTTTATCGTTGGAGCCTCAATGACTAAGTGTGTTAAGATTGGATTAGATAAGAAGTTCTAGGCCATTTTATAACCTGTCTGTGAATTGGCTCCTAGAATTCCACCGTCTCGTTGTCAATCCCCTCACACAATGGTTAACCCTCTTAAGTTAGGTTACTATTCTACTGAGGCAGTCCTATTTACGTATCTGCTCACTATTTTAGAGAGTGACCTGGAAATGGGAGGGCCTCTGGCATTGGAAAACACATCTATTCAAGTGAGTTTTTTTTTTTCCAAAAAAAACGTATTTTTTAATAGTTATTCTCAATATACTGAACTTCAAAACCTTATTTCTAATATGAGGTAAAACGCAATTACAAATTATATTTTGAGAGAAAATGTAATTTGCAATTGTGTTTTGTTTTGAAAGAGAGAGAGAGAGGGGCAGGGGTGCGAAGAGAGAGAAAACTTTTCTCTCTCTCTCACTCTCTCTGTCTTTTTCTTTCTCTTCTCTCTCTCCTCTCTCTTATTATTTTTATCTTTAAAAATTCAAAAAATAAAAATAAATATTTATTAAATAAGGTCAGAAATATAATACAAAATACAAATAAATTAAAAAATATTTTTTGTGTATTCAAAAACAAAAATAACAATAATTTTAAAAGTACTATAGCTTATATCTCATTTATATTTATATTTGTAAACACAATAATAATTAAATATGATTATTCTATCTTAACAAATTAAACATGATTATTTGTAATTTTATTTATTTAATTTATTTGTATTTTGTATTATATTTTGGGTTTTATTTGGTAAATAAAGTTTTAAAGTTTAGTATATTGGGAATAACTATCAAGAGAACAAAAATAAATATTTACCAAATAAGACCAAAAATATAATACAAAATAAAAATAAATTAATTTTTTTTTTTGGCAAATAATCATGTTTAATTTGTTGAAACAGAATAATCATATTTAATTATTATTGTATTTATAAATATAAATAAAAATGATATATAACCTATAGTGCTTTTAAAATTCTTGTTATTTTTGTTTTTGAATACACAAAAAAATATTCTTTAATTTATTTGTATTTTGTATTATATTTTTGGTTTTATTTGATAAATATTTGTTTTTTTATTTTAAATTTTTAAAAATAAAAATAATGGGAGAGTGGAGAGAGAGAAGAGAGAGAAAAAGGTTGAGAGAGTGAGAAAAGTTTTGTCTCTCTTCGCACCCCTCCCCCTCTCTCTCTTTTTCTCTCTCTCTCCCTCTTCTCTCTCTCTTTCAAAACAAAACACAATTACAAATTGCATTTTTTTTTTACTTTATATTAGAAATAAAGTTTTGAAGTTTAGTACATTAGAAATAACTATTAAAAAATAGGTTATTTTGGAAAAAAAACTCAAGTGCAGATGCAGCTTATGAGTTTTTTTATTTTGTTTTGTTTTGATAAGTAGTTGATTATTTGCATTCTAGACTCTTTGACTAATTTTGATATAACGGGCTCGATCAGTACAGCTTTTTCGCTTAACTTTTTTTAAGTTTATAAGTAAAAAAAGTTTCTTTTTTTTAGCTTTTTTGCTTTTCTGTTTTTGCTTTTTTACTTATCTTTAGAAACCTGACTTTTTTGCTTATAAATTTAAAAAAAAAAAAAATGACAAAAAAGTTGTATCAAATGAGCCCAACATCAACATTTTTCCTTTTTCAGTTACTTCTATAGAATCAGTCAAGATAAACTTGGAAAGAGTATGAATTATGCTTCAAATTATGCAAAATTTCAATGTGGTTATGTGGATCTTATGGAGCTGACAGAGCTTTTGCTTTACCATATATCATGCTATAAATAACATTCCATGCAGTTTCAGCCACTTTTTATTGGAAAATAGTCTGCAGAATTAATCTGGCTCTGCCAGATTATGAAGACAAACTGTAGTTTTCCAAATATGTTCAACATGGTGCCTTGTAATGGAATTTAATTCTCATACTATTTTTTTAATAATTAATAAAATTCTATAAAGAAAATACCGAGAGGGTAACACCCCAATTACCAAAGGATGACAACCGAGCTATATTTCTTAACAAAAGAAGCTATACAACATTTGCAAAAGATAAGAAAAAGAAGAGTCATCAAAATTTCCTTCAAGCCAAAAATGAAAACTATGCAAAAAAAAAAGTAGATTTTATCCAAATCAGCCTTTTCAAAAATGTATGTTTCGCCCTCTTCAAAGACACCACATCAAGCACAGTTACAAACAGGTCACTCGCGAAGGCTTTTTAAGGCTCTTCACACAACAACTCGCATCCCAACTCTCCATAAGATGCACTATGGAATCTGGCATAACCCAACTAATGCAAAATAGTAGTTTGATTTCTTCCAAGTAATTAAGGGACCATTTACCTTGCTTTTTTTTTTTTTTGCTCTTTAATTTGAACTTAAACCCACTAATCACTATAATTAATTTTCTATATGCATGGTGACTGAAAACATATATGTGGAAAATCACATTCTATTCCTCACTTTTTGAAGAACTGATCATTTGTGCCACCATGTCCACCATATTTAGATCATAGCCTTAGGATTAATTTACATGTAATGGACAATATAATTAAATAGTGTGAGAAAGTTAGGGGTGGGGGGATAGCTTTGGATTGATTAATCTTGATGTTGGTTAAATGTCAAATATAGAGTTAGTGGCTTATGGGCTTGGAGCCACCTGGTCAAAGGTATCAACCCTTTTGTCCTGCTAGATGAGAAACACTGATTACAGGCTTGGTAGAGCTCAACTAAGGTGGCAACTGTTCATTGGGTGTGTTGAGCAGCCGTTCCTGTAATTAGCACCTCCCTTGCTAGATTGTATGCTGATTAAGTGGGCATCTACTTTGGAAAGTGAATTTATTCATAGCTTTAGAAGGACGAGTGCACTAATAAAGAAAATAAAATACTCTTTCACAACAGAACGACTTATCATACCTTTAAAACTTATTTATTTACAAGATAAGGACAAAATAAGTAAAACAAAGACTCGAAATTAAATATCAAATTACAAAATTACTTTTCTATAATTCTTAAATTAAGCATCGTTTCCTTTCAAATTGACTTGATTTTGTGAGGGTATAATTAGTTCTCAACCTTTTCTTTTACTTTTGTTGTATTTTTTGGTGTAACAAGGGCAGTTATGTAATTTTGGTTATTGAGTTTTAGAATTCCCATGTGCCTGGTGTCACGGGTCTGGATTTTCAACATTGTCAACCAGTGCGGCCTTAGCTAACTTCACTCTTAAAGAAGTTAAGTAAGCCTTAAGAATACCGAAACAGAAGAGCTGAGAATAAGAGAGCACTTGAGAAGAGAGTTTGAAGAATGCTTTGCTTTGTATTTCACAACTTGATTTCCACTTGATTCTTACAAATGAGGAGCCTTTCCCTATTTATTGCTATCCACCTCCTCAAATGGATGGTTCTAAAATTCCTTTTCTAAATATCTAGATATTTACAAGTTTCTAAAAAACCTCCCCATATCCTAGAATATTCTAAAAAATTGCCCAAGATATTTACAAGGCTAGAAGCCTCTACTATATTTTAGAAAATTCTTATACTCTCCCAATATTTATAATTGTGTAGAACTCTCTAGAATGTCTCAAATTAAGCCCATATGTTAGAATGTCTAAGAGAAGCCTAGAAGATTCTAGACTTGTGTGGCTTTTTTGTGTGGAAGGTTCTAAAACTTTATAATATTTCACAACCTTTTAGAATGTTTTATAACCTTCTAGAATATTCTCTAATATTCTAGAAGCTTCCCCCTTCTAGAATATTCTAGACCTTACTAGAATATGCTTAGATTACTCTAGAACATCGTGGAAGTTTCTAGATCATTCTACAATCTTATAAAAATTATCTGAAATTTTCTAAGATGCCCATATCCGGAATGTCGTATAAGCTTGTACTATCATTTTGACATCCGAATAGGCCTCCATGGTGCTCGAAATTAGCGGGCCCTGACACTGGTCTTTACGAAATTAGGTTCCCACAATTTTGCTTTCCATTTGGAAGAGAGGGATTAACAACGTCCTAGTGACACCTTCACTTATGTATCTAATCACGAGCAATGTTTTAAGATTGGATTTGTCAGTTCAATTGAAAAAATTAGGAATCGATCTGAAAAGCAATCCAGTTTATGTTTAAAATTGTTTTAATAAAACCCTGTAAAAACTGGTCAATCAGCTGTTGAATCGGGTATAAAATCATTAAACAAACTGTCGATTTAGTAAAAAATTATAAAAAATATTTTTAAAAATTCAGAATTTTTTTTATTGTATATTTAAATATATTTATGATATCACAGTTTAATACTGATTAACTCAACAATTGAACCAATAACTCTTAACCAAGTCACTTTTTTCAATTCGTCCAACGATCCGATTTTTAAAATATTGACCACGAGTTTGACTCACTCTTCACTTTTAAGCTTTTGACCCAGATGCATCAACAAAGAAAAAAATTCACACATGAATATAATTCTTATCTATCTTTATACAGCTTCCATGAAAGATGGCTAATAAACTTTTTACTAATTCTAGATTCTCACGTAGCATTAGATAGGTAGGTTTGTGTAGATCATTCGTTAATCTCAAATTGTGATGACTACATAAGAGAAAATCAAACTTTTAAATTTGTTGCCATTATCGGCCATTATCGCCATTATCAATCCTATAGGAATTGTTAAGATTAAGATTTTTCACAAACGTGGTTCGGTTTTTAAAAATTCTAGAATCGACCCAATTGTTTTGGTTATAGACTTGGCCAGCAGCTAATCTCAAAACTGACTGAGAGAACTTAAACGACATCGTACCATGTCATCGTGTATTCGGTAAACGTCAACTCAGGATCCATTTTTTTCATTTTATTCATTTATTTCGTTCATTGTTTTGAGCAAGAAAACAAAGCTAACTAAAAATTTCTCTCTCTCTCTCTCGCTACATATATATATATATATATATATTATATATGTATGTTCAGAGGTTCTGATGCACTGGAAAGAGACGCCTTGAAACTTCTGAAGTTTCATGGATTTGCAGAGAGTGAGCTGCGTTGTGTGCACATATGCAGTGGTTTTACTTATCTTCAACAACCCTTGTTCGGTGATAGCTGGGGACATAATTCACGGCGACGATTCGGCTCCAAAGAAGCCTGGTTGTGAGAACGATTTCATACTGGTACATTTATGCTCATTTTTTCTCTTTGATTCTTCAACTGGGTCTTCATTGTTTTCTTCAGTCGTTGTGTCTATGCGCGTGCATCTATGTACAGGCTCAATTTTGATGGTTTGGCTACAAAAGGAAAACAATGATGGTCCTTGTAGGAAGATTTAGTTAGCTTCTACCTTCTGTCTCTTTCTCTGTTATTTGGGGCCTTTAAACTTAATTATTATTTTCCTTTCCTGGAGTTGGATATAGGTTGCTTTGCTTTGTTGTTTTGGTGCAGTTCCTTTTTATTTATTTTTTTTACATGGTTCAAATTTTCTGCGATATCCAGTTCAGATTTAATAGTTTGACATATTTTAATCTGTTCTATTTTCATTTAATTTCGTGAAAATGAGCTGCATTTATTTTTTCTGCAATTTGTTTACCATTTTATTTTTTCTACACAGTAGTGCGAACTTGTGATGATTTTTTCTGGATACCAATTTCGAAGGAAGGTCAAAAGTAGGAATGATGCCAGAATTTTTTTATTTTTTATTTATTAGGAGGGATGATGCCAGAACTTGTGTACCTTATTTTCCCATACCATAATTGAAATCCTGTCCCATTCTTTTCAAAAAAATTTGCTGCTTTTAGTTTTAAGATATATACGGTATGTGCAATGTACAATGTGACTCTGGTGATCTGCAAATGAAAAGGAAAGTTTTCATGTTCCTGTGAACTATTATCATTAACCTAATTTTGGCCACTTTTTTTGGTTTGATAAGTAACTTAATATGGGCCACATTGTAGCTGATAAATCTATCTAGTTTTCACCGAAGTGATAAGTATGAATATGGTGGATTTTTGGATATGTCTTCATAGTTGCTTATTGCTTGGTTCTCCACGTTTTGTCTTACTATGATTTATGCATCAATCTGTCATTACTTTTGTCAGGTAAAAATTCAAACATGGGTTGATGGAATAGAGGACATTGAATTTGTTGGTGTTGGTGCTCGATTTGGCACTACCATTGTGTCAAAGGAAAAAAATGCAAACCAAAGTCGCCTTACGCTATCAAAGCCTCGTGATTGTTGTAGTCCACCAAAGATCAAGGTTTTTCTTTCCACCATACATTTACTTTTTAAACATTGGAGTGAGTTATACAGAGGAGACTTATGGCATGTTTAATCAATCCCAGTTAATTCATAATTTTGAACTTTGTTAGCTTGCTGGAGATGTCATTATGGTGGATCGAGGTCATTGCAAATTCACAACCAAGGCAAATGTGGCAGAAGTTGCTGGTGCTTCAGCAATCCTTATTGTAAATAATCAGAAAGGTAATTAATAATTCCATATGTACAGTCTTTTGTTTGCTTCTTGTGTCAATTAATGACAGTAGTTCCGAAAGACTTCATTAGTAATAATATCTCTGTTTTCTGTGAAATTTGTTTGGAGATAATGATTAGAGTTTCCTGTTGCAACTTCTTTTGAAGATCACTCTTACAGTGATTCCTTAAAAGGCTGGTATCACCAGCTCAGTAGATATCAGATTTTCTAGAGGTTATCGCTAGGGAATAGAAGTATCTTGCTGAGGTCATTTGCATTTTGCCAGAAAAAGCTTTGTCCTTCATTTGTTAAACAGAAGGTTCATGAATTCAAAAGCCCTTGAAGTGGTCTCTACAGTATACACACATCTAGATCATCCCAATACACAACCATGGTTGAGTACACAATTTCTATAAGTGGTATAGAATGTGATCAGTGTCTGCTTGGGTTTGATGTTGGAGGGAGTGCACGTAAAACTAGTTCCTAGCTATGGCATCTATTGAGCTCCAGAACCAGCTGTCGGACAATTTTTTAGTGAAGTTGCAGGAGAGCCCTTCACTGGAATTTATCAAATTTGGGGATGTTTATTGCCAATCAATGTAATAAAAGTAAGCTAAGATTAATCCTTGGTTGATTGAGACATTGGTGCAATCTAGATGGGCTTAGGCAGCTCCTTGTGAAAAGTCAAGGAACAATGTTAGATCAAAAAGTTACACAAGTTTTTGGATTTAATAGTTAGGATTACTGGTGGTGTTCCTTACATGCATTTCTTACAATGTCCTCCACAGGTCAACAATATTGAAAAAAAAAAAAAAACTCAAACTCCTCGCATCAAATAGGAGATTGTTTTGCTTTTTAGTTTGCTAACCCTTTGACTTGGCACACTTAATGGTGGCTTCACATTTGATGATGATGTTATTCCAACCTATATAATTATTTGTCTTCTTATACATTTGAATCCCATTTATGATGGACATGAATAAAGGGCCTGAATTACTATATGAAATATACAATATTAAGTCACTAACTATTGTTTCACATATAAAACTCTGAAACAGAAGTAAACATAGAGATTGATTACATTGCTAAAGTTGAGGTTCCCTGCTACTATTTCTATTTCATCAAACTTGATTCTTTCACCTGCAGAGCTTTACAAGATGGTTTGTGAACCTGACGAAACTGATCTAGATATACACATACCTGCTGTCATGCTCCCACAGGATGCTGGTGCAAGCTTGGAGAAAATGCTGATGAACAGTTCATCAGGTAATTTTTCTGCATTATCCGGTATAAAGCAAAACTTAAAATTCTTTCTCAAAGATTAATTTCCTATTTGCTGCCATAAGTACTATTGTTTATTGTGCTTCTGTTGAACCAAATCGATTTGACTGGTTTTCTATTATGGGGTCAAACTATTTACTACTTCATGTTGAGTCACAGCTATGAGGATATAACTACTTCCTATGCATGGTGTTTGATTTGTGACCAAACGGCTGCCTCAAAGAGCTTGAGGGGGAAAAAAAAAAAGAAGGAAAGAAAAATTTTAGTTAGAGACAATACAGCATGACTTGGATTACATGAATCTAATTCTGGGATTGGAAATAGTGAGCAGTAAATGTCTAGAAATAGCCAAATAAGTGAGTATCTAAGTGAGCAAGATAGTTCTTCTTTTAAAACAAAGAGTTACCTCTGATGTAACTAGATACCTTAAAGGGCACATGGAAGTGAATATAAGGGGTTTTGGCCAACTTACATGATTATTTTTTGATTTCTGAAAACTTGATGATGTTTAAGTGCTCAGAGAGGGATTATGTCTTGTTATCATAGTTGCCATCGTGATTCACATCGAGCTGAATTGTAATTCACATTTTTCTCCTTTCAAGTTGTCTTTACTGGTTCTCACTCGGTTGGTTTGAAACTCATAAGTGCTTTTGTATCCAATAAAATATAAAAGCCTGTACTATTACCAAATTGAGTTGTAACTTTTCTGACATTTGTCTGGCATAATTTTTCTTCCGCTATCACTTGTACAAGATTTCTTTCTAAAGGTTTTAGACTTTTCTACAGTTTCTGTGCAGCTGTACTCTCCACAACGCCCACTAGTTGACATAGCCGAAGTTTTTTTGTGGCTTATGGCCGTTGGTACTATCTTGTGTGCATCTTATTGGTCTGCATGGAGTGTGAGAGAAGCAGCTATTGAACAGGACAAGCTATTGAAAGTCGTCTTTTCCCTTTCTTAACTAGTGAATACTTTTTCTTTATAGGAGAGTCTCTCTTTTACAACCTTTCTATGCTTCCTGATGTATCAAGTTATTTCATTCTTGTAGGATGCTTCAGATGAATTTCCCACCATCAAGGACATTGGTACTAGTGGTGTGGTGGACATTAACACAACATCAGCAGTTTTGTTTGTTGTTGTTGCTTCATGTTTCTTGGTTGTACTTTACAAACTAATGTCCTCCTGGTTCATTGAACTTTTGGTGGTTCTATTTGCCATTGGTGGTGCAGAGGTGTGAGGAGTCCTTTCCTTTCTTATTTATGATCCATGTGTGTCTCACAACATGCTAACGTAATAAACGCATGTATCCACTTGTATATATATATGTGTTCATAAATCATCTTCATTTATTTATCTATTATCTTACACATCTGTTCCAAAACTTAATGTTTTGAGGCCACAGGATTTGAAATTTGAACATACTGGATGTTTGCTGGTTTGTCTTTGTTACTATCTCCATTATGTTGTGATGAAATTCTGATCTCTAATTTCTTGTACTTGAAGGGCTTGCAAACATGCTTGGTTTTCTTGCTATCGAGGTAGAATATCTCTCCTCTTCTTGACATTTTCCTTTCATCATTCTATGAAATTCTGCATTCATTGATATGATAGTCTGCCTTCGACACAGTATGAGATTTTAGATTTTCCTTTTAAAACTTTTGCTACTAAGTGGACAAATACTTTTTCAGGTGGTTCAAACATACTGCTGAATCATTCATTAAAGTACCATTCTTTGGAGCTGTCTCATACCTTACTTTGGCTGTTTCTCCATTCTGCATAGCATTCGCTGTTGTTTGGGCAGTTCACAGAAGTGTCTCCTTTGCCTGGATAGGCCAAGATGTCCTTGTAAGGATAAACTTTATTTTATGTTTTTGTTTTAGATAATTATTCTTCCAGTTATAATATTTGCCTGCAAATTTTTTAAAAGAAAAAGGCATATGTAAAAAACATCCTCAATGGTTTCCCATCTGATGAAAATAACTTTTGGCCTTTATACGGGCCGCAATGATATGGTGAATTCTGGAGAGACAGTGGATGACGGCAGAAGAGCCAAACTTTTCTTCTGTGTGATCTGTAATGAGATCCACATTACACAATGGATGAACTTCTCAAGAGTAGGGAAGCTTCTACAGACCAAGTATTGTGTCCGTTCAATCTGTTGCAGTTTCCTATAATTTATGTTTTTCAATTATGTTGTAACTCTCAACTCCTTTTGACTTTATGATGTTAAACCTTTCTGTCTCACTCTCTTTCTGTGTTCGTCTCTATGTGTGCGTGTCCGTGTGCATTGCCACCAAAACTATAACAAATATCTAATCAATCTATTGTTCTGAGAATCCCAACATCTGAGCATTGTACTAAATTTGAGCTTTTCAAAATGATGTGCCCTACGTTTAGCCCTCATGTAGGAAAAAAAAAAGTGAAGATAGGTTAATTATTAGCATTTGATCAGATTTTTTGCTGCAAGATTTTGTATGTCTGGCAAAGAATATTTCTGTCTCATGACAGAGTCATTGCTTATTGTTACATGTGCCATTTTTCACTGCATTATCCCATTAAATAAGAGGGAACTTTAGTCTGTTTACATCTGTCTTCATGTTGCCGTACCTATCTTGCATATTCACACAATACTAGTGTCTCCAACTTACAACAAATGTTCAATATTAGGCATAGGCTTTTCCTGAGTTCTGGCAGCATTCAAATAATGATGTTTTCTTTTATCTCTTCTTGAATCAGGGAATTGCACTAATAATTACAGTTCTTCAGATTGTGCGTGTACCTAATCTCAAGGTAATGATTCTAAGTCATTTACATTTATTGGTGGTAATGACTATTCTAATCATGCCTGGACCGTTTCTCAGATTCTTTGGTTGCTATTGTGCCCATGATACTATATAATTATCCTTTGTGTAAAGTGGTTCATGCAAACTTGAGGAAGTTGGAAATCCCCATTGATGTCATATAACAAAGTCAAAGAATTATGCTAAATCAAGATGGTTGTGATTCTTGTGTCTATATCCATGTAAGACAGTGGATTGCTTATAATTTCAGGTTATATGTTTATTTATCTCCGTGTGTTCCTTTAGGGGATTTGATGAGAGGGTGAAATGCGTACAAAGGAAAGCTAGCATTCTTCAAAGCTGACACATGAATTACAAGGTCAAACATAAAATAAAAATAAATAAAAAAAGAAGTTATTGGAATTTCTAGGCTTGGCTCAATTCCATGTAGGGGCATTTCAACCGATATGAAGGTTCGTCCAAATTTCTCATGTTAAATTGTAGTTCAGTTGATCAAGAGTTTTTAGGCACTACCTTAAATTTTAGGCACTACCTTAAAAACCTCTTTGACTGGTGCCATGGATGATTGTTTGTGAAAGCAACTTGTTAAAATGTTACTAGATTTTGGGGTTACAAGCTGTTTGTTTATGTTAGGAGTTCTTTACCTATGAACTTGCTTGGCTACGTTAATACATAGGCTTGGTTATTCATGAAAGCTCAACTTTTGGGCTGAAGCAGGATACACAAACCCTAGACTCCTAGTTTAGTATCAGCTAATGCTAATAATCAGGTTCCATTGGTGGAAGAAAATATTCTCTCTTAACTTGGGACGGAACAGTTTTGAAAATTAAAACATTCCTGTTATAAATGTATTTTCTTTGACATAGTTCTGTGTAATTTTGTGAATCAGGTGGGTACTGTTCTTCTCAGTTGTGCCTTCTTGTACGACATATTTTGGGTGTTCGTTTCTAAGAAGTTATTCCATGAAAGTGTGATGATTGTGGTACGTAACCCTCCCAACATTGCCACTTGAGCATGGTTAATGGGCTCAGAATAGTTGCGCTTTTGACTGCTAGAGAGTAATTTGGAATTCTTATCTTTATAGGTGGCCCGTGGTGATAAAAGTGGAGAGGATGGTATTCCAATGCTGCTGAAGATCCCACGCATATTTGATCCATGGGGTGGCTATAGCATCATAGGCTTTGGTGACATCCTTTTACCAGGATTGCTAGTAGCATTTTCACTTAGGTTTGACTTCTGCAGCCCTGTCTCATTTGAAAGAGAGAGATTCATGTCATTAACAGCAAAAAATTTTTTAAAAAAGATCTTTTTTCCTTATTGGTCCTTGAAACTTTTGAAGTGTAGCTTTGCTAATATCAATTGATAAAACTTCAAGTGATATTTATGTTTTTTCAAAATCCCACTGATCTCTTTTCCTCTCTCTGTGTCTGTCGCTTGCTTTTTTTTTTGTTGGCTGGGTATATTTCCCAGATTTCGGGGTTTCGAATAGTTTTCAATTCATGGCAGATTGCAAAATGATGGTAGGAATTACAGTTTTATGAACCAGAATCACCCAAATGCTAATTAGTTTCTTTGAGAATTGTCCATCTAAAAGTTTCGCTAACGAACTTGGATTTTGAATCATGTCAAAACAGGGAATAATTAGACTAGAAACTGTAACAACTTGGTGTATTCAAGGAGTCCATTTTGCTCAATCTACTTGATACCATCGTGTCTTTCTTAACAGAAGTAAAATAATAAAACACACAACATTATTTTCCTCTCTCACTGAAACCCCCTAATGCTCCATTTGGTGGCCAACAAGGTCGAGGACAGGAGAAGAAATTTTATTTTATATATACACACATCTATATTGCTACAATTTCTGAATTAACAATTTAAAATTTTATCGCAGCCATCCAATTTCTGAGAATCGTTAAATCCCAAGTTTCATTTCTTTTCCCAGTAATAATCAAACAGTTATTTGTAACTTCCAACGGGTTTTAAACGACTGGGGAAACAATTACTCATACTTCTCCAGCTAGTGAGTTCTTAATTAACCAAATCAAGTGGGTTGTCCTTGCAGGTATGATTGGCTGGCAAAGAAGAATCTACGAGCTGGATATTTTTTATGGGCAATGCTTGCTTATGGATTAGGTAAGAAATAATATATGTTAAAGATTACTACAAGGATATCCAGAATTCCATTCTTAATTTTTTGATTAGTAAAATAAAATGCATTAAGAAGCATCAAATGGGGATGCTACCCATATACAAAAGACAAAAGGAGAAGCAACAAAACACCCCATCATGTTTATAAAGTCCAAAAATTGAACTAAATTTTTACCAACTCTCCTAGTAAGCCAATTCGATCATTATAAAGTCCGAGAAGTCTATCATTTATTAACAAACTGAAAGCAGGTGACAAGGGAGAAAGAACATTAGTGTAACTGCTATTGTGTTATTGCCGTGTTCTTTCTATATTGAAATTTTGTATGCCACGGCACTTAAGTTGTCATTTATATGAAATATATGGCAGGTCTTCTTATTACCTATGTGGCACTGAATCTGATGGATGGTCATGGCCAACCGGCATTGCTATATATCGTCCCATTCACATTAGGTAATTCTCATCAACAGGAAGCCGAGAGAAACCTTCTTGGATGCAAAATAGCTGTATATTACCTGATCAAATTATTTCACACATGTATGCAGGGACCTTATTGACACTGGGTTGGAAGAACGGTGATCTGAAGATTCTGTGGACGAGAGGGGAACCCGAAAGGATTTGCCCTCATGTCCAACTCCAACCCACTCAAGAATCTAACCAAGAGAAATGAAACATCTTCTTCTTGTAATTGTATTATGTAGCAAGTGTAGTATGTTGTAGATCATCAGTGTTCTGGTAAACAACCAGCCCCTACTGCTCTTTTCAGGATGAATGATCAACTTAAGAGCAGTCTCAACATGCAAGTGTTTCATCATTTGGTCCCTGATAAAATTCTCATCATGTCTGATGTTTTCTCTGCCCTTTGATTCATGGCTCTTGACTTAGAAAATGCTTCCAGATGTCTATGATGAAACCCCGTAGATGCTATTTTCTCTATGGATCATGGTTAAGGCCTCACAGGGACATTATTTTATCCGCATGTTTTTAAGATGAGAGTGCCTTTTTTTGCCTCTAGACTATCAAAAAATTAAGATTACTTAGAACTGATTTTGGGATTCGTGTTTTATGATGTCTAGAATGCTCTGATCTTTTCAATGACAGGGACAATGTGATATGACAATCTTGCATATAGAATTGCATGTATCCTTGTGCTTATCCGGATATACCTTTGCAACCAAACAGCATAATTGGACTTCCTCTGCAGCCAAACAGGGTTACTTGTATGCTCCTGGAGCCAAACATGCCAATGCCAAGATTAAGCCATCAACTAATATTCAACCGTGAAAGAAAAGCCAGGACATAATAATATTCCCAATAAAGGTGCTCCCTAATCTCTTATTATCTTTAATCATTCACATCAGGGGAAATAAATCTGGTGATACTGAAACATTTCCCACTTCATGGAACCTGGTTTCCCAATGTAGTGATGCACCAGACAGTCAACAATACCTTTTGGGAATGCCACGCAATAGGCCGTTTGAAACTTGGAGGATTCTACTAGAAAAGGAAAAGGAAAAGTTAAAAAAAAAAGTAAAGGGAAAAAAAGTCACTCTCTCTCCTTTCTTTTTATTTTTTTTATTTGTTTTAGAAAACCAAAATGAAATGTAAAATACTTCTTCTCTTTCCGAACAGGCTGTCAAAAAATTATGAAAATAGGCTAGAAAACTGGGTTATCCTTTAGGGCAGTCCTTGGCTTCAAGAAAGGTAAAAGGACAAAAGTGCCCTCGTTGTGTTTGATTTGAAAGGTAATTTTTATCATTTCACATATTTTTGTCCCCCGAGTTTTTATGACAACCTGTCATATTTTTCGTGGCACCTATTTTTGTTGCCTATTATTTTTGGTGGCGTTGCTCAGCATCTCACAAAAATCTGTAGATTTCGTAATTAGGTCATGGTGTTTGATCCAACCCACAGATGATCTCTACCTTTTGTGAGAGAAGAAGCAACGTTACGTGCTACAAGAGCTCTGAATAATTTCTTTAGGGCATTGCATCAAGAGGGGTTTGATGGGAGGGTGTAACGGAGGAGAATCTCCTATTTTATAGGAATGTAAATTTGGTCCGAGCTTGACTTGGATCTAGCTCGGCCTAAGCTCGAGTACTCTATGAACGGGCTTGGGTTCCCTTTCTAAAAGTCCGGCCCGCAAGCTCAAGCCCAAGCTGGACTCGAGAGCCCGAGCTCCAGCCCAAGCCCAAGCTCTTGAAACCCTCTCCCCCCTTTTCCTTTCAAATTTAATTTAATTTATTTTTTAAATACTCTCCACCTATACTCGTGACCCCTCCTTTTTAAATTTATTTTTTTAAACACGTTTATTAATTTTATAAATGTAATTGTATGAATAATTTATCTTAGTTAGTAATTCTTATTAGTTATATATAATAATAAATATAAGTGTAAAGTTGTTTTACATAAGTTCAAAGAAATTGAATATATATAAGCTTACAAATAAATTTCTAATTCATAAAACAATAGCGTATAATTTATTATAACTAAATTTATTAGTTTTAAAAATATAATACTACCAAAAAAAAATTAAGTCAAAGTTCGAGGCCCTAGGCCTAAGCCCGCGGCCTAAACCCAAGCCCGTGCTTAAGGCCATGGGTTGAGCTTGGATCTTCTCCTTCATATTTTAACCAGAATCAAATCAAAAAATAACAAAAACCCTCAAAACCCGACTCAAATCCGGTGAACCACGACCCGAGTCGAGCCGGGCCAGACTGGGCGGCTCGACCCTACTATTTTAGGACTCTTTTGTTGTTTGTATTCTACAAGAAGTCCCGATTAACATCCCTACTATTTTAGGACCTTTTTGTTGTTTGTATTCTACAAGAAGTTTTGGGTGTTTTTTTTTTTTTTTTCTTTTTTTGTATCCTGCACAAGTCACAATGGTTGGCAGTGGGGCCAAAGCCTGCAGGCGGGCCTAAAGGCTGCACGTGATAGGAGGCACAATACCAAGTGGGCATCCCCATGGATCCGAGTTGTCTAGCATGATTGGCTCCCCCTTTCATATATAAAGAAACAGCATTACCAGCGAAGGCTGATTAGGCCCACAATATTCCAAAACAAAAATATTAGGAAGAAAGAAGGGGGCATGTGATGATGGATCCCACTTCTCTTTCTTTCTTCGTTAATCCAATCATGCTAGGTAACGACAATGATTTTTTTTTTTTTTTCTAAAGGGCAAAACTCAAAAAAGGGTGGCCAAATTCATGTGTATTGCATTTGATCCCATGAAATTGTAAGTCTCTTGTATGGGATTTAAGAGAAATGGTATGATGGTGAATTTCTTGCTTGTGGTTGGAAAAACCTTCTCAAATAAGTAACTCAGACCAACCAACTTCACAATTTATTCAACTATGAAAGCTAGTTTAGATCAACTTATGTGCGCATAGGACAACCTAATGGTCAGATCAACTTATGAGCGCACCCCCTTGTTTTGTTATTGTTTCGGTTTTGGTTTTTATTTTATATTTTCATTTTCTAAAATTCTTACATAATGAGTTTAGCAGATTGGTCTTGAAAATTACTTTTCTTGAATCGTGCTTAGTAAACCGATTTCGCAGTAATCAAGAAAAATTTCAGAAAAATTCAGTTTTAAGAATTAATAAAAAAGTATTTTTTGAGTTTTTGAATCCTTTTTCATTCAAAAATAAAAAAAAAAAAGAAAATTATGGTATTTTCAATAGTGTCATTGTTTGGTTTAGAGAATCTCAAAAAAATCAATTTTTTTGTTTTTGTTTCCGTGAACACAAAAAACATAATCAAAACTAGAATGAATGAAATAAAAAAGATAGAAAAATGAAGGTATTTTCAATGGTCTTATTTTTTTGGTTTCAAGAATCCAAAAAAAAAAGGTTCTCAATTTTTTTATTTTCGTGAACACAAAAAACATAACTAAAACCATAACCAAACTGGGCCGCTCATCATTCGAGTTCGAGCCCCGCAGCTCATTTTTGGGATTTCGGCTTGCCCCATTTGGTAACTTTTATTGATTTAAAAAAAAAACAAAAAATAACATTTGTTTAAATTTTTTTAATTGTTTATAAAATTTGAAAAAAAAAACTAAAAACACTAAAATATTTGTGTTATCTGTTACTAAAAAATTTGTCTAGTATTATTGTGTCAATTACTAGATCACAAAAAATACACACAAAAAAATAAAAATTTACAGCGTTAAATTAGATTTTTTTTTTTTTTACATTTTATGGATTATTAGTTATGCTTTTGATATTTTAATTAATAACAAAAGAAAACTAATAACAAATTATAAACTACTTGGAGTAATTCAATTTTATAAACTGACGCAAAGGAGCACAAATCCCACAAGGCCACAGAATAATGGTTTGTGCTTGTAGCATTTAAGGGCAATTAAGTAATCTTATATCATGCTTTTTGGCCTTTAACCTTCCACATTTTTCTATTGGATTCTTTACTCTTGTTTCTTTTTCAGAATTACACACGTGTCAGTAGTTGGTTGGGACTGAAATTCGGGAAGGTGAGATTGTTCCTATGTCCTGATCAGCCATCGTTAGGTTATTTATTTTTTCTTTGATTACCTCATGAAGTGGACCCCTACTATCATTTCACTACGATGCGATAAGGTTTGGTTGCTGTAATTTCAGCTCCGTTGATCACACAGTCACTTTCCCAACGGTCACAAAACGGCTACTTTTTATCAGCCATTCGACTTTGTTTGGCATCTTTTCTATCTTGTGGCTGTGATTTTCCCAACCAGCTGGCTAGAGACACAAGTGAAAATGGTGAAACTATGGCTAACCAAGTAGTAAACTGTGGCTAACCTCATTTGCTTGAAGAACTGAAAGACTATGGCTATGCTTCCCTGTATACAGTGAACATGAGATAGTTCAAAGAAAGGAAAGAAAAGTGAAAGGTCTCCAATCAGATTTGTCCACACCAACTAAGTTTTATAAGGAGGGGATCAAACTGAGCTCAATATAGTGTTATCTATAATGTTGAAAAATATTGTGGGTTTAAAATCAAAATTGTTCTATATATTTAGAGCTTCAGCCACATACGATCACCACTCTTTTTCATATTTCCTTGGTTGGCCATACATGATTAAGGTGAATCGGATGGCCCAGAACAGCCAATCAAAACTCTTATCTAATTAAAAACTGAATAATGGTGACACCCTGTAGAAGATAAGGAACAAACAACAAACCAATTCAGTGCCTGTCAACATCCCCTCTGCACTCGTTCCAGAACATACTCTCTCTCTCCCTGTCAGATCCTAATCCTCCCCTTCAGCACAGTGCTTAACAATTTTTAATAAAGTTAATTTAAAGTATTAAATCAGAGCAATAAAGAAAATTAAAGCAATACCCATTTTTTCTTTTCAGCAAAATAATGACTTCTCACCTATAAAAAAACACAAACCCTATTCCTTCTCACAACTTTCACAAGTTTGCTTCTGAGTTCAGAGTATTCTCAGTCTGAGAGAGAGCTTTGTGAGTGACAATGGAGGGTAAGGAAGAGGATGTTAAGCTTGGAGCCAACAAGTTCTCAGAGAGGCAGCCTTTGGGCACAGCTGCTCAGTCAGACAAGGACTACAAGGAGCCACCACCAGCACCCTTGTTTGAGCCTGGGGAGTTGGTATCATGGTCCTTTTACAGGGCTGGGATCGCAGAGTTTATAGCCACCTTCCTGTTCTTGTACATCACCATTTTGACTGTCATGGGTGTGTCTAGGGATTCTAACAAGTGTGCTACTGTGGGTATCCAAGGGATTGCTTGGGCCTTTGGTGGTATGATCTTCGCCCTTGTGTACTGCACTGCTGGTATCTCAGGTTAGTAAGTCGATCTCCTTCCCCTTGGCTTCTCTCTGTATCTTCTTCTTCTTTTTCTTTTGGTGGGTAAGTTTCTTTTTTTTTTTTTTTTTTTGGTCGGGGTGGTTGTGGAGTTTTCTTAGATTTACCGTTTGGTACTCGCTTGTACCTGGAACGCTGATATTTTTCTTATTTTTAGGGTGAATTTATGGGTTTTTCTCAGTTTTGGTTTTTCTGCAGCCTCTGCAGTCGTTGGATCACAATTTTTTCTTTATGTGAAAAAAATTTATAGGTACTTGATAGTTTATGTTCGTGAATCTGTGTATGTGTGTTGTTTGAGCCATATTTGGGTATTAGAGACTCGTATGAGGGAAAAGGTATCATCTTGGTGCTTTTTCTAAGGTCTTTAGTTGGATATCTATGGTCTCTAGTGTGTATGTGTGTTGTTTGAGCTCTATTTGATTATTGGAGACTCATATGAGGGAGAAGGTGTAACCTTGGTGCTTTTTCCAGGCCTTTAGTTGGATGTCTATGGTCTCTAGTTGGATGTGTGTGTTGTTTGAGCCATATTTGAGTATTAGAGACTCATATGACAGAGAAGGTATATTCTTGGTGCTTTTTCCAGGTCTTTTGTTGCATATCTATGGTCTCTAGTTTTGGTTTCTTTTTCTTTCTGAGCTGATCTGAAGGATCGATGAGTGTTTAGCTCCTTAGGTCTATTTTGCTTTATTGTCTTTTTAACTGCCTTCTTTTTTCTTTTTTTTTTTGATTTCTTCTTCTTTGGCATAAGCTGTCCAAACTCCTCTGATCAAACCTTCTTGCTGTAACAGGGGGACATATCAACCCAGCTGTGACCTTTGGTTTGTTTCTGGCAAGGAAGCTCTCCCTAATCAGGGCTATCTTCTACATAGTGATGCAGTGCCTTGGTGCCATCTGTGGTGCTGGTGTTGTCAAAGGGTTCCAGCCTACCCAGTATCAGTTATACAATGGTGGGGCCAATTTTGTGGCACATGGCTACACCAAGGGATCAGGCCTTGGTGCTGAGATTGTTGGCACCTTTGTCCTTGTCTACACCGTCTTCTCTGCTACTGATGCCAAGAGAAGCGCCCGAGACTCACATGTCCCTGTATGTTCTCTCTCTCTCTCTCTCTCTCTCTCTCTCAAAAATAAATTTGCTTGATTTGGGTTCTCTCTTACTTGGATTTAATTTTAGTGGATCTGTCTTGTATATATTTGCTTGATCTCTCTCTCTCTCTCTCTCTCTCTCTCTCTCTCTCTCTCTCTCTCTCTCTCTCTAATAAATTTGATTGATGTTTCTGTATTATTTAGTTCTTTTATCAAGTTGATTAATAAGTTTGATTGATATTTGTGTATTATTTAGTTCTTCTATCAAGTTGATTTGGTGTTTGTGTCTTACCTATTTATGTAAAGTAGGTTGTGCTCTGAGCTGCTTCAGAAACTGCTCTATTTCTGAGTCATGGTCTTGGTAGGAGCTGGCTTTCATTCAATCACTGATTTTGATGCTTGCATCTGATATGCTTGATTATGTGAGCTTATGATGTGCTTTTAGGTCGTGTGGCTTTGTGGGTGTGGCATCCACAATAAATACCAGTTCTTAACTTTGTTGCCTACAAATAAATTAGAAGCACTTAATTGGGAATTTTCCATTTCACTTTCTCCTCGTGTGGATCTGTGTGTGTCTGTAAGTGAGAGAATATGATAAACAAATTTGTTATGTGTCTCCCTTAATTATGATTGACCCGAGTAGGAAGGTGGTAGGCAACTATTTAAAATGGATTGGTTATGCTATCTCTTCAAAGCTTTTGCTTTGATAGGAATGTAATTATTTATTCCACCATAAAATATAGAAAAATATAAAAAAAATCAGTAGTGGCGTGGAATAAGTGTAAGAAAGGTATTGTAGAGGTTTGTGGGGTTGGAGAGGTGGTGAGTTTGGGCGTGATTGTGATTGTAGAGCTTTGTGAGAGCGGAGGTTTGTGAGAGCGGAACAAACTATTACAGGTACAGAGGTGGAGTGGGTAAATGAAATTACATAAGATATAGAAAAATATGAGAAAATCAGTAGTGGTGGGGAATAAGTGTAAGAGAGGTATTGTAGAGGTTTGTTTTTTTTTTTTTTGGGGGGGGGGGGGGTGTTTTATTGGGAAAATATTTGATGCTTCGTGGGCCACTATAGTCCATTGTTAGGATCAAGACTGTCTTTAGATTTTTTTTTTTTTAAATTTTAAGACGTGCCTTAGTCCTAACAATGAACTATTATGTTTTGTTAAAAACTTAAATTGTTTTTTTTCCCATTTAGTCCTATCGGTGTTCATTGGTAAACCATGAGCTACGCTATTTTTCCACTGCATATAGTGGGGGAATTATATATTTATCCATAATAAAAATATTGAAATTCTTAGGTACAACTTGGTTGCCAATTTGGTAATTCACAATATGCAGGTTCCTGCTGCATAGATGTGGGTGCACAATTAAGCACATTTTTACTTGTAGGGAACAAGTGTGCAGAGATCATGGCTAATCTTTGAGCTAATTAAACTGAATCTAGATCTGCTAGATGACCCACCTGAACAATTTAGGGCCTTTCTGATAGCAGTCATGGTGGAAACAACTTTTATAAGGGGTTGATTAATACCTGTTTTGGTTCTTGTTTTTTCTTTTATTTTATTTTTCAAATTCCCAAGTAGCCAAAAAAAAAAAAAAAAATGGTAAGATGGCCTCTCTTACCTTATTTCTTAATGTCTCATTCCTCTCCTCTCTTTTGTTAAGAGCGAAAATAGGAAAATTTGAGATCCGATTGAAATGTGCAATAGTTCTCTTTAGTTTCAAGTGATAAACGGTGATTGCTTTGCTAAAGTTTTAGATTAAAAAAAAAAAAAAAAATCAACTGTCACATTATTTCGTGCTTTTGCTAATGTTATAATTTTTTTTCTATTCTTGCAATACAATGCAGATTTTGGCTCCTCTTCCCATTGGGTTCGCGGTGTTCTTGGTTCATTTAGCCACCATCCCTATCACAGGAACTGGCATTAACCCAGCCAGGAGTCTTGGAGCTGCCATCATCTTCAACAGGGACCGTGCATGGGATGACCAAGTAAGTATTATCTTGATTGAGAGAGCTCTCTCTCACACCAGAGATTTTGTATGTTTATGTTACTCGATGGATAGATTAATGTTATTATATTTCTCTGCTTTCAGTGGATCTTTTGGGTTGGACCCTTCATTGGAGCTGCTCTTGCTGCTGCGTACCACCAGATTGTCATCAGAGCCATTCCTTTCAAGTCCAGGGCCTAATTATAAGCCTGTCTTTGAGTCTCGCCTTGTCTCATCACCCCCGTGTCTTTTTTCCCCCCCTCGTGTTTTTTCTTTTTTTTTTTTTTTTTTATCTTCATGTGGACTTCTTGTTGAGGTGTGTGCTATGTATGTGTGTGTGTGTACATTATCTGTATTTAAGCTTGTGTCTGCAGCTTAATTATGAATGGAGAATTCTTGAATCGTTTTACCTATAACTCTCTTATTGACCAGCGTTTGTGTTCTACTCCTTTATTTTTTCAGCTCCTCTACAGCCTGTTTGGAACTTGGGGGAGGGAAAAGGGAAACTAATTTTCTTTCTTTGTCTCTTTTATTTCCCTTCTCTCCCCCAAACGGGCTATAGGCTGTTAAGTCACCCGGCTTTGGAAACTCACTCAAGTTTCTTTTCTCAACCATTGGTCATTAAAATCAATTGAAATTCAGGTAGGCCGGTGGTTCACTTTCTCAGCGTCTGCAGCAGCAGCTATTCCCTTTACAGTAACAACTTGGAATTTTTCCCAACTAACGTAATGAGGGTAGTTGGAGCTTGAGGGAGAGAGCCCAAAAAACTCAAAGCTCTGTTTAGTATACAACTTATGTTTGTCTACTATAGATCACTCTTGTGCATCATGAACACTACCGTTATGTTTGGATGCTGTATTTGTTGGGGGAGAGAGAAAAGAAAAAGAAAAAGAAAAAGAAAAATGATATGAAATTATGGCTTATATTGGGTTATGAGAAAAAATCGAGGGTAACAGAATATAAAAAAACAAATGTTTTTATTTATTGGTTATATATTTGATTCTTACAAATATTATTTACCTAAATTTTTATTATTATTTAACTTCTACAAATGTTATTCGTCTAAATCTCTACCTAATATTAATCTTATTCGAACGTACAATGTAATTGAGATACATATGCACATATATATAAACTAATAAGATAAACAAGCCAATTAATTGTTTGAATTTAAATTAACTTTACTAAGTTGTTAGACATCTCCTTATAAATAAGATAAATGAGTTATGTAATCATTTAGATTTACAAATTACTAGAGATTCTTCATTGGTAGTATGAAAATAATTAGAGGAAGAAGAGCTCACAGAAAATGAATGAGAAGATGAAAAATTGTAAGAAGAAAGGATTTTTATTTTTTTTTAAGTTGAACCACTGGTGGAATTTATACTGATGAGTTTTAGTTTTATTTGTAAGTTATTTCAACGATATCTGACACTGTTTTTTTAATTTCTTTCTTGCAATCTATTGTGATTAATATGATTTTTTTTTTTCAGATGAATTTGATTTAAATAAAAACCCGTGAGATTAATTTATCGTTATGACATATGTTTATAATAATGCAATTTTTCTTAAGAGTTTTGTGCATAGCACGGATTTAATGCTAGCAAGTGAGAATTTAAAATCTCACTTTTTTTTTTTTCTTGATAAATTCGAAATCTCAAGATAGCATACAGAAACTCGACTCATATATGGTAGGAAAATCCCACCAAACACACGTACCAAACAAAAAGAGAGAGAGAAGTTGAAATCTCCGAGAAGAGTTCAATCTTTTTCTGCTTCTACTTCCTCTGTTTTTCTCCCCTCTCCTATTAAGAGGAAAGTTATAATTCTATTAATTATCTTAGGATAGAAGACAGTCCTTGGGTTGGGGAATACATTATACCACCATGTCATTGATGACGGTAGGGGTATTACCACCTTGTCATCAGTGATGTATAGGCGAGAATATACAATAGTTATATTAAAATTTATACACACCCCTTAGGGTTTTCACAAATAAAAGAATACCCCTCAAAATTTCTAAAATAGCACTTCTTCCTTGTCAAAGTTGTGATGTCAGAAATCAACAAATTAATCAAAATTACTAATTTTGTTTTCTATTTGTGTTGAAATTCTAATCTCAATCGCTCATTTAATTTAATTCACTCATTAACTTAACCAATTGTAACTTAGTAATTGGTCACCGAGGGTTTGTCGTCCAGCACACCCTATCTCACCCATCCCCAATATTTTAAGCTTAAAATGCATTTTCAGCCATGTCATTAACCAACGGTTAAACGAGGAGGGTTTTTACCTATTGTTATTCGAAATAAGGGGTGTTTCTGTAGTTTTAGAAATCTGTGGGGTTTTGCTATATTGTTGGAAACTTGAGAGGATATTTCTGTAAATTTTAATAAATATACAGTATGGAATTGATATCATGGGCCCCATAACAGGGCTCAAAATGCTAGACCATTCCGATCAGGTGATTGAAGCCCATTTTGGTCTCTGGAATTGCCCTGATCTCATCATCAATCACACGAGAACATCCAACGGCTAAAATCCAAATAGCGGCCTGTTAATCAATCTGATTTAGTAGTCCAACCCCTCGTTGATTGTATACTTGGTGCTTTGTTTTCCCTTCGACAAGAAATAAAGGTCAAGGAACTACTGTGTGACTTTGTTTGGGTCTTTGGCGATCAATCTCAGAGAAAATGTGGATTTTTGGAAGAAAAGGGCCATCTGGGTTCTCAGCCTGTTCTACGGCTGAGGAAGTTACCCAAGGAATTGATGGAACTGGCCTCACTGCCATTGTTACAGGTCTTGTTCTTATATGGGTCTCTTTTGTTTTTCTTCTTTTTATCTCCTCTATTTAATAGCTATATGCATATGTTTAGTTATTCTTTGAAGGGTCTGTTCAAATATCATTCTAACTTATCTTGTTCATTTGATAGTTGTTAATTATGTTCTATTACCTGTTTCTGATTCAAGATACCTGTTTCTGATTCAAGAACACTCAAGGATCAGAAATTACTTAGTGTATCTCCTAATCAGTATGTAAGTATGTTATTGTTGCAGATTGATTACATGGGTAGTAATGATAGAGTTTGGGTTTTCAACTTCAATTTACTAATTCTTGTTATGAATCTGGCACGTGAAAGTGATGAATGGTATAATTTTGTACACTTCTTCAACTGCGTTGTTGTGACAATTGGTTGTTGTAGATGGGGTTTCGATATTTACATCCATAACTATCGTTTTGTTCAGTTCTGTGAATGATTGTAATTACTATAGCTAAAGTGGGTAGCAGTTTGATTTGTGTTTATCTGATAGTGATTGGTGACCTGATTTGGTCCAGTGTTGTCATTTTTGGAGGATATTTTTGTAGTCTCTTCCATTGTATTTATCAACTGATAGGCTCACAAGAGTGTGTTGAACTTGGACGATAGCTAATTTCCATCTTTCTCCTTCTGGGGGTCCCTATTGAGGCTTCACGTGTTCTTCATTATGGGATAGAACTTAAAATTTCCATGACAGGTTTAATCTGGAATGTATTGGTAGTTTAATTTTTGGTTAACCTGTCAAGGTCTTTCAAGTGTATTTTGGTTGTAGCAGTTATGGTCTTTCTTTGCCTTTTCCCAGTTCATATATTTCTGAACATTATATTTCAAAAGTATTTTTGGGTTTGTTGTTAATCATGATAACCACATGTTGGCAAGCCTAGAATAATTTCTTTGATATTGACTTCAGAACAAAGTGAAATTTGGCATATTGGATATCTCATTGCTTATATTCTGCGTAATTTCAGGTGCATCAAGCGGTATTGGCACAGAGACCGCACGTGTCCTTGGCTTGCATGGTGTACATGTAGTTATGGCAGTAAGAAATACAGATACTGGTAGAAAAGTCAAGGAAGCTATACTTAAGGAAAACACCAATGCTAAAATTGATGTTATGGAGTTAGATCTCAGCTCGATGGCATCTGTAAGGAAATTTGCCTCAGAATACAAGTCCTCAGGTCTTCCTTTGAACCTCCTCATGTAAGAAAACTTGAATGAAGCAAATTAAATATACTTCTTATTTAGTGTTAGGATTTTACTTTCCTCGTTAAATGTATGAAATACATAGCATCTTGTGGACCTTTTACCATCTTAATTTGAAACTTAACGAGGCCTGAAATATTTTCTTTGTTGTTGGAAGTAACAATGCAGGGGTTATGGCTCCTCCTTTCATGCTTTCCCAAGACAACATAGAACTGCAGTTTGGAACTAACCATTTAGGTAAGTTAAATAAATCATTTGATGTTTCTTTTGGTTGGGTGCTAGAAAATTGATAAACAGCATGTGTGCTCAGTGTTTACAAACATTGGAACAATGTTTTGAAAACCAGACCGTTGAGCGAACCGGAAAAGAGACTGGGTCACGAGTCACTGGTTCAACTGTTGGGTCAACCGTTATTGACCCGTGATGTCATAATTATGTCATTAATTTCTTTATTAATAGTAATAAAAGATATTTTATTTTCTTACACTAGTTTGATACTTAAATTTTAAAATTTTCAAATTAAAACCTAAAATTTTACCTTAAAAATTAAACTGGCCGGTTCAATAACCGGTTTTAGTGATTGAGTCGCCGTTCAACACGGCTTTTACTGGGCTTGACCGGGTTTTGATCAAAACAGGTTTTGAGGGCTGACCGAACCGTTGCTAGGCCCGGTTCTCAGTTTTTCCAGTTCAACCGGCAGGTCCAGTCCGAGTTTCAAAACAGGGCATTGGAAGATTCAGTTACGGCAATAGTCAATTTTCTATAATTTTTCTATGGAAACTAGGAGAAGTGAATTTTGAAGCTAGATCCATTGCAACCATTGTTATTGATTAGATAAAACGGTGACCAAATGTTAGTTTTTACTAGTTCATCAAGGTTGAATGATCTTATCTTTATGGAAGCAGAAGATTCTAATTCCAGGAAAGTCAGGGATGCTGGAATAGTGACACTATGTTAATTTAACTTTAAAGGCTTCCTTGATCTCTGCTAAGCTCTTGACATGGAAGAAGATCCTCTATCTTCTTTCTTTCCATGTCCAACATTGACTATCAAAATGATGTGTTCTGAGGATATTTCTGTTGTCCTCTAAAGCCTTCAAATAATGATTACCTGCTAGCCTCCAGAATTACTGAAGATGTAACTTCCAAATGACATGAATTTTGTTTTTTTTATCTTTTTCCTTTGTTTGGTTTTGGTTTTGGTTTCGGTTTCGGCTTCGGTTTTTAGGTCTAATATCAATAAATATGGTTGGAGTTCTATGATTCTATCAATTGACCTGCCCTAGAAAATAAAAATAGCCTACTTCTTCTCTTCCAAATTTTGCTGCATAGTTTGTTATTTTCGTTTCATAATGTTTTTCTCAAATTGGAAATTTCCAACAATTCTTTTTTTGCATTTGTGAGGGTAATTTTCTGAAAGCTCCTTCCCCCGTATGCTCTGGTCTCTTGAAATATTTTTATTTTCTCAGGTCCCATGTTATATACACTACTCGCATCAAAATGCATAAAGCATACTATGCATGTATAAGAGATTATGTTAGCTTTTTGCAGGTCATTTTCTTTTGACAAATCTTTTGTTGGAGACCATGACAAACACAGCACGTGAAAGCTGCAAAGAAGGAAGGATTGTTAATGTCTCATCAGAAGGTCATCGGTTTGTGTACCGCGAAGGAATTCGATTTGATAAAATCAATGATGAATCTAGGTAATCAGTAACAGCATCTTTTTTGTACCATTTCAGTTTTACCTACTTACTACTGGTCTTTGATTCTGTGTAGTAATGTTTTGTTTTTTCTTTCATATTTATCAAAATGAAGTAGTATGTTTTGTTTTTAAAAATATTGAGGTGCTTATTAAATTTCATAAAGTCCACTCAGAAATTAATTTCCTTGTTTTACTTCTGTACTTTTCAGTTACAAAAGCTTATATGCTTATGGACAATCAAAGCTTGCTAACATATTGCATGCTAATGAGCTGGCAAAGCGCTTAAAGGTAATCAATATATTCTTGGTGCTCAACTATCCAAAAATATTAAGATAGTTATTTTTTTTAATCTCAAATCATACTTCTTTTAAGGTCTTGTTATGAACAGATAATTAGGTTTTGTTCTTAGAAACCAGCCTAGTACCTAAAGGCATTGGTGCTTGTTGCCCTTAGGACATGGTCTGTGCCAGTGCCTGCAAAGCCTTGCTGGAGGCACTATGTCCTCTAACTAGGGGAAGTGTTGAATTAGCAACTCCACTGCTTTCGACACAGGTTTTCTTCACTGCTAAGGGGCAGCAGTTTTTTAAGAGAGATCATGCAGTTCTGCAAATGCCAATCTAATAGGGTATTTCATTACATAACTTATTTAAAACATGCTCTTTCAGTCTTTCTATGTTCACACACATTTTGGTCTGCATATCTGAGATTTTCCACTTAAGCAACTTCTGAGGACTTTGGGTTTTGAAATGAGAACAAAAAAAGTACATTGCTTTGGCCATGATACACTAATTTGTAGAAATTATCCACTGAAGAAAAGATGAGAACCCTACCCTTTACTTAATTAGATCCATTTTTTGTTTTTTTTTATTTAAACACTTTAAATGACTTCTATTTAATGAGAAATAATGACTTTGTTGGATCACAACATATTCCTTCTGTCTCCCTTGGGTGCGTGCTATGAGATTCACCAAGGCTCACTAATTCGTAATTGCACTTAAGGGCAACCTTGTTTGAATGGGGTACCATTCGGAGTGATTTGCTGGTTCAGAAGGACAATAGCCAGAGGCTTCAAAACTATGTGAACTTAGTAACTATTAGAAGTAGAGATGATTACTTTGTACAACCTTGCTTTATTTATAAGAGTAAATAGTTATGTCATCTTTTGGCGATGAATTATCTACAATTTAACCATAGAGTTCATTTAAGGTTGTAACTCATTCATGAAATGTACAGTCTGTTGGTTATGAGAACAGCCACCTGTACCTTTGCTTGATTCTTGAATTATTTCCATGATAATATGATGGGGGGAATATAATATTGGCATGTTGGGTTATTTTTGTATAATTAACCAGGAAGAAGGACTGGAGATTACTGCTAATTCGCTTCACCCTGGAGCCATTGCCACCAATCTTCTGCGTCACCACGGCTTTATTGATGGTAGACCTCTGGGCCGTTGACCTTTATATATCTATGTTCTTAAAGTATATTTATACATATTCAGATTTGTTGGATTGGTTGTGATTCAATTCCATAAAAAGCAAAGCTGCAGAGATGCTTCATTTGTTTAGGAATCAGGATCATATGAGGCTTTCTATTTATGTCAGTAATAAAACCTTGGTTATACACTTTTCTGTGTTTCTGGTTGTAATAGTAATTAGTCCCCCTTTCTCCTAGCAAAGCTATCAGAACTATGTGAAGTCAGGTCTGTGGGAACTGGGAAGGATTCAATTAGGTCAGTTCACCAGACTTCATGTTACTTCTAGAGAGAATATAAGCATTAGGCATTAGCTATAGTTATAAGAGAGTATACTAATGTTCAAGGGATGATTTCTGAGAATTGACGGTAAAGCATCAAATAAATGCAATGAACAAAAAACTAGCAGTAAATGTAAATTATTTTTTTCCTGAAAAAATTATCTGCTCTTAGGATTATGTAGACGTTACCATTCATAGTGAAGTAGCCCTCTTTTTTATGTCTGAGTGCATTATTTTATCTATCAAAGTCCTTTGTCTGTAGCTCAGGTCAGTCCCCAATGGTCTGCTTTGATCTTCCCGAACAGTTCTGGTCCACATCAGGGGCTCTGGAAGGGTTCTGTTCATGAAATCATGCTTACAAACAAGTTTGAATTTGATAGGTGGTCGTCAAAATAAGCCATGGATAGTTCAAACATAATTGGCTCCTAAGTTTAGTACTTTAATAAATGTATTTAAACTTTTTTGGACTGATGTTTAATGCTTTGGTTCCTGTCTGGTTGCAGGCTTAGTTAATATGGTCGGTAAATATGTGCTGAAAAACGTTCAACAGGTTTGTTCTCTGTTTTTTTAATGTAAGATGCACAATCAAGATTTCTTTGACACAATAGTATATGTTCACTTGAACAAACACACTCAACTTTGTAAGTATAATCTATAAATCTACGACACAGTTTGCTAATTAATTTTGTTGGGTTGTGGTTCTAGGGAGCGGCAACTACATGTTACGTGGCATTGCATCCGCAAGTTAAGGGGGTAAGCGGGGAGTATTTTTCAGACAGTAACATTGCCAAACCGAGCGCTCTGGCTAAAGATGCAGAACTGGCGAAGAAGTTGTGGGATTTCAGCGTGAGCTTGGCGGATCCTAAGTGATGGCTTTGTTGAGTTTATTTGCAGAATGCCCTTAGTCCTCGAATTTAAGGTTATGAGACACGAGTCTGTGACATAGTTTGAATAACTGGAATTTTCATAGCCTTTTATGTTGTGAGGTTTGAACAATACACACAATATCTAGGTGTTTCGATGTCAGTAAATGCTGTAATCTTCCCTCACAGTCAACACCATAGACATGATGCTGATTGGAAGCCTGAATTATTAGTTTCTCGTTGAGACATTGGATTTACAGTCTATAACGAAAGATTGGGCTTTTATTTTTTTTTTATCCGGAAACCTGAGACCTTCTTGGGCCGAATGAAATATTTGCGAGTTCAAAATTTTCATTCGGCCCAAAAAAGGCCTAACCAGCTTGCTAAGCCCTCTAGTTCAGAATTCAGTGTAGTTGTTAAAAACCCAACTGCATAGGGATGCCCTTTTCGAAGGTTCGACCCATGGTCATTTCTCAAGTCTCTCTCCAATTCGGCCCACTAACGTAGACCTCACAGTAGCCAGTGGAAGCCCTCTCAGCCCTCCAATCAAAGCCCAAAAATACAACTGGACACGCCCCGTAGTTATCCTGATTCGAAAACGTCTGGACACCACACATACCACGTCACACTTACGCCAGGTCTGGATACTCTTGAACCTAAGTGGAAATTGAGTTAGCCAATGGATGCTCACCATGTGTCCTAAAACAAAACCCCACCCCTACCACTATTGAGTATTGAATAGCCTCCACTGTGATACAACAAACAGGAATTCAAGAGATGCTGGAAATTAACGTTGATGAGACTTCAAATCCGAGTATGGTAATGACTTAGATAAAAACATTTGGCAGAATAGTCCATAATGTTCATCAACCTGAGCTACCATAAAACCCAAAGCGACAGATTGTAAAGAATATGCCAACACAACAAAATCTGGGCCCTAGTACATCACTACCCACAACATTCTGTACATCCGTTTCCCTTCCACACTTTTATGCCCACCAATAAAAAAAAAAAAAGCACTGAAGATGACAATGGAGTCCAAACGCTCCAAGGTGCTCGTCTTCCATCCTCATGTATATGATGAAACTAAGAAATGTACAGTTCCTTTTACACTTGCGTCGATTTGTTCTTTCACTGTAATGAACTGCTCCCCCCAGAGAGCATTATCTTTCTGTGAAAACAAAATTTTCTGTTACCCAGGTCAACTTTGTATATCACCAAGCTATTAGAGTCGTTACAAAAAACAATATGGTAAGAAGTTCAACACAAGTACAGCAATATTACTTACCATGGGAGTTGACCATGAAAACACCAAGGCCATGATGGATAATCTCTCTCCCCTTCCCTTTCGGCTTCTAAAAGATATAAATTGACTTTATAGATTTATCTTCTTTGGATTTCCGATAGTACACATTTGTTGGTTGCATGTGCCTGAGAGCCAGCTCTGATCAGGTGGTTGACAGTGCAAATCAGATTCCATTGGTGCGGCCAAGGATCGGAGAACCTGGATTAAGGTCCAACAATGGGTTCAACTTGACATGATCCCTCAGCTGCTGGGAAACACGATCTGCCGACACCGACTGTCCGTCATATAGTTCCCTCGAGTCCCCTTGGAAAGGCCGGCCAAACTGATTTCCAGAAAAGCCATTTTCAGATGAACCTATTTCCCAGAAAACAGGAGAGGCTTGTGGCATTCCTCGGAATAGGTCAGGCTTAAGGTCTTGATAGGGGGTGCTGACATTAGAGTAGAGACTGTTTTGGGACCTTGGACTCATTCCCATGCCTTCAAGCAAGTAGGTTGGCTGTGTCGGGTGATGAAATGGAATGGCACCACTGCCCCCGGTGAGAGGTGTAGACGAGCCAGATGTGGTCCGAGGGCTAGAAATAGGCGAGGGGGACATCCTTCCACTCATATGTCGGGGTGATCGTGAATGTAGAAGAGGGCTCCCAATGGGAGAAACTGGGCATGATATGTTCCTTGGCATACGGGCATCACTGGAAATCAAAAAAAATGAAGTAATAAGAAAATCCATCATAATAGCTTCATACCAGATTACAACAACAATACACTATTTTTCCGGAAGCGCACACATTCGATCATACATCAATAAATTGCTTGCTGACACTTAGAACAACCTGAGGAAAGTTAGCTTAGGCAATCAGCAGTGTGAAAGCTTACCCTTCTGCACAAACTTTTTCCCCGGACTAGTAAGAATATTATGTAAAATATAACAGTTCACATCCAACAATAACACAACGAAGAGAGTAGTATCATAGCCAGAGAAGTTTAATTTGACATAACCTTAACGGTTATCAATTTTGCAACTTGTGAGGTAAGCCAACTTATGATGACATAATGACCACTAGTAAGGTATATTCACATTGATTTAAGAGAAGTTTTTTAAAAAATTACAACAATATAATGAAAAACCAAAATGCACAACTCAAATGACATCATCAACCCCTAGGGTGATGGATAGCCATTCTGTCTGAGTCCAAGCATGAAACATTTTTGGCCACAGAACTTTGATTTGATATAACCTCAATGGTTATCAATCTTGCAACAAGTGAGGTAAGACAACTTATGATGACATAATGACCACTAGTAAGGAATATTCACATTGATTTAAGAGACAAGTTTTCTAAGAAATTACAATATAAAGAAAACAAAACCACAAAAGTCAAATGACATCAATACAAAGGAACCAAAATGAATGGAGACACGATTAATTCAATACATGCACACACAGACCTGAACCCTGAACTAGTTTTCAAACCCCTAGGGTGATGATGGATAGCCATTCTGCCGGAGTCCAAGCATGAAATGTTTTTGGCATGTCCAACGCCCTGAAAACATCGATCAACAATCAACACAAGGCAAGTCACAAAAGCTTCAAAGATAACAGAAATTAAATGAAAACAATCAATTCATTAAAGATCAATAGGATGACACCAGCAACCAACAACAAAATATATATGATACAATTTCCCAGTATCAATTTACTTAGAATTTTCATTTATTCAAACTAATATATATGACAGGGGGCCACTGCTTGGTGCAACTACCAAACATGAGAATACAGATTTTAGTATGAGAAAGGCCACTTTGTGCAAATAGTGCCAAAAGGTGAGGTCCGAATCCAGTCCATCCCTTTCAGCACCCCACATTGGTATGACCAAAACTACATGATGACTGGTTTTTATATATTAGGGATCAATACTGATAAACAAGTTTGGGCCCAACATGGGACAATAGGTTATCCAAGCCTACAAGGGAAGAGCATCATTCCACAGAACGTTAATTCCAAAGTTGGTTATGATAACTGCTTTTAACAAGGCTCCCCAACAAAAAAGCAAAAACAAAAGACCGAGAAAATCTGCCTTCCTTTGATAAGTGTTATCTGCTCTTGTTCTTATATGGTCCCTTGAGTAACTGGTCCCATCCTAAATTCATGTCTGGACATTCCAATAGTTAGAAGGTATTGCATACGAGTAGACAGGAAGGAAGTTATGGACTATGGTTTCAAAGTCAAGATGAACAACTTCTGTAGCTTTTCCGGGTGCCTCCTCCTGGGACAAAAAAAAAATAACTTGTCATACTGTCTTTTTTATTTTTGCAAGTATTTGTCATACTGCCTTGGGAAACAGATTTTTGATGCACTATCTTCATTTTATACGGTACATCCCTGCTCCAAACACCTTATTTCCTCAAGGAACAAGACAGTGCAGGCACAAGTGACAA
Organism: Euryodendron excelsum; assembly: GCA_033060915.1. Classification (NCBI taxonomy): domain Eukaryota; kingdom Viridiplantae; phylum Streptophyta; class Magnoliopsida; order Ericales; family Pentaphylacaceae; genus Euryodendron; species Euryodendron excelsum. Next base: position 2,552,251 of record CM065397.1, on the reverse strand, counting down.
CACCATGACACATTAAACATAAGAAGCTGCTTGGACAGTCAGGTGGCCACCAATCCAATGCAGTGCATTTCAGAGAATGTAAAAAAACGATGGAACCTTGGTCATTATAAAGGACATGCTATGCAACCACATTTGCAGATGCATTAACAAGCATGACAACAAAGCAAGAAACTCAAACTGTTGCTCCCTTTCCATTTTACTTAAGGTATAGTGAATATGCAGATAATTACCATACAACAAACATGACAAAATATACTTCATGTACTTGAAGACAAAAAGTTGTGACTCATGCACTGGAAGACATAAAAGCTACTTATGAAGTACCCTCACAATCAATACTCTGTCAATATGTTTAATATGTTTAGCCTTTTTACTTTTGAAAATAAGAGTGTGTCGGAAGCAATAACAAGTCCTTTTCCTTTTGGGCCTGAGAATGCAATGAACAGTTTGCATGAATATAACTAAAGGCAGGGGCAGAAGCTGCAAAGAAAGTAGAGAATAGCATGGACACAGAAAGGAAAGGCCACTCATACCAGAGATCTCACTGCATTTGTAACTGCAGCCGGTGGTTCTGGAGGTCCAGAATTTAGAATGAGTCTCTCCAAACGTGCAGCATTTTTAACAAAAGAGTGCTCCAAAAGCTGAGCAGCTGTAGGACGGTGTAAAGGATTGCGCTGTAAACACTGCCTCACAAAGTCCTTACCCTCATCTGAGAGATGATCTGGGATTGCAGGAAGTTCCTTGCTGTTTCCAATCTTAAACATAGCAGCAACCTTTTGAAGAAGCACATAAAATAATAAAAGAGAGAAATAAGGGTCATGCAATCACATATTTTAGCATAAAAGAGCTCTCAGTAAGATATATAGTCAGCTATATGATTCTAAACATTCCAAGCGTGCAATAAAAAATATCATTTCTTTATAATTTTTAGCCTTTGAATTCAAATCCGCTAACCCCTTCATACTGGCTCCAAGGTGGTTTTCCTGTAGCCATCTCCAGAACCGTGCACCCAAGGCTCCATATATCCACAGCAAGATTGCAGCCAGGTGAATTCTTTATAACCTGACCAAGCAATACAACTAAGAGATATTACTTGAAAGCTTTGTCAAGAACAGCGAGACAAATGATTGACTATTTAACCATGCTAACCTCAGGTGCCATCCAGTAAGGGCTTCCCTTGAAAGATAGTGGACAGGACTGTCCTGCAATCTGCAAGATATTTTGGTTAAATAACATGAAAACATGCAGTTCCGTTAATGATGTGCATAAATTGTTCAGATTTGATACGGACGAGGTTACCAGAAGTACACCTATTTCACTAGGTGAAAAATTTAAGAGAAGAAAGAAAATAATATTCCTCAGGAGCCCACCCACACACACCATGAGAGGGTCCTGAACCAATAGCTCCCAAGTCATTCCCCCCCACACCCCCCCCCCCCCCCCCCACCTTCTCTCTCTCTCTCTCTCCCCTCTCCTCCTCTTCTCTTGCTTTATGTTCCCCCAAGAAGATTATCTCTTTATATTTTTTTCTCAATTGGCAGAAGTGACATTCATGGAACACCTTTTCATAGATTACGTTCACATCAATGTTAGAATCCACTTGTAATCAATGTTAGAATCCAATCTGCAACCGTCATATCAAAGAAAACTGTTGCTACAAAAGTAGCATATGATGTCCATTATGCAAACATAAATTCAAACAGCATCAGTTGACCATACCTACCACTCCATTTACTTCATATAGGAAGGAAGGTTGCTTTGATCTTTCTCCTTGCAAAGGTGTAATTTCATTTACCAAACTTGTCTTTGCTACTCATAGATCTATGTTATATGGACTAGCGTATGAATGTGGGTTGGGGGGCATGTGTCTAACTGTTGGATTCATCTGATTTCTATGTCCAAAGATATGGGGACACGGAAAACTATTTATATTTAATAATATATATTTTTAATTTCATAACATAAAATAATGTTTACAGGGTGCTATAGTCCATTTCATGCGTAATATCGAAGGCTTATACATATTTATATTGAATTACTAAACATTATTGTTGGGTGAATGTCCAACAATACATGTTGGATACATATCCCATACCCATACCCACCTTATCCAAGTGCCGAATGTTTGACACAGGTACTTCATACATTTTAAAAGAGTGCATAACATAGCATTTTATATAAACTGCAGCAAAGGTTCAGCTTTTCCCCATCTTCTTGCTTGAGGCATTTCCACTTAGCTCTAAATCCAAGTATCTCTCTCTCACACATCATTCTTAACACTCGGGCTTTTCTCTCCTCCATTTACAAGAAGTAGGTCGACTAACCGGACCCCGGTGAGATAGCTTTCTTAAGGATTGGCTGTCCTACTTACCATGCTTTCCATGCCATGTGCTTCCTCCAATACTGGAACTGGGGCTGCCCTATATAGTCAAGCCCGTTCCTCAACAAGCTAATTAAGGGAAGTGGAGGCACATTATGAAACCTGTTTCTCTTCACCTCTCACATATATAAACTTCATTTCCATTTTTTCATTTGGAAAGATGTCTACCAAGCCTCCACCGAGGATGCATTGAGAGTCAAAACCCTAGAAACAAAATAGGAGCATCAAGCTTTTTCCCAGATCCTTGCTTTGTAAATCACCAAGCATCAATGGGCCCAACGTACATTGGATTTGCTCCAACGTACAGATAGATCAAGCTCCGATGTACTATGGGTTTGTTCCAATGTACAAATATATCAAGCTCCAGTGTACTATGGGTTTGTTCTATTTGTTTCCCTTTAAAATAAGGCCATCGTATATTACATATTTATGATCTAATATTCAATAATTTCTTCAGGAAGAAACTTGAAAAGTTCCTACTATGTTATTACTTTTTAGAAGAATGACATGTGCTTCTATTTATTTCTGTTTAAACAAATGAGATGTCTTGGCTAATTAGGTCAACTGACACTAAAACTATAGCTAGAAGTCACAGTGTAGGATCAGGAAATGTCAACCATTAAAATAAACAGTTTAGGAACTTGAACACAGATCTCAAGAGCCTAAGTTCGTGAGACTGAATAATTATTTTCCTTCCATTAGTTTTCAAGAGAATTAATGTCTATTATTTCAAAAAATGAAATGATAGTTCATAAGAAGATAAATAGAGTGACGATTATCCACCCTGTAAATGAGCTTCCAAGCCAAGTTTAATGGGGCTTACTTGCACAGCTATTCTTAAAGCACATTCGAGATTGGCTCAGATTCAGTAAACTGTGATGAACCTCAGCTCGCAAGAAGACTCTACTTACTCAGCTGAGCTTAATTTTGGCAGAAACTCAAAACTCAAAAGAACATAGCAGTAAAAGATGCCTTTGCAAAAAAAAGAGTAATTTGTTGAGAATGAAAAGGCAGAATGTTACTACTCATAGGAAGGGGGGAAAAAACAGAAGAAAGGCAGAATGTTACTGGCCACAAATTTAAGAGAACAGAAAGACACTGACATATATAAAATATAAAATATAAAAAGTATGGCAGTCAAGTGCTCTGCACCAGACAAAAAAAATACTGTGCACAAACAAAAAGTGAAGAATAAATTTTTTTATTTATTTGTCAATTTGGGCCCACAAAACCTGTTGTCAACCATCAGAAAAGGCCACCATTCACACTTCACGAAATCCATAACCTGTTTTCTACCGATCAACTCAGCAAGACTTATCAAGCCAACTGAATTCAGCGTACAGTTGACTAAGCTCAGCTCATTCAGTAGATAATCTCATATTAGACTCAAGCTTGGTTTGCCTGCATGGCTGCATTACTAAATAAGCTTCAGTGAGCCAAACTCAAGCCACTCAGTTTTCGGCCCTAGTGCTAGGTATAACATGTATCAGCAAATTGGAGGAAGATGTTTCCACGATTATAACTAGTTCATTTTACTTCTCAGAAAATAATGTGTTTGTTTACAAAATTTGAAGGGAAATTAAGAAGGCATGAACCAACCAAGGCATTGTACTATTTCTTTTGGACCTTTCGGTAAATGAAAGTGGGACAAAATCTAATACCTACTAATTCTATTGCTTAATAAATTTTAATCTCCCAGAACTATTACTATATCAGATGGTTGCCTAAAAGTTTTTTGTCATTTTATGGAACATATATAAAGCTGGCCATACCCAGTACCCACAGCCAGGCAGACAGGAATGGTGTGGTATACCATCAAATTAACCATGAAAAGTAAAATGCTTTCAATTCACATGAATTATAAGATAACTTGCAAATTCTAAGAAAAGTAGATGCTTATCAAAAAAAATTTTTTTGTAACATGCATATACATGCAAAAATTCTCTTTTTACCCATAATAACTATTTTTCAAATTAATCACTGACAAGGATAAAAGTGATTTTGTCTACAATCTATTGAATTTATGGAGTTGTGAAATTTAAAAATTACATTTTGATATGATGGTGTGTCTGATTGACCCAACTGTTAAACCCGATCCTCAGACCAGGTTGATGTCCAAGATGAATCTAGAAACTATGAGATAAAATTTCATTGTTATCATCTTTCCTTGTCCTTCAGAAATCTATCCTCTATCCCAATTATTTATATTTTTTCCCTGACATTCAAGCCTGATTTAACAGTATGTTATTCAATCAACTTCGTGTCTTAACATGTAAAGTATAGCATCTGGAAAAATGTAGAGGAATACTCTTACATGTTTTGCCATCCCAAAATCTGCCAATTTCACACGGCCAGAGGGGTCAACCAGTATATTTGCTCCTTTGATGTCCCTGAACAAAAAAAGTTGGTTATTAGGGACACCTGTTGTGAGATAGATAAAAGCAAATTACCATGCCCATAATATAATAAAATGAGAACAAGAATCAACACTTACTAAACTCACCTATGAACTGTATTGTTAGCATGCAAAAATGCAAGCCCTGACAAAATTTGTTGAGTATAGCTACGAATAGCTATTTCACCCAATGGACCATAGTCTTGAAGAACTTTATGGATGGAACCACCAGATACATACTCCAGGTATATATATAGTTTGTCATCTACCTGTTGAAAGAATATAGAGCCAAAGATAAGAGTTAATACACTGGAACCCTCAAATTCAATTGCCATTTAATGATCCAATAATACTTCATGTGGATGAAACATCAAGTGAAGACACGATTTTGCAGCATAGCATCTTTCTCAAAACCCTAGACGATTGGACAACAATCATAACATATAGATCCTTTGTGATGCAAATCTCAGAGATGATCAGCCCCTTTACATACATCTACGAAAGTTCGCTAATACTACTAAATAATGCAATATAGAGCAATGTCAAGCTTGTAAATACATATATATGTATATATATCTGGTATGTATCATCGTAAACTCTTTTTCTTTTAATAAGTAAATCATCGTTAAACTCTTTAGAATGAAGCATCATAATAATACATAAACATAAGAGAACTGCACCGAAGGGTACAAAAGACTATTGTGTTCAATAAACTATCAGCAGCAAAGATCTTCTAGAATGACCAGGTACCCATTTCTACAAAGCAAATGTGCACAGAAATGTCATTTTACACTACATTGAAGATGAAGAAAAAAACATGATATGCTGAAAGGGCATGCGCATGCACACATAAAGTTACCAAAAACAATAAAAGGAGAAAGTACACCAAAAAGCACAAAAAACGTACTGACTCAGATCCATAATACCGCACTATATTTGGATGCCAAAAGCGACTCAGTAATGCAATTTCCTGTCAAATATCAACCGTCAGTATGAAGTTTTTTGTCTCCAGTAGCAAAACATGGACAACTACAAATCTCAAAATATCATATACAAAGACAGATTTTATTCTTCAAATTGTTAGATTCCAACATATCTACCAAAAAAACACTTACTTGTCCCAGCTGTTGTGCACTTTCCTTTGACTTTGCATCATCTGCAAACAGTGTCACCTCCTTCATTGCACACATCTCACCACTTTCACTACAGACCAGGCAGTACAGTAAAATCAGACATGCAAGAGTATAGACAAAAACCACCACAAAAGAAAAGATCGGACAAAATGTACGAATAAATCTGCAATATGCAATAATAAAAATCCCTTCCAAAGAAAGGAATGTCATAATATCCATATTCAATAAGAGGGTCAAACAAGGAATATACCATTGATTTTGAGGAAAAAAATTAATAATAACTAATAGATAATAGTAACCAAAAAGAAAGAGTGAAACAACAGCTCCTTTGCATACAGACCTATTAAAACCAAGATACACATGTCCAAACGTGCCTCCGCCAAGGAGCCGTCCCTTCCTCCAACGCGAACCAGGGCTTGTTGGAGTTTCTGCCCTACCAGGACTTCGTGGTAATGGAGGAGTTGTTGGTGATGAATAAGGAGGAGAAAAGGGACAAGAGTTAGAGATTGTTATCGGGGGGAGGGGCAACCGGTGGCTTTGTTGTTTCTTGTCATCAAGCCAATTTGCAGATGTCTCCAAAGCTGCCACTCCAGCTCGGGGATGCAGAGGGGTGACAGCACCACTGTGTATTCGGGAGCTGGGCCCAGGGCTTGTCATTCTTGGGCTAGGTATAGGAGAACGCTCAGGGCTACCCCTGCTGCGTTGCCAAAACATCTGTCCAGACATATCTCCAACTGAATTATTCCCAGAATTGTGACCTGAACCTGGACTAGAACACTGTCCGGACCCAGGCACAGCTATATCAGGAGAGGGCTTTCCTGGCCAGAAACCAGAGTTCATGACCGGTTCATGACCAAATACTCTCATTGGGCTTCTAGAAGGACTTGACATTGAGCTGTCTGGAGCACTAAAGAAGGCACCGTGGGAGGGAATATGTAAATTTGGCACATGAGTGCTTAAAGGTCCTTGCTTAGGCGATGTAGATTGAGTCTGGTTATTGAACAAAATGGTAGCTGGCTTCAACATCTCCCTCGAGTTCTTTCGATCGGGTGCAGGAGATTGACCTTTGTGCTTTATGCTTCAACATAGGTAGAAATAATTTTTTCAGGTACAGAGAAGACAGCAAAAGAAAGACAATGGCAATGCAGACATATGTCATCATGAGTCAAACATCATACTATTTGAAAATACATCTTAATTATTAATGATACACATGGACAGTCACCTGGAAGGGCTGTTCATAGCAGTTCTGTTCCCATTCTCATAGTCAGATGCCTGAGGGCTCAAGAGATGTGATTCAGATGGATCATCACTATCAATGCAACTATCACTTGATACAGAAGCCGTTGCTAAATCACCATCAGCATCTGCAGGTACTGGCCTATACGGAAGATTTCCAGGTCTAGGAAGGGGCAGAAAAAGCGATGGCTTGGAGCCTTTATCAAATCCTGGTTTTATTGATGCGTTAATTCCAGAATCAGTATGTCCCACACTAGTAAGGTGCACTCCAGGGAGTGGAAGTGGTTGGGCATGAGGCCTTTCTGCAAAACTTTGACAGCGTGAAACTTGTGCCGAGGGTGATGGTGATCGGGACTGCACACGAGATCGAGATCCCTTTTCTGAAGCAGTGTCACTACATCTCCAAGAATCTCTGGAAGAAATCTTGAATTTCCTATGTATTGTATCAATGAAACTTTCCTTGTTTGCTTTCTTCTTTATTTCTTTAGATGAAGATTTTCCCCACCACGGAGGCATGATTATGAAATACAATTACAGAAACGAAAGGCAAATTTTACTCCAAATCCACAGCCTGAATACAAATGAACTATATCTGAAATATTTGTAACATGTACTTCGAGCTAGTGACTGGAATTGGAAATCCTATGTGTTTATATTGAGATTCGGTACAATCGCAACAACTCCGTTTAATGAGGGTCAAGACAAGTATGAGAGTGGTTTGGAAGACTTGTGCACAAGAAGACCCTGCATGTAACTCTTACAATATTAGCTTTGTATGCAAAACAAAAGAATAATGAGTTAATACACAGATGTACTTACTTACCAAAAATAATATGCACAGATGTACATCATAGACACCCAGACTATTTACTTATCAAAAAAAATATACACACCTTTATATGGTGAACACACAGATAGCGAAAAAAAGATGAAGTGACCATTTAGCAAAATATAGTGGGACCTCGTCGGATATGCCCGTCCAAAGATGCACGAAAACAAAGAGCTCACTACTCAATAACTGTTCAGCACATTAATTGTTTAACATGGAAGGAAACAAATTAGGAAGGAGAGTGACAAACTATGTCAATAGAATCAAAGTAATAAGGAGGCCATACAAAGAAACAGATAACTTCTTTCCAGGATTGGTTTTAAGTACAAGAATGATAAAAAGAACAAACAATTAAGCAAATCCCCACACACCCCGCCCTTGAACAGCAACGACAACAACAAAGAGGATAAAATTCCTATGGCAGGTTTAAACAGACAATCCCCTACATGGCAAGCAAACTAACAAGCATGCATGCCAAGAAAAATTGTTCAAGTTGAGGAGTTACCATATATTAATACCTTCAAGGAAGTAATGTATCTGAATCAAAGGAAATTTCAATACTTTCAATGTGGATACACATAGTATATAAAAGTTTTAGGTTCAGAAGAAATTGTTCCTTGTTTTGCACCACGTGTTGCAATCACACTATATGCTATAAATGCATACCAAGGGTAACAGCACTTACATGAATAAAAAGTACAGAATAATTTCCAGTAAATTCTGTAATTTTATAGCACAGCCAGAAACCTCCTGTCAATGCAATTGTTGCGTACTGCCAAGCTTCAAATTTGTGGTGACTCTATAATTTGGTGAGCCCAATCTTTCTCGGGATGTCTTGGCACATAGCAAGACAACTTGCACATCATCTCATGATTGATGGTTGATCCTATGATGACCAAGACACCTCACAAGCTGACTAAATATCACCAATCCCTTGTCTCGCATATCCGTATCCTCTAATGGCCTGTGAGATGACTATTACTTGGTCGAGTTAACTTGGTCTCTGCTGAGCATTAAAAGCTTGCTATGTAGCAAGCATTTCAAACATACATATTCATATGACAAAATGCCCATATGCTTCAGAACGAACTAGAAGATCTAGGTTGATACTAAACTCTTCAGGAATTGGCAACCATAAGAGCACTTCACTGGGAAAATCTAACCAATAATTTAGTTCCAGAAAGAAGAAAAAAAAAAAAAACAATGTCAAAAGGGGTAGCCAAACATGACGTAAAATACATGGTTAATCTGACCAAATAATGATAATTAGATTGATATGATTTCAGATATATTAAGGAACATAGACTGGTCGTTATCATTCGCACAAAGTATCCACAAACTAGACAACACCAGGCCAGTTGCATGGAACTCTTTTCTTGTTTCCCCGTCCCTCTCTTACAAAATATGGACTGATTCCTGATGAAACTGAGATAAAAAAAATTAAAAAAAAATTCTCAAATTGCACCCACCCCTCCTACAGAAGTTCCAAATGTAGAACTCCCTCCCCTCCTCTTTTTAACCTGGGCAGGAATCAGAGGTGTTTCTTGGGAGGACATCGAGTTGCCTTCGTGCTCAAATCCTGATCCTAACACCCACTCCGGGCACAAGGACAATCAATAATCTATGCAGCTGTATCATATAGACACAATATGTTCAAGAGCACATAACTAATTCAAACCACCAAGTTTTGATGTTGGATACAGATCTAGTGGTGTCCTCAAACTCATATAAAGTTCTGATTGCAACCCAAATACATAAAAATATGGTACCAAGTCTAAGGTAGCACCAGCCAATTTCCAAACATAAGTTATAAAATACAAAAAGAATATCACGTACATAACCACTCATCAATTTATTCTTCATAAGTCAATGAACATCTAACAATAGATTACCTGTCAGTGTAATCACCAATATTGCAACCTCTGATTCTTTTCTGGGCCAACACAAACTAAGCCAGTGACCTCTTGCTAGCAGTACCAATTTAAGCAAGTAAAAACCCACATTTGTCCCCTAAAGTTTAATACAAAAAAGTAATAGCAGTCCTTTACATTCCATTTCATTCACAGACATAATAATTCAAACTTCGCATTTTCAATTCTTCCATGTCTGTTTAAATTGCAGATCATAAGTATGGACCGCATTTATTACCCCCATTCTTTCGGATTCAACAATTCCATATGATTATAATCTTAACGAATTCTGACACATGATTGTGTCCTACCAAATTTATACATTCCATTTAGATCATCCCCTCAAATTTACAGTTTGAGACAAAAAGACTAACTCAAAACACCTTCCGGGCAATTCAACTACCATAAACGAGTTCCCCTGTCACGTGTCATAAATGAAATAGATCCAACCTCTGATACCCATTTTATACTGCACCATAACAAACTCAAAACTCAAGAACCCAAAGCACACTTACCATAAAGATCTACAATTTCAACCAAGTCATCATGAAGAATTACATAACATGATTTACACTCATAAATAAATGTGCACCTATGTGCATCTCTATGTCTATATATGTATACGTATACGATATAGGACCAAAAACAAAACCAAAAAGAAGAAGTAACCGTCTAAAAAACGAAATTCATCTTAAACATTCTCAGCATCAAAGAATCCCTCAAAGAATAAGAAAGTTGTCGAAATTCACCTGATATTGAAGCTACATAGCTCGCAAGACCCAAATTTCACTTAATTGAAGCCTCAAAAGCAACAAAAATCCCTCCAAAAAGGCTACAAACACTTATCAAGTCCAAAAAAACCCTAACAGAACCACTGATTACACATTCAAATCATGCACTGGTATCTCAAATTCGTCCATTCCAGTAGTTGAAATCGAGCTCAGCACACCGACTACAAACCCTAACCACTCACCCGACGGAGAGTGAGACGGACCAGACCGGAATTCACATCTGCTCCAACGAGTCAGTTTGTGTAGAAATGGCGAAGCGAAACTGAAAAGCAGACGCAAGGAGAAAGGGATAGAAGACGAAATATAGAGAGAGACAATGCCTTATAGAGAGAGAAAAAATGTAGAGAGAGAGAGAGTATGAGCGTTAACAGTGAATAAAAAATTGGATTAATTATTGAAAAAGAGAAGACTTCATGAGACGGCTGATGTATGATTATAACGTACTACCGAGACAGTGATCTGTACGCTATGATACTTATGATGTCACTTGTAGCTGTATCCGTCACATGGTAGTGAGGTATTACGGTAATTATGTTGCTATCGAGTGCATGTGATCATTGCTTCTCTCATTATTTTAACCGCAACTTACTCAATTTTATTTCATTACCAATTATACCACATGATTTACGCAATTTGGATATTGTTGTACGCCCCCTTCAATTTGCTTTATTTGCAAATGATCACTCTCCCAAATAAGATAACTATTATCACCAATGATCATTCTCTTAAGAAAATCACCATTATCTCCTTGTGTTTTTACCATCAAAATATTTCCTTACAATGACTTATCATTTTTGCATGTTTGACTTTCATGTTAAGAATAATACATGGGTTTATTTTCATGTTTATACTATCAAAATTTAAGATGGTACATGGAAAGTCACTACAATAACGCTTACAGTACTTTTAAAATTACTTTAAAGCAATCTTTCATAATTTACTAGAATCTCTCAAAAATATATACAAATTTGGATTTAGAATTGACTAAAACTATTTTGAAAATAAATTAAAGGAGTAATAAGACTTCTAAATGAACACAAATAGAGTTATATTCGGCCTAATTAAGAGCAACATATCTAGAAGAGGAAAAAGCAAGGCCCATTGTGCACTCTAAACCTCATATTGTGTTTGGACGTTGAATTTGTGAAGAAAAATGAAAAATAAAGAAAAATTATATGAAAAGAATAAATAGACTAAGCTTAATTTAAAATTAAAAAATAATTTTGAAATGTATAGAATCTTTAAGTTTGAGTTGACGTAAGATTTTCGTATGAGGGTATTATTGACAACTACCAAAAAATACAATGGTAATGGATTAAATGTACATAATTTATTTATTAACTGTGATTAAGGAGAAAGTCAACTAGTTTACAACCTCATTAAAATTGCAGTGAAACCCTAATTTATTACTGTTAAATATGGCCCAACCTCAACAGTAGAAAGTTCAGTCAACATTAGTTTATCCCAAACTTCAAAGAAATTGAATGACTTTGTTGTAGCCCAAGGGCTGGGTTGAGCTTAGATGTGTGCAGAAATTGGGCTTGAAGAATCTCAGTGGATTGGTCAAAGGCCCGAAACGTGTAGGCCGACCCAACAAGAGTTTACAATCACATTTAAAATTTGTATAGGCACAAACACTCACTCTTTATCTGACACAAATAGAACTTTTATTGTGAGTTTATTGGATCCACCTAATAAGAGAAACCATAGAAGGGTGAAAAGTAACGACACCTAGAAGGATGAAAGGTCAAGTAGTGAAGAGATAATTCCAAGATAATTGAACAATTTATTGATTTCAAGATGTTCAAGGACCCCAAATTTTAACAAACTAACTATGACTTGGATAGGTCCTCTCGGAGAAGGGTAACAAATAAATTTTTTTGTACTTGGATAGGCACTTTTAGAGAAGAGTAATGCTTATACAAACAAACATTTTTTATTATAATTTTTATTTTACAGAATAATCTGGTTATTTGTAGTTTTTTATTTCAAATCAAAACACCCTAATTTTAGCTTACAATTTAAAAACTGTCACTACAATATCAGTGTAATCGAGTTTTCTGCATAAAAGATAATGTGAGAATATAATTTTCCTATAAAAAAAAAAATACCAGGGTTTGGACTTCTTTAATCAAGATGTGGACATGGGTGCATGTTATTTACCAAAAAGAAAAAAAGTACAATTTGCATTTAATTCCTACATAAATAAACCAGCACCCTGCATGACATAGAATTGGCACCATAGATGTAGCTTGCCTCTGGTGCCAACTAAATAAGGATATTGACAACCACATATTTCTGTGGCACATGAAGCTTGTAAACTTGAAAACCAAAGTACTTCAATGTTCAAGCCCTCTAAGAAATTAGACAGTCTAATGTCAAATCAACGGGTTAGAGAGAGAGAGAGAGAAAAAAAATAATAATACAGATAAAAATTATGTCAGAGGGAATGTAACAATTGCACATAATGTCAACGTTCACAAGACATTAATCATCTCCAGCAAGGTCATTAACTCACCGAAAATGCAAATGTGGGTGGTTCGTTTTGGGTCCAGGGGTCGTTTTCAAGAACTTTAAGGCCGGACAATTTTCCAAGTTTCTTGTACAAATTTCTCTTTGGGTGTGACTCGCAACTTGAGGAGAAATGTCAATGTGGAACGTGGATCTGGTCGGATTCTTGTCGGGCATTTGAATAAATAGGATTTGGACCCTTGTCTTGGCTGATCCATCAGATTCTGTTCCGGATCGGGTTTGTCAAATTCTCGGACTGGGTCGAATTCAGATTATGCCTGATCTGATTCCAACCACATCCCGGATCAAGCCTAGTTGTGACTTAAAAATTGGACAAGCCTAGGTGTGACCTAAAATTTGACCTAATTTTTGTACAACTAAAAATAGAATGGTAGCTCTTGTAATGACACAAAATTACCGCCAAAAATATACTTTTGTAAGTCATGAATTTGCTAATATATGGTATTCAAGCATTCAACTGACTATTCTTTTGAAGTTATATAGGGTCACCGTTTATACGAACTATATAAACTTTATTTATTGGATGAATAATGGTTGACTATGAAAGAGCGTGACGTAGGGGTGTTTATTGGTCGGGTAGTCACCCGCCACTCGAGATGAAAAGATCGAGTTGAAAATTTTGGACCCCCTTTCGATCGAATGGATGATTAGGTTAGTTTAGTCGGGTTGGGTTTGGGTTAGGTGTAAAATACATTTTTTTAGTTTAAAATGTTTGATTCAGTTTGGGTTTGGTCAAGTGAATGGGAGTATTAACGGCTTGACACCCAAACTGAATAGGATCATGTTGGTCAAAATCTACCCGTTATCCATCCATAGGATGATCGGATTGTATCGGTTTGGTGTTGAGTTGAACAGGTCAATTAATTTTTTGAACAGCCCTAGCGTGAAAATTTAGCATGAAAACTTGCCGACCACTGGACTACTCGTCATGGTTGATAGTGTGTTCTTTGTTGTTATATTTTGCCACATCTCATGGAAATTAAATTGAGGTCACCAAGATGTCTAAAACAATGGGAGGCATATAATATGCATGGCTTGCACGAAAATATGAGTGTGACATAAAGTTGTTAGACAAATAGCATTAGATTAATGCACTAAGGTTTTCTGAATTGTGTGCTATGATCTTCATTGAACCATGGATTGTATTTGCCCCAAAAGAATTAATATAAGCCTAATAAACCAAAGTTGGTTAATCGTCTCAATCTACCCAAATCTTTAGTCTTAACTATCCCTAAAAGCAAGGTTTCTTTTGTCTCCTCCCTAGTCATTGACAGGGTCTAAGCCTAAGCAAGATTTTGGGTTCTTAATCATACTATAGATAGAGAGTTGGGCTGTCAATTCATTGATGTATACCCAAGAACCTCTAAACTAAGTTAGGTGAATTACTTGACAAACATTTGAACTTTTACCTTATTTGTAGTATTAAACCAAGACAAAGACCCGAAGAGGACATAGGGCAAATCCATAATGATCCATCCACTAACATTTAATAACCGAAATTTTGGGCAATCAATCCTTGCTTCGCATTGTCCGTGATGGTTTTCAAGGCTGCCAATTAAGTAGATACGACGTCATAGTCAGGTGGATTAGGGATTGGCCCCACAAACCTAGCATCTTATTTTCCCAGAGGAACATTATATTCTTATGGAATTTTTATATAGGAAAGTTCACTAAACCCACTAGAGTAATAGTGTAATTTTTAAAATTATAAGCTAAAACAGTAGGTGTTTTAATTTGCGAGAACAAGATCGAAAAGTTCACATTATTTTGTATAAAAATTATGTACAAAAGTGTTATTTGTATAGTATTACTCTTATTGAAATCTAGTGATTTATAATCCTATAAATGATATCACGATCTATTTATACAAAATTTTTATATTGAATAATGTGATTGTTTGTGATTATTTGATTTCAAATCAAAACACCATAATTTTTGGGTGATAATTTCTTTCTATTCCTTGGTTGTTTACTTTGGGAAATGGGCTCACCACGCAACTATAATATTATATTGTGAAATAGATATTTCATTACACCATTAAAGATCGTACATAGTATATTGGTAATGTGTATAACTCTACAGATTAGCAAAACACAAATTCAAGTCCTCCACAACCAAGACATCTAAACTCACGAATTAAATGCCATTGAATCACACGGGTATCAGTTAGCTCTTCAATATGTATCTCACCGAATAACCAACCCACACCCAAAAGATTACATTACTCTCAAAATCATACATTACGACTCAAATTCAAAGTAATAAAATAAAAATGTAAATGTATCATTTTCAAATTATGGGGAAAAAATTATTCTTAATGCAACTGTCACATCACAGAGAAAAAAACAAAGAAAAAACTAATGGAAAGTCAATAATTTGGCCTTTTCATTCCTTATTCAATCAGAGCAATACATATATATGATGTCTTGAAAGAGAAAAAAAAATGAAAATAAAAACTGAAATGCAGATTTAATAATACTCTATCACCTTCCAAATTTGTTTCTGATCCTTTAGCAATAGACGCAGGTTGCATGTAATTGCAAACCTGACAGACAACAATGATCCCCAGTGACAGGCGCCCTCCTGAATCTCTTACCCATAAACTGTCCCACTTGCCATGATCATGCGGTCATGAAGGCGCCTGTCACAAAGAATCATGAAAGACAACTATATATATTTTATAAATATGACTCTATCATAGTCTAATATGCATCATATTCACAAATCAGAAATCCAACCAATCCTAAACAACCACTTCAACCTCCGCATGACAGTTACCGTCACCGAGAAACTCCCCACGACGCGACTCACCCATGTTATCTCTGGTAATAGTAGCCACAAGGGACGTTAAATCCCTAGGGTGCACGTTAACCTTGAGACCATACTTCATAAACAATGTTAGTGACATCTTTTGCTCAACCTTGTGGCCCGGAGCCACGGTGAGCCGGTGGCGGAGCAACACTGCCGCCGCGATGGACTTCATTTGCAAGTAAGCCAAGTCCTTGCCCAAACAAATCCTTGGACCGGCATTGAACGCCACGAATTTGAAAGAATCATGTACTTCGAATTTCTTGCCGTCCGACGATAACCACCTTTCTGGCCGGAATTCTAAACAATCCTCGCCCCATACGGACTTCATGCGGCCGGAGGAATATATTGAATACGTGACGGCCGTGCCTGCGGGAACGAATGTGCCGTCCGGCAATACATCGTCGGCGATGACATGCTTTGAGTCTTCAGGCACTGATGGGTATAGCCTAAGAGTTTCCGATAATGCTGCCTTAAGGTATGTCAATCGGTCAACTTCTTCGAACACTAATGGGTCCTCCAACCACTTAGAGGTGTCACCGCCACGTGTCTCCAACAGAACGGTGCAGAGTTCAGCCAATATTCTTTCTTCGACTCTTGGGTTTTGAATGACCAACCAGAAGAACCAGCTCAACGCAACCGACGACGTGTCACGTCCAGCAAGGATGAAATTGAGTGCCACGTGTTGGAGGAATTTGTCAGAGTAGGACTCCTTTTTCTTCATGAACCTAGAGAGCAAGTCATCATGTGGGGTCCCACCTTGCCGCTGACTCACCAACTCAAGCTTACGTGCGTTGATGATATTGGTCATGTACTCGTCCACATGTTTGAGGCTTCCGGTCAAGCTGACTTCCATCCCCAGCCGAAACCACTTCTTCAGCTTCCACATGATTTCAGGCAAAATAAAGCGTTGCAGTGTGGCTTCAGTGGCTCGATCAAAAGCCGCCGCGAACCTGTTGTCTGGAAGCCCAGGAGAGAGAGTCTCTGGGTCTTTACCTAAGGTCAACCCACAAATGTTGTCAAAAGTAAGCCGAAGCAAGAGGTCTTGAAGATCAACCGGCTTGCCATCTAGCTGAGCCTTCTTCAGAATTGGACAGAACCTCAACTTAATGGCTCGGCTCACCCATCGAGCCATGGCTTGGCGGAGCGTGCGGGTGGTAAATTCCAGTGCGGCAGTCTTACGCTGGAACAGCCACGTTTCACCGTCAGAGTTGAATATGCCCTCCCCAAGCAGATCATGGAACACAGCTTGCCAAGTGGGACCCTTTGGATAATTGTCGAACCGTACCTTGAGTATGTGCTCGAGGTTCTTGGGGTCACACGTGACAGTCACGAGACCTTGCTTGCGGGCTAGAAATGGAATTGCACATGTGCAAGTCTGGTACGTGCCGCCACATGTGCGAAGGTTGTCAGCGATCCAGTCATGCATGGAATTGGAGTTCTCAATGAGGCCCGGTAGGCTACCTAATAAGGGCCAGACACGTGGACCCTTCAGTGACCGCGTGATGGATCTGAACCATACTAAGTAAGCAGCTACAAATGATAAAAGCATCAAAACCGTTGATATATCCATCCGATCTGCGGGTCCCACTTAGTACACCAACCCCTCTATAGATTAATTGCACAGTACAAATATCGGGACACCTCCTTTCTTCAAAACCGGTCGCCGGTAAACCACTTATAATGACAACCGAAACCAGAAATCTGGGTTTGATGTCTTACCTCGAAATGTTGCCGTTGAAGCGGAAGTTTTGAACTACAGCGCCGTTGATGGGCTGAAGAATGAAAATCCAGATCGGAAATGTCAGTGAAAGCCCTCGATAATGTAAGAGAGCCCTCGACGAACTAACGTTGAAATAAGAACAAACCCACGGCTGAAAGTCCGAAAAAGTGTTGAGAGAGAGAGAGAGAGAGATGAGGAAGAAACTAGAGAAATGTGAGAGGTGGAAATGGAAGAAAAGAAAAAAAGTGATTTATAGAGGAATGCGCAGAGAGCAGCAATAAATGAGGGAGCCAACTGTTGTTGTATTCAGTGTGTAAATTTCTCTCTCTAAACCTCTTTTCTTTTTTTTCTGTTTCAATCTCTATCTGTATGTATCTCTTTATCTCAATAGTTAAACCCGGCCATAACATTAAATGCCACCAGAGGTCGTTGGAGAGTTAAGCGCAAAACAACCCCACACAAACACATACCAACACAAGTTCAACTCTGTAAAGCATGTTAAGAGATTCCTCCTCTTTGAAAAACTTCTAAACCCAGCGAGGCAATCCCCATCTCTCATCTCTCTCTCTCTATACGTATATGATCTGTATATATATTACATTTCTCTCTCTAAGAATGCTCACCTAATTTTGCAGGAAAAGAGCTCCTTTCTTTAAATTCAAGCATTCAATGAAGGAGAGGAAGTAAATGAGATTAGTTGAGAAAACTAGTGGAGTATGACAAAATTATTAGTACTACTGCTACTGCTACTGCTAATGAAAGGCATAAAAAAAAACGGTCATCGGCCTATTTGATTTGGGTCGTCGGTTGTTTGTTTCATGTGACCGGTGAGGGTTCGGTGACCGACCCTCCAGCGCTTTAATGCCTTTACCCCTCCTACTAACGCCGTCGTTTCATCATCCTTGTATAGCACCCGTCGTCGCCAGACATTTATGCCCCCATGACATAAACGACGTGGCTGTGATCATCATTTAAATCATCCACGCTTTAGAACTCAAGACGCAAAGCGTTATTTATTGGGTCTGGCCCTAATTTTAAGCATGAGTTTAAAGTTCGATCTCTCTCTCCGACAAAATATTCAATATAACGGTGACTTTACACAAGGTCAGAGAGTAGTAACTTAAAATTTTAGACACCCTATAAGTAAAATAAATAAAAAAAAAAAAGCTTTATTTTCGTCATCATGGTAACTTTTTTAATGCGGTGATTACAAAATAGAGAAAAAAAAATTAAATAATGTCACTTGATGGGGGTAACATTAATAAGTCAGTCACAGCAACAAAAGTGAATAGAGATCTATATATTAATTAGTTCATTATTACCATTTAATTTGTAGAAAGTAGAAAAGGTGGATTAATTCATGGATGGAGATTGCGTTAATAAGTGAGAGCACATTTTCTCTAGTTGTGCACTGCTTTGATATTTAATGCTATGGTTGGATATTAAATTAAAGGAGAAAAAAGAAAAGAAAATAAAAAAGAATTCGAAAATGAAGCGAAAGAAGTTTTTTTGGGGGTTAGGAAAATAAGAAAAAATGAATAAATATTTGTCAAATAAGTTCATTTTTTTGTTTGGATACACATTAAAAAAATAATATATATGTACAAGAAGTAATTTAGTTTTCTTTTCTCTTTACAAATTTAAGATCCAAACCTTATATATATGAATTAACGACCATAAAAGTGAATATTGGGTCGAATCGTTCTATATTACTTTGCTAATTTGATACAATGCAGTAATAAAACAAATCCTTGATGTAAAAAATGTCACATAAATTATGAAATTGTTTGAAAAATATATCAAAGTGCTCAACAAGCTGAATGTAACGACCTATAACAATCCAACACATAGGACAATATTAAGTATGTTAAGTATGTTTTGTCTGTTTTTACAAGACATTGTAAAATGTAAAATACACATTACTAAATCAACAAGATAATGTAATACAACAATTATACCCAATATTTTATTGTAGAAGACACATTGTCATAAAGCCACTGACAAATAATTAAACCAACAGCTTAGATAATCTACTCTCTAAAGTGATGGCTTTGCATGACCCATGCACACACAAGTTGGTGCAGCTCTTTCAACCAAAAAATAAAGTTGTTGCAGCTCTAGAGGACCCATGTTTTGTTTTTTCTTTTTTTGTATAAGCCTCACATGCAAGGGTCCTTGTCAAAATGCAACTCATGTTTATATGAGTGTTTGGTGATTTAATTAAGTTTGGCCTAAATAGCAACCTTTATAGGTCATCTTGGCATTATTCTACATGCCAAACAGTACCATACCAGTTTTAAGTTGGTAAGGTCTGTATCCTAAATCTAATCTTTTTGCCAATTGCTAGTTTTAAATTGCTTTTTCTAATTTATTATTGAAAATCATTTCGACCCTTACGATGAAAGTTGTTGTCTAATGATCATGCGGTCATTAAAATTATAGGAAAGCAAAATTTTAATTAGGGTTAATAGAATATTACCCTTATAACCTTCCTTTTCTTTTTTCTTTTTGTGTTTTTATAGACACGTATATTACATACAGCTCTACATATAATTAATATTACCTTACACAATCTTTAAGAATAAAAAATTTGGTGATGAAAAAGAAAAAAAGAACAAAAAAGTTCTCTCACCTTTTTTCTTTCCCTTTTTTTTTTTCCCTTGATAAATCCCCAAACACAGCATAAGATTATTAACAAACGTATTCTATTTCTTCAAGTTGCAGAAGCCACCTAAAAGTTCCTTCACAAAAATGTAGAGATGGTTACATATTCATATATACACACACATGCATAGAAACCTGCAAGGAAAGAGTTCATTCGTCGGTTTTGTCTTTTTGACTTTTGTTCACACCACTGTCTTTCTTCTTCTTCTTCTTATTCTTCCTTCTAAGCTTTTAGTTTTGGGTAATCCACCACAGATTGTGCTACAATTATACAAACATATATATATATACATATGTGCAAATTTGGGTAATCCACCACAGATTGTGCTACAATTATACAAACATATATATATACACATATGGACAAACATATGTATATATATGTACTAAGTTACTAACTTCTTGGACGAAAAACTCGACAAAAATTGGACCGCAAAACTAACCCTAGACATAGCTGTTAATGTATACAATTCGAAACAATTGAATATACCCCTATTTCGAGAAGAAAAAAAATTTAGTGATTAAGTAGAACTAAGTATTCAGTGGTAATTTTTATTAAATTATGATGTATGATATGTGAATACATCAACAACCTAAATTTGTGAGGTAATGAAAAGACTTTTTAAAAAAAATACCACTTGATAAAATTATATAGGATGTTTTCTTAATGCTTCGCTCGAAACTCAAATTTTTTGTGAAAAAAGCAAAGGAAAAAAAAATATAAAAAAAAAAGTGAACAAAAATAATATTTTTCTTCTCTCACCAAAAATTCAAATTCCAAACAGAGCCTAAAAGTCTTTTCACTAATCTATAAACTCTAATCATTTAAAAATTTAAATTACTGATATATTCACATATTACGTGTTACTATTTAATAGAACTTATCACCGAATACACAGTACTACTGACTAGTAGACTATTTTCCCAGAAGTACATTTATCATCAACCTAAATCAAGCCAAAGCCATGGCAGCATCAACACTTCATTTCTCTATCACTGCTTAAAGTAAACTTGACTTGCTTGTCTTTTGCCTCGGTACCCACACCATGAATTGTATCTATAGATGCTGCCAAATACAGTTCTCTCCTCCAAACAAACACCACACGGTCCCATCGGAAAAGATTAAACCTTCATGGCAGAACAGAAAATCACAAGACTATCTGCAAGAAATCCATAAAACCCAATCCAATGAGAGTAGCCATGAAATCCCACGTTGATTCTAGACATAAAAGAGTACTTATTCAGGGTCTATATACATATGGGTATGCCATGTTGAGAGATATAGTACTTTCTTGAACCACCTGCATAAGTTTCTGAGTTTTCTAATATTTTCTTACAGCTCAGTAATGCAAATGCTTAACCCCTAATGAGAGTTAAGCCAATTGCTGTGACTATAAGGGTTGAGGGAACTCCAAACTTGAGATGCCTCCAGAATGAGAGAGTATAGCCACAGAGCTGCGCACGACGAGCCTGCTCGCACACAATCAGGTTTGCAGCTGAACCCAACAGTGACAAGTTTCCGGCAACAGTGCTCACCCATGCTAAGATAAGCCATGCTTTCTTCTCTTCACTTGGAGATATTGCTGCTGCAGATGCTGCCACTCTTGCTCCAAGCAGCAGAACTTTAACAAAGAAAGACACATCTTTGAGAAATATGCAACTTTCATTGGAACACAATATATATGTGGTGTGCGAATGCAAGCCCGTGTCTACAAACTTGGATCCAGGCCAGAAATAATAGTAATGTGAGATGAATAAGGGCGAGAAGCCAACCTATACACTGAAGGAAACTTAAAGAACTCATATCCGACCAAGATCTATTCCAATAGGAAGATTAGTGCTACAAGTCTGAACTAAAGAGAATAGTAGCAGAGGATATAAATTCAATAAAATTGCTGTTAAAGTGCCAGGTATAGGTGAATGTTCCATTTGAGGCAGTAGTAAATGCCCAGTGGGCAGTGAAATGTGTTTAGGCTTAAAAATTACTCAAACTTACAATTTCTTAAGTTTTATACTCAATCTATTAAATATGTTAACAATTCTGTGCCCTGCTACCTACGTGTGCTAGGACTCTCAAGTAAATTGTATTGAACCCTAAATCTATTCTTGAACAGATTTCAGCCCATAAAAGTCATTTTGGAATCATTAAAATCAAATAACAAGTTCATTGATAAGTCAAACAATCCAGGTAAATGTAATTTTATGGTGAGGGATATACAAGACCAGGACCAGGAAATGGAATTTTTTTTTTATATCTATTTCACTTGCATGCACAGTAAAGCTTTAAATTAGATAGGACACTAAATTAGTAATGCAGACTATAAGAAAGTACAGAAAAAGTAAAATTAAAGAAGAGGCAAAATTTGGAAATTGGCTGGTTTCAAGCCTCTAACTCGCTTGGGATCAATTGGAACCATGTATAATTGAGTTTTTAGGCTTAGTGGAGTCTTATTTTATGATTATTTAGGATAGGTTCTAATCTTGTTTTTCTATATGATATTTTGCATTTCACAGGTCAGGGATATTTTTGTAATTTCAGAATTTTCTAAAATGGGCTTTAGGGGTCGCCCATGAGTCATGCTACAGATCCAGTTATGCAATTGAGCTTTCATTTAGGGTTATTATTTTGTCTTAGAAAAGTTTTGGAAGTCAAAAATCTTAGTTTCTAGATATGAATACAAAATCACATTACAATTGAGAGTTCTCCAAAAGTCTATATAAAAATATGTAATCCTTCTAATTCATGGAAAGATCAGTTTGAGAATTACTAGAGCTTTTGAAGCTTCTTTGGGACCATATGATGCAATTCCAACCCGTAGTGTGATGCCTAGACTTTTTCTTCTTTCTAATTTTTCGGCACTTTTAGTCCCCCAAACCAAAAAAAAACACATCTGTATTAACCCTTATTCAACCCTCAAAGTATCATAGTTCTTCCATCCCAGCACTCCAAATAGCCCCTAATAAGGCCCCAAAATCCTTTCCCTTCATTCCCTTACACTGTGTTTGGATCAAGAATTTAGTGATAGAAAAGAAAAGAAAAAAAGAGAACAAAAATGAGATTTTTGTTCTCTTTTCCCTCACCTTTTTCTTTTCTTTTGCTTTTCTCTTGATAAATCCGGATTCTAAACACAACATTACTCTTACTCCTCTTTTTTTTTTCTACTGATTCCGTTACTCTTACTCTTTGATTACCCCATGTAAGCCCTAGAAGCCTCTATAATTTTACCACCCTTTTTAGCCACAAAAATCAATTAAAATAAGCCCAAAAGCCTACTTTTTCTAGAACGTCGTATTAGGTTTTAGCTCACCAATAGTAGGAGAGCCTTCACCGTACTCATCCTACATCAATTAGGATCTGAAACTATTAGTGAAAGACAGTGAGACTTTTATATCAAGTTAACGGCTCATTCCATCTAAAATCCTAGTTAGAATAATATTATAGTCTGGAAACCATTTGCTTCAACTTTCCTCGCAAAGTAAAAAAGATTTACTAAAAACCCACAATAATCAGGATAGGACAAAGTATACTAAAGTTCGTACATATTGAAGCTTCAGGAATACTAAGTATTGAATTCTACAAATTCGAGCTTAAGACAGTATATTGATGCTCTGAGATGTGCCAACTACAACATCACGTGTAGATTTATTATGTAAAATAGATTGTCCGATGAATGAGGAGCAGAGGATCAAATACTGGTTCAATAAGTTAAGACTAAACAAGCTTCTGGTATCCGGACTCCCCAAACCTTCTATGACAGAATATGTTCAACTGAAAAAAATGCTTTGGCATATAATCATGTCAGCACCACAAAGTGTACTCCCACTTTAATTCCTCCATCAGATCTGATAGATTTTCAAAATTTGCCAAATGGCTCTGTTGCAAGAAAATTCAATGCCCACTTTGGCTGCTGTTGTTTGTTTCTTGCAAGAAAAGTGAATGCCCTTCTCTTGCATGGACAAACCAAAATAATACAAATGTAGTGCTTAAAAGACCACAATTGCAACATAAATATATTCCAGTCAACTCTTTATGGGAAAAGTTTTCGACTACATTGAAGTAGAATATGAACATATAACATAAAAATCTATCAGTGAAACAAAAGTAGCAATGTTCCATTGCTCATAGTTGGCTTGTTAGCTATTCCACGAACTGCACCAATCACAATATAAATAACTCCCACCCAATTCTTTCTGGAAAAAGTTTTCCACTACATTCAAAGAGAATATGAACATAACAAAGGGAGGCATTATTACTACTACAGGTGTTTTATTTGAAGAGATTTTGTAATTTGTATGACACTTTTAACCTTTCCGTGGCAATGAACAGAGCCATAAAGGAAATAAAACTCTATTATAACAAAGGGAAGAATAAATAAGGTATAAGCAGATAAAGGATAAAACTCTATTATGACAAAGGGAAGAATAAATAAGGTACGAGGCTATGAGCAGATAAAGGTGTGATAACATACACAAAGTACTTCAAAGAATAACATTCTTGATTGAATTACCACAACTCCCACCCTCACTTGTGCTACGGAATAATACCACACCCAAAGACAAAAAATGATAAATACTAAAACGTAAAAGCAAGGCTAGCATCAACTTACCAGTAGGTACATTTGAAGCTACGTTTGAAAGGAGAAGTATGACAAGGGCAAGCAATGCAATACCACTAAAATGATTGATCCGTGCATGAGGCTCTGCTAGGTTCCAGAGAGTGCTAGGTACACCTGTTCTGTTGAAGCCATCGATCGTGATAAACATTCCACAGAAGAATATCAAGAGAGAGTAGGAAACCTGATCCAGGAAGGGAAAAATTAAGGGAAATACTAAAATTTCCTCACTCAAACAAATCATTGTATACACACAATATACCTTTTCCAGGCACGGCCACGCATCCTTGAAATCAAGGACCACCAGAGCAAGTGCTGCAGTAATTGCAGTCCATGACATATTTAAACCCATAAGAAAAGCGATCAGCATTCCTATGGTAACAAGATAAACACACGTCTTCCTGAACAATCTCTTCAATCTCATGGCCAAACTCTCCTTCTCTTTCATATACTGTACTGGAGCTAGATTTTCCGAACCATTCATAATTTCCATACTAGTATTTAATCCGCTATTCCCAAACCTCTTTGAAGGAATATTTTCTCCTAGGGGTTGAGAACAATCAGTAGCAACCCTTGTATCTTTCAAGATACTTGAATTCCTATCACCCTCACTTGAACTTATTTGGTTTCTAAGACTCTCTCCCTGACTCATGCTCCCAGTTGAGATCGGGGAGCTTTTGACATTGATGGCTTCCACTGTGGAATTCCATTCTTTAGAATTCAAAGATGTCAGATGCGACAGAGTTGCAGGCGAGAACTGATGTGAAGTCAAATCTTCCTCAGAGATCACTTCAGCCGAAGCATCTTCTTCGTCCTTTTTGACAGACAATATATTCCAGTACATGCACAGAAGTATCAAAGCATTCACAACAATACCCACAAGCATTGCAGGGAGAACTCCCAATAGGAATTTTCCAAAAGAGATGTTACTTTGAATGGCAATAACCAAATTTTGGGGGTTGCCAATTGGAGTTGCAGAAGAACCGATATTTGCACTTGAGGCCAAAGCTAGTAGAAAAGGATGGGGCGGGACATTGTTTTGCCTCGCAACTTTTAGAACAAACTCTGTCAGAATGACACAACTGGTGTCATTAGTCAATAGAGCACTTGAAACAGCAGAAATGAGGCAGATTCGGCAAAGCAAGTCCTTTGCACCTTGACACTTCCATGAGAGCAATTTGCCCAAGTATTTGAACAAGTCAGCTCTTTCAAGATAAACACTTACAATCATGGTTCCGAAGAGAAGGCCCAGGATTGACAGGTCAATGGCAGCATATGCTTGGTCCGGAGTTAAAAGTCTAAAGATGACCATGAGCATGGCCCCAAGGAGGGATCCTGCAGTCCTACCAATAGGGAGAAAAGGAACTGTAGGAAAAACAGCCAAAACCCAGAAGACTGCAAAAGCAACTGAGCCTAGAACTACTTCACCAGTTGCAGCCAAGGCCATATTTCCACCTTTACAACCTTGAACCTTGTGTGAGGAAGATTAGAATATCCCAAGCACGTCAATTGGAGATTTATTCCATTATGAGGTGCTACTGATTCTCTAAGAAATGATCATAAATCAGGTCCAGCAGATTGAACCACCATTTACTCCAGGCATAGGATTATGGTAGACACAATTTTCCTCTGTTCTCATAGGCCATCATTCTACATCAAGCTCCTCGAAAGTTGACCTGGGTTGCAGCTTCCAAGATAGATGCTAACATGTGTAACAATCTATATGGCGCATGCAGTAAATAGACAGATGAGAGAATCCGTCGTCCAAAAAAAATATCCTTAAACAACATGGTCATGTCTGCGGGTCCACCTTATATCACCAATTAAATAGGGCACCATGAATCAGACAGCAGGAAGCAATCGTTTATTTAGAGTATTTTACTTTTTGGCATTGACTTGTGCATGTAACAAATGATGATCAATGTAAGACAGAACGCTGATCAATGTAAGACAGTACGCTGATCAATATTGTCTCTGTCCTAGCTCCTGATAAATAGATGGAGAGATATTATGGGCACAGAGTCACCTTTCCTGCTTATCCCACCAACTTTAAGTAGATAAACGCTGCAAAGAGGGATGTCTTAACAGATTAGATATTAACCACAGGTTCATTTTTCTGCTGTTAACATGATTTCTGAGTCAACTTTCCAGGTGAAAAGAAAAATTGCTGATTTCCTTAACAAGAGCAGCTACCTTCTACCAATGTTGTCTTATGCCGAAAAAGTAATTACGTACATCATCAAGAATAGAGATTCAGAACCCCTCACCCCACTAACCCAAACCTCAACAGAGTGCTGATTCTCTGTACTCCCAAACAGTTGTGAGTTCCAATCAAACGCTATGAAAAACCAACAATCTGCTAAACAGATCCTACTTCAGTTTCACTAGTGTCATGTCAATATGTTTAGATTTTGACCCTAGAATATGATGAAGCAAGATATTATAATTATTAAACAACTACTTTTGCCAATAACAACTGCCATTCTCGGGCAATTTAACAAGAATTTTACAGTTTTAAGTACTTATTCGTTAAATATCTAGGTATTATCTCTCAAAAGTTTCTCAGGCAGGCTGTACCAATGCTTCCTCTTTTACTCATCTCACACATTCTTCTCAATCATTTGCTACTCATGAGTGATAGATGATAGGTAGGAATCCTTATAACGAGCTAAATATTTTTATTTACCACACGCCCACATGTTCATAAATCAGCAACGCATATGACACTGAGTATTGCATGTGGTCACGGAAGTGAGCACCGCCCAATTCAAAATGCAGACACTACCCTATGATCCCCATTAATCTAAACACTAAAGAGATTATGCAAAAAGCAAAATACAAGCCCTGGATTCCAACATGTAGAAACACATAAGATTTGGTCTTGCTACAATAGTAGTATTCTTCTACCCAATGAGAACTCCGAAAGAACGAGAAACCTTTAAAAATGGATGTGGATTTATATGAGGTCCGCCCCGAATAATAAAAGATATAAAAATGAATTGCTCAGCCTTAACTTCTATACAAATATATCTCAAGAAAACAGAATCATTCCATCTTGCTAAAATAGAACGGGTAAAGTACAAAAACCAACCTCAAGTATGATGTCTCACTAGAACACGTAAAGTCACAAACTTTCTATACAATGAAAATGATAAAGTAATTTGTTCATGCAATAAGATAGAATCATTTAATATGCAACAAAAAGATAAACCAGAACCACATTTCCATTATAATAATTTCATCTCCATGACCATTGCATGTAAGATCACAGTAATCAACAAATCTACAGATTCTCACTGATATTGAAGAATCAACTGCAGAGAAAATATAAACCATTCACAAAAAAGAGAGCAACAATTCATGATATTCTATTAATATCATTATCTACAATTGACTCAAACAAAGAACTAATTACAAAGCTGAAAATTATCTAATCTATACTAACAAGATAAATAAGATCGTATTCACCAATCCCAGCTAAAAAATTTGAGATCAAAATCCCCTTACTGAACTCTGCCAAACCTCAACAAATTGCTGATCTTTCCTTGACACGAACATTTTATTCCCTCCAAAACCCAAGCGGGTTATCCTAATTCCTCCCATATCCTTTACCCTCCCCAATGAGTTCTTTCTGAAGACCCTCTCCTCTGACCCATGTCTGCCATCCCTTGAGGAACCAATCAGAGCCTCTGACCACAACTCCAAATCTCCTCCTTTACTGCAAAAAAGTTGATTACCACGGTGTTCAATCTTACACCCAACACCTTCCTTCTTCCCATTGATCACCTTTCTTACATCACCAAGGCAAACCCATGAATTCGCATTATTACCAATATTCCTCAAATCAGCAAAGAACACCTCGCCTGAATTCACACCAACCTTGAATATTGCTGAAAGATTATCTGAAACTGTGACATCAGCAAAGCAATCTACTTTTTCCTTCAGTTCCCAAACTGCATTTCCAGACCTTATATCCCAAAATTTGATGTTCCCCAATACTCCAGAAGGTCCACTGTGAGACCCAGAAGCCATTAACAAATTGTGACTCGAAACCCAATTCAGTTTTGTAGCCGGAATTGCTGAATCAAGATCAGCACCAAAGATTTCATAATGACCAATCTCCGTAACTGGGCGAAAACTATCTTGCAGGTCATAAACCATAATTGAATTCGAATTCCGGCGACCGGACTCGAAACTAGTGAAAAGGTATTGTGGGGATGACCCAATTGCCTGCACTGTTGAACTAGACCTCGTAACATTCTCCCAGGTTAATGTCTCTCTCACAAAACCCTTATCAAGATCAATCACCTGTAACCCAGAAAAGTCCGTGGCACCAGCTGCTGCGACATTGGGCGATAATGCTAACAGCGAATCTACAGCAGTGAATTGAGTCAAAATTGTGGATTTTCTTTGCAGGGACCAATCAAAAGACGTAATTTTGCTGCCATGCGCTACATGGACTGACCCATACGGCGTTGTGGAGATTGCCGACGGCGAGTGTCGGCCACTCAACGGCAAAATCAACGATTTCTCGAGATTAAAAGCTTCAAACTGAGATGGGTTCGAGTGGGACGTCACGAGGAGGTTTTCGATGCCGTAGTATAGGGCTTCGGAGATTAGGTCTTCAAGATCAAATGCTTTGGCTTTGGAAGGAAGATGACCAGTTCTGAGAAGAGAGAGAAGGACTGAGAACAATTCAGGGTCTCTGTCAATGAAGGGTACACCAAATTGATCAGAAGAATCAGAAACTTTGGAAAAGAGAGATTTGGGGCCAGCTAGGGTTAGGGTTTGTTTGGTGGTCTGAAAGAGCTGACCACCCACATCAACGGTCACAATGTTGGAATTTGGGTCTGGCTTGTTTTGGTGCAATTCATTTGAAGGAGGCCTAGAATCTGCAAAAGGCGGCATATCTGATCCCCTAAAAGCCCTAATTTTGGTT
Source organism: Euryodendron excelsum (assembly GCA_033060915.1). NCBI lineage: Eukaryota > Viridiplantae > Streptophyta > Magnoliopsida > Ericales > Pentaphylacaceae > Euryodendron > Euryodendron excelsum. Next base: position 2,522,295 of record CM065397.1, on the reverse strand, counting down.
CCAATTGCAATAATACACTATAGAATTCCCCAAATGAAAGGAGGGAAACAGAAAGAAAATTATTTAATAACCCAGTAACTGTATGCCCAAAAAGCTCCCAATTTTGATCCAATTCCAAGAATAAAACAACCCAAGAAAATAACAAAGACAGAAACAAGATTTTGAAAGAAGAAGAAGATCAAAAGAACCAGGAGCTTATGTGGGCACAGAACAGAGGGGCTGGCTTTTGAAGGAAAAGGAGCGTAGGGGTTTATGTGGCACTTCTGGAAGGTCAAATAGGTGCATGTGGTCAAGAAAAGCTTGAGTTTTGATTTAGGAAGTCGGACACCACAAGGTCATTCCAGCATTCCAGCTTGGATCATACTTTTGGTGGTACCATAATGTCATGGTCCGCCCACTAGTTGAGTGCTTAGATTGTATATTTAGGTTTTAATTATTTTTTTTAATGTTATATTATATTTTTATATTTTTACTTTAGTTTTATTATTATTTTGTTGTATTCAGAGTTTTTTTTTTTTTTTTTTTACGCTTGGTTAAAAGTTGTCACCCTATAATTTTATAAAAGTCAAGTTTTAAGGAATAAAATGTACAACGTTGAAAAGTTAAAGTTAAAATTAGGATCTATGTCAAATGTTATTAAAAATAGATTTTGAAAACACTTATTGAGTGCCATGTTGCTCATTTTGAGACCCAACTTAACACTACAAGCTTAGAAAATTTTAGGCAATTCTAGAACTTTCAAATAAAGGAGCATAATTGAAGAGAAATATAGAACATTCTAAAAACTTCTACACAAGTAAGTAGGAGTATTTTATAATGAAAGGAGAAAGTCTATAAATATTTTAAAAGCTTCTACATATGTACATAAAGAATAGTATTTTAGAATAGTGGGAAAGATTTGAAATCTAAAAGGTTCCAAATAAGTTTATATAGTGTAACATTCTATAATAAGAGAGCTTCCTAAGGAAGCTTTGTAAGTATTTAAATATTTTATAGGAGAATTCTAGAACTATTCATTGAGGAGATGAATGACTATAAATATGGAAAGGGGTTTCATTTGTAAGCATGAAGTGAGTTCAAGCCCTTCAAGAGTTTTCTTTCTTGTTTTTTTTTTTTTTTTTTTTTTTTTTTAGCTAACTTAACTTTCTCATTTGTAAGAAGTTAAGATTACTTATTGGTCAAGTGTCTTGAGGGTGGAAAAATCCAAACCTGTGACAATAAGCTATCATCTTCCAAAATAAAAGTCAAGACCACCTACCTCTCTGCAGTATTCTTCTAGAATGATGCGTTACTTTCTTTGTTTAGACTCGAGAGTTGAAGTGTCTCTCTTTTCTTCTTTTATTTTTTTAATATCAGAAGACTAAAGTTGAGCTCATGACCACGAGTCAGTATTATTTGGATTAACCCGCTCCTTCCCGTCTCATTTCTTTTAGGACATGTTTGGTTGGAGAATATAAAGTAGAGAATTGGATATGTTATTTTTGAAACTCACCTAATTTCATGTTTGAAAAAAAAATGATAGAGGATTACAGGTTTTCTTTTCAAAATAATTGAATTTTAAAAAGTATTTTTCAAAATAATAAAAATCAAAACATTTTTCATAATTTAAGGTAAAACACAATTTGAGACTGCATTTTCTGATATGGTAAAAATAGAGGAACAATTCCTGACAAAAGAAAATACAACCAAAAAACGCATTCTAAGCCTGCGTTTTGGCCTTTTGGTCGCCTCTCTCTCTACACTCCCCCCTTTCTCCTTCTCTCTCTCCCTTTTTGCCGCCTCTCTGCTACACACCCCACTCACTCACTCTCTCTCTCTCTCTCTACGCCCTTTTTTCCCCTCTCACTCTCTCTACTCCCCTCTCTCTCCTTCTCTCTCTACCATCCCCTTTCTCACCCTCTTTCTTTTCTCATTCTTACTCTATAAAAATTATAATATTTTAAAAAATTTTATTATTTTTATTTTAAAATTAAAAAAAATAAAATAAAAAATATAAACAGAGTTAAGTAATAATTAAAAAATTTTAATAGCAAAAAATATGAACATAATTAAGTAATAATTAAAATATAAACAAAGTGTTATAAAATAACAAAAATTATAATACTATAATACTATAATACTTTATTTATTGCAAATTAATTTACTGTAAATTATTTTATAAAATAATTATATATTTAATAATACTTATTTTACTAATAATTATTTTACTTATTTTATCCTTGAAATTATTTATTGCAAATTTTTGCTATTTTATAACATTACTCTGTAATAAAATGTTATAAAAAGTGTTATAAAATAGAAAAAATTTGCAGTAGATAATTTTAAGGATAAAATAAGTAAAATAATTATTAGTAAAATAAGTATTGTTAAATATATAGTTATTTTATAAAGTAATTTGCAGTAAATTGTTATTATTACTTAATTATGTTCATATTTTTTGCTATTAAATTTTTTTAATTATTACTTAACTCTGTTCATAATTTTTGCTATTAAAATATTTTAATTATTACTTAACTCTGTCCGTAATTTTTATTTTATTTTTTTTAAATTTTAAAATAAAAATAATTAAAAAATTAAAAATATTATAGTTTTATGTATGATTTTTATAAAGTGAGAATGAAAAAAGAGAAAGAGTAAGAGAGAGAGCAGTAGAGAGGGAAGGAGAGAGAGAGGAGTAGAGAGAGAGAGAGAGAGAGGGAAAAAAAAAGGAGTAGAGAGGGAGAGAGAGTGAGAGAGAGGGCACTAGATAGAGAGAGAAAGAGCGAAGGGGGACTGTAGAGAGAGGCAGAAAAAAGGGAGAGAGAAGGAGCGAGGGGGGAGCGTAGAGAGAGAGGCGGTCAAAAGGCCAAAATACAGGCTTAGGCTGCGTTGCTGAGAAAACGCAGCTGCAACCTGCGTTTCCTCAGCTTGTCAGGAATTGTTTTTTTTTTTTACGCGTTTTTTAAGAAAACGCAGTCTTGAATTGCGTTTTACCTTAGATTGGAAATAAACTTTTGATTTTTGTAATTTTAAAAAATACCTTTTGAAATTTGATTATTTTGAAAAAAAACTGAAAGATTACTTATCTCTCCGAACTATTAATCCCTCAAAATAAGAGATAAGTAATACCATGGAAGAGATGGTATTACTTATTCCCTCCTTGAAATAAACTCAAAAATGACATTTTCACCCTTTTTTTAATTATTATAATAGGTTAAAATAATATTAAATAACTATATTATAATTTAAAATTAATTTTTTTTATTTTTTATTTTATTTTTAACGTGATATTTTAACGAAATAATATTACTTATCCCATTATAATTTCATTCTAATCAAACGTAGTATGAAGAATTTACCATTACATCAAGTATTATTTATCACTCATGATCATATTTTTAATCTCACAGTATTACTTATCCTCTATTTTCTCATCTTGCAAACAAACGAGAACTTAGAGTTTACATTGCATAATGTAAGAAGAATAACGAAAAGTATCAGACAATAATGCATGAAATCTTTTATATATCAGCTAAGACATCAAAAATATTAGTGATCTATCAAAAAGTAATGAAATTTATCAACAAAAATAGCAAATGAATGAATATTAGAATAAACATGAAAATACTTTCCACTGAAGTAGTTGTTTTATGGTAGAAAATTGACTTCATGATTGAGCGATTGGTTCTTTTGCGCAAAGAAAATACAAAGAAAAGACAAATTCACAATACAAAAGACTGGCTACTTAATTATTGCTATTATTATTATCATTATTACACACCATTACTATCTAGTATATTCAAGAAACTAATTGTAAGTTGCATGATTATAGCCATTGGGCCCCTATATTTGTTATAGTGTTTAGAACTTCATTCTATTACACTAATATCAAGACACCCACTTCACATGTAAGGGCCCAAAAGTCCAGCTTTCATGTCTCTTTCAGCAACTGTCAGAAAGCAATGCTCCTCTGCTTCTACAAGACCATATAACTACTGACCTTAGAAGGCTCTCTCCTCATAGGCCACCCCTCTCTATTCCTTGCATCATGGCTGATTTCATCAGTCTGCCTCACAAGCAATCATGAAAGTATATGTATATATAGGTTTTATGGATGTCTAGCTCATGTGGATAGGTATTCTGAAGCATCTAAATAAAGCAACAAAGACAAGCTCTTGAAGTTATAAGATTCCAAGCCTGCAGAGCGATTCCCCTACTCAAATAATTAACGAGTTCTTAAATGGCCTGAAGAGACTGGTGAGAAAACAAACAGAAAGGGAAAATGATATTGCAAATCCCATGCCAGAATAAGTATACAACCTATCTGATATTCAGAAAACATTGGAAGTTGCCAAAGATAAGCCTTAATTTCCAGTAGTTTTCATAAATAATCAAAACAATTAGAAGAAATGTATCTACCATTCTGCTAACAATTATTCTTATAAATGTGATTGCAGTACCATAATGATTTTAAACAAAGTTAAAACATTGCATTGCTAATGGCTTTCCACCCCTATTTTCTTCTCCATCATCTGAATCATTGTCAATGTGATATAGGACAAATAGCTTCACCCTCTAATAGATAGAAGGGAGGAAAAGAAGTTGAGAGTTGAATGAAGAAGTTGATCATCTGTTTCCTTATCTGGACATCCAATTCTCTAATGAATCAAAATTTCTTTGCATACAATCCCATCATTGTTTACAAAAGCCTTTACTGCAAACACGAAGTAACCTCATTCAACGACTGTCTTTAGACTATTAGAGATGTCCTCAGCTTCTCTGTCTTCCAGCCCCTGATCTTATCAATGAATGCTTCTACTCTTCTCCTCAGTTCATCTTCTTCTTCATCATCAATCATCGCTTTTTCAGCATACAACTCTCTAGCTTCTTTTGATGTATTGTTCTTGTCCAATGAACATTTAGCATTTGCTCCTTCTATGTCATTTTGTTTCTCTGGGCAACTGTTTGGATAGGAATGGCACTATCTCGATCAAACTCTTGAGGTGGGTTTCGAGCCACCAACAAGTAAAACGACTATGATCAAATTGCAAAAACAGAAGATGACCAGAGAATTAGAAGCAGCCAGGGGGCTCAATCAACTCAATTGTGGAATTAAACATGGTTGTGAGAATTAGAAAGAATGGAGAAATCCAATGAGCAAGAACAGGGGCTTGAGAGGCTCAGGAGAGAGAGAGAGGATAGCAGTTTCTGCGGGGTGGGAGGCATTAAGCCCTTATAAAGGCTTGTTTGGTTGCCAAAAACTAGTGCTCTGAAAGCTTTTGTAGCACAATTCAAGGGTTAGAGAATGAGGTGTGGGGTGATAGCTAATGAAGGTAGACATATTAAATGATATTTTCTAATCATTATTAATGCTTCAATTGTTTTGGGAAACTTCAATCCCAACAGAAAAGTGGGGGTTCTCTTCATTATTTAATCAGTGTCATTGTAACCACCAAAGAAACTGACATGGCAACTTCTCAGATCCTTATGCCGTCCAATCTCTATTGTCCTCATCGCAGTGATATAACAAATAAAATATTCACCTATGGAATGGCGAGATTAAGAATTCTTAGAACAAGAGACTTAAGTTGAAAGGATGGTTACAAATCTAGTTTAAACTATTTCAGCAACTAGATTGGATAATCACAAGATTCACAACAGGCACAAGCCTTTGAGTTTGGCCAAGTTAAGCATGACTGAGAGAAGATTGCTCACAATGGTGGGTTCATATGAGGAGGGAGGAAAAAAATTCAGTGAGTTATGACTAGTTTTTAGCATCTCTTGCTAGTACACAGCATGCAAGTAGAATAGAATTGTGTAGACAATAAAACAAACAGCAACTAATGAAATAAAACCAAGCATCACCACTACAATGCTAAACAGATGAACAAAAATCAGTGAACTCATTAAAGAGAAAAAGGTTGACACTTCAATAGCTATTACATCGTAAAAACTACAAAATTTCTGAGTGAAGACTATGAAAGAAAGTGCATCACCTCTTCCTTTTCTTATTTCCAGAGAAATTACTTGATTTGAAGCCTCTGACATCATTTGTAGTCTCAGCTGTATTCTGCTTCTTCATACCTTTTCTTCCTCCAAAGCCAAACTTAGAATCCTTGAAGTCCCTACCCTTCCTCTTTCCACCTGCTGCTCCTCTCTTTCCCTTCCCACCACCTTGGCTTATCTTGCCTCCAGAGCGATCTCCGGGAGCCACCCCTGGCCTCTTCTTATTTGACCTTTCAAATGATTTTCCATCTTCAAAATTCAAACCTATCTCACCATCTTTGTCATTCCTGGCAAACCCACTCTGCTGCCTCTGCTTCCTCCATTTCTTAACAGATTCTATCTCCTCCTCTTTCTGCTTAGCCCTCTCTTTGAGCTTCTGAGCCTGAACCTCTTTAGCTATTTTCTTGGCCTCCCTAGCCTTCCTTCTCTCTTCAGCCTCCTCAATCCTTCTCTTCTCTGCCAAAAGCCGGCCCTTAACTTTCTCCATGTGAACATCACTTTTCACCATCTCAGCATAATAGTCAGAAGGCCTGAGAAAAGGAAGCCGGATTGACTGAAACTTCACAAAGGCCTGCCTTGTACCTTCCAATGCATGTGTGTAGAAAGCAAGCTCCCGTGCCAGGTCATCATTCACATCCACCTCTTGCTCCTGATCGATATCAAGGGAAAGCTTGTGTATCCATTCTACATTCTCAGGCCAGCTTATATCTCCAAGTTTATCCAGTAAGCCATCCCTGTTGTATATGGAGTTCTTTGAAGGTTCTGTCAACTTCACATCTTCCTCTTCCGATTCTGATTCAGGTTCGGATTCAGAAACCTCCGCATCAAGATTCTCCACCCCATCATCATTCATGGCATCTTTGCTTAACAGAACTGGTTCTTTTTTTAGTATCCCCATTAAATATATCTATCAAAAACAAAAAATAATTGTACTCATCAAACAACAACATACAATTGTACCATTGCACTAAGAGCTGGAAAAAGGAAACATCAGCATACATTTGTATAATTGTACTCATCAAGCACTCTTATAATTTTCAGAGATAACCATGCAAGTTCTAAGTAAGTGACCTCTTAATCTGATTTTAGAGTTTGATATATGCTGACTGCTATTGTCTGCCAACAGTAAATGGTTGGGCAATTGACTTGCTAGTGTCTGCCATACTTGACATCTACAAAATAAATAAATGAATAAATAAGAACAGAGTTATCAGCATAGCACACTTTTACCTACTTAGGGCTATAATATGGAATAAACAATTAATTTGTGATGGAAGTATTTTTTTTCTCAAACAATCAAATGAATTCTTTTTTTTTTTTAGCACATTTTTCTCCTGTTACAGTGACACTGACATTTCGAAATAAATAAGGCCCCAAAGTGAAGCTATAATTAAAGTGATAGGGATAAAAAAACTAAAATGAGGTACCAAAAAGGAATGCAAGGCAAAATTAAAAGGTATGCATGGCCAATGCACCAGTCAGGTTCTGGTTTTGTCATTAGGACCTACATAAAATATCTACCCAAGAATGAACTAAATGCAACAGTCGAAGATGAATGAATCCAATAGGTAAACGTCAACATTATCAACTCCAACACAAGCCCAGATTGATTGAAATCTAACTATCAGAGTCAATATTATCATCAGAGTGTGTTCCTGACTCTACATTGACTGCTACAGATTCAATATTTACAATTTATTACAGCAGTGAGTGCATTTTCCACTGGCTGATTGAAAATAAGTAGCTTATGCTAATATACATACACAATCAAAATTAAAAATAGAAAATGATTCAGATTTCAGAGAGAGCGAGAGAGATTTACCTGATGAGAGCCAAAGATAAGAGGATAGCCGAAGAACAGATGAGAGGCGCTAGCTGAAATTTGACGAAGAAAGGGAATGGAATGCCACAACAGTGTATTAAAGTGTAGAAAGGATCCAGATTTCAGAGAGAGAGAGAGTGAGGGAGAGGGAGAGAGAGCGATCTATCTCTGATGAGAGCCGAAAAAGAGAGGAAAAGATGAGCCGCGTGCATGTAATAAACGATGAAGCCCTAATTCTCATGAGCAATATTAAGGTGTAGTGACTGTGTACAGTATTGTATGGGATCGGATCCAAGTTCGGGTCTAGGTCCGGTTTTGAGTCGGTTCTGTGTGAAAAAAATGCTATCCCGAGAACTAAACCGAATTGATCGGTTTACTAAATTTTAGACTCAAGACTGAATCAATGGCCTCTTAAAATCAAACCAAGCCAATCTCGAGGTGTGCATAGATTGGGTTAGGTTCGTGCTAAAGCCAAAAGCAACCTAATTGTGATCGGTTTTAGATTTTTAGACCCATTATTGAACCGTTCATTCTATGGAACCAAACCAACTCATCTCAGTTCAAGTTGAGTTAGGTCGATTCAATTCCAAGCCTCCATTTTTTGTTCGGGTCCAAATCGGGTTGGGTCGGCCGGTTCCACTTTTATTGTGTATAATTTAACTTATTTACCAAAAAGAATAATATATAAACACAAATAAATAATAATTAAGTACAAATAACAATGATTTCAGTTTAGTTTGGGTTGAGTCGATCCTAAATTTGGTTCGGACTTATAAATTGTGAAATCGAGAACTGAACCGAATTGATGGGGTCGGTCTTTTTAGACCTAAAACTGAACCGACCTCTTGACAGATTCAAATTAACTTAAGGAGACCAAGTTTGTTTAGTTTTTAAAATTTTCGATTCGTTTGTAGACCCCAAAACAACTCAAGAAGGTCGAGTTAGTTCAGTTCTTGATTTATTCGGGTGTTTTTGCGCACTCTAACAGTGGAACTGGTTTTCGAAGGGAAAGGAGGGTACGGGGTTAGGTGGCAGCTCTAGAAGGTCAAATTGGTGCATGTGGTCAAGAAAACCTTGAGTTTTAATTTTGGACTTAGGACACCACAAGGTCATTCCAGCAGTCCAGCTTGGACCATACTTTTGGTGGTAAGATGGGGGATTTGCTGGTTTTTATAGTTACTATAACCTGTCATCTTCTAAAATAAGAGTTCGACCAACCACCTCTGTGCAGCATTCTTCTAGCATGCTTCTTGGTTTAGACTTGAGAGTTGAAGAGTCTCTTTTATTTTTTTTTCTTTTTTCTTTTTTTTCTTCTTTAAATCATAGGGCCAAAATCGAGGGAGGACAAATTTAACTCATGAGCACAAGGATAAATGAGGTGCTACTATCTTTGAGTTAACCTTACTCTTAAGAGTCTTCTTAGAGTTTGGATAAAGTAAAGGACAAAAATACAATATTTTGAAGTATCAGACAAAAATATAGATATTAGAAATATTAAAAACATAACAAAAAATACATACAAAAAAATTAATATTAGAATATACATAAAAATACTTTCCACTGAAGAAGTTGTTTTAGGATAGAAAATTGACTTCATGGTCGAGCGATTGGTTCTTTTGTGCAAAAGAAAAATAATAATCAAGACAGGACTTGATTATTATTGTTATTATTATTATTATTATTACACACCATTAGTACCCACTATCTACAAGAAGCTATACACAAGACAGGGCTTGATTATTATTCTTATTATTATTATTATTACACACCACTTGTATCCACTATCTACAAGAAGCTAATTGTAAGTTGCATGATTATAGCCATTGGGCTCCTATAATTGTTTGGTGTTTAGAAGCTTATTCTACCACTATTTCAATAATATCAAGACACCCACTTCAAGCCCAAAAGTCCAGCTTTCATTTCTCTTTCAGCTACTCTTAGAAAACAATGATCCTCTGCTTCTACAAAACCATATATGCTCACTAACCATAGAGGGGCTCTCTCCTCATAGCCCCACCCTCTAATCCTTGCCCGATGTATGATTTCATCAGTCTGCCTCACATGGAATCATGGGAGTATACATATACAAATATAGGTTTTATGGATGTCTAGCTTATGCTGATGGGTATGATGAAGCATCTAAATAAAGCAACCCAGACAAACTCTTAAAGAGTTGAAGCCTGCAAATTTCACAATAAGATAGGAGGGAACAAACCTCTCCTGCAACTTCCAATTACTCTGGCTAGAAATGAAGAAACAAGCTTGGTGAATTCCAACAATGGCATTATTTAAATTTGCAAAAAGATCATCTAAAAGGTCATCATCAGCAGCATCATTGTCACCACTGTTCTAATCTTTTATCTACATTAGAGAATGAAAAGGACACAGACCAATATTTAATACTGCAGTTAGTTTATGTATTCTTCTGCCTAAAGGGAAAACAGAGGTAATGCACAATGCATACTAGCCCCAACAAAACATTCCCCCTCTCTTTTGCCAGGTGATGAAGTGCTAAAAAACAGCCTTCATGTAATAGTCAGTTCTGCCAGACATCTCTTCGTCTTAATACCCAATTCCCCACAATTTGACTTCAAGATTGTCAAGAAGCATGCTACCAGCTGGGTTTGCAGCACCAAAACGAAGGCACAAGACCCGTTTATGCTGCTCGGAAAGGTAAGCAAGGAAGCATAGCAGTTAGCTGACACCTGGCTGCATCATGGGAAAGAAGGACCAATTCTTACTGGACCCACCCTCCTTCCCAATTGCCTTCTCATTGACCCACCAGTTAGAACCAATAGCAGGCTTATCAGAGTTTCCTCCATCTGTGTTGTCAAAGTTGAATTCCTTAACAGAACCAAGAGTGATCGACCGATGTTTATGAGGCCGCTGTACATCCTCCCCATCTGCAGAAGCCTTCTCCGACGTGTCATCAGATATTTCACCAGGATGCCCCTCGTGACTATAGGCCACTTCAGTTGAATTTTCATCCTTTTCAGCGGCAACTTCTGCATTCTCTACAGATGGTGGAACAGCCTTGGTCAAATATGGCTCCTTTGCCATGCATCTGACAACATCTTCTGCTGTAACCTCAAAAGATACTCTATGGTCAACTACAGCTTCATCTTTTCTGAATCCATTGAATGAATTTGTGAGTGGTGCAACGTCAGAATTTTGTCGAGCCAGAAGAAAACTGTCCCGAGATCTAGGTCCTACAGCATCAGGGGTCAATGAACCAGATCCTTGCCGAGATCCCCATTCATGGGCAGACAGCTTGTCAAGGTTCAAGAGCTTGGGAGGATCACCAATTCGAAACTGAAGGAACTGAGGACCACCAGGAGTAAACTCACGATCAGGAAAAGGAGATGAGGTGCCTGAACCAGAGATACCTGAACTGGGTGAGATCAAGTGGCCAACAGGGCTTCCGGGATAAAGTGGATAAGGCTGAAATTCATATTGGGACAAAGGGAATCTCTGACCAGATTCACTGTTTTGGTGATTGGGGTCAAGAAGCCTGGCAAATGGCACTTCAGGTGAGGAAGGTGTAGTCAACTGCACAGACTCGGGAGGAGGAGTAAAAGGAGCAGTGGATGGTTCAGTAGTGAAGGTGGAGAAGACTGGGGGTGAGACTAACTGGGTCTCATGGGCATAAGGTCCAATAGCAAACATGGAGGCAGTCCCAGGGGAGTACATACTGGCAGATATAGAGGTAAGGGATAGTAAGCCAGCTGGTGATTGTGTACAAGAAGGAGGTTCAGACTGAATAAAAGAAGCAGGGGAGGAGGGAGGTGCAATGAAGGGGAGTCCTACAGCAGGTGCTTGGCTTGGATTTTCAGCTGCAGGAACCTCTGTTCCTGGTGCTGTTGTTTCAGGAACAAGAACAGCATGTCCAATTCGCTTTCTGTGTTTATGAGATCCAAAACACCAGTATATGCTCCAGCAGTTTCCCCATCTTCTTTTCTGCATTGGACCAAAGATTATGAGAACCATGATACTCCCATAAGCAATGCTAGGTTTCTTAGGTATACAGTAGAAACTAAAAGACAAATTTTGCAGTTCAAAGAAATCCCAGACATCAGAGAATGTACAGTAAGCTTCTGGAAGAAGTCTCTATCAGTTTTAGATTTATATCATACCAAGCAAACATGACCTCATAATAGTAAAGTTACATGTTATGCAACTATAAAGCCATGATTTGGACGTGCCGTGTCTAGGTATTTTGATTGCCCAAACAAGATAAGCGTAGCAGGATAAATCAAGTAAGGAACGGGGCTCAGGCTATCAAACACCTACAATGCCTCTACCATCAAATGAACAAACACTTAGAATGACTACCATCATCTGTACTGATAGGATGGTGCAGGTTTTATATTTAGTGCCTTAAATAAAAGCCACGTTTGGTATTGTTTTTTTCCTTCCATGTAACTCATCCTAATGACAATAACATCATTTTTTATATAAACATTCCTAGTCCATCCCTCATTCGATCTTTATCCTTTCACTTCACAATGTAAAACCAGTTATGCGCCAGTTACAATAAAACATATACCAGAGTCCCTAACGTGTCCTATATTCATTTTTACTACATGTAATAACAATTAAAATGAAAACGGCACTGCTTATTTATTATATGATATCTCCCCATCTTTATTCCTTGTAACGTTTTTCATAACTTGTTATCTTTGTCACTCATGACTTATCTACAACGTATATTATATCCACTATAATATTGATTCCATGCCCTTTAGCTTAAAAATTAGTAGTTTTACAACTTTTATGTCATTTATACATTTCTTTATTCATTTCCTAAATTTACCCAAGAATAACAATTGTCACCGCACGTATACTAACAATATTTTTTCCAGTCTCGTCAACAGGAGTCTTATTGAAACAGGAGGATGGTCAAGACAAAAACAAAAAGAAAGCCAAAAATGAGCTTTAACTGATCAAGATAAATCTTTACAAATAAGTTTACCCAAAGAATAGGTCTTTAGGATGCCACACTACAATAGACAAACGAGAGGAAAGCACTCAATGCATTCCTAAGCTATGGGTTTAAATAAATAGAGCTTCTCTCCAAACAAAATCCCTGATGTAAATAACTACCTTACACAGTCACATCTCAATCATAAATAGATCTGAACAGATCTACACCAAAAATGGTACATAGCACACTCTTAACACTTAGACCATAGGAAGAGTTGATTATAAAAACCAAATATTTGAAAGTTACTATTCTAGTAACTCTATATTTTAGAGTAATTTGCTAAAAAGCTTGATTGATTAACTAACCATTAGTTCACAAAATGATAAGCAACTACTCAAGTAGATAGGTTGTCCATTTATTTTCTTTTCCTTCTTGTTCATATTCAATTTCTGTAATTTTAACCAATCCCTCCTTACTTCAAAATAACAACCTTTGATTGTTTATTAACCATTGTCCAAGTCAAAAAAAAAAAAAAAGAAAGAAAGAAAGAAAGAAAGAAATCAGAATCGTGAAAGTTTCCCTACCTACATATAGTCCAGATAAAATCAAGGTTTTTCGCACAAATGGTATCACATTACTATTGCTCAGCATCCAAAAAAACCTAAACAAACTGGCTTCATATTCTATAAGTCACTTTTGAATTCAGGAAAGCCATGATCAACTGAAAAACTGATATTCGCATCAAATTCCCCTAATAATACTGACTCCATTTTGAGATATAAACATTAAAGGCACCAAGCGTCTTTCACTAAACCAAAGCATTTGACAGGGCAGAGCTGCAGAAAATTATGCCAGTGGCAAGTTGGCTGCAAATGTCTGGACACTTCTTAACAAAGTAACCATTATGCCCATATTTCTCGCTGTGAATAGAGTCCAATCCTCTGACTAATCATTCAGAACAAATTCAATATGCAAAGGCAACTGAATTTCAAATTTAATAACAAAATAAATGTACAAACACTAACATACTAGCCAGAGAGATAACGCCAAAAAGAAAAAATAGAAACAATCTACCCTATGACAATGGAGCTCATCAGACAATTATGTCGTGGGAGTATATTGAATATTTTTGTTTTAAAATTAAGAAAAATTTCACACAGAAATTTGGATGGTCAGAAATTCGCTCCATCAAACCAATGTAAACCTCAACCTATGAAAGCACAGAACTGCAACTTCAGATCCAAAAAAGCTAAAACCATATAATTGCTCAGAATCACAGGTCAACTTTTGAAGACCGAAGAGAACAATACAAAAACAGCATCGCAGCCAAAAAAAACAAAAAAAACAACCAAGAAACTTTAAAAGAATCATAATTTCCCAAAACTACATCAAACAAAGTTAAATCGATCAACAGACAATGACCATGCAATGACCACATATAGTCTAACAGATCTTGAATCTCAAGAATCAGATTTTGCGGAGTTTACAATTTGAAACTCAAAAGGTTCAAGTCCAATTTAGGTAATCAAATCAGGAAACACAACAAGCAACCAAACCACAATTAGAGAAAAACTAATGGATGAGTCAAATCAAGTAACTTACCTGAACTGAAGCTTGAGGCACACGATTCTCAGCAGATGCGATCGCAGTCGCAGCAGCGCTTATAGTCTCCAGAGCGTTGTTCGAACCTCTCATCTCTCCACTCACTCCTCTCATCCCTCTGTTTTTCCCTACTCTCGATCAAAACATTAACCTAATTTCACCAACAATTGTGTTTCATCACCAATCAAATCTCACGGAGAAAAGACTGCGACTTTCTAGAGAAAATCGAAATTTGGAGTCGGAAAATGAAAAAGAAGATCAGAGAAACCGAGCATGAATGAAGACGAAGGTGACAAATGCTGATTCATATATATCGGAACCGAAAGTAATCAAATCTCTCTCTCAGCTTTCTCTCTCTAATTAGGCTTCAACTATCGCTTTTGAGGTCAAGCACGGCAAGGACTTGAGTTTTCTCTATTGGGTGATTATTTAAAACCCGAACTTAGGCTTGTAGAGATTAGTCATAATATTGTAATCAGAGTGTTAAAATGAAATTACGCGAATACCCTTGTAATGAAAATGAATGTGCCACTAGGATATTTATCAGATTCACCTTGAAAGTTTTGTGCATTGAATGATTATACCTTCTTCCTTCTAATATGCTCACACCCAATAGGCATTATTCCCTTTAATTGCTTTAATGTAGCTACCCTTTGTGAGATAGATATAAATCGATAAGGTTTCGCTATAATCATTATTTATGCAGCTAGGTATTGTCAGTAACTAGCTTAATATGTTATGAAAAATGAAATTATTATTGAAGAAAGCTTGTTGTAAATATTACATATGTGAATCAATATTAATTGACAATTTTAATTATGTGAATTGTTGACGGTCAAAATATTTTTAAAAAAGTTAAACTGATATTTTTAAGAATAATGCATCTAGACAATCTCTGTCTCTCTTTATATATATATATAAAATAGATCCTTATTTTTTAAAATAAAATAAAAAGTAACAATTTGGGTGACAAAATATATAACTATACTTTTCTTCACATTACCAAAACTCGACCATATGCATAAATAAAGGTTTTGGGCAAAATAAATTTTGAATAGTTTTAAACATTAATCACAAGACAAGTACAAGCCAAGAAATTGAACTCAAATTTGATAAATTAAAAAAAAAAAAAGGCAAATTGATTGAGATTATGGTTTATCTTTGGCTATTAAGCCTATTATAGTATTGTTAACTGTTTATACAAGGGTGTTGAAATTCTTGTGTAGGTTCGTAAGGGTAGTTTTGTCATAACAAGGGGGACCACAGCTATTTGTTAAGGTTTTTTAATTTTATTGTTTTTACCGAGAAAGCGCCTTTTGGAGTTTGTTTGTATGCACGTGTGGCCATCCACTTCTCAATGGCTTTCGTGCGCACCCTCCCAACCCCATCTGCGTAAGATTGGCCCCACCCCGAAAATTCTCCCCCTTTACCCGCCGCTTGAACTAACTTGCACGGTTGGTTCATCTCTCCAATCACCTCCCCTACTCTCTCTCTCAAATAAAGTAGACTCTCAATTACCCCCTTTATATCTAAACTTCTGTGAAAATGATGCATAAAGAGCATGAAAGCCCCCTCTTCTTTGGCATGATTCTCTCTCTCTCTCTCTCTCTCAGTAGGGAAAAAAAGCTTTTTAAACTAACCTTTTCACCTCTCTCTCTCTCTCTCTCTCTCAGTAGGAAAAAGAGCCTTTATAAAAAAACTAACCTTTTTTTTTATTTTTAATCTTTACCTCTTTACTGCATCAGAATATCTTTCACTAGGATTCACAATGGGGGCTAATGAAGATCTCCTTTATACTTCAATTCCATGTACCAAAAGCCATAAGGAAAAAGTTACTTTATAGTTTATAATTAGTTTCTTTCTCTATCTCTATAAGTAAAAGAACTATTCTTAAGCTAATCTTTTCTTATCTTTGCAAACTTCAGTGCATGTCTTTCACTAGGATTAGCATTTTGGGCCAATGCAGATTTTACTTCAAACCTCAAAAAGGCAGAGAGTCATTGCAACTTTTGCTTGTGGGTCTACCGGAACATGCCAAGACTGGGTATTTCACACATTGAGTCCCTTCACTTGTGGGGTAGCTCTAATGTGGTCTGGTCCTACCCAACATACAAATGTCCTGGTGGAGGGTGGTTTTGTTGGATAATTGACAAAAAAAAAAAAAAGAAGGTAAGATACACTATTAAAGAAAGCATACTAAGCAAAGGAACATAATGTTAGAAAAATATTATTCTTTTAATAAAATTTTAAAACTTTATATCTATTATTTAATTATTCAGTTACAAGTTTTATTACAAAACTTATTACATCATTTGTGTCATGGTATTTATTAGGGTGTTACAATATTTAGTAGCATTTCATTGGAATTTTAAGAGCCCATAATGGCTAGTTCCTAGAGTCTATATAAGACTTTTACTTGGTCTTGTTTGAGATAGATAAAAAAAAAAAATGTACAAACATGAGAGACATACAAATGTATACATGTTCTTATTCTCTACAATCTCTATATTTTATATACTCGTTTTATAGACAACTGCGGCTGAGATGGTTCATTGTTCTCCCGGTAAACGTGACTCCCGAGGAGATAGGTTGTGAGCAAATTGGGTTGAATCTTAGAGCAGCTGATGTTCAATTGTACCTTCACGTAGGGAGGCACAGTTGCTTTAGGATAGTGTTATCATGCCTCTTAATTCTCACAGGCCAGCTTTTCTGTTTTCTTTTCACTATATTTTATTGTTCATTAATATAATTCTATTGCATTGTTCTTGTATTGTTCTTTGGTTTATTCTTAAATTATGATTTATTTGTGTTAATGAGAATTACAAGATGTGATTTGATGAAATTCTTTCAACACATAATGCATATATAAGATGGCAAATGCTAACATGTGCCCTAAGGGCACATTTTAAGCATGCTTTGTCTGGTTGTACAAAGCATTGAAACTTGTGTTTTCAGTGTTGAAAATTGTGAAAACACAAGTTCCAATGCATTGTACAACCAGACAAAGCATGCTTAAAATATGCCCTTAGGGCACATGTTAGCAAGACCCATATAAGATTGAGGCAGAAAAAAATTCAAAACTTTAATAGCCCAACAGTATGGGGTCAATTTTGGAACCAACTGTAATTGGATTTGACTCTTTGTATCTCTAGAGCTTAACCGATAATTGTGACTTAATTGCATATATTTAGGATTTACTTTCGTTGCGGTTTCTCGTTATTAAAAAAAGATTCATACCGTAATGATTGGCATATTTCCTTTATGTAAAAGCACCCCTGATGATAAGATTTCGAGATAATTCTCCACTTCATAGTACCCACAAATCATCCCCATTCCAAAACAACTCATGAGCAAGCTTTGTCTTTTTGACAAATTAATCTATGCCTATGCAAAGGTAAGACAAATATAGAAAAACACTTGGTAGTCTTCTTGTAGGGTACATTGGAATTGCTATTATAAAACCCTTGTAACCAAAAGACATGAATATATTTATATACACGTTATATATGACACAGAAAATCTATCATTTAATCAACAAGGAGGCCTTCTTTTTAAGCATCAAAATAGTTGAATTAAGCCAACACGCGTGACAATTGTACATGACTTAAGAATTCCGATCAACCTTTCTTGGCCGTGTGATGCTTTTTTCATAAATCTTCCTAGATTCGTGTTTATCTTTGATGATCATATAATTAGATATATACATACATCTAAGGCAAGTGGAACTGATTCCATGAGGACATGCACGAATGTTGACCAGTGAATGGCATGTATGTCAACATAAACCCATATATAAATTAATTCATTGCAGGCTGGTCTAATTAGCTAGTAAATTTCCTTCCTACTTGTGCCCTGCCTTCATCTCAAGTAGAGATTTTTTTCTAAAGTGGTTCAGATGTGATCCACTCCATGGCACCAACTCAAATTTAAGCTCAATGGTTATTGGGTTCAACCGGCTCTACCCTTTGCGCTATGTTTGGATCTTGTATTCACAGAGAGAAAGAGAAAAGGAAAGAGAAAATATAGGGCGGAAAATAAAGTGAAAGAAGTTCAATATATTTCTTGTTTTAGTCGGGTTAGAAAAATGAGAAGAAATGAATAGGTATTTCCCAAAAAAGTTTTAAAAAATCCCATTTTACTTTCGCTCGACAAATTCACAACCCAAACATAGCATTAAGGTTAAAAATAGTCCAGAGCTGAAATTTTCAAGCACTACTATCCGCCAGAACACACATGCAAAGAGAAGCAATCAACTGCACAAAGTGCACTGAACTCAAGAATAGTCACCTTCTTACAAAAAAGAGGCAATCCACTTGGTTGAGAGCAAACATATTTATTTGATCTCAGGACACATGCCATAATGTAATTATTTTTCTAAATCACAACTAGTTCCATGCAAAAACAAATTGGGTAGTTCTCTAATTCTTGCCATACACAGGCAAAACCCATTCACACAGCCAAGCTTTTCGAGGCAATCTCAAACACATTTTCTGAAAGTCCATCGGCAGACAAAATCATCTCCAACTGTGCCTGTAAAAAGCCATAACAATGTTTTATTTTTTCCCTCCATTCTAAAAATAACAAGGAGCTATAATCAAATGCATTTCTGCCAAAGTATAAAGAAAACATCTCTAGTTTTAAGAAAATGTCAGATTCCAAACCCCTGATTCATATGTACATATATCGTAAAGGGCAACAGCTAATTACCTTGGCAAGGCTTTGCCGGGTTTCATCATACCGCCTCCATCTAGAGAAGGCTGACACCATGTCGGAGGCCACCTGCAATCCAAGGAGACATTTAATTGATGCTCCAGACATAAGTAATCATACAAGCCAATGATTCAAGAGACTTCTCTGATCAAACCTGAGGGTTCAGTTTGTCCAACTGCAACACGAGTTCTCCCAAGAATTTGTACCCTGAGCCATCTTTAGCATGGAAATTTACAGGAGACCCACGAAATCCACCAATAAGCGAATATACCTGCCCCAAAACGAACCCAAAAATGAATATAACTTCTACGAAGCAAAAATGAAACGTCTGTGCAGAAACTACGGGTGTGTGCACACGCACATTTGAGCCTGTATGTTTGTGTCTGCATGAGCATCAGAGAGAGAAAGGTCATGTACCTTGTTTGGATTACGCAGGTCAAATGCTGGATGGTTTAGGAGGTTCCTAACATTCTCAACATTCCCAGGAATGTTTGACATGGCTTGAAGGGCAAACCATTTATTCACAACCTGGAGAATGGAAAAACAAAATTACGTCAAAAGGAATTGCAGAAGCTTTTTACCATAATGCAAATCTCAACGAAGACAGATAGTAAATCCTAAAACAAAAGTGTATACATATTCAATAAATGCACTCTCTTTTATTTTTCGATAAGTTAATATATGCGCTCAAAAACATTTAAGAATTAAAATTTTACTTAAAAAAATATTTAAGAAGTTCCTAAACCCTAAACAATAAACCCTATATAGTTGTTGGTTATCAGTTGCTAAAAGCAATATTAGATATTAAGGAATGATAGGCATCACAATATATATATAAATATATATCACGAAATTTTATTTGTGAGCTTCTTGTCAACCTGATCTCACCACATGAACCATATGGATGGAAATAAGACTTGCTAGATTAGAGTCCTACGAAGTTTCATCGAGTTTCAAAACATGGAACCCCTTCATAACTTCAATTCTAGCTGTTCAATTAATCATTTGAAAACCAAGTGCACCAATCAAGTGGTCACACATTTTGGAATCATATGAACATTGGCAATCCCCTAATCCAGGGGATGGCATTTCAATCCAAAAAATTTCTTGGGTAAGATGAAATCAACCAGTCAAGCGCGTCCAGTAAAGGTTTTCATGATACGGATCATGAAATTTTTTTCATTACAAGTATCATTTTCCTAAGACATTTGGTGAACTAAAAATGCTAATTCACACAACAATTATAAAGCAAATAGATAATAGTTGTCTGGGCCTAATAGTTGCTGTGGAGTGGATTATTGAACTGCTTGTAATCAAAATTTTGAAAACAAATTAATAGGACCAACGGGAAATTAAGTCTGAAAAACTAGTCCTCTTGTAGATTAGGGAAAATTAATGTCGTCTTTTAAATTTATAATATGACACTTCTGCTAATAATGATATATATTGTAAACCAAACTGGTTTTAGGAGCAAACATTGAGTGCAAAATATAACTACAAGAGATTACTAAGAAGCAATTTCTTACATAAGGAAACATAAAACTGGATCCGATGGGATTGGTTTTTCCAACTTTAAATAGAGGATGTGTATCCAGAAGCAACTTCATGTGACAATGACTTCCAACTAGTTCCAAGGGCTTTGTAAGGAAAAACGGAAGGCACTAATGGCCATTCAACAAGATATGTATCATACCTCAAATCGCCCTTCAACCAACCAATATGAACAAGACTTCATGAAATGAAACATCAACACACCTTGAACACTTAGTGAGAAACTTTAATAGTTCATTGCATATAAAGTTCATAGATCTTCTTCGATAAAAATTTGTTTCCGAGGATGCCATATTGACAGGTAAACGGACGTTCAATGATTTTTCTGGTAACTTCATTGACTTTGGAAAACACTGTTTCAGACAACCAATAAATATTCGGAAACCAACTGAGCATTTCACTAGGCACTGCAAGTTCTCAATATACAGGGAAGAATTTCCAACTCTAAAGCAAAAAAGCACATGCAATATCTCATTCAAATAGATCTAAGTACTATTAAGAAAAAGGCTTACCAAGAAGTCATGCTGCCACTTGCTATAGAAGTCAGCTAGAACATTGTCACGTGTTTTTCCAGGGTTTTGGGCTATGGCCGCAAGAGCTGCAAATTGTTCAGTCATATTTGTGGCAGATCTATATTCATGCAATGCAAGCTCGGTCAGTTCTGGATCTTCAAGTGACGCAAGATATCCTGCACAGCAGATAATACATAAATGTAATTAGTTAACAAATTTCTATGACAAACAAAATATCATTTGTTCACAAATTTCTACTACAGCCATCGAAGAATAATTTTATAAAACACAAACCGAGTGCAAGGTTCTTAAGAGCACGTTTCGCCATATTTGGATGGTTAAACTCAAACTGCTCTGAGCTTCTGTTGTTTTTGACCTGTGAAAGCATGTAAACCAAGTTAATTTGAAAAACAAGATAAAGCA
Source organism: Euryodendron excelsum (assembly GCA_033060915.1). Classification (NCBI taxonomy): domain Eukaryota; kingdom Viridiplantae; phylum Streptophyta; class Magnoliopsida; order Ericales; family Pentaphylacaceae; genus Euryodendron; species Euryodendron excelsum. The sequence continues at coordinate 2,500,766 of CM065397.1, read as the reverse complement.
AGAACAGATGGCTCCTCAAAAGATGTTATACCATGCTGAGAAACTCATCTTTCAGTTCAGAAGCAAGCTGCTTTTTTATGAAAGATTGGACTGCATGAACAGCATCAGGATCTGCAACTTCTATCATGTCCATGACCTCTTCTTCACCAGGTAGTGTTATTGCCATTGAAATGAATTCCTGGATGAAACCAAGCATTAGTTTGGTTCGGGCAATCATTTTTGTTTCCTTGGAAAGAAGTAACCCAGAAAGGAGAAAAAAGAAGTTAATACCTTGTCTAAGCTTGAGTCATAAAGTATACTTTTCAACCCGTGCACAAACTGTGGATTTAGAACCAATGATTTGTTTTGCTGGAAATCAGCAACTAGGCAGAGCATCAGCCTCCTTGCCAGTAGCTGTCCAGCCTCCCAACTAAACCACAAACAACCATTCATTAAATTTTTTAAATTATTTGCTCAACGAGAAGATAAAAGAGAAATGCTTTAAGAAAGACTTACCGGTTGAACTCATCTGAATCATGAGCGAAAAGAAAAAACAGATCACTGTCTGTGAGATCAAAGTCAAGTCGGATAGGAGCACTGAAGCCCCGTAACAGAGATGGAATTGGCCGCTCAGATATATCCGAGAATACAAATTCTTCTTCTTTCTGCTTATCATCAACATGAAGTTCAATATTATGAAAGCAAAAGTAGAGAGAAATCCTCAGGATTAATTAGTGAAGACACATCTAGGCCACTTTACTCCAGCAGCATCTTTCATTAACTGGTAGCCTAAATCTTAGATTCCAGAGGAATCCCATGCTACAAACATGACACGATGTGGCTCCGCAGAACATGTATATTTGTCTCCCTGTATGATACTAAGTGTACATGACACAAATGTTAACTGGTTTAATCCACAAAATCAACAAATCATCAAATGATTATCAATAATTATGCATTTGTACTCCATGTAGTTATAAGCCAGTACTCCGCAAAAACAAGCAACTTTTGGGAAAATGCCATTTTTTTGGGGTAAAAAATGGAAACTTCCAAATTGTGCCATTTAAGTTTGGCACTTGAAGTAACATAAACTTAAGAATCAAGATACATAATTATAACTTCAAATATTCCTTGTCATAGTTTAGAAATTGCTTTGGAAAAATCCAAAAGGAAAGTCAACCAAGCTCAAGATAGGCTGGTTGGTTAGGTTGCTCTGGTTAGGTGAATTATCTTTCATACACCAGAAGTTATTCCGTCTCGTTAGCGACTTTTGTGCTTCCTGTATGTCGATTACAAAGCCCATTTCTTAAGTCCTGAGAAGCATTCTTTCAAAATACCATACAATATAAGATGAATAGAGAGTGGAACTCGCTCATAAAAGACGGAAAAAAATTCCTTCCATGTTTTCTGCCAAGGAAGGTAAGAAAAAAAAAGATTGAACAAAGACATGCTTACAAGGAATGATATGTATTCAAGCCCGCATGGTTCATTACATGAGATGACATTTGTAGTCATTTAGAAGCAAGGCTTCTTAAATTGTATCTAGTTGTACAAATTCTTCAATCATATACAAGGAAAGCATTTTCCTTAGGTTTCCTTTCTCTGAGACCTCAACGAAGGGGCTAATTATCTCACATTATAAAACAACTGGAATATAGATTGTGGGAATCAGGTTGGTTCAGACTACACAAGGCCTCAACCCAAGCCAAGTTAGGAACTGATGGAAGTCAAGTTCTAGACGCCCAATTGAACAAGCAAAATCAACCAACCTATACACAAGATTAAAAGATGGGAGAAGTTGTAAACAAAGCCCAAACCTGTGTCTGACACAATGTTACCTGAAACCCGGATCGTTACGGTACATGAAACGGGAACATGGTACGCTACATGTTCTCAAATATGCTACGTTGGGGGTAGGCTTCTATAAAGTATACTATTAGAATTAAGGTACTTTTAGGAGAATTTTATTTAATAATCAGACATTTAATAAAATATATTTTTCAAATTAATCATCTAAAAACACATTCTAGGAGTATTATGTCCCTTTTTTTACGTATTGCTATGCCAAAATTCTATTCTTCCTATATTTTTGTTCATTATAATCGATTTTTCCCTCCATTAGGTGACCTTTAAAGTTATAAATAGGAAAAAAGTATGGGATCGCTTTGGATCGCCAAATTCACCATCTTAGAACACTAGAATACCATGTTTCGGAACGCCGTTCCAAAAACGTGGTTCACTAAGGTAGTAGAGTATTATGGTAACACATGTCTCTGACATAAGTACTAAGGATTCACGTCAAGACTGATCAACCAAGAACCAAACAAACCCAAATTTTTGGTCTAGTTTTGGTTCCCAAATGATTTTCAGTAGTTCCCTCGGCCCACATAAGGTCAAAATGAGATGGTCAATTTAGCTAAAAGTAAGGAGAACCAATCCACAAAAAAACCACCTCTTACCTCTGTATCATTCGTTGATGTACCATGTATTCAACAATCTACTAAGATAAAAGCTAAAAGATATTACTTTTTGCTCTCTCCCTCACTAGATTCACTGCAGGACAAGATAAATTTTAATCTAAATAGGATTTAGTCATCTAATGGAATGGGATTACTTAAGGATGTTGAGATGTACACACTGGTGAGACTTAAGGAGATAGGATTGTGTCTGGTTGCGCATGAAAGGCCTCCATCTCCTTTGCGAGTACTTGGTTGCATGTGGGCAGGGTGAAATTAGAGGTGGCACAAATTGGATATAAAATGAGGGAAAACCATTTGAGGTGGTACAGCAATCTGCAACATAGACCTACTAATGTGCCTATAAGAAGTGATTATAAAGGAAGCCCAAAGAGTCCATGGGTTGAGGTGATAAGAAAGGACATGACTGCCCCAGACTTAATGAAGATAGAACCAACTAGAGGAAATGGATCCATGTACCAAACCCAAGTAAAGGGGACAAAAGCTTGTTGAGTTGAGTTGTGGTTTGCATGTGGACAGGCCTGACTGGGTAATTTGCTGGCCCTTTATGTGTCATTGCACGTAAAGTTTGAGTTCACTTGGCAACCCAACTTGAACTGACCAGCCTAAGTTTCACAGTTTTGGATTTGGTTTGCTTTACTCAAAAACTGCTTCTTCTTGGGTTGTGATATGATGAACCAACTTAAACTAGTTCCACATGAATCATCGCCGACACTTAAGACGTGTTGCACCCCTAATGCGTACAGGGTATGATACTAGTTCAACATCACAAATGTCAATAGCTAAAAAGAGGTGAAGATGGAGCCCATAGAGGTTCTGAACTGACCTTTGTTATTTTAAGAACTGTAGTGTAGACAGGCTGATCATTACATGCGACAGACTCCAACTTTCCATAATGACACACAGATGAAAGAGGCATGTCCTTGCCACTTGAGTCCAGCAAACCGACTCCCACAGGAATGAACATGGGTTCTTTCACTGGCTGCCCTGGAGTCGATGGCACCTCTTGACTGCAAAAATCCCATCAGAAGCACTTTATTTATGATATCATGAACCTCAATACAAAGAGATACAACTCTTGAACCAAATTCTCAGAATTTATACCTAAACTTCAAAGAATAAGTATGAGCTTCAGCATTGTAGGAGGAAGTAACCTTCACAAGAGGAGTTCCAGCTTGAGAATACCTGTAATTTTTTGTTTCAAACAAAAGCATAAGCATCAGAGCAAACATATGGAAATTTAAAACAAAAGAAAGTTGATAACATACCACAACAGAAAATTAGCAAAATCTGCATCATTTGCATCTCGCATGGCAGCAAAGAAATCCTCACACATTACACCTTGCCCATCATGCCTCTTGAAATATAGATCCATACCCTGAAATATTAAAAAGCAGTGTTTACCAATTTCACAGAGACGAAGACCTCACATGTAAAATAAAAAATCATATACGCCTCTCATTTGTACTTTTCTAAATCCTTCGCTCCCCAATAAGGTCTTGTACATCCTGATAACTTCAGCTCCCTGATAAGTATGACGCAAAAATTACACCAGTGATGAATTAACTATGTTGCTGTTCATACAGAGATCAAGAGAGTATACATGTTAGAAAGTTCAAACCTTGTCATACACCTGCAAACCAGAAAATGGAAAAAGCAAGAACAAAAGAAAAAACAATTAGGGGCCTTTCAAGATAACAGAAAAGGAGAATGAGAATAAAGAAAGTAAGACAAATTGATAAAACCCTACCGATGCTGCAAGTTGAAACCAGCGGATATCCCAAATTAGCCATCACATCCAATATAATAGCACAAGCAACATCCAAAACATTTAAATATGCCAAATCATCAGCAAATTACAATTCCCAAGTCCACAAGATAATTTAGGTATAAACATCTTCACCTATCATATTACTGATAAATCAAATAATAAAACACCTTCTCCAGAAGACATAAAATAGTTACTTGCCTGTGTAGAAGTTGTCCATCTTTTAAGAGAGAAACAATAGCAGCAACATGAACACAACTTCTAAGCAAATAGTCAATAAATCTATATAATAAGCTAAAAACTTTATTGGAGTTATTTAACGAAAAAATTCATACCTTAATGTAAGAATGTGGCCGCACAGGATGAGCCATGGGACCAGCATCCTAGCAAAACAATACGAATCTTAACACTTAACTGCAGCACAAATGACTTTCGATAATAATAAACAATAACTGCGATTGGAGAAATTGAGTAAGATTCTTGAATGATAAACTCTCCAGATTTACCAACTATACTATTAGCAGCCACACTAAAAGCACCACTAAACAGTTGTTGTGTTCGTGCCTAATTTTTTTTTTTGGTTTGGGGGGGGGGGGTTAGTACCTCTGGAAACTGAGAATTTCGAAGATTCGAAACATCTGCAATTCGCTTTACCATACGGCTACCCATGTCAGATGAAAATTCCTGCCAAAGGAACGGGCAGTAGGCATTTGCAAGCTCAACCAAACAAGAAATATTTTCACGGTTTTAATAGACACTAGGTAATTGAATAGGTGCCCTGACCTGATCACGGAAAACCGTGAGACCTTCCTTCAGACTAAGCTGGAACCATTCACGACATGTCACTCTGAAGCAAATAGAGATAAAAAGTTTTATACAAAAGAGCAAGGCTCAAAAGAAAGGGGAAAAAAAAAGTGAAGCGTAACGAGTTTTTAATATTTCAAATAAGTAGTAGCAATATAAGCCAACCTGTTGCCTGTCCAGTTGTGGAAATACTAGAATATACACAGGAAAGAAAACCCAAATTACCACAAATTTAAGTAAATAAACAAAAGTTCTTGCTACACATGCCCTAAGGGTACATGTTAGCATTTGTCATAAACAAATATCTAAGCTTCATGATCCTTATGAAATAGATGACAAACCTCATGGCCAATAGCTCCTAAAATTTGAGCATAATCGGCATCTGTAGCAGTTTCGGGAGATGCCAGGACAAGCTCGGAATTGAATAGCTGTCGACAACCAAATCAGACAAACTTCAATAAAATAAAATGTTACATGTAAAACAAAGAGCTAAATACTTTTCAGGAAGCATACATTCAAGCTCTTGTTTTCCATGGCTCCCCTGGCATTCAATACATGAAATAAAATTAGTAATTTAAAAGGGAACAGAAGAAAAAGGAAAAGAAGAAATACGAAGCACATAGAATATTAGGAAAAAAAGGCAAAAATGAAAAGTACACAGTTGTTGTGACCTACAAAAAGTCTGGAACAGCCACAATATTGAAGAGATCCAGGTCATACTCAAGACCAAAAACCTGTATGGAAATTTGAGAAGATGCGAAAGCATGCTTTAGCATCTAAATCAAGGAGATAGATCACAGAATGCACCCAAAGGACTGCTTAAAAGAGAAAAACTGACATCTTCATCCCATTTCATAGCTTCCTTAAGAGAATACATGGCATGTACTGTCTTGTGTAGGTCATGTGCATGGGTCCAGATCCTAAGAGACACCTTACGACCTGAACGAGTGGTAAATGTATCGTCTCTGCTCTCCAACTGTCCAGCAACTAAAGCAAAGAGATAACAAGGTTTCTTGAAGGGATCCTCCCAAAGAGCATAATGTCTGCCCCCCTGCAGAGAAACAAAAACTAAACAGTTCTAGGAATATTCTACTTCAACCTATGTTTTGGCAAATAAAAAAAAAAGATAAAGAAAGATATTCACCTCAAGGCCTCCTTGCTCTATGAGATTTCCGTTGGACAACAACACGGGGTACAATGACTTGTCAGCATCCATGCGACAACTGTATTTTGCCATAATATCAGGACGATCCTGATAGTGCAAATGGAAGTCATCAATGAAGTATAAAACAGATTTAACATATCACTGTATGAATATCTAGAATCTCACTACTCAAATTAGGAACCTGATAGAATGTAATTTTCTGGAAACCCTCTGCTTCACATTGCGTACAGAAATTCCCAGATGACTTGTAAAGCCCCTACAGCAATGAGTATCTATGTTGGAAGGACAGAAAAGAACATACAGGAATTGTGGATATAACAAATGTTTGCTTCACCTCTAATGATGTGTTCTTTTGTGGATATATCTCAGTAACAATTTCCAGGGTAAATTTACCACTAGGCAGTGATGAGAGGGTCAAATGGCGTGAATCCAAGTGGAAATCTTCCTCCTGAAACATGGAAAAAAAATATACAGTCAGAAATGCAAGTCTAACTAAGAAACAACCTTGTGAAATTTGAAATTCCAAATTCCAAACGCATTAAGACTCAAGTTAAAAATATAAAATAATGAGGCAATAAAAAAGGGGCAAAACATAGCCTATAAAAAGTATCTCCAACAATAATTCAGATCAAACAGTGGATAGCAATGACTAAAGCAACGATGTTGATGAATTAATGTGCAGGGGAGCAGTTGAACAATAAATTGAAAACTTTAGCTGAATCCCATATATATTTCATACCTTCAGCTCCTTGTTATTGACCTTAATCGAAACCAGCTTCAGATCTTGCCCATCCAAGACTAGTGGAGAAGAAGAACCTGTTCCTCAAGACAAGGATATAATAAGAATCTATTCCGAAAGATTACATCAAAGAAAGGTTCAAGAAAAGAACTTGCAAAAATAAATAAATAAAATGGGGCCATTTAGTTCTTTGTGCACAAAAAGGATCCATTTGAAGTATGTTCATTACTTTTGTCCAGTTAACAAGAACACTGCCCAGAAATATTCAAGAAACAAACACTCCTGCAGAAGACATTATACATTATGCAAGGCCAGTCACAATATTACCTTCAACTCCGGGGTAGACAGTTATCTTGGAACAGACAATTGTTTTCTCCTCCCCAAGTGAAAATTTTAAATCCACCTGAGTATTCATAATTATGGAAGAAACCAAAATGTCATTATCCAAATTACTAGTCATAATAATACAATTTTGATTCAGATAAGTACTTAATATTTTGACAAGTAATCCATTAATGAGTACATATATACCGTATCAAAGTAGTAATCAGGCAACTTGTAATCTTTTAGAAAAATTTCTTGGGGCATGTCCATTTTGGCTTCTTCAACTTTCTTTGTTAAGGGTTCTGTTGCAAACGAACAAATTGGCCTCCTGCTGAATAGCTTGGCCCTCTAAAAAATTTTGAAGTTCACATTATCAATAAAAGTGACCATAAAAATTGACATTATGTGAATTTATCAGGCTGAGTGATAAATCTTCAACAATAAGAACTCACAGGTAATGAAGGATAAGGAAACTGAAAATTCCTCCAACATGCAATCTAGGAACACAGACAGATCATTAGAATTGAGAGAACTCTTATACAAATTCCAAAGCTTGAAATGACCTAAGAAAATGAATGAGTAAAGTAGAACTTGAACAGCCTTGGCTATGAGAAGCTACTATACAAAAAGAGTACAAACCTCTGATTTTTTTTTTGGGGGGGGTGGGGGGCGCTGTTTTGAGACAGCAATAGAGTACGTGCAATTACTTTTTTTCAACTTTGAAACATGATTTAACTGGATGATACATCATATGAAGAAAAAGCGTCACCGAAGGTAAAAACCAAACAGGAAAAAAACACTTTTCCTGCATTTTCTCTTCCCTTCCCTTCCCTTATGGAAACAAAAGGAAAATTCGGGACATGCGAAAACCCTTTCGACCCTAATCGGCTATGACATATTTAACTTTTCATTTTTTATGTCCTCTGCTTTTTCGAGAAACAGCCAGAAAATTTAAAGAAAACTACAACAACAGTTATGATTAGGCAGTGGGATTGGGTAATCACATGAGCAGATGAGATCAAACCCAAGAGACATGCCTTCAGCAAACCCAAACCTTTGCACAGCAGAGTCAACCAAGCCATCATTCAATAATATAAATCTTTATTGGTTCAAATATAAAAACTAGAAAACCCCCTCAAAAGGGTCTAAGTTTTTGACCCAAAAGAAAGAGACCAAGATGCTCAAAACAAAAGTGTATGCACAAGAGGTACCCAAAAGCCCTAGATCAGAGAACCCACAAGAGCAGGCATAGTAAAAACAGAGTCGATGAGCATTTTTACAGGGTTTATAAGGATATGGATAATCCAAATTATGGACGAGAAAATTTCACACGATTAAAAGACAGAAAAGTTTAGAGAGAAAATGGTTCTGAGGCATTACCCATGTTTGTTGATCAGATGAGGATTTAACAGAGATGAAACAGAGGATCTCTGGAAACCTTGGATGGAAGTTTGGAACGAAGCAAAGGTACCCTACAAGAATAGATATTCTTTCCCGAAGTGATAGATACAGATAATTTTTCTATAGAAAAAACATATACACATCAAATTGAAAAATTCCAGAACTAACACTCAAGCAAAGTACTCATAAATTAACTTACTGGGCAGTTGTTTGATTTCCCTCCTTTTCTGGGTGTGTGCTGTTTTTTTTTTTTTTTTTTGTACAGTATCTTGAATTCCTTCCTCTTCCTTTATGGGGGTGTGTGTGTTTTTTTTTTCGTTCTTTTTTTCTGTTCGTATTCCATTTGAGGGGGAATAGGTTTGATTCTGGGCGTGTATGTTTTGATTTGTTTCTTTTTTTTTTAAATTATTTTGAACTAGCAGTAATTCACAGCAAAATAAGAATAAAAAAAAAACTGAAATGTAAGTTGAAACCTTTTACATTTTAAACTCTCTCTTTTTACTTAATGAACATCAAAGTTGACGCGAATAGTCATTTACTTGATTGATACATTTAAGATACACAAAATCAAAAAGCATATTATCATTTTGTAATTAATCATAAAATACAGTTTAAGGAGGAAAAAAAGGTGTCCAAGCATTAAAACGAAAAATACTGTGAAATTTATAAGAGCAAGAAAAAAAACACAAAAATTTCTCTTTTGTAAATTTTCTCATACATGGTCGTGTGGATTAGTAGTAGAAGATCTTGGCCAACTTGGTCAACTCATTGTTTAACTCTGATTTTGGATTCTTGTAAACATAAACTCCCTCTTCCCAATCTTAGTCAACATCATAAATGCTAGTGTTATACTCACATGCTGATCAAAACATATTCAAATTTCATCATGTTTCATCTATTCTTCTGCCCATCAATATATGTCCAAACTCATACTTTTTAACATATATACATAAACACTGTGGGCCTAATAAAAGCTAAACTCAAGATTAAGGGAAGACCAATCCACTGAGGTTGGCCCATGGATGCCAACTTGTCAAACTAGATCGATGCCGATCAGAAGCTAAGACCCAAAAGAGTTGGGCCAGAAAGTCTAATCTAAAAGGTATTTGGACTAATAAAGTACATAATACGAATCTTATTCCTAAGTAAACTAGGACAAATAAAGAATAAGTCCAATACATTAAACTGCCTCAAACAAAGAAGATTCCTAAGAGGAAAGTGACTCCAATTCCCAAAGCGAACATGGCATTTTAAAATCTATTAATACCCCTATTCACTAAAGGTGTATGATACATTCATTTGAGTTATAGGTCTCTATGTTTTATTTGATACATTGTGATTAAGTTTGCTAACTTAATCATCGGAATGCCTTAGGCCCAAAGAGGGTCGAGTAATTCTCATTATCTTCTTCTCTTGCAGATTGTTCGTACTTGTGGATTTAGTTTGAGAGTTCAACCAAACCTTTCGAAAAATTTTACCTACAAATACCATCCACGCAAAAAAAAAAAAAATTTTTTTTTGATATATACAACAATTTATGTGTGCATATATAATGAATGATGTAGTAGTGTGAAAATCTAATGATTGAACACTGAAAGAAAATTATTAACATGCAATCATAAACACAACATAATTAGGTGCAAAGAAAATACCTTATCAGAGAAGGAAAAATTGTCACCAAACTTGTGTTGGATAAAATATTTGTGTTGTATAAAGTTTTCCATATAATCTGTAGTCACAATAAAGTGAAATGAAACATAGTAATATTATTGTCATGTAATCATCATAAGGTGAAATCAACAACAATAAATAACGTGTATGAAATAACATAATATGATATATTCAACATGTCTCATATAATGAAATAATAAAATATGCGATGCAGGGGAGATCAAGTCGAGTGTTTCCCACTCTTAACTTAAGACATATTTGTCCCCCACACAGGTGCTCATGGAATGAACGGACGTCTATCTCCAGGATAAAATGATTACAATCTTGAATAAGTAGCACTACAATAATCAAAATTCAGCGAATCAACCTTTTGATTTTACTCTTTCAATGTATGGAATGTATGCATCATGTATGATATAAAATAAAGAGAAATTTTTGTCTAATTCTACACAAAATTATGACATTTAATTTCATACAGAAACCTACGACGTCTCTGATAAAATCAATATGATATGAAAATGACTACACTGCATTTCCTACACAGAAAATCTACAGTAATACTGTAGAATTTCAATATTGAAATTGACTACAGAAACACAGAAGCAAGTGATATAATTTCCACAGAAATTAATCACACCGAATGTAAAATTAACCGAATAAAACTTGGACAGAAATTCGTGTACAGAATTTCTAAGACAATCGCCGGAATTCTGGACTGAATGAAGCGTCAGAAACTATCTGGAACAGTCGCTGGAGTTCTGGACAGTACTTCGTCGGAATCTGAGCACGTCGTCGGAAGCCGAGAGAGAGAGAGAGAGACGGAAAACTTGCGTATAAAATTCTATAGCAGACGCTAAGGTTCTGTTTTGTTCGGAGGGGGATTCTTTCTATATATAGCAAGAATTGCACCCCTTCGAAACGGTGCCAGCCAAACGCGCCCTTAGGAAGGGACGCAACCGTTGGAATTCAAATTCTGAACCGGTTTGGTTCAACCCGGTTCACTCTGGTATGGTTTAACCCGTATTCAAAAATATTAAATCGGCCCAAGCCATTTTAATATTAATTTAATTGCACCCGCACCCGACCCGAACCTAGCCGGCCTGCTGCGGCGGCGCACGCGGTTTATTGGGTCAACCCATAAGTTCCATAGGTCCTCCCCCTTCCATAAAAGTGGGGTGCCCCTTGGGGCCCAAACCCATCTTTAAACTTAGCCTTTATATGCCCATCACTTTTCCCATAGAAAATCAATGTGGGACAAGCCTTTAATTCCACCCATAAACCATACTCATGGTACCTACTTTGGATACCATTATCTCATTCAAACCTCCATGGATTTGAGCAAGTAAATGCTTGTTCTTCATCTCCTCATAGAAGATAACACAAAGCATCTTGGACCCACTCAAAAGAAAATGTAGGTCCCACTTTAACAATGGCTCAAAATTGGTGTTTACATCAAATATTCCAACAACTTGCTAATGGCACAACCAAACTTGTTGCGAGAGTTATTCTTTTTAAAGAATATAGGTGTATGCTATGCGTGTCGTTTGAATTTAAACATTTAAGATAGTACATTATCTATGAGTTATTATTTTTTTTTAAAATATTTTTGCACATAACCATTTAACCTTGAAAGTAAAAAAGTTAAAATAATATATTACCCATGGCTATTATTTGTTATAATACATAAGTGATATAATCTAAGAAATCTTTTTCATAAGTCTCACCTCTATATATATCTGCAGACAATCCTTACTCAAAAATATATTTGCAGATAATTTAGGGAATTTGAAATAGATTATCATATCAAATATTTCAAAGATCTCCTAACTAACCTAATCCTATCAATTGATTAGATTGTGTAACCGTTACCTTTGAAAATTAAATAAACCTAATCTTATAGTTTAACTATATTTTTATTATTGATATCATATTAATAAGACAGCTAATAACATAAAAACATGTGTTTTTCTATATTTTAATAATTTAAAATTGTGAGGAAAAGGTTATATTTGCACATATTCATTTACCCTTGAAAGTAAAAAAGTTAAAATAATATATTATCCATCGGTTATCATAATACATAATTTAAATAATCTAAGAAGTTTTTTTTTTTCAGAAGTCTTATCTTTATACATATGTATATATATCTTTACTAAAAAATATATTCAAAGATAATTTAGGGTATTTGAAATAGATTATCATATCAAATATCTCAAAGATCTCCAAACTAACTTAATCTTATAGATTAATTAGGTTGTGTAACGGTTACCTTTGAAAGTTAAATAACCTTATCTTATTGTTTGATATAATTTTATTATTGATTTCAAGTCAGTTAATAACATAAAGACATGTGTTTTTCTATATTTAAATAATTTGAAATTATGAGAAAATGAAGTTGGAACTTTAAAGTTGTATGAACCAAAAATGTTTTGCTATTAATAATAGTATAGATTCCTTTCTCTTCCTTTACAGCCTATTTGGAAATGGGGAAAGGAAAGGAAAGGAGAAAAATATGAAAAATTATTTTCACTTCTTTGTTTAGGTTTTTAAAGAAAATAAAAGAAAATAAGAGAGAAAGAGAGAGAGTCTACGCTTTTTTCCCTCATTTTTTTTCCTTTCCTTTTTTTTCTCCCCTTTATCTCCTAGGTAGAATCAAATAAGGGGAGGGAAAAAAATTTCCCTTCCCTTTCTCCAAACAGGCAATTATGGGCAATGGACCATGCAATTCAGTGGTATTACTTGTTGCATCAATATGAAATTAGTGGTGATCCACCTAGCCTATGAAAGCTTATGGTAGAGGGAAGAAAATAAAATAAGGTAAAATGAAGGTCAAAGTCGTATGAAGTCAAATCAAACAACAACCCCGAGACATTTAATATAATGAATTTATATTCAACTTTCAGGTTTACTTATTAAAAAAAAAAAAAATTCAACTTTTAGGCTCATGAAAGCATTTGCCTAAGCTCTCTCAGCAAACTTCACTACCTTTAAGAAAGCAATAACAAGTCGCATATGAGCTCCCCAACCTTTCAATAGAATTAAGCAGCTGAGCCAGGTTCATAAATATAGCCTCTTTGCCAATCCCTCTGTGTGCCATAAAGATTAGAAAGCTACAGCAAGATCACAATATTGTACAATCTATCTCAATCAAAAGAAAACTCAAAGGTCCTCATCTCTACAAAATCTGTGACTACTTCCTACTCAGATTTTTGCTGGTTTTATTGTCATTTTTTTCTTTTCCGATGCATATGTCAAAAAAAGTGCATGAGAGGCACATGCCGAAATACTGATATATCTATATAATAAAACAGGATTTTTTTTAAAAATATCCCTCTCACAATTTGTATCTAAAGGCTGAAATTTAATTTTGTATTACGTTCAACGGTTGAGATCAACTCAATTTTTTATTCTAAACCCAAATCCTGCCCAAACTCAACCCATGCCTATACACATTGCCCAAACTCATGCCGCGCCTACACACTGCATGCACACCACTACCACCTAAACCCACATGCGAGACAACCACCTAAACCATGAAAGATTGTCAAGTGGTTTGATGGGTTTTTTTTTTTATTTTTTATGCAATGTGAGATTATGGGGTTTTCGGTTGGTATAGGAGAGAGAGATGTCTCGCATGTTTTTTTTTTGTTGGGTTTTGGTTTGGTTGGTGTGGGTTTAGAGAGAGAGAGAGAGAGAGGGGGGTTGGGTTTCATTTTTCATTCTTGGTGAAAAGGCCTCCGAGTCCAAAACCATCATTCTTCTTCTTGGGCGGAATTGCCTCATAGTTCTTGCGCCAGCACCATTCTTCTCCTTCACCTTCTTCAGGATTGGGTTGGTCTCCAACAGCTGGTCTTGCTTCAGGAGGCTTCACGAGAGAGGTAAATGATCATACCCATAGCCTATGGGCCATAGGCCATAACTCTCTTCTATGTCTATTTTTTTGTCTTCTTTTATTATTTTCTTCCCACATCAAATACCACCACTTCACTTTATCTCCCTGTTTGTTATAATAAAATAGGACTTTTTTTGAAAATGTCCTTCTCACAATTTGTATCTAAAAGCTCAAATTTAATTTTGTATTACGTTCAATGGTTGAGATCAACTCAATTTTTTATTCTAAACCCAAATCCCACCCAAACTCAACCCACGCCTACACACTGCCCAAACTCATGCCACGCCTACACACTGCATGCACACCACTACCACCTAAACCCACATGCGAGACAACCGCCTAAACCACGAAAGATTGTCAAGTGGTTTGATTGGTTTTTTTTATTTTTTATGCAATGTGAGATTATGAGGTTTTCGGTTGGTTTAAGAGAGAGAGATGTCTCGCATGTTTTTTTTTTGTTGGGTTTTGGTTTGGTTGGTGTGGGTTTAGAGAGAGAGAGGAGATTGTCGGCAAGTGGGGTTTAGAGAGAGAGGGGGGGGGGGGTTGGGTTTCATTTTTCATTTTTAGTGAAAAGGCCTCCGAGTCCAAAACCATCATTCTTCTTCGTGGGCGGAACTACCGCATAGTTCTTGCGCCAGCGCCATTCTTCTCCTTCACCTTCTTCAGGATTGGGTCGGTCTCCAATAGCTGGTTTTGCTTTGGGAGGCTTGCTTCAGCTGGTCTTGGCGTCCACATCTTAGTTGACTTGTTCCAAACAAAATGTTGTGGGAATTCCTGATAAGTGAATGCACGTACAGCTTCATTGGATGAACAACATGCAAAGAAACCAGTTAAAGTCGACATTTGTTGGCCAGCTCTAGAAATGATAGTGTCCAATGATTCGGCAGGATTAAAAACAACACGATGCATTCCAGGTAAATGAAGTGCTAGGCACACAACTGCGGGTATTTCTTCATGCATGGGATGGCCAAATATTCGCCAAGCAATTTCTGGCGGTCCAATGTACCTCGCGTCAAGATATTGTTGGATCTCATTTATCATTCCCAGCACCATTGTTGTACGGTCATAACCCTTGTAAATATATTATGATCATACAACAATGGTGCTGGGAATGATAAATGAGATTCAACAATATCTTGACGCGAGGTACATTGGACCGCCAGAAGCTGCTTGGCGAATATTTGGCCATCCTATGCATGAAGAAATGCCCGCAGTTGTGCGCTTGGCACTTCATTTACCTGGAATGCATCGTGTTGTTTTTAATCCTGTCGAATCATTGGACACTATCATTTCTAGAGCTGGCCAACAAATGTCGACTTTAACTGGTTTCTTTGCATGTTGTTCATCCAATGAAGCTGCACATGCATTCACTTACCAGGAATTCCCACAACATTTTGTTTGGAACAAGTCAACTAAGATGTGGACGCCAAGAAAAAGAGGGTATGCAATTGGTAGAATATACTTTGCTAGCCCTAATTATGGGGAGAGATTTTATCTGCGTTTGCTATTAACTGTTGTTAAAGGACCACAATCATTTGAATCTTTACATACGGTGAACAATATATTACTTGATACATTTAAGTCTGCATGCATTGCAAGAGGACTTTTAGAAGCTGACAAAGAATGGGTACAGTGCCTTGAAGAGGTTGCAATTATGAAAACTGGACACCAATTAAGGAGATTGTTTAGTATTATTCTCACACAATGCTCTTCGCTACAACCATATATATTATGGAAACAATTCTAGATGCACATATGTGATGATTTGGCACAAAAAATTTGTACTTCATTTGCTATTTCGAACCCAACTAAGGCTCAAGTTGAAGAATATGGTTTGTATCTTTTGAACAAACTTTTACAAGAATCAGGCAAAAGTTTAATTGACTTCCCACCTATGCCACAACCAACCGAAAATTGGAGTGTAATATCTGGTAATAGACTGATATTAGAACATAAAGAACTCCAGAATGAAGCTCAACACGCAGATGCACAAATCAATGTTGATCGTCTTAACGATGCACAACGCTCTACCTATGAGGCTATCACTTCTTCGGTCTTTGAAAGTAAATGAATGATTTTCTTTTTAAATGGAAGTGCTGGAACAGGAAAAACTTTTCTATACAATACTATAGCATTGAAATGTCGTAGCCTTGGGCAAATTGTTGTTAATGCGGCTTCGTCTGGTATTGCATCGTTGTTATTAGTAGGAGGTCGCACTACACATTCAACATTTTGCATTCCATTAGATGTGTTGGAAAATTCAGTTTGTGGGTTTAGCAAACAATCATTGCAAGCAGAGTTGTTTAGGAAAACAAATCTCATAATTTGGGATGAAGTTCCTATGCAGCATAGGCATTGTATTGAAGCTGTTGATCGCACACTTTGAGATATTTGTGATAGTGACAAGCCATTGGGGGGTATCACAGTTATATTTGGTGGAGACTTTCAGCAAATCCTACCAGTAGTACCTAAATGAGTCCGTGAGCAAATTGTTAATGCATCGTTGAGGCGTTCTTTTCTATGGAAGGATATCCATGTTTTGACTTTGGATTTCAACATGAGTTTAAATTCTGCCGATCTTGAAAATTCAAATTTTGCCAAATTTTTAATGGAGGTAATATTTCTTCAACTTTTTCTTTGTGGATATGTTTTTAATTGATAGGATTCTTTTATATCTCATATTTTTTTAAGTAATTCTATTTTTTATGTTTTAGATTGGGACAAATCCTTAAGAAATTGTACAACTTCCATCAACAATACGCAAATACTTAGATTTAAAGGAATTGCTCTCCACAGTTTATCTATATCTGGAAGTGGCGAGTACAACGACCCCGAATTTTTTAATTGATCGCATAATTCTTTTTGTGCGAAATGAGGATGTTCATGCTATCAACCTTTCTGCATTGAATATTTTTCCAGGAGACACATATACTTATTTGGCTGCTGATAAAATTTCTAAAGGCGATGCAATCGATTTTACAATTACAAATCGATATCCTAATGAGTATTTAACTCATTGGATCCTCCTGGGATGCCACCTTTTAAGCTAGAGTTGAAAGTGGGTTGTCCCATAATGTTGTTAAGGAACATTGCACCAAAAGAGGGTCTTTGCAATGTCACAAAATTGATGGTTGTTAAATGTGCCACCTTTGTAATTGAAACTCAAATCTTAAGTGGAGATAAGGCTAGAAATTTAGCTTTCATTCCGAGAATATCCTTGACACCGTCATTTGCAAAACTACCGTTTAGAATAACAAGACGTCAATTTCTAGTTTGATTAGCATATGCCCTAACCATTAATAAATCCGAAGGACAATTTGTGAAATTTGTGAGGATTGATTTGCATACACCAGTGTTTAGTCATGGGCAATTATATGTGGCACTGTCTAGATGCACATCATTTTGCATATGTGTTCTCCTCTCACGAGATGGATCAATTGACACAACAAACATTGTTTATCCTGAAGTTTTAATATAGTGTTCCAGCTTTTTCACCCCACTGGTATATAACCGATATAATCTCTTTATTGTTGTATTTCAATTTATGATATAGATGTGTAATATAAATTAACTTTATAGTCCAAATGGACTTTTGCAAGACTGGGATGACAAATCTAGAGAGCTTAAAAAAATCAACACGACTAGATTGCTTCGATGGCGATACAGGAATAAGGTAATTTCATACTTACACTATACAGATCTGGTATATTTGATACTAATTTTTGTATTTGCATAAATTGCTAGGTTATCGTACATGCTTCTTATTGGCCAAAGTATGTAAAAATTGATACCTGGACATTTCGGAAAGTGATGACAAATTCATGGCTATAGGCGTCCGAGGGCTTCAAGCTTGAATGCACATTATTAGTCATTTTTAGTAAAGCAGACACATTTTGTAAGGCACATTGTGCGCCAATTGTTTCATTCCTATATGTCAAATAGTTGTTGTTTTATTAAAATGTAATATTGTGAATCTTTAGTTTATATTTCGTGTAGATGTTTTAAAATGATTTTTGTGTTGGTTGTTGGACGAGAAGAATATAATTAGATTACATGATTGATTGGTTGCTTGCTTGATGTTCAAAAATATGTTTTGTTAGAATTTTGAACAGGTTTATCTTTAAAATGTTTTTAGAAGAATTTACAAATGGACCCATGCAGTTTTGATCAAGAATTTTTCAAAATAAAAACATTCTTACATTGGTAGTTGGTTGCTTGATGTTGAAAAAAATATTTTGTAGGGATTTTGAGCAGGTTTATCTTTAAAAAGTTTTTTGAATAATTTACGAATGTATTTACGCAGTTTTAATTCAAAAATTTTCAAAATAAAAACTATCGGTCAGACTAAACTGCATGTATATTTAGAAGTACCGTAAGCACGGGTTATCTCTAGTAATATGGTAACAGTTGCTTACATTGCTTTTTGGTTTCATTTTTGTCCAAACCACTGAGATAGTCTTAGTAAACTAACTTCAAAAGTTGTTTTTAGAAACTATTTCTAGAAGCATCTCTGATTTAAAAAATAAAAGAAAAATTTTTTTATGAGCAAAAAAAATGGTATGAACTTCAAGAGTAGTTTTGTAGCGAAAGCAACACTCTTCTACGTTGTCTTGTATTAATTGACCAAATTTCGGATGACCAAACCGTGAAAAATTAGTGCGCTCATACAACTAACTGCACACATAACATGGTTACCAGCATGATTTTTCACCAAAAAAAACAAAAGAACACACGAAAACCAAAAAACAAAAGATGCAGCTACTTCTAGTCTAGCATAATGATGTGCAGAAGTATGAACTTCATTAAATAAAGAGAGATAGCACCACAAGTACAGGATACATTGGCATTAACTTGGTTTATAGGGTTTATGCTAATCACATTCTAGACTTAAATCAGGTACATTACTAGGTTGAAATTTTGTGAGACTGTCGTAGGCATGGGTTTATCTTTAACACACTGAAACATATTTCACGGGGAATGTCTTCATAAACTTTACATTAAGCAACTATACCCATTGAAATATTCAAATAATCTATATAATAATACTTAAAGAACTATACCACTTGACGTGCAATTTCCTTTCCCTTGGAAGTAGAGTTTGCTTTTGCTTTTCCCTTAGATATGGCCATTGCCTTTGACTTTACCTTAAAAAAATATGTAAAACAAAAAAAACTATATGATAAGGTGTTTAACATAGAAAAAATGAATATACCAAAGATGAAGAAAAATAAATGCATCCAAATGTAAACTATTGTATTTTAGCTAAAGTAATAGATGCAAAGAGCCATAAACGGTTCAATCTTTATAATTTGCTACTTCATTGTACTTTAGCTAAAATAAAGAGTTAGATAATGCAAGAAAAACTACCCAAGCATAGTAACCCACCCCTATGTTTGCCAATACAATAGCATCATCAACATATAATACACTTTAAAGAACAAATAAAAGCATCTTACATAAATGAATTTTACACAATTTTGTAAGCCTATAGATTTGAATGCTAGGCTTACCTCACAAATGCAAATAGTGTTGAAGTCTTGCTCATCGCGGATCACAACAACTATATTTTTTTACGAAGAAACTGCACCTACATACAAAGGCATTTGAAAAGAAAAAAATAAATACATAAAAGAAATGTAGATTAAATAAAAAATTGAGTAAAAGAAGCTCATCTTACTGTTTCATTTAAGTCTACATCCAACTGTAATTAAAAGAATATATAATCAGTAATTAAAAAGTAGGCATTATAAGTAGTTGAATTGCTATAAGGTAGGAGAATATTTAAAAAAAAAATGCCACTTAATGACAAAAAATATTGATGTTATCCATGATTACAGATTGATGTTGATTGGTTCTGCGTTAATGTAAAATTACTTGATTAGATAATTTGAACAAAAATAACTAACATTTAACTCCACCATATCACAACATATCAAGGGACAAAAAAGACAATAGTAAAAAACCGACAGAAAAAATAAAAGAAGGCAGAGCTGTTGGAGTGCTAGAGCCTAGGGTGACAAACAAAGAAATGGTCAATGTTAGGCTTAAGAAAGAAATGGCCGGCATAGGTCTGTTTGGGATTGAATAAAAAATACTGCGGTGGTGTATCAATGTTAGGCTCTTAATTATACTACTAAAAAATGCTATAGTATGTTGGTTAACTTGATGCAGCGTAAAGGATGAACTAATAATAATGGATGTTCCTTCAAGAAATGGACTAAAGTAGTTGCACATATGAAGTCATGAAGTGGGTGTTGCGGAGATAATGGTGTCATTTTGGTAATTAACTCTAAAAGGCCTTTTTGGTTAGTGATGCACACATTGAAGAGGCTGGTGCTTTTGTTACTAAGCCTCTGGGTAAATTTTATGTAGAAAATGTTACCCCTTAAAAACAGATCACCCCCCACGGGAAATTTAGTTTTTTTGGCTTTTGGACACTAATATTAATAGATCAAATAAAACACCCATCCGATTTGATCATAGCTTTTCAATTAGCGTGTGTAGATCTATTTGTAGTTTTCTTTCCTTTTTATTTTTAATCTATGAGAAACTTATTAAGATATGACTTTCATAGCTTATTTGTCAATTTGTAGATCATAGTGACCTTCCTTACATTATAGGCTTTAAAAAATTTCTGACATGGAATATGAGAACTAAACAAATTTCCCATCTTTAGCTAGCTTTATCCAACCAACTTTAACAAAATAAAGAGATAGTAATTAAGATGGTTATTTTGACATTGGCACTTCTATTTGTCAATCATACACTATTAATAAATAGAAAACAGTCATATGTCATAAAAAAGGAATACATAGGTTGTTGCAGATAAGATGATATTTCAGGATCCATTAATTCACTATCAATGTATCCTGTATTCATAGGTGGTTTATGAATCATAGGAGCATTCATGAAGTACTTAAAACTTTCACGGATTATTCATAATAAATTCATGAAATACTTAAATGAGAAATGTAAATATAGAGGTATCACTGTTAAAAATTTCATTTTAATGACCCAACCAAAAGGCACTAAAGACAAATTCACCAAAAAAATCTAAACATGGCCGAAAAATCTAAACAACTTTGACCGAAAATTGACCTAACAAAATTGACCAAAAAATCTAAACATGGCCAAAAAAAATCAAATGACCCAACAACTTTGACACCTTAAAAAATCTAAACAAAACCTAACTGTGTCCCTTACTTTTTTTCTGCTCTCAATATATAAACCCACTTTCCCCTTCTTCTCCACTTTCCCCTGCTTACATATACATTTAAATACACACCCCAAAAAAATTGAGAACAAACAAAGACCCCTAAATGAGACCCGCCCTTGCCATTTCTCTACCAGTGAACAAAGAAAAACAAAATATTTCCATATAACCAAATAAACATCTTGGTTTATAACAAAAAAAAAACTAAAAACTAAAAACTAAACAAACAACATTAATAGAGTTACAAAATCAGTTGTACCTTAAGAAGACTTGAGTGAAATTAAAAAAAAAAAAAACATAGCTAGCAATGCACAAACAGGGAGAGAAAGTGAAGTGGTGGTATTTGATGTGGGAAGAAAATAATAAAAGAAGACAAAAAAATAGACATAGAAGAGAGTTATGGCCTATGGCCCATAGGCTATGGGTATGATCATTTACCTCTCCCGTGAAGCCTCCTGAAGCAAGACCAGCTGTTGGATACTGACCCAATCCTGAAGAAGGTGAAGGAGAAGAATGGCGCAGGCGCAAGAACTATGCGGCAGTTCCCACCAAGAATAAGAATGATGGTTTTAGACTCGGAGGCCTTTTCACCAAGAATGAAAAATGAAACCTAACCCCCCCCCCCCCCTCTCTCTCTCTAAACCCCATTTGCCGACAATCCTCTCTCTCTCTCTAAACCCACACCAACCAAACCAAAACCCAACAAAAAAAAAACCATGCGAGACATCTTTCTCTCCTAAACCAACCCAAAACCCCATAATCTCATATTGCATAAAAAATAAAAATAAAACCCATCAAACCACTTGACAATCTTTCGTGGTTTAGGCGGTTGTCTCGCATGTGGGTTTAGGTGGTAGTGGTGTGCATGCAGTGTGTAGGCGTGGCATGAGTTTGGGCAGTGTGTAGGCGTGGGTTGAGTTTGAGCAGGATTTGGGTTTAGAATAAAAAATTGAGTTGATCTCAACCGCTGAACGTAATACAAAA
This sequence comes from Euryodendron excelsum, assembly GCA_033060915.1. Taxonomy (NCBI): domain Eukaryota; kingdom Viridiplantae; phylum Streptophyta; class Magnoliopsida; order Ericales; family Pentaphylacaceae; genus Euryodendron; species Euryodendron excelsum. The sequence goes on along the minus strand of CM065397.1, from coordinate 2,478,349 downwards.
TTAAATTTGAGCCTTTAGATACAAATTGTGAGAGGGACATTTTCAAAAAAAAGTCCTGTTTTATTATAACAAACAGGGAGAGAAAGTGAAGTGGTGGTATTTGATGAGGGAAGAAAATAATAAAAGAAGACAAAAAAATAGACATAGAAAAGAGTTATGGCCTATGGCCCATAGGCTATGGGTATTATCATTTACCTCTCCCGTAAAGCCTCCTAAAGCAAGACCAGCTGTTAGAGACCGACCCAATCCTAAAGAAGGTGAAAGAGAAGAAAGGCACTGGCGCAAGAACTATGCGGGAGTTCCGCCCAGGAAGAAGAATGATGGTTTTGGACTCGGAGGCCTTTTCACCAAGAAAAATGAAAAATGAAACCCCCCCCCCCCCCCCCCCCCCCCACCCCCCCCCCCCCCCCCCCCCCCCCCCCCCCCTCTTTCTCTCTAAACCCCACTTGCCAACAATCCTCTCTCTCTCTCTCTAAACCCACACCAACCAAACCAAAACCCAAAAAAAAAAAAACATGCGAGACATCTCTCTTTCCTAAACCAACCCAAAACCCCATAATCTCACATTGCATAAAAAATAAAAAAAACCCATCAAACCACTTGACACTCTTTTGTGGTTTAGGCAGTTGTCTCACATGTGGGTTTAGGTGGTAGTGGTGTGCATGCAGTGTGTAGGCGTGGCATGAGTTTGGGCGGGATTTGGGTTTAGAATAAAAAATTGAGTTGATCTCAACCGTTGAACGTAATACAAAATTAAATTTGAGCCTTTAGATACAAATTGTGAGAGGGACATTTTCAAAAAAAGTCCTGTTTTATTATAACAAACAGGGAGAAAAAGTGAAGTGGTGGTATTTGATGAGGGAAGAAAATAATAAAAGAAGACAAAAAAATAGACATAGAAGAGAGTTATGGCCTATGGCCCATAGGCTATGGGTATGATCATTTACCTCTCCCGTAAAGCCTCCTAAAGCAAGACCAGTTGTTGGAGACCGACCCAATCCTAAAGAAGGTGAAGGAGAAGAAAGGCACTGGCACAAGAACTATGCGGGAGTTCCGCCCAGGAAGAAGAATGATGGTTTTGGACTCGGAGGCCTTTTCACCAAGAATGAAAAATGAAACCCAACCCCCCCCCCCCCTCTTTCTCTCTAAACCCCACTTGCCAACAATCCTATCTCTCTCTCTCTAAACCCACACCAACCAAACCAAAACCCAACAAAAAAAAAAACATGCGAGACATCTCTCTCCCCTAAACCAACCCAAAACCCCATAATCTCACATTGCATAAAAAATAAAAAAAAACCCATCAAACCACTTGACAATCTTTCGTGGTTTAGGCAGTTGTCTCGCATGTGGGTTTAGGTGGTAGTGGTGTGCATGCAGTGTGTAGGCGTGGCATGAGTTTGGGCAGTGTGTAGGCGTGGCATGAGTTTGGGCAGTGTGTAGGCGTGGGTTGAGTTTGGGCGGGATTTGGGTTTAGAATAAAAAATTGAGTTGATCTCAACCGCTGAACGTAATACAAAATTAAATTTGAGCCTTTAGATACAAATTGTGAGAGGGACATTTTCAAAAAAAGTCCTGTTTTATTATAACAAACAGGGAAAGAAAGTGAAGTGGTGGTATTTGTTGTGGGAAGAAAATAATAAAAGAAGACAGAAAAATAGACATAGAAGAGAGTTATGGCCTATGGCCCATAAGCTATGGGTATGATCATTTACCTCTCCCGTGAAGCCTCCTGAAGCAAGACCAGCTGTTGGAGACTGACCCAATCCTGAAGAAGGTGAAGGAGAAGAATGGTGTTGGCGCAAGAACTATGCAGCAGTTCCGCTGTCGCGCGCCGGTTTTTGGGGTGTCCAAGGTCCTTTCGGCTTGGAGACTCTAAAGCACGGAATTCTGTCGTTAGAACTTGTCCCCCTAGAAGGACAAGTGCGACTAGGTTTGAGAATTGATTTGATTAAGGGCTATTTAGGAAAATAGGAGTCGCCACCTAACTTGATAAAGGTGAGTTAGGGCACCTAAAACTAAGCGTTAATCCGAAGATTAAATTTAGAGTTTTTGAAAAAGGTTTTTGGAAACTCCCTCAAGAGAGGGTTTTTAGGAAAATAGGTTGTTTGGCAACCTTTTGAAAAGTTTAAGCCCTTTTTGAAAATAACTCCATTTTGGTCTTTTGAAAACAGAAATCTAAAGTTCGGGGGTTGGTTACGTGCAAGGAAGATATCCTAAGATCATCACCCTACCCCGCCCTTTCAGTACCTGCATGTCTAATCACCCTTGGTTCACTCACTAAAATAACCGGTTACCAATGTCCACCTAATATCCACTTTAGAATTTTGAAAACAGGGTCTAGTCATCAATTTTCGGATGAATGATGCATGATGCAAGTTCCTTGAAGAAGTTTGAAAATAATAAGGGTTTTGAAAAAGTTTGAAATAGAATATTGGAATTGATTGGAATTTTTGAAAAAGGGATTGAAGTTGAAATAAAAGTTATGACTGCACCATTTTAGGTTGCCTACGTATCTCATTTGGCGAGAATCAGGTCATTCGTAGTTCGGGCAAGAGCCTGATGGAAAATAGGCGCGATAGGGCCTTTGGAAGGTTTGAAGACACATTGAGGTCTTTGAAAAAGTTTAAGACACTTTGAGATCTTTGAAAAAGTTTAAGACACTTTAAGGTCTTTGGAAGTTGAAGACTCTTTGTGGTCTTGAAAGTTTTGACTTGAAATTGGATAGTGATGTGCTTTGAAAATGCTTTTGGGTCAATTTGAGAGAGTTTTGGAAAATGTTTTTGGATAACTCAAGAGAGTTTGAGAATGTTTTTGAAATTTTGTTTTGAAAACCTTGGAGGTATGATTTTGGAATGTTTTGATGAATTGGTTTTTGAAAGTGGTGTTTGGAATCCCAATATGGACAACCTTAGGGGTGGTTCTTGTTTTGTCACTTGTCCTTTGAATCCCTAGCCATGAGAGGGCTAGGGACACCTTAGGTTTGTGACCTTTTGAAAATATTTTTGGAAATGCCTTGAAGATGGAATGTAGGAACATTTGAAGAGTTTATGGAGTTGGTTTCTTTGAAATCAAGAGAGCAAGAGGTTTTGGGAAAATAGGTTGTGAGAATAGCTTGAAAATTGAATGATCATTTAGAAAAAGGTTCAAGAGTTGGAGCCTTGGAGTGTATTAACCTAGGTTGGATTAGCCTAGGGTTAGGGGTGACCTAAGGTTAACTAACTTGGGTTAGGTTAACCTAGGGTTAAGATGACCTATGGTTAACTAACTAGGGTAGGGTTAACCTAAGGTGAGTGAATTAGGGTAAAGTTAACCTAGGGTTGGACAATTAGGGTCAAGTTAGCCTAGGGTTGGATTGGAAAAAGGTTTTGAAAGTTGTTTTGATGTATTCTTAGAAAAAGTTTTGAGAACAAAACATGATGTGCAATGGACTTTGGTTGGTAATCTTTATAAAGATCATTTCCATGAAAATTTTGACTCTAGCCAAGAATATGGTTTATATGGTTGGTGATTGGAGACCATTCCAAGGAAGGTTTCCTTATAGCCATTATAACCTTTATCTTGACAAGAGTGGGGGTTTCAAAGATCAACATAGTGATGGCAATTTTTGGAAGATCATTTTTTTTGCAAAGGTGGAGAGAATGCATTTTTGAAAATCATCTTTTGAGAAGGATTTTGAAAACCACTTTTCAAGGGAACCATTCCATCAAGAGAGGGTTCATATGGCCAGACAAAAGGGAGATCACTCAAGAGAGGGTTCCATGGGGGCCATTCCAACCACTACACTTAAAAGAATGGAAATCTTGAAAATTAGAGAATTAGAAAGCAACCCTTATGCAAATTAAAATGTCATGACACTAAAATGAAAGTTAGGGGATTAGTAGGAGGTCTTCTAAGGCATAATTCCTAAAATCCCATCCTACACTTCAGGGGGGCAACTCTTGAAAGAATTTTTGAAAGAAATATAGAGTTTGGAAATGGCATGAAAATAAGAGCAATGTAAGCATTGTAGAGCATGATAATAAGCATAAAATGAAGCCAAGTATGCAAAACATGATCAAAATAGTGATATGCAAGGGGTCATGATTACATACAAGGCTTTTAGGCTACACCACGTAAACAAGGGGCTCTTAGGCCATACCATCTTAAAGTAGGCTAGTAAGAGGTCCCCCTACACAGTGGCTCTCACTTGCTTTCCTCTAGGCATGATCTAAGAGCCTTCTTGGCTCAAGCATGCAAGAAAGGGGGGTTGAAGATGGGGATTAAAATAGAGAATAGCCTAAATAGGCTAGGAGGAAGAAAAGAAGAGTGGGGGAAGACACAAATGTAAAAGGGATACCACATTTTGCCTTCAGCACACTTGTAGTCTTCAATGGATGTCTTGATTGGAGCTTGAATGACCTTAAAAAAGCTTAAGGGGCTGGAATGGAGTGTATAAGTGTGTATGAGGCCTTGTATATGGAGTATATAGGCTTAGAAGGGGTAGAATCTAGCCTAAGTGTTGGAGGGGAGGAATATATGTAGAGATTCGAGTTTCTGAAGCGATTTCAGTAGAGTTTCATATCAATTTCGGACCTGGAATATGCAAGGGGGGAGGCCTCTATTTATAGGCAATCTGGAACAGACCATGCGCATGTGCTACATGCGCATGGCCAAACTTTGGCCTTGTGCATGTAGGATATGCGCAGGTACTGTTCCATTGCCAAAATAACACGTGGCACCCTATGTACTGGTTAAATCTCAATCATAGATCGAAATTCGGTCGATCTAAACAAAATTTGAGCGCATGTAGCATACGCTCCATCACTGAGAAGAATCGCCCAAACTTTGCCTCGATAATTGGGCCAACCGGGAAGGTTCCAGGGGAATCGGTCGCACTCGGGATGTTCTCTTAGTGCATTCAATGAACTTTCATGTTTTTGAAAAGTTTGAATTATGCTCAGAAGCGTGGGATATCGTCTCGGAAAGTGCGCCAAAAAGGACACTTTTGTGGAGCGTCTGTGATACGCTCCGTGTGTGTTCAAAAGTAGCTGTTTTCATTTGATATGATCGAGGCCTTCGAGAAGTGATCTATTCGATCGGACCATTCCGATGAAAAGTACCCTGGAAATACTTTCTAGAATTCCCAAATTTACGCATTTCTCAAGTCGTTTGACGGAGCGTTTTGATTAGGGAATTGAAGAAAAAGTTAACCTTGGCGGAGCGTCTGCGAGATGCTCCAGGGGTCGCTGAAAGTTATGATTTTCGCACCGTATGATGGAGGGCTTTGGGGGGCGATCTATTCGATTGAACCGTATCGATGGGAAGATCTATGGTCGAGCTTTCGAGAATTCCCTGATTTACGCATTTCTTAAGTCGGTTGACAGTGCATTATAACCAGGGAACCGGGGGAAAAAATAATTTAGGCGGAGCGTCTGTGAGACTCTCCAAGAAACTTTTATCGCGTCGTGTGAGTTTAGTGTCGTAGGGTGTTCCTTGGGTTAAACAAGGGCGTGCGGTGAAATCATTTGTTCGAAACCTCGAAGCCGGTGCTGTTTCAGGGTATTTTTGGCTCCCAGGGGCAAAACAGTCATTTTTTATCGGAGTTGGCTAGAAATGGTCATGAATGGTCTGGTATGTTGTGTTAGGTGTGTAGGGCTATTCAGGGATGGTTTTGAGAGAGTCTGTCGCCGTTCAGCGGGGTTCGTGCCATGCTGAGTCGTTCAGGGGCAAAATGGTCATTTTGACTAGAGTGAGCCGGAATAGGACCGGATTTGGACCAAATGGCATGCGGGGGACGCCCGAAGGTTTGACAACATTATGGAAGGATAGACTTATCGTTTTGAGGGGTTTTGAACTTTCCCAAAACGTGCCTGGAGGCCCAAGGGGCGGATTTGGTCATTTTTCACCGAATCGGGCTAGCAGACGCCGGTGTTGACCTAGGTGTTGGTTCCCGAGACCGCCTAGTATCGGAAAACTACATGTATGGTGTTGGTCTCTAAAAACACCTGGTCTTAGAGAGCTACCTGTAGGGGTGGTGTTGGTTCCTAAGAACACCTGGTCCCATAAAGCTACCTGGAAGGGTGGTGTTGGTCTCCGAGAATGCCTGGTCCCGGAGAACTACCGAATGACAGACATTCTACATTAGCGGGCTAGCAGGCATGAGAAGTGAACCGTCTGGAACTTTTGTTAAGGTGTTGGTCCCCGAGATCGCCCGATCCCGGGAAGCTACCCGGATGGCATAGGTTTCCAAGACCGCCTGGTCCGGAAAACTGCCTGGAATAATGGTGCTTAAGGCTCCAGCGAATCCTTGTGGACCCGAGAAGCGACCAGTTGACTGGATTGGAGATTCAAAGGCTCATCTTGAGCTTGCATGTGTTGTGATGTTGGAAACCGGTCCCGATCGGGCCAGAGATTGCCGAGCGGGCAAAAATGGGGTGCTTACATCCGCCAAGAAGAAGAATGATGGTTTTGGACTCGGAGGCCTTTTCACCAAGAATGAAAAATGAAACCCAACCCCCACCCACCTCTCTCACTCTCTCTCTCTCTCTCTCTAAACCCCACTTGCCGACAATCCTCTCTCTCTCTCTAAACCCACACCAACCAAACCAAAACCCAACAACAAAAAAAACATGTGAGACATCTCTCACTCCTAAACCAACCCAAAACCCCATAATCTCGCATTGCATAAAAAATTAAAAAAAAAACCCATCAAACCACTTGACAATCTTTCGTGGTTTAGGCGGTTGTCTCGCATGTGGGTTTAGGTGGTAGTGGTGTGCATGCAGTGTGTAGGCGTGGCATGAGTTTGGGCAGTGTGTAGGCGTGGGTTGAGTTTGGGCGAGATTTGGGTTTAGAATAAAAAATTGAGTTGATCTCAACCGTTGAACGTAATACAAAATTAAATTTGAGCCTTTAGATACAAATTGTGAGAGAGACATTTTCAAAAAAAGTCCTGTTTTATTATAGCAAACAGGGAGAAAAAGTAAAGTGGTGGTATTTGATGTGGGAAGAAAATAATAAAATAAGACAAAAAAATAGACATAGAAGAGAGTTATGGCCTATGGCCCATAGGCTATGGGTATGATCATTTACCTCTCCCGTGAAGCCTCTAGAAGCAAGACCAGCGGTTGGAGACAGACCCAATCCTGAAGATGGTGAAGCAGAAGAATGGCGCCGGCGCAAGAACTATGCGGCAGTTCTACCCAAGAAGAAGAATGATGGTTTTGGACTCGGAGGCCTTTTCACCAAGAATGAAAAATGAAACCAACCCCCCCCCCCCCCCCCCCCTCTCCCTCTCTCTCTATACCCACAACAACCAAACCAAAACCAAACAAAAAAAAAAACATGCGAGACATCTCTCACTCCTAAACCAAACCAAAACCCCATAATCTCACATTGCATAAAAAATATAAAAAAAACCCATCAAACCACTTGACAATCTTTCGTGGTTTAGGCGATTGTCTCGCATGTCGGTTTAGGTGGTAGTGGTGTGCATGCAGTGTGTAGGCGTGGGTTGAGTTTGGGCGAGATTTGGGTTTAGAATAAAAAATTGATTTGATCTCAACCGTTGAACGTAATACAAAATTAAATTTGAGCCTTTAGATACAAATTGTGAGAGGGACATTTTCAAAAAAAGTCATGTTTTGTTACAACAAACAGGGAGAGAAAGTGAAGTGGTGGTATTTGATGTGGGAAGAAAATAATAAAAGAAGACAAAAAAATAGACATAGAAGAGAGTTATGGCCTATGGCCCATAGGCTATGAGTATGATCATTTACCTCTCCCGTGAAGCCTCCTGAAGCAAGACCAGCTGTTGGAGACCGACCCAATCTCGAAGAAGGTGAAGGAGAAGAATGGCGCCGGCGCAAGAACTATGCGGCAGTTCCGCCCAAGAATAAGAATGATGGTTTTGGACTCGAAGGCCTTTTCACCAACAATGAAAACTGAAACCAACCCCCCCCCCCCCCCCCCCCTCTCTCTCTCTCTCTCTCTCTAAACTTACACCAACCAAACCAAGAGCCAATAAAAAAAAAAGCATGCGACACATCTCTCTCTCCTAAACCAACCCAAAACCCCATAATCTCACGTTACATAAAAAATAAAAAAAAACCCATCAAACCACTTGACAATCTTTTGTGGTTTAGGCAGTTGTCTCGCATGTGGGTTTAGGTGGTAGTGGTATGCATGCAGTGTGTAGGCGTGGGTTGAGTTTGGGCGAGATTTGGGTTTAGAATAAAAAATTGAGTTGATCTCAACCGTTGAACGTAATACAAAATTAAATTTCAGCCTTTAGATACAAATTGTGAGAGGGACATTTTCAAAAAAAGTCCGGTTTTATTATAACAAATAGGGAGAGAAAGTGAAGTGGTGGTATTTGATGTGGGAAGAAAATAATAAAAGAAGACAAAAAAATAGACATAGAAGAGAGTTATGGCCTATGGCCCATAGGCTATGGGTATGATCATTTACCTCTCCCGTGAAGCCTCCTGAAGTAAGACCAGCTGTTGGAGACCGACCCAATTCTGAAGAAGGTGAAGGAGAAGAATGGCACCGGCGCAAGAACTATGCAGCAGTTCTGCCCAAGAAGAAGAATGATGGTTTTGGACTCAGAGGCCTTTTCCCCAAGAATGAAAAATGAAACCCAAACCTCTTCCCCCCCCCTCCATCTCTCTCGATCTCTCTCTCTCTCTCTCCCCCCCCCCTCCCCCCCTCTCTCCCCCCCCCCCCCCCACCCCTCCTCCCTCTCTCCCCCCTCTCCCCCCCCTTTCTCTAAACCCACACCAACCAAACCAAAACCCAACAAAAAAAAAAAACACGCGAGACATCTCTCTCTCCTAAACCAACCCAAAACCCCATAATCTCATATTGCATAAAAAATATAAAAAAACCCTATCAAACCACTTGACAATTTTTCGTGGTTTAGGCGGTTATCCCCCATGTGGGTTTAGATGGTAGTGGTGTGCATGCAGTGTGTAGGCGTGGCATGAGTTTGGGCAGTGTGTAGGCGTGGGTTGAGTTTGGGCGGGATTTGGGTTTAGAATAAAAAATTGAGTTGATCTCAACCGTTGAACGTAATACAAAATTAAATTTGAGCCTTTAGATACAAATTGTGAGAGGGACATTTTCAAAAAAAGTCCTGTTTTATTATAACAAACAGGGAGAAAAAGTGAAGTGGTGGTATTTGATGTGGGAAGAAAATAATAAAAGAAGACAAAAAAATAGACATAGAAGAGAGTTATGGCCTATGGCCCATAGGCTATGGGTATGATCATTTACCTCTCCCGTGAAGCCTCCTGAAGTAAGACCAGCTATTGAAGACCGACCCAATCCAGAAGAAGGTGAAGGAGAAAAGTGGCACTGGCGCAAGAACTATGCGGCAGTTCCGCCCAAGAGGAAGAATAATGGTTTTGGACTCGGAGGCCTTTTCACCAAGAATGAAAAATGAAACCCCCCCCCCCCCCCCCCCCCCCCCCCCCTCTTTCTCTCTAAACCCCACTTGCCAACAATCCTCTCTCTCTCTCTCTAAACCCACACCAACCAAACCATAACCCAACAAAAAAAAAACATGCGAGACATCTCTCTCTCCTAAACCAACCCAAAACCCCATAATCTCACATTGCATAAAAAATTTAAAAAAACCCATCAAACCACTTGACAATCTTTCTTGGTTTTGGCGGTTGTCTCGCATGTGGGTTTAGATGGTAGTGGTGTGTATGCAGTGTGTAGGCGTGAGTTGAGTTTGGGCGAGATTTGGGTTTATAATAAAAAATTGAGTTAATCTCAACCGTTGAATGTAATACAAAATTAAATTTGAGCTTTTAGATACAAATTGTGAGAGGGACATTTTCAAAAGAAGTCCTGTTTTATTATAACAAACAGGGAGAGAAAGTGAAGTGGTGGTATTTGATGTGGGAAGAAAATAATAAAATAAGACAAAAAAATAGACATAGAAGAGAGTTATGGCCTATGGCCCATAGGCTATGGGTATGATCATTTACCTCTCCCGTGAAGCCTCCTGAAACAAGACCAGTTGTTGGAGACCGACCCAATCCTAAAGAAGGTGAAGGAGAAGAATTGTGTTGGCGTAAGAACTATGCGGCAATTCCGCCTAAGAAGAAGAATGATGGTTTTGGACTCGGGGGCCTTTTCACCAAGAATGAAAAATGAAACCCAAACCCCCCCCCCCCCCCCTCTCTCTCTCTCTCCCCCCTCTAAACCCACACCAACCAAACCAAAACCGAACAAAAAAAAAAAAACTTGCGAGACATCTCTCTCTCCTAAACCAACCCAAAACCCCATAATCTCACATTGCATAAAAAATAAAAAAAAAAACCCTATCAAACCACTTGACAATCTTTCGTGGTTTAGGCGGTTGTCTCACATGTGGGCTTAGATGGTAGTGGTGTGCATGCAGTGTGTAGGCGTGGCATGAGTTTGGGCAGTGTGTAGGCGTGGGTTGAGTTTGGGCGAGATTTGGGTTTAGAGTAAAAAATTGAGTTGATCTCAACCGTTGAACGTAATACAAAATTAAATTTGAGCTTTTTGATACAAATTGTGAGAGAGACATTTTCAAAAAAAGTCTTGTTTTATTAGAACAAACGGGGAGAGAAAGTGAAGTGGTGGTATTTGATGTGGGAAGAAAATAATAAAATAAGACAAAAAAATAGACATAGAAGAGAGTTATGGCCTATGGCCCATAGGCTATGGGTATGATCATTTACCTCTCCCCCCCCCCCCCTCCTGAAGCAAGACCAGCTGTTGGAGACTGACCCAATCCTGAAGAAGGTGAAGGAGAAGAATGGTGTTGGCGCAAGAACTATGCAGCAGTTCCGCTGTCGCGCGCCGGTTTTTGGGGTGTCTCACATGTGGGCTTAGATGGTAGTGGTGTGCATGCAGTGTGTAGGCGTGACATGAGTTTGGGCAGTGTGTAGGCGTGGGTTGAGTTTGGGCGAGATTTGGGTTTAGAATAAAAAATTGAGTTGATCTCAACCGTTGAACGTAATACAAAATTAAATTTGAGCTTTTAGATACAAATTGTGAGAGAGACATTTTCAAAAAAAGTCCTGTTTTATTATAACAAACAGGGAGAAAAAGTGAAGTGGTGGTATTTGATGTGGGAAGAAAAACCCCCCCCCCCCCCCCCCCCCCCAAAAAAATAGACATAGAAGAGAGTTATGGCCTATGGCCCATAGGCTATGGGTATGATCATTTACCTCTCCCCCTGAAGCCCCCTGAAGCAAGACCCCCTGTTGGAGACCGGCCCAATCTTGAAGAAGGTGAAGGAGAAGAATGGCCCCGGTGCAAGAACTATGCGGCAGTTTCCCCCCAAGAATAAGAATGATGGTTTTGGACTTGGAGGCTTTTTCACCAAGAAAATAAAAAATGACAAACCAACCCCCCCCCCCCCCCCCCCCCCCCCCCCCCCCCCCCCCCCCCCCCCCCCCCCCCCCCCCCCCCCCCCCCCCCCCCCCCCTCCACCCCCCCCCCCCCCCCCCCCCCCCCCCCCCCCCCCCCCCCCCCCCCCCCAACCAAACCAAAACCCAACAAAAAAAAAATTTGCGAGACATCTCTCTCTCCTAAACCGACCCAAAACCCCATAATCTCACATTACATAAAAAATAAAAATAAAACCCATCAAACCACTTGACAATCTTTCGTGGTTTAGGTGGTTGTCTCGCATGTGGGTTTAGGTGGTAGTGGTGTGCATGCAGTGTGTAGGCGTGGCATGAGTTTGGGCAGTGTGTAGGCGTGGGTTGAGTTTGGGCAGGATTTGGGTTTAGAATAAAAAATTGAGTTGATCTCAACCGTTGAACGTAATACAAAATTAAATTTGAGCCTTTAGATACAAATTGTGAGAGGGACATTTTCAAAAAAAGTCCTGTTTTATTATAACAAACAGGGAGAGAAAGTGAAGTGGTGGTATTTGATGTGAGAAAAAAATAATAAAAGAAGACAAAAAAATAGACATAGAAGAGAGTTATGGCCTATGGCCCATAAGCTATGGGTATGATCATTTACCTCTCCCGTGAAGCCTCCTAAAGCAAGACCAGCTGTTGGAGACCGACCCAATCCTGAAGAAGGTGAAGGAAAAGAGTGGCGCCGGCGCAAGAACTATGCGGCAGTTCCGCCCAAGAAGAAGAATGATGGTTTTGGACTCGGAGGCCTTTTCACCAAGAATGAAAACTGAAACCAACACCCCCCCCCTTCTCTCTCTCTCTCTCTCTCTAAACTTTCACCAACCAAACCAAGAGCCAATAAAAAAAAATACATGCGAGACATCTCTCTCCTAAACCAACCCAAAACCCCATAATCTCACATTGCATAAAAAATAAAAAAACCCATCAAACCACTTGACAATCTTTCGTGGTTTAGGCGGTTGTCTCGCATATGGGTTTAGGTGGTAGTGGTGTGCATGCAGTGTGTAGGCGTGGCATGAGTTTGGGCAGTGTGTAAGCGTGGGTTGAGTTTGGGCGAGATTTGGGTTTAGAATAAAAAATTGAGTTGATCTCAACCGTTGAACGTAATACAAAATTAAATTTGAGCCTTTAGATGAAAATTGTGAGAGGGGTATTTTCAAAAAAAAGTCTTATTTTATTATATAGATATATATATACAGATATATTATTTGTCATATGCAAAAAATCCAAAGATAATGCAGCCCATCCATCACATTGAATCGTCCGTTTGGAGTTTACCCATGAAAAGCTACTTGGTTTTTATGTTGGCTTGTAACCTAACAGGTACTCAACTCATGTCTCGAGTTGAAATTTGTTAAAAATATTTTTAAAATATATAATATATGTAGTAGTTATGGAGTTTTTCAAAATGGTTTCGACTAGTTTTGAAGAAAGTCTTTATTGCCTTATTAAATAAATCTCACATTAAAAAGTAAAAAGTTTGGTAAGGTATTTATAAATGCCAACAACTTTCTATGTATTGCTTTAGAGCACTGATTAGGTGTAGCACTCAAGTGTGAGCATGTATACTAAGTCACATGTGCACCACACGCACGTCTCGGGTGCGATTCGCGTGGCGCACTTGACACTTGACACTTGCGCGTGTAGTGTGTGATCAAAACTATTGATTTTTGTCAATCATGATAATCAACGATCAGATGACTAATACATAAGCAAAAAGGATCTTATGGTGAGAATCACACCTAATTATAAAGGTGTGATGAATGATCTGATTAAATAATGAATAGGTGAGATCTATACCGTTAGATTAGAAAAGTGGCAATCCGACAACTGTGTTTAAACCTGCAAGTGACTATTAGAAATCAGTTATTACTTGAATTGTAACAGTCATATCTAGTCCAAAAGACACCAAAATGTCTATAAAAACATGACAGATTCGCAAATAATATTCACATATTTTTTCTGCAACTTCTCTCTCTATATTAAAAGGTATTATAATTCTTGATTTTTTTTAGTTTTTATTGTTCATCATCTCTGAAATCTGTTTCTGCAGAAATAGACATTCAGATTCTTGGCAGACTTGATAATCAGAGGGTATTGGGGTCTGATTTCGTGTGTGCAACACGCAGTCAAAATTATAGATTTTATGGGCCCCATTGTATACTGGAGGCGATTGGCCATTAACCCGATGCACGCCAGATTTTGAGAATTGGTAATGGCGAATATTGTCTTAAGAAAAGCAATATTAATTGTGCCTTGAACGTATTTATTCATCTTCTTCTTCCTTTTATAGATTTATGTTCTAACAAAAATTTTGCTGACAAAAATTCCAAAACTTTATGCACCCAATAGATGAGCATGTTGCTCAAAAGTGAACAAGTGTCTTTCAGAGTTTGGAGTTGATTCATCAAACTCAGGGTGTTGACTGTCTTTTACGCAGGACCCACTCTAATTAGATGCAAGATATGAAAAAGAACATATCTAGCTAATTGCTCCAGATCCAGCAAGAAAAATATTAAAAATTCAAAGAAAAAGAAATTTGTCTTTTGAATAGCTACCAAACACTAGAACAGAAAACAAGTTTATATTTGTTTTGTGACTTTTAGGTTATCTACAAATGATATATATATATATATATATATATCAGTCATCCATTTATGTTTGGTCTCACATGCCGGCATGTTCTCCCAGGTAGTACCAAAAACATGTTTTGGATTCATGTTGAAGGAGCCAAAATCCAGTATCATTCAAGTCAACTGAACGGAGAAAAGTTTTTTTTGTTAACGCTCCATTTGAAATTTGAATTTTCGGTAAAAAAAAAATGTGAAAAAAAAAAAACAAAAATAAAAATATTACTTGGCCACTGAACTATTTTCCCAACCAAATAGTCTTTTGGTAGATTGGGATGTTATTTTAATACATCAATGATTTCTGGAGGAGGGAGAAATGATGTTTGAAACTCATTTACAGAATATTTGTATACTCTGTTCTACACTAACAGTCAAGATAACTGGACCCTTCTGCTCCCCAAGATAATCTTTGAACAGTGACCATGCCGTTTTACAGTTTTACTCTTTTGTTTGGTTGTCTATTGATTGGATACATTTTTGTCTCAATGCAAATTTACCTATAGTGAATGTGGTATTGGTTTCACTTTTTCTCGTCTTCATTTTTCACTTTTGTATTTTGTGTTTTTAGGAATAAAATTTTTGAAACACTCTAGTGTTCATATTGTCTTAAATTTTTCAGGAATTCCATCTATTGAAAATTAAAAAAAAAAACATTGAGACCGCCCAAAAAAGGAAAACTATTTTTTATTCTCGAAAACTATGTTCTTAATTCTCTCAGTGTAATTACGTACTGAACATTTTTTTGATACATTAGAGAGCTGAAGTTCTAGGAGAGGGGGAAGGGGAGTCAAATTCATAACCTCAATTTTGGTTGGGGAGTGTCACTCCCACTAAGCTATTCCCTATCCTCTAGATATCCACTTAATTATCTTGAGTGGGGGCGCTACTACCATTGAACATTTAAGAGAGAATAAATTGGAATACTTACCAAATTTTAAATTTTCCTTTCACGTGTCTACTATCTATCCTATAGTTGCCGAAAAAACTTATTTGGGAGGGTGATGTGCATTTCGAAAACTCTTAGAAAATAATTAAGGTACGTTGAGAATACTTGACGAAAACTTTTGCAAAACTAATGAGAAATACTGCAAAAATTTATAATATTAATTTTTATACTTTTTTATTCTTAAATTCTAATTAAATATGTATGAAATTATTCATGTAAGTTTTTACTAAAGTTTTCATTAGATTTCTTAAAGGTCTACTTTTAAGTTTTGCAAAAACTTCTTAATAAAATTCTTATTCATTTCCAATCATTTTCTCTTTCCTATTTCCCACTATATTTTTTTAATACATTTCATGCTTCTGTTTCCTTTAATATATCTCAGCTTTTTATTTTAGTAATTATGATCTATACCATTATAAAAAAAAATAAAAAAACAAAGGACCATGATCTCATCATTATAGCATGGTAAATCTCCGATAGGCAAAACATGATTTTTCTAGTCCAACATGGTTTTTTGGTATAATTTTTGTCACTTTTATGACCAAAAATGTCAATTGATGGCCATTCCCTTAACAATCGAAACTTTTTTTCGAGCTTTCATCAATATTCATTAGCAAATTAAAGAAGTTAAAGAACGACATAGGATTATTCATGCAATGTATGATGTATCACCACGTCAATCCCAAATTGTCAAGAATAGTCATGCAATGTGGAAAAATCATTCGACTGTTCTCTCATAATACAAGGGTTACGGGTTGAAATCCAATCACTCTGACGAGTCGGACGGCGGACCGGAGAGAGACCCAGCAGGAACAGGAACACCATATCCTCGCGGATCCCGACCTTTGTTGGGTTGGGTCCCATATATCCCCGCTCCAACGGTACTCTTTTCCTTGTCAGTAAGTAGTACAAATTCCTCACATAAGACTGCGAGATGAAAAAAATAAAAGGTAAATAGAATTAGAAAATGATGATGAGTAATAAATAATATTTAATGTGATGAGAAATTATTCATACTATATTTAGTTATGATAAAAGAGTAATTTTATACAACCAGAATATATAACCAAAGAATATAACTAAAATGATGTGGCTGAGTTATGTGTTTATCACTTTAAAACAAAGAACCCACCAAGATATATTTTAATTACAAAACTGTCACTGTTACATCATTCTGGTTTAAAATTCTGGAAGAATAACATTTTTCATGATAAAATTATAATAGAATAAGTAATATTATTTTGTTAAAATATCACATTAAAAATTAAAACTAATAAAAAATTTAATTTGAATTTATAATATAGCTATTTAATATTATTTTAACTTATTATAATATTAAAAGAAAGATAAAAATGTCATTTTTGAGCTTATCTTAAGGTAAGAGATAAGTAATACCACCTCTCTTACAGTATTACTTATTTCTTATTTTAAAAAATTAATAATTTAAAGGAATGAGTAATCTTTCATATTTTTCTTTTAAATATAATATTAAGTGAATCTCAATATGACATATCTAATCTCCTAGCCTATATCTCTCAACCAAATATGATAGACAGACGGTTTTGGAGAGAGAGAGGAGAAAGAAGCGTAGAGGTCTGAAACCTTTTACAATTTCTGAAACGGTAAACCCAATTTTCCTTTTCCCCATTTCATTAATTCATTGTCTATCAAATCTTACTCTTTCTGTCTCGCTTTTCACAAAAAAAGGGGGTCTCTTTCTAATATATTTCTAAAATGGTAAGCTTTCGATACTTCACTTTCTCAATTGACAATATATTTTTTCGAATATATTTCTTTGTGACTACAGATTTGCCTATGCACATATACTGATTTAGGTTTTCTTTATTCCATAATTCAAGATAAAACTTTTTATTTCATTATTAATAAACTAAATATAATTTCATAACATATCTTATTAATATTATATTATTTTATATTAAATTTATTTTATATATAATTATAAAATTATTTATTTTTAAATAAAATTTAAATTAAATCATTTCAACCCTCCATTTTTTATGCTAGCTGATGTTTCAACTACTTAATGATTAATAAAATCTACATTCCATTCCATGACATCCAAATCCCACGTATACATGTGTGAATATATTTTCTTTCCCGTTTAACTCTGTACATATCTTTATTTACTCAATGACTCCTTGGCAGGTTGATGAAGTGTGCTTCGGTGATTGTGGAGAGTAATCAGAGTTTTTGGTTACTTTTAATTCCTGTTTTTATTGGGTCCGCATTTGATTTGAGTATCTGGGTTTGCTTGATTCCAAGGATAAAGACTGAAACTTTGAGTCATATCTTCATGATTGTGGAGCAAGTCTTCAGATCCGAATTCATTTGGAACCTATGGTTTATTCTATTTAATTTAGGAAGTCGTTCTCTAGATTTCATCCTTCTTTGCAATCTGAAGTGTTCATGTAGATCTATAATGCCCCAAGTATCAAGCTCCATTGATGCCCTCTGTTGATTTTGTGATCTTTTTCCCATCAATTAGGTCTCTTTGTGTTAGGATGCTTTGTGTATGATATGATATGATGTGTTTACATGGATCATAGAAGCATGGAATTGTTGAGAGGGCAATGGATGCACGTACTTTTGGAGTTGTTATCGTAACCTGGAAATCATTCAGGAATCCGTATACTATTGAGGAGCTACTGTTATTCTCAGGCAAGAAGAATTTGGTTCCAGTATACTTTGACTTGGGTCCGGATGATTGCCTTGTGAGAGATATAGTTGAGGGAAGAGGTGAGATGTGGGAAAAGTATGGGGAGAACTCTGGCTTCTATATGGAGGACTGGGAAAAGGAATGGAAAGATGCTGTTGGTGCCCTCTCTTGTGTCGAGGAGTGGAAATTGGAGGGGGTTATGATGGTAACTGGAGAGATTGTATACTGCAAGCCGTTATCCTTTAATTTGGCATTGAGGTTGGGAAGGAGAAGTGCTGTGGATAGATTAACCAAATGGAAGGAGAAGGTGGAGAAAGAGGAGTTCCCTTTCCCTCGAATTGAGAATTTCATTGGTAGGAAGAAGGAACTCTCTGAGCTTGAGTTTATGCTTTTTGGTGATGTTAGTGGAGAAACTAAAAAAGACTATTTTGAAATCAAGGTCAGACACAGGCGAAAGAATGTGAGGATTGGTGGGGAAAGGAGCAGTTCAGTAGAGGATAGACGGAGAGATAGAAGGACAATTGGAGAGGGATAGAAGGAAGGGGAAAGAACCAGTCGTATGGAAAGAGTCCAAAAGGAGAGAGAGATGCAAGGCACTGAATTTCCTCAGACGCAACACCAAGCACTGAGGCAAAAGAATGGTGGTAGGGCACCAAAAGGAGGAGAAGATCAATCAATATTGTGTATGGGAAAGGGATTGCTTGCGTGTGTGTCAGGAGACTCTGGAATTGGCAAGACAGAGCTGCTGCTCGAGTTTGCATACAGATTCCACCAGAGTTATCAGATGGTTTTATGGGTAGGAGGAGAAAAGCAGATATATCCGGCAGAATTATTTGAACCTATGGCCATTCCTAGAGGTTGATGATGTAGGGGTAGAGAGTGGTTTGGAGAAGAGCAGGTTCAAGAGCTAGCTTTCAAGAGCAGGAAGAGTCAGCCATATCCAGAGTCCAGAAGGAGCTTACGCGAAAAATTCCATTTTTGGTGGTGATGGTGATGGTGATCGATAACTTAGAAAACGAAAAGGACAAACTTGTAATGGATCGTCTTCCCCGTTTTGGCGGAGAAACCCACATTCTAATATCCATGCGCCTCCCTCATGTAATGAATTTGGAGCCTCTATAACTTTTTCACCTATCTGGATTAGAGGCAATGTCTATATTGCAGGGAAGTGTTAAGGATTACCCAATTGCAGAGATGATGCTCTTCAGGTTGTTGAGGAGAAACTTGGACGACTAACCGTAGGCATTGCCATCGTAGGAGCAATTCTATCTGAGCTTCCCATAAATCCATTAACGGAATGCCTTCGAGAGGCTTAAAAATTCATTCATTGAGGAGAAATAACTTCCTCTTGCAACTCTTCGGGGTCTGTTTCTCAATATTCGACCATGCAGATGGGCTGAGGATTTTTGCAACTAGAATGGTAGCACAGTGTCACGGGTTGCCACCCGTGGCACGTCTGGGGCCGCGAGGGACCTTGGCGTGGGGCATGTCTGAGCATGATTGGCCGGTGACATGACAATCTCGTAATTTGTATTTTTCATATTTATTAGATATATGGATTATGACTCCTCGAGGGGGTAGGATATTTCTTCCTATCAATTTGGAGATGACTCAGAATGCTATTATAAGGGGGGGCATGGTGTTGACTTTACCACCCCCTGGTGCTACCGAAAAGGACAGCATTCAAATGAATCCCCCAAGGGAATGGGCGAAACTTGGGGGCAGGCTGTGGCACGTGGCTACAATCCTCATGCTAGTCAAGGGGCTACATGGGCGGCATTGTGCCCGATTGGGCAAATGTTGGGCATTAGCATCGAGGATGGGGTTGTGGCATTGGCACCCGCTACGCCATAATTATAAAGTGGTGGGGCTTATGTCCATAACGGATTGGACCTCGGTGTGCACACTTGTATGCCGTGTGTCTCATGTGCACTTGCACATTGGGTTCACGCTTGTGCACACGGCCGCTTGGTTTGGCTAGCATTGGTGTCGTGGGGCACAATGTTGTGGGCTTATTAGTTGCTATTCGGTGGCGCCTTTCTTTGCGAGCAACCTTGACGCGGGGCGCTAAGAGCTTCATGGATGGAGGCGTTGTGTCTAACAGGTGATGCTTGGCTGACGCGCACATGTCTAGTTACACATGGCCATCTGGCTTGTGTTTCAAGAGGGACTGGCGCTAAGCACATTGCTTGCCGTGTGTGCGCGCATTTGAGTATGGTGTTGCTATCGCCTATAGCTTGGGTTGCCTTATGGCTTGAGCATCAAAGGTCTGAGCTTAAAGAGATATGCAGGGCATTACAGATGGATCCTGGACAAGCGCATAATCTTATGCCTTGGTATTTGAGTTTGGCGGGACTATTGCTTGGAGCATAGTCGCCTCACGGGTGTATTCCGCTGCGTATGATCATGGCGGGTCGCATTACTGTTACCATGTGGTGCCCGGCCTACCAGCCCGTGACACACAGGCAAGTGATTGGTTTGCACCAGCAGCCATTCCGATTTCTCTTTTAGCTTTGGCTGCTTACAAGATACCTCAGAAATACCATCGTACTTGGTTATGGAAAAAGGTTTTGCGATCTTTAACTCGTGGGTTCACATCATCATACGTTAGGAAATCAGAAGCATAAGCATCTTCAATGTTGTTAAGGTTCAATATTGCAAGAAGTTGTACAAAGGAGGGCCATATCCAGCTCAATGAACTCATCAAGATTTACGTGCAAAAGAGAGGGAAAGAGAAAACAAAGGTTTCTTGCCGTGCTAGAAACACGGGCGAAGCTAATGCTAAGAGGAGGTTAGTTTGACACGGGCAAGAAACAAAATTTTCATTTTTTTCCATCGAAACGGTCGAAAAATTTTCATTTCCTAAGAAACCGAAGCGAAACACTAGTAGGATAACGAAACTATATTATTTCCATCAAAATATACTGGAACATAGAAAAAAACACCAAAACACATGTTATAGACACGAATTTATAAATTTTTTATTGAAGTAGTATAGTTTTTATTGAGAGAAAATACAGAAGATTGTATTTTATTATTTTAATATTTATCACTTTTGAAATGCTTTCGAAACATTTTGAAATGTCTTCAAAACGTTTCTGTTTCTAAGCCAACTGAAACAACCGATTGAAACGAAATTTTGATCCTTGCATAGGGGATGACCTAATTAGGAAGGCAATTTTCATAAGAACTTCAATCTGTGGAGAGTATCATCCAGGCACCATATCCGCTCGTGGAACTCTGAGCAGGCTCGCAAGGTTTCTTGCCAATGTTCAAATTCATACTTCTTCATAGATTTGTAAGTAGAGATTACATTAGCATTATAGAAAGGTTCAGAATAAAACTGATTTAAACAATTCATAGAAAAATTTTCATACCATTTTTAATCTCAGTGGGATGCGCTTCCATTGCTATATTCTTTACATTTTCTATAGAGCATCTTCAATGGCTTATCTTGTCTGCAGTGTACTCATATGCAGAAATTGTATTGCTTCGAGTACTTGGGTTTTTTCATTAGTCTTATGATCAACCATTTGTTACATTGCTTACAATATTTTCCTTCACATCTTATAGTTGATAAATCATTCATATTATTGGCTCATTTTACAATCCTTTTCAATTTTACCATCAAGGGTCATCCTTGCTTCGTGATTTTCTGAATTATGCTTCTTTCTCATAGCTCTTGTCTGTGAATGTCTGGTCAGAAGTTGTTAATATTAATGGGTGAAATTTTCTGGGTACGAATCTCTAAAGCAATTTTCGGACTTTGATCACTGTGATTCCTATTATTTCCATAATCCTGTTCGAGATTTCGCAGGTTGGATATTCCAAAAATTCAGATTCATGTTGCATTTTCGGAATTGAGATAAAAACCAAAATCTAAAATCCATCGTGGTATAATTCAGATTCAAGCTTTCAACCAATAATTTGGGATTACAAGATCCTCATTTTCACTCTCCACACAATCAATGGTTGTGGGAACTGGGAAGGCGTTAACACACTGTCATATGTTGGAGAGAAAAAGCTTATTTTCTGTTCTTATTTATAGGAAAAGAAATTTCAACTTTCACACAATAGGTTCAATCACATGAAATTACTTTATCCCCTCCATGGTTTTGGTTTGCATCAAACTGATTTAGTCCCAACAAACCATTGAATATATGAAACTTAGATGAAATGAATCAATACAAACTAGTACATCATAAATGATGGAGAAAACAAAATCTATCATCTGATCATCAAGGCCTTCTTTTTAAGCTTCAAAATAGTTAGATTAAACCTGCATGCGTGTGGAGTATGATAAGGATGAAACTGTAGTGTTTACACAACTGGCTTGTCCAAGAGTGGTTCATCGTCACAAAAGACACAAATTAATTCGATATAAATCCTAGATTCGTGTTTATCTATGATATTCATACTTGAAATTCATTGCAAGCTAATCTAAGTAACCAGTAATTTTCCTTCTTACCTGTGCCGTGCTTTCGTCTCGAGTAGAGATTTTTTTCTAAAGTGGTTCAGATGCGATCCACACCATGGCACCAACACAAATTTAAGCTCAATAGCAATTGGGTTCCACCCGACGCTACCCTGTGCCCTATGTTTGAATCTTGTATTTGTGGAGGGAAAAGAAAGAACTAGAAAATATAGGGGTTTGTTTTTTTGGGTTAGAAAATGAGAAGAAATGATTGGATATTTGTAACCAACAAAAAAAAAAAAGAGAGCATTTTCCTTTCCAAGACCCAAACACAACATCAAGGTCAAGTAATCAACTACATAAAGTGCACTGTACTCATGAACATATTTATTTGATCCCAGGGCACATGCCATAATGTAATTCTATCTCTATATGACAAGTAATTCCAGCACAAACAAGTTGGGAAGTTCTCTAATCCTTGCCAAACCACAGGCAAAACCCATTTACACAGCCAAGCTTTTTGAGGCAATCTCAAACACATTTTCTGAGAGTCCACTGGCAGACAAGATCTTCTCCAAATGTGCCTGTAAAAAGCCAAGCAATGTTTAAGGAGCTGTAATCATATTCCTTTTTGCCAGAAGTATAAACAAAACATCTCTGGTGTTAAGAAGATGTCAGATTCCCAAACCCCTGATTTATATGTATATGCATATGTATTGTCAAGGGCAACAGCTAATTACCTTGGCGAGGCTTTGCCGGGTTTCATCATACCTCCTCCATCTAGAGAAGGCTGACACCATGCCGGAGGCCACCTGCAATCCATGGAGACATTTAATTGATTCCCCCGACATAAGTTATCATACAAGCCAATGATTCAAGAGACTTCTCTGATCAAACCTGAGGGTTCAGTTTGTCCAACTGCAACACGAGTTCTCCCAAGAATTTGTACCCTGAGCCATCTTTAGCATGGAAATTTACATGAGACCTACGAAATCCACCAATAAGCGAATATACCTGCTCCAAAATGAACCCCGAAATGAATATAACTTCTATGAAGTAAACATGGGCATCAGAGAGAGAAAGGTCATGTACCTTGTTTGGATTACGCAGGTCAAATGCTGGATGGTTTAGGAGGTTCCTAACATTCTCAACATTCCCAGGAATGTTTGACATGGCCTGAAGGGCAAACCATTTATTCACAACCTGGAGAACGGAAAAAGAAAATTATGTCAAAAGGAATCGCAGAAGCTTTTTACCATAATGCAAATCTCGACGAAGGCAGATAGTAAATCCTTAAACAAAATTGTATACATATTCAATAAATGCACTCTTTTTTTTATTTATAATTTTTTGATAAGTTAATCTATGCGCTCATAAAGATTTAAAAAGAAAAGTTTTACTTAAAAAATATTTAAGAAGTTTAATGGTTATACATGTCAAAGGCAGTTGTTGGTTAGCAGTTGCTAAAAGCAATATTAGACATTGAGCAATGATAGGCATCACAATAAATACATACATATATATATATATATATATCATGATCCAAATCACCAAATTTTATTTGTGAACTTCTTGTCAACCTTATCTCACCACATGAGCCATACGGATGGAAATAAGACTTGCTGGACTAGCTTCTTGTCAAAACATGGAACCCCTTCAAAACTTCAATTCCAGCTGTTCAAGTAAATATTTGAAAACCAAGTCCACCAGTCAAGTGGTCACAAATTTTGGAATCATATGAAAATTGGTAATCCCCTAATCCAGGGATGACATTTCAATCCACAAAATTTATTTGGTAAGAAGAAATCAATTAGTCAAGTGTGTCCAGTAAAAATTTTCATGATATGGATCATGAAATTTTTTTCATTACAAGTATCATTTTCCTAGGACATCAAAGCTGCTAATTCAAACTACAATTATAAAGCTATAGATCATAGTTGTCTGGGCCAAATAGTTGCTATGGAGTGGCTGCTTGTAATTAAAAATTAGAAAGCAAATCAATAGGACCAACAAGAAAATTAAGTCTGAAAAGCTAGTCCTCTTGTAGATTAGGGAAAATAAATGTCGTCTTTGTAATTAATAATATGACACTTTTGCTAATGATGATATATATTGTAAACCAAACCGGTTTTAGAAGCAACCATTGAGTGCAAAATATGACTACAAGAGATTACTAAGAAAAGCAATTTTCTTACATAAGGAAACATAAAACTGGATCCGATGGGCTTTTCCAATTTAAATAGAGGATGTGCATCCAGAAGCAACTTCAAGTAACAATGACTTCCAACTAGTTCCAAGGGCTTTATAAGGAAAAGTGGAAGGCAATAATGTCCGTTCAACTAGATATTGTATCATACCTCAAATCGCCCTTCTAACCAACCAACGTGAACAGGACTAGGACTCCTTGAAATGAAACGTCAACACACCTTGGACATGAGAAACTTTAATAGGTCATTGCATATAAAGTTCATAGATCATCTTCCATAAAAATTTGTTTCCGAGGATGCCATATTGACAGGTAAATGGACGTTCAATGATTTTTCTGATAACTATTAGGGATTTATACTAAAAGACATGTGTTGTATAATGGCTTTAGTATTCATTAATAAATTAGTTATTCTATTTTAATGAGAATTTATGTGTACAATGTTTGCATTGCATTATTTATTTAATGATTATGTATGTGTGTCTCTTATTCTATATAGTAGATGATTTGGTGTGTAGAGTATGGTCTACACACGAAAGATCAGATCATCGGTTTTTATAGAATATAAACTTATCGTTCATAAACTTAGATGGAACTGGATACATCATCAGTAGGACTGTAGCACAAGATTTTAATAGGTATGTCTTGACTATGAGGAACAGTATAGTTTCAACGCCTTGCACTAGTACACTTTGTGTATATTGAACAGGACCGTGTTGAGGTAATTGTTTTTATACTGACTATATAAAACAATTAATACTTCATGGTTATTATGAGTGCTTATACTCTTAATCCTAATATAATAAATATACACGTGCATGTAGTGTTTATTGTTTTGATTTATAGAAGAGTAAGATTTTTTGTGGGTCAATAGACTTAGTGAGTTGGACAATAACATTACGTGTATGATAAATATTAATTATTGATGGAATCCACATCCCAATATAAGGATTGATGATACCCTTTTGAGGAAACTTATAAGTTTTGATTATGTCAAACCCTGCAGGTGGATTATGAAACCGACATATCAAATAAGTTAAGTGAAAAGTCACAAGGAATTAAATAAGGTTATTAAATTTAATTGTCAATAATTTAATTTAATAGATGAATATTTGTAATCTTAACGTGGGAAGATAAATAAGCAATTAATAATATGAAGCTCAAAATATAATTCCTAATATGACAGGGAGTGCAATTATAATTTATTAATGGTATAAATTATAATTTACGTAAATAGGGATTAATCTTAGTTGGATTAGGAATCCTTATTTGCGTAAAAAGCCTTAGTTATGCTAATCCTATGGTCCCTGTTGTAGCCTTTATATATACGCACTCTAAGAGTAGCTAAGGTTACACTTTCTCATAATTGAGATATACACGTTTTTGTGAGAAAGAGAAGCCCACTCTCTCTGGAGTAAAACGTGTACGAAAGGTACAGGAGAAATCCGAAGGTTGAGTTCAAGTAGTTGATTCGTGCTTATTGCTATTACTTGTTATTCGGGATCAAATCATAGAGATCTCGAAGGTATGATACTAATCACGTAGATTAGGCTATGCGAATCAGATCAAAATTTTTGGTATTATGCATATGCACTATAGTCAAGTCTTAAAAAATTCCGCAGTCCCCAACAGTAACTTCATTGACTTTGAAAAACACGGTTGGATACCAGTAAATATTTAGAAACCAACTGAGCAGTCCACTGGGCACTGCAAGTTCTCAAATATACAGGGAAGAATTTCCAACTCTAAAGCAAAAAAGCACATGCAATATCTCATTCAACTAGATCTAAAAACTACTAAGAAAAAGGCTTACCAAGAAGTCATGCTGCCACTTACTATAGAAGTCAGCTAGAACATCGTCACGTGTTTTTCCAGGGTTTTGGGCTATGGCTGCAAGAGCTGCAAATTGGTCGGTCATATTTGTGGCAGATCTATATTCATGCAATGCAAGCTTGGTCAGTTCTGGATCTTCAAGGGACGCGAGATATCCTGCACAGAGGACAATACATAAATGTCATTAGTTAACAAATTTCTTTGACAAACAAAAATATCATTTGTTAACAAAGTTCTACTACAGCCAATAACACAAACCAAGTGCAACATTCTTAAGAGCACGTCTCGCCATATTTGGATGGTTAAACTCATACCGCTCTGAGCTTCTGTTGTTTTGAACCTGTGAAAGCATGCAAACCACGTTAATTTGAAAACCAAGATAAGGCAAGAACAGATAACTCCTCGAAAGATGTCATACAGTGCTGAGAAACTCTTCTTTCAGTTCAGAAGCAAGCTGCTTTTTGATGAAAGATCGGACTGCATGAACAGCATCAGGATCCGCAACTTCCATCATGTCCATGACCTCTCCTTCACCAGGTAGAGTTATTGCCTCTGAAATGAATTCCTGGATGAAACTAGGCATTAGTTTGGCTGCAGTCATTATTGTTTCCTTGGAAAGAAGCAACCCAGAAAGGAGAAAATAGTTAATACCTTGTCTAAGCTTGAGTCAGAAAGTATACTTTTCAACCCGTGCACAAAATGTGTATTAAGAACCAATGATTTGTTTTGCTGGAAATCAGCAACCAGGCCAAGCATCAGCTTCCTTGCCAGTAGCTGTCCAGCCTCCCAACTAAACCATAAAGAACCTTAAATTTTTTCCATTATTTGCTCATCTAGAAGATAAAAGAGAAATGCTTTAAGAAAGACTCACCGGTTGAACTCATCTGAATCATGAGCAAAAAGGAAAAACAGATCACTGTCAGTGAGATCAGAGTCAAGTCGGATAGGAGCACTGTAGCCCCGTAATAGAGATGGAATTGGCCGCTCAGATATATCGGAGAATACAAATTCTTCTTGTTTCTGCTTATCATCAACTTGAGATTCAATATTACGAAAGCAAAAGTAGAGAGAAATTCTCATGATTAACTACTGAAGATACATCTAGGCCACTTCATTCCAGCAGCACCTTTCATTAACTGGTAGCCTAAATCTTAGATTCCAAAATACCATATAATATAAGATGCATAGAGAGTGGAACTCGCTTGTAAAAGAAGGGAAAAAAATCCATTCTTATTTTCTCCTAAGGTAAGAGAAAAAAAAATGGAATAAAGGCGTGCTTACAAGGAATGATATGTATCGAAGGCAGTATGGTTGATTACATGTGACGAAATTTGTAGTCATTTAGAGGCAAGGCTTCTTATCTCGTACCTAATTGTTCAAATTCTTCAATCATATACAGGGAAAGCATTTTCCTCAGGTTTCATTTCTCTGAGACCTCAACGAAGGGGCTAATTATCTCACATTATAAAGACATTTATATTACACATATAATTAGTAAAACAACAGGAGTATAGATTGTGGGAATCAGGTTGGTTTAGACTACACAAGGCTGAGCCCAAGCCAAGTTAGGAGTTCTCAACCCAACAAACTCCACATTAAAAACTTTCAGCCAAACTTGCCCGTTTGGGGTTGAGTAAGTTCATCTCAACCAAGGTGTAATCAAGTCCTAGACGCCCATTTGAATAATAAAGTAAAAGCATAGTCAATCAACCTATACACAGGATTAAAAGATGGGTGTAGTTGTAAACAAAGCCCAAACCTGTCTGCAATAGGTACTAAGGGTGCATGTCAAGGCTGTTCAACCCAGAACCAAACAACCCAAATTAGTGGTCTAGTTTTAGTTCCCAAATGAGTTTGAGTAGATCCCTTGCCCCACATAAGGTCAAAATGAGCTGGTCGGTCTAGCTAAAAGTAGGGAGAGCCAATTCATCTAAAAACCAACCCCTCGTACCTCTATATCATTCATTGATGTGTGATGTATTAAACAATCCACTAAGATAAAAGCTAAAAGATATTACTTTATACGCTCTCCCTCGCTACATTCACTGCCGGACAAGAAAAATTTTAATGTGCATAGGATTTAGTCATGTAATGGGATGGGATTACTTAAGGATGTTGAGATGTGCACACTGGTAAGTCTTAAGTAGATAGGATGGTGTCTGGTTGGGCATAAAAGGCCTCCATGTCCTTTTGTGAGTACATGGCTGCATGTGGGCAAGGGGAAATTAGAGGTGGCACCAATGGATATAAAATGCAGGGAAACGGTTTGAGATGATACGGCAATGTGCAACATAGACCCACTAATACGCCTATAAAAAGTGATTATAAAGGAAGGCCAAGCAGTATTTGGGTTTGAGGTGCTAAGAAAGGACATGACTGTCCCAAGCTTAATGAAGATAGAGCCAACTACAGGAAATGGATCCATGAACCAACCGCAAGTAAACAGGACAAAAGCTTGTTGAGTTGAGTTGTGGTTTGCATGTGGGCAGGCCTGACTGGGTTATTTGCTGGCCCTTTGTGTGTCATTGCATGTAAAGTTTGAGTTCACTTGGCAACCCAAACTTGAACTGACCAGCCTAAGTTTCTCAGTTTTGGCTTTGATTTGCTTTACTCAAAAACTGGCTCTTCGTGGGTTGTCATATGATGAACCAACTTAAACTAGTTCCATGTAAATCATCACAGACACTTGAGACGTGTTGCAGGGTATGATACTAGTTCACACCACAAATGTCAATAGCTAAAAAGAGGTGAAGATTGAGCCCATAGAAGTTCTGAACTGACCTGTGTTATTTTAAGAACTGTAGTGTAGACAGGCTGATCATTACATGCGACAGACTCCAACTTTCCATCATGACACACAGATGAAAGAGGCATGTCCTTGCCACTTGAGTCCAGCAAACCGACTCCCACAGGAATTAACATGGGTTCTTTCACTGGCTGCCCTGGGGTCGATGGCACCTCTTGACTGCAAAAATCCCATCAGGAACACTTTATTTATGATATCATAAGCCTCAATACAGAGAGGCAGAACTCTTGAATCAAATTCTCAGAATTTATACCTAAACTTCAAAGAATATATATGAGCTTCAGCATTGTAGGAGGAAGTAACCTTCACAAGAGGTGTTCCAGCTTGAGAATACCTGTAATTTTTTTGTTTCAATAAAAAGAATAAGCATCAGAACAAACGTATGGAAATTTAAAACAAAAGAAAGTCATAACATACCACAACAGAAAATTAGTAAAATCTGCATCATTTGCATCTCGCATGGCAGCAAAGAAATCCTCACACGTTACAGCTTGCCCATCATGCCTCTTGAAATATAGATCCATGCCCTGAAATAGGAAAAAGCAGTGGTTATCAAATTCACACAGACGAAGACCTCAGATGTAAAATAAAAAAATCTTGTACGCCTCTTGTTTATACTTTTCTAAATCCTTGGCTCCCCAATAAGGTCTTGTACATCCTGATAACTTCAGCTCCCTGACAAGTAAGATGCAAAAATTACACCAGTAATGAGCTAACTAGGTTGTTGTCCATAGAGAGAGAAAGAGAGGGTACATGTTAGAAAGTTCAAACCTTTTCATACACCTGCAAACCAGAAAATAGAAAAAGAATAAACAATTAGGGGCCTCTAAGAAAACAGAAAAGGAGAATGAGAATAAAGAAAGTAAGACAACTTGGTAAAACCCTACCGTTACTGCAAGTTGAAGCCAGTGGTTGTCCCAAATTAGCCATTGCATCCAATATAATAGCACAAGCAACAGCCAAAATGTTCAAATATGCCAAGTCATTAGCGAATTACAATTCCCAAGTCCCCAATATAATTTAGGTATAAACCCCTTCATATAACAGTAACTTGCCTGTGTAGAAGTTGTCCATCTGTTAAGAGAGAAACAATAGCAGCAACATGAACACAACTTCTAAGAAAATAGTCAATAAATCTATAGAATAAGCTAAAAACTTTAAATAGAGGAGTTATTTAAGGAAAAAAATTTCACACCTTAATGTAAGAATACGGCCGCACGGGATGAGCCATGGGACCAGCATCCTAGCATAAGTGCAAAACAATGCAAATTTTAACACTTAACTGCAGCACAATAAATGACGTTCGGTAATCATAAACAATAAATGCGATTGGAGAAATTGAGTAAGATTGTTGACTGATAAACACTCCGGATTTACCAACTACCCTATTAGCAGCCATATTAAAAGCACCAATAGACAGTTGTTATGTTGGTGCCCCTGGGTGGGAGGAGTACCTGTGGAAATTGAGAATTCCGAAGCTTCGAAACATCTGAAATCCGCTTTACTGTGCGGCTACCCATGTCAGATGAAAATTCCTGCCAAACGAACGGGCATTAGACATTTGCAAGCTCAACCAATCAAGAAATATACTCATGATTTTACTAGTCACTTAGTAATGGAAAATTAATGTGCCCAGACCTGATCACGGAAAACCGTGAGACCTTCCTTCAGACTAAGCTGGAACCAGTCACGACATGTCACTCTGAAGTAAATGAAGATAAAAAGTTTTATACAAAAGAGCAAGGCTCAAAAGAAGAACAAACAGTCATACAAAAGAGTAACTAGTTTTTAATATTTTCAATAAGAAGTAGCAATATAAGCCAACCTGTTGCCTGTCCAGTTGTGGAAATACTACAATATACACAAGAAATAAATCACAAATTACTACAAAGAAAGGGTCTTGCTAACATGTGCCCTTAGGGCACATTTTAACCATGTTTTGTCCGGTTGTACACAATGTTGAAAATGGTATCATGAAAATACAATTTCCAATACTTTGTACCACTGGACAAAGCATGCTTAAAATGTGCCCTAAGAGAATATGATAGCATTTTCCATAAACAAATATCTCAGCTTCATGATCTTTATGAAATAGATGACAAACCTCATGGCCAATAACTCCTAAAATTGTAGCATAATCAGCATCTGTAGCAGTTTCTGGAGATGCCAAGACAACCTTGGAATTGAATATCTGTCGACAACCATATAAGACAAACTTCAACAAAATGAAATTTTATACGTAAAACAAAGAGCTAAATACTTTTCAGGAAGCCTACGTTCAAGCTCTTGTTTTCCATGGCTCCCCTGGAATACAATGCATAAAACACAATTAGTAATTTAAAAGGGGGGGAAAATAAAAGAAATACAAAGCACATAGAATATTAGGAAAAAAGACAATAATAAAAAGTACACACTCGTTGTGACCTACAAAAATTCTGGAACAGCCACAATATTGAAGAGATCCAGGTCATACTCAAGACCAAAGACCTGTATAGAAATTTGAGAAGATGAGAAAGCATGCTTTAGCATCAAAATCAAGGAGATAGATCAAAGAATGCACCCACGGGGCTGCTTAAAAGAAAAAAACTAACATCTTCATCCCATTTCATAGCTGCCTTAAGAGAATGCATGGCATGTACAGTCTTGGGTAGGTCCTGTGCCGGGGTCCAGATCCTAAGAGACACCTTACGACCTGAACGAGTGGTAAACGTGTCGTCCCTGCTTTCCCACTGTCCAGCAACTAATGCAAAGAGATAACAAGGTTTCTTGAAGGGATCATCCCAAAGAGCATAATGTCTGCCACCCTGCGGAGAAACAGAAACTAAACAGTTCTAAAAATATAATACTTCGATATATGTTTTACCAAATATAAAAAAATAAAATTCACCTCAAGGCCTCCTTGCTCTATGAGATTTCCGTTGGACAGCAACACAGGATACAAAGACTTGTCAGCTTCAATGCGACAAGTGTATTTTGCCATAATATCAGGACGATCCTAATAGTGCAAATGGAAGTCATCAATAAAGTATAGAACAGATTAACATCTCATTATATGAATATCTAGAATCTATCACTCCTCAAATTATGAACCTGATAGAATGTAATTTTCCGGAAACCCTCTGCTTCACATTGCGTACAGAAATTCCCAGATGACTTGTAAAGCCCCTGCAGCAACGAGTATCAATTTTGGAAAGACAGAAAAGAGTAACATACAGGAGGGCAAAATTGTGTATTAAAAAAATGTTTGCTTCACCTCGAATGATGTGTTCTTTTGTGGATATATCTCCGTAATAATTTCCAGGGTAAATTTACCACTAGGCAGTGATGAGAGGATCAAATGGCGCAAATCCAAGTGGAAATCTTTCTCCTGAAACATGCAAAAATATTTACAGTTAGAAAATGCAAGTCCAACTAAGAAACAACCTTGTGAAATTTCAACACAAAAGTCTGCATACACTTTGGTAAGTTACCTGGGATATTCGCACACACATTCATGTGCATGTGTGTATTCTAAATGCATTAAGACTCTAGTCAAATATAAAATAAGGAGGCAATAAAAATGGGGCAAAACATAGCCGATAAAAACTATCTCCAGCAATAATTCAGAACAAACAGGGGAGAGCAATGAGTAAAGTAATGATGTTGATGAATTAATGTGTAGGGGAGCAGTTGGACAATAACACAGAAAACTTTAGCAGAAATCCCATTTATATGTCATACCTTCAGTTCCTTGTTATTGACCTTAATAGAAACCAGCTTCAGATCTTGCCCATCCAAGACTAGTGGAGAAGAAGAACCTGTTCCTCAAGATAAAGCTGTAATAAGAATCTATACTGAAAGATTACATCAAAGAAAGGTTCAAGAATGGAACTTACAAAAAAATAAACAAATAAATCATAAAGTATGTTCATTTTTGTCCAGTTAATACGAACACTGCCCAGAAATATTCAAGAAACAACCACTCCTGCAGAAGACATGATACAATATGCAAGGCTAGTCATAATATTACCTTCAACTCCAGGGTAGACAGTTATCTTGGAACAGACAATTGTTCTCTCCTCACCAAGTGAAAATTTTAAATCCACCTGAGTATTCATAATTATGGAAGAAACCAAAATGTCATTATTTAAATTACTAGTCATAATAATACAATTTTGATTCAGATAAGTACTCAGTATTTTGAAGTAATCCATTAATGAGTACATATATACCGTATCAAAGTAGTAATCAGGCAACTTGTAATCTTTTAGAAAAATTTCTTTGGGCATGTCCATTTCGGCTTCTTCAACTTTCCCTGGTAAGGGTTCTGTTGCAACCGAACAAATTGGCCTCCTGCTAAATAGCTTGGCCCTCTAAAAAATTTTGAAGTTCAAATAATCAATAACAGTGACCATAAAAATTGACATTATGGGATTTTATCAGATTGAGTGACAAATTTTCAACAATAACAACTCAGAGGTAATGAAGATGAGGAAACCAAAAATTCCTCAAATATGCAATCTAGGAACACAAACAGATTATTAGAATTGAGTGAACTTTTATTCAAATTCCAAAGCTTGAAGTGACAAAAGAAAATGAATGAGTGCAGTAGCACTTGAATAGCCTTGGCTATGAGACGCTATTATACGAGAAGAGTACAAGCCCCTGAATGGGAAGAAGACGAGTGTGTGTGTGTGTGTGTGTGTGGGGGGGGGGGGGGGGGGGGGGGGGGGGGGGGGGGGGGGGGGGGGGGGGGGGGGGGGTTAATGAGTAGGCAGTGGGATTGGGTAATCACATGAGTATATGAGATCAAACCCAAGAGACATGTCTTCAGCAAACCCAAACCTTTGCACGGCAGAATCAACCGAGTCATCATTCAATAACACAAATCCTAAATAACTGCTTTATTAGTTCAAATATAAAAACTAGAGCACCCCTTCAAAAGGGTCTAAATTTTGATCTAAAAGAAAGAGACCAAGATGCTCAAAACAAATATATATGCACAAGAGGTACCCAAAAGCCCTAGATCAGAGAACCCACAAGAGCAGACATAGTAAAAACAGAGTCGATGACCATTTTTAGAGGGTTTATAAGGATATGGATAATCCAAATTATGGACGAGAAAATTTCAAAAGACAAACATTTAGAGAGAAAATGGTTCCGGGGCATTACCCAGGTTTGATGATCAGATGAGGATTTAACAAAGATGAAACAGAGGATCTCTGGATACCTTAGATGGAAGTTTGGAACGAAGCAAAGTTACCCTCCAAGAAAAGATATTCTTCTTCGAAGTGATAGATCTAGATTATTTTTATATAGGGAAACCACATATACATCTATATCTGTAGCATATGACAAGCAAACAGCTCCTTTTATCTGAAGCTGTCAAATTTAAAAAAATTACAGAACTAAACCAAGTTTTCACAAATTAATTTAATGGGGCAGTTATTTGAACTGTTTTCTTGACAAGATCCTATTTTAAAGTTAATTACAGGTCCTTTTCAATTTAATTCAGCTTCTGCTCGTGAGACTCTGAGCAAGCTCACAAGGCTTCTTGTCAATGTTCAAATTCGTTCTTGGTCATAGATTTGTAAATAAAGTTTACATTAGAATTATGGAAAGGTTCAGAATAAAACTAATTTAAACAATTCATACCATATGCAGAAATTTAATTGCTTCAACTTCAAGTACTTGGTTTTTTAATTAACATTATCATCAACCATTTGTTGTATTGCTTACTATGTTTTCATTCACATCTTATGGTTGATAAATCAGTCATATTATTGGCTCATTTTAAGATCATTTACGATTTTACCATCAAGGGTTTATCCTCGTTTGGTCTCGCAGCTTGGGGCAGAGTGGTTTGAGAGTTTCATTAGGAGGCTTCATGTTGTTGCACTGATCCCCCGACTTCAGATTTCTGAATATTTGCTGCTTTTCTCATAACTCTCGTCTGTTAATGTCTGGTCAGAAGAAGTTAATGTTAATGGGTGCAAGAAATAATTTCATTGAGATTTGTTCTTGTTGCTTCTTCCTCTTTTTGAACTTACTGGGTTAGGACAAGATCATCCTTTCATTCCCCCATACATGCATAATATATTTATATAACTGTGTATGTAGACATGGTAAATGTGCAGTATAGGATCACCCAATAGGTCAATCACATGAAAGTATACTCCCCCCTCCATAGGGTTTTAGTTTGCATCAAACTGATTTAGTCCCAACAACCACTGAATATTTGCAACTAAGGTGAAATGAATCAACACAATTTGTAGTAATAAAAAGAAAGGCAGAAGGGGCATGGATTTTTCCAGCAATTGAGCCTTATGCAGGACTGGGTTTATTATCAGGAGAAAGATTATCATGTACAGATATAGACAATTGAAGGGGCATCCATTAATGGCCCCTAAGGACTGGCTTCACCAGCGACTGTGTCTTCGCTAGAGGCATATTCATCCTTGGTCCACTCCTCATCACTAGATTTCTCCTCCGGCTCAGCCCCAGCTGCTTCTGGTTTTGCAAATTTCTCACAATACTCTGGGAAAAGGAAAAAAAAGGAACTGTAAGTAATAATCTCACAAGTTAAATATTTGGGAAGAATTGGTAAAAATGACAGGTCACGCATAAACTCAAGGTAGTAGGCCATTTTGATTCTACATTGCAAGTAACAATCTGCTGTCTAAGTATGAATTTCTGCAAATGCTGAAACTCATATTAAATGCTGTTAAGACATTCCAACATGATATTTCATCACAAACAAGTTCTACAACATTGGCAACGGGTCCCAACCTGGTCATGCAAAAACACGAATTGAATTTGTACCTAGGCTCCGTTTGGTTGCGGTTTCGGTTTCAATTTTTTATTTTCATTTTCTAAAATTTGATGTAATCGCGTTTGGCAGATTGTTTTTGTTGAAATTGCGTCTGGTAAGTCGGTTTTAGAACTTGTTTTCGAAAAAATTTTCAGAAAACACCCCCGTTTTGAAAACTATTAAAAAGGTGTTCTTTGAGTTTCCGTAACTGTTTTCATACAAAAATGAAAATGATAGTGTTTTCGATGGTCCTGTTTTTTTGCTTTTGAAAACCAAAAAAAAAAGAGTAATTTCCAAATTTTTTGGTTCTGATAACATTAAAAACATAACCGAAACTAGAATCGAGACCGGTACCAAACAGACCTTGAGTTCCCAATCAGTCCATGAACTACAAATTGCTTTTCTGTGACTAGTGACAACAAAGAAACACTAACCAGGAACTTTGGAGTCAGCTAAAGGAATTATATTTTGCCATCGAAATCTCAGACCATAACTACATTTTAAGTCATCATATTATCTCCCACCCTCGTGACCCACATTCTTTTCATAAAGATAGCATAAGTAATGATTCCACTTTTCAAGATCGCTACTTATTCTAATCATTCCAGTCATTGATGCAATAATTGGTCATCATAGCACATAACCAAAGTACCAAATCCTCTTGGTTGACTTTCTCCCATCTTGTGAAATAGGTGCTATCTCCACCTAATAAAGAATCCACTCATTTAGCATCATATCTTATTATTTTTTTGGTTTATGGAATGCCCACTTGTCTATCTCAAAAATTCCATTACCAGCCATGCTCCATAAGGTGAGATCAGTCATACCAATGTAAAATTTTCAATTAGAGATATTGGTATTCAACAAACACATGACACCTCAAAAGAACTTCACCTCAAACCATCCTACTCTACTTTCTAATCCAATTTATGTGACTGCTGTGATTCCCCCCTTCAATCTACCTCCTTAGTATCCTAAAATTTTGAATTTTAAAGCATCAAATTCTAAGTTATCAACTATATTCATCATCACACATATATCTTATTCATAACTAATATGCTTCCCTCCTTCTCAAGTAACATCAGGTGTTGTGTCGTGTGTCTGTGTCCATGACTCCTAGATGCAAAATGACCGAATGTTGGCAGGATTGGAGCAGGAACATAAAGGGCAAATGACTATAACCCCATCAGCTTGTATCTCATTTGAACTGAATTGAGTTAATATAAAGACCAAATTGAAAAAGTTACCTATTTGGAAACTACATTCAGTCATTTGGATGCTTTTTTTGCCTATTTGATGTAGTTCAAAATTACCTAAACTACAAAGTTTACACAAAAGACTTATTCACGTAAACACAATCAGTGATTCAACAGAACATAGATGATAAAACACAATATATGTCTCTTATCTATATGAGTTCATGAACTTTGTTAATACAAGTGTGAATTTATCTCCCATTTTTCCTACAGTTACTGCAATAAGCACGTGACACAAGAATTATTCTAAAGCAGTAATAAAATTGCTTGCTTGAAGTTTGTGATGACACATTGTGTGTCCACCATTACTGAAAAGCATGTGGCAAGGGAGAATAAAATTCATGGAAGGTACTACCTTTCACTCTTTGTTCATAAGCAGTTTGGTCCCGCATCATCAGAGCTGCAGCCTCTCCATTAAGTGGATCTGATGGGTTGGGATACAGAAGTAGCTGAGGAAGGAACACATCAAAAACATTGACAAGATCTGGGGGGAATGAAAAATAAGTGTCAAGACATGAAAATAATTAACTGCTGAAGCCAGAAGCGCTACTCACAAAATAAGAAACAATATGTAGATGAAGTGGAAATAAATTAAATTTCTTTATTTTGCAGCTCTATCAAAACCATATTCATAGATCGGAAAATGGTGAGTAGCCATCTTACCGAACATGGGACTCCAGTTCTGGTTAATTACATCTAAACAAACTGAGCCTGTCCTGAAACTCAGAAAAGCACAAAAAATGTAATAAAACATTTCAAAACAAAAATTATGAATCATAGGCAATGCAACAATGGAGATGATGTTAAGCAGGCAAGCTGGAGTACTAAGTTTTTAAGCCCAATAACTTACATATCATCAACATTGGGGTGGTAAATCCTGTTGACAAATCCCATATAAGGAGATTTATAAGGATAAGCACCAGGGAGCTCTACCCTTACCCTCCACACACCTTCTTGATAAGGACCTGCAATAAACCAGTAAATGGAAGATACCAAAAAGAATGAAAAAAACACTCTTTTCTCAAAATTGAAACCACACAAATCTATAAAATTACTTTGTCCTCATTGAGGAAAATGAGCGAATAACAATCTTGCAGCTCTTTTAACAAGCAGCAACCCAGTTATAAAAAATAAAATAAAAAGTGTTATTCGTGATGCTGGATTTAGCTTGTGATGAAATAACAAAGAAACGAAACACAAATTTACCCCTTAAACCATCAAAATGATATACAAGAGCAAAGGTTCTGGCAACACTCCATGGCTAAAATGATTAAAAACAAAGTACTACAATGAAACCAATGATAAAAAAATGTCCAACCCAATGCGAAAGGGAAGCCTCACAGCTAAATAAGGGGCATATCAACAATTTGAGAGCATATACAGATAAATTCAAGTCAGCTGAGTAATATTATGAATGCAAGATATCATAAACCCAAAAGGGGACAACCTATAGATATAAATCAAATTCAACAAAATAAAACAATCAGAGATGGGTATAGATGATGTACTGGCTTTGGGTCCATGAAATTCCACATAAAACATTTGCATACCATCGTTGATCGTCTCCACCTTATAGTCACTCATCATCCTATTTCATCGCAAACAAAAACCCAACTATTAAAAATTCAACTAAAACCAACCCATTAGGAGGAAAATATTGATTTAAGTGCAACAAAATAAGGAGATTTACAGTTTCATCAAATCTATCTCTCTGCGTTTGCTTGGGGAAGACATGATTAGTAACTTTTCTTTAAATGTCTTTGGTTTCGGAGTGAGGCTTAGAAAGATATAAATGTGTATGTGAACGTGAGAGAGAGAGAAAGAGATATAGAGAGAGAGAGAGA
This sequence comes from Euryodendron excelsum, assembly GCA_033060915.1. Classification (NCBI taxonomy): domain Eukaryota; kingdom Viridiplantae; phylum Streptophyta; class Magnoliopsida; order Ericales; family Pentaphylacaceae; genus Euryodendron; species Euryodendron excelsum. Next base: position 2,439,548 of record CM065397.1, on the reverse strand, counting down.
GAGTATTCTCCTCAAATATTGAAATGTGGACGGGGTTTTTCCCAAAATAAAAAAATTAGAAAACTTTTTTCCCAAAATAATCAAAGTTAAAAAGTTATTTCCAAAATAATGTAAAATGCAGTTTAGTTTTAAGAGAAAACGCAACTTTAAAATGTATTTTTTTGTAAGAGAATAAAGTTACGAAAAAATTATGAACAAAATGCAGATGGTCGCAGAGGGTAAGTGAATTTTCTAACAAAAGATAAATAGAGAGTGAGTTTGTTACGAAAAAATTATGAACAAAACGCAGATGGTCGCAGATGGTAAGTGAATTTTCTGACAAAAGATAAATAGAGAGTAAGTTTCTTGACAAAACGAAAAAGTAAATAGAAGTTTGTCAGAAAACGCAGGCCTTACCTGCGTTTTTACACTTGACTTTTCTTTTTTTTTTAATACTCTCCGCCCATCCCACCCTCCCCAGCCCAACGACCCTTTCCCATAACAACCCTCATAACTAATTTTCTTTTAATTAATTTTATATTTCAATCCCACTAATCCTTCTTTTAATTAATTTTATATTTTTTTTTTTCTAATTGAAAATTTTTATTTTCTTTTATACTCTTTTCTCCCTTCTAATTAATTTTATATTCTTTCTATATTTTGTTTAAAATAACTAATTTTATATTTTATTTAAAATAAAATAGTTTTATTTAAATGTATAAAATCAAAATTGTTGTAAGAGTTTAGGAAAAATAATAATGAGTAAAATAATTAAATTTAAAATTTTGTTAGTAATTAATTTAGTAAAATTAATAATGATTAAATAATTAAATTTAAAAATGTGTTACAAATTAGTTTAGTAAAAATAATAATGATTAAATAATTAAATTTAAAAATGTGTTAGTAATTAGTAATAAAATATTAGAATCGAAATTGTGGTAAGAGTTTAGTAAAAATAATAATGAGTAAAATAATTAAAATAATAATGAGTAAAATAATTAAATTTAATGTAGGAACTTTTTTTTTTTTAAATTTTCATTCATGTGTATTTATTTATTTTTTTTTGCCTTTGAAAGTTTTATATAGGCTCTTTTTATTTTAAAAATTTTATTATATAATAGCTAAAGAAACATAAACAGTTTGTTTACAAAATTATATTTCTTGTAATGTCAGAAAATTCATAGAACCCCTAAATGTTGTAATTGTCTTAAATGAAAATAACAATTTTTAGCATATAATTTTTTTCGCTAACAAAATAACTCCTAACCCTAACTTTAAAAACAAAAATAAGCTTTATGGATCATGTTCGTAACAACACAATCATAACGCTAACCCTAATAATGATCATCCTAAACACCAAATTCCATATCATAGCCTTATATATATGTTTTGCTCGCTTCCTTAAACTTGTTATAACATTAAACTTGTTATATGATTTTTTGCTATTATACCTGTCTTAAAATTTAATATATACCTATGTATGGTGAGTTCCCTGCAAAATTATTAAAAAAAATAGAAAGCGATGTCATACCACCTACAATAGATAATACATGCAAATAAAACGATATCATGTATCTAGGGGTAAAACGCATACAATAGATAATAGTAATACATAATACTAATGAAACCTACTGAACAATGATCGCCCTAAACGCCCCCTGTGAAACATGTTCGAGCCCGTCGAGTTCTCAATCCTCTACGAACCCCCAAATCCTGTTGCTGGTCCTGACCACTCTGTCCTTTGTCAACACCCACCTCCGCCTGCTCGTCCTCATCACTCACTGCTACCAACTCTTCATCGTCCTGATGAACCTCTGATGGCCCTATCCCACAACTCGATGAAGGGTAGCCACTGTGAAAATCATGACTCACATGTGATGGCCCTGGCGCATAAGTCGATGAATGGTGGCCGCTCTGAAAATCATGAGTCACCTGTGATGGCCCTACCCTATAAGTCGATGAAGGGTGGCCATTGTGGAAATCATGAGTCACCTGTGACGACCCTGCCCCATAAGTCGATGATGGGTATCCACTGTAAAAATCATGACTCACCTGTCCAGAACTGCCACATACGAATGGATCGTAACTAAACCCTAGGTCAGTCTGAAATATAACTAGAGAGACGTGGCGGGCCGGCCGACAATGTGATGTCATGGAAGTATCATGTATGCTAAGGTATTCCTCGGTAGGAAATGCTGGCCTATGTAACGTTGTCCCGAAACTCTGAGTGGCATAGCTGTATGGTGTAGGTGTGACATACCCTGCACTATATCCACCATGAACGAAAGAAGGTATGGAAGAGGTGGATCGACGTGCAGGGGTGGGATGAGGTGGCATGCCGTGTGGCACACCAGGTGCTGGGGTAGCAAAATGCGTGGCATCGCGGGTACGGCGTCGATGCTATGGGACACGGTCCGACTGCTGTAGGAGAAATGAAGAAGCCATGGCACGTTCCTGTATGTGATAAATCTCCTGCACCGACTCCGTATTAGGGAAGTCATGTATAGCGCGTGTTCCCCTTTCATATACATTCGCCCATGCTTCTGCCTGAAAATACAAATTAATGGGATGTATTATGATATCGAAATAAAATTTTGGTATTCAATATTTAACTGCACATACCATCAAATCTATGGTGCCTCCGACACCTGAATAGCCTCTCTCTATGCGCCTGAGTGGATTCCCAATGTGGAGGCGAGTGATGCTTCTGTACCAAGCCATGTAAGGATCAACAGAGGACATAGGTCTATCATAAATCTGACCGTCAACTACATAGGCCATCCTGTGTGACCAGAGTTCTAAGTACCCTGCATGATAATCACTCCAATCTACTCCAGTCCTCCCCCGTCGATCCACTCTATGCAAGTCCCTCCTGGTGTTCGGATGGTCCGGTATATTCTGTCTCATCCTGAACTGGCGCATCACTCGATCAGGTAGATGGAACTCTACAATTTCAAAGCACACGAGAGGGACCACTGCCCTCCAAACCTCCATCCCAGCAAAGCAATAGGGGGGCAATGCATCTATATGGGCCTCGTATGGGGTCCAACGAAACTGAATAATATAAAACATACAATCAATTGTCATGTATTGTACAACTCAAATGTAACGAATGTAAGACGTATTATCAATATATAACTTACATCATTGGGTCGAAGTCGGTCCAACTGATCCCTGTACACAATGAGCACATGGGTGAAGACGTCTGTGAGGAGGAAATCGTCATGCCACCTGCCCCCTAATGGTCCAGCAGGAAACGCGTGTTTCCCAATAATAAGTGGCTCCTGTGCACGTGTAATGGAAATCGACTTCCGTATAGGTGCAATAATAGGGAATCTCTCCCACACCCAAATCTAAATGAATCTTAGTGTCAATATGGAAAGATATGATCATCGATATGGAATAACAACATTAGTAAAAAAAAAATAATAGTTTGCATACCTGTAGTAGAGTAAGCGGGCCAATAAGCTCAGAACAAGTGGGACGAGCGGCGCGACATAACCCCCTGTACAATGATGCAAGAACTGCACTACCCCAGCTAAAATCGCCACAAACATCAAGGTCAGCTATCAATGGTAAGTACACGGGCCTGAATAAACTACCAGAGTGATCTGACATCATGACCCCGCCAATGAGTCTCAATATAAATGCCCGAGCATGGCGTTCTACTGTGATTTCATCAGCATCATTTGCAAGTGCCCTAAATGTCTGACTTAACCACTTAAGCCTGAGCAAACCTTTTTTGAAATATTCAGCCCCAGGTGCAACCCCGAAATGCTGCATAAATAAAGGGGCCCAATCTTGCGGTGTCAACGGGCCGGAGGGACCTGCAAAATGCTAGTAAAATGAAATTCAGTGATTGGAAACGACATAAAAATGTGTATAACATAATAAAAGAACGCACGTATTTAAATAATGTCGTCAAATAAATTGTGCAATTAATTATAATCTGAACTGTAATTGTAAACCGAAATTCCTAACCTGTAACAGCCCTACCATTAATCGGAAAACCATATATGATGGAGACATCCTGTAATGTAACCGTTGTCTCCCCGACAGGCAAGTCGAAGGTGTGTGTCTCCTGTCGCCATCTCTCCACCATGGCTGTGAGCAAAGCATGATCGTGTTGAATCCTACCTACACGGTATACACCATAAAAACCCACGCGGATCAAATATGGAATAATGCGGGGGTGTACATCATCGTCAAATATACCCGTGTCTCCCCGACGACAATTAATAGGCTCATCACACTGTCCATTAAATAAAAAAAAATGCATTAAAAATTGGTAGTACTTATTAAAAAAAATTAAATGTGAACTATTTTCTATATTACGTACAAGTTTTATAAAACTTACCCCTTGGTCCCATACGACCTGTGAGCGATGAATCTCCTGTAAGGTAAGTATACTAGGATCGATGAACCCATCAGGTCGTCGTTGTGATGCCATAGTGTATGATAGACCTGGAACGTCAGTAAAATGCAATGCACGGAACCAAAGAGCAAGTAGTTATCAATATAACATAGATGATAGAAGTTAAATATACTCACAATCATATTTATGGTACTTTTGCAATGTTACTAAGTGGCATTGTTATTTTTCACCTCAATGATTTTTTTTATTCTTATTAAAGGCGGTAGAAAACTATGACCATTAGTTATTGTTCACCTCAGTGGGTTGTGAGACTGTGACCATTAGAAGACTGTGATCCGTAGTCAGGTAACATGCATGAAATAATTGGTTTACACCTTTAGTTAGAATGACAAGTTTGCACGTTCACTATCCGTAGTCAAATACAAATGGATTACAACATGTATTATCCTCTAATGTTCTCCTCTCCTGTTTGGACATCGACGTCTGTTATGACCAGGCTCGTTGCATAAACTACACTTGAACGTTTGTTTTTGCCTCGATTCGTCCATTTCGTTACGAATTCTACTATGTTGTGGACGGCTTTTTCGGGCTACACGTTTGCGAAGCGGGTTTGGGAGGACAGTAGGCCCTTCATAAGGAGGCCAGGAATCCTCTATTAACATGGGCGCAAACGGAATCCCGTACACACTAGCATAAGCTTCCATAGTGTAGTAAGGGTCAAATAAAAACCAGGGTTGCTTTCCAACAGCTGCACCAGCAGCAAGCATGTGGGAGCAAGGGAGGTGATATATAACCCATTTTCCACATGTACAGCTGGGCGGGATAAGTTGCACGGCATGTAAATGACCACCTTTAGTCCCCCTCCTGCCAGTCAACACATTGATAGACATGGTGTCCTTATACAATAAGATTTATTTTGTCATACATTCAATTGAACGCCATTGAAATAGCAATTTAATGATAATGACGGTATAAACATATATTACCAATTACAAACTGTGACAGTATGATCGGCTGCTTTTTTGCTCCACTTCTGAAATATTTCGCGCACTTCTAACGGGTATGTATGGTCGTTCCTCACGTCACATTGTATCTCACCACGTCATGTAACAAAACTCTCAACAAAACGGTAGTAAGTGACTTGCACAGATGCAGTGATGGGCAAGTTACGTGCGCCTACTATGGCACTATTGTAGCTCTTAGAGTTGTTAGTTGATGTGATCTCCTAACGAAAGCCGCCATCGTGAGCAAGTGTCCACTTAGTAATATCCTCCCCCATTAGTTCATTATAACAAGGTTCACATCTCTTCTTAATTCTTTTCATTATAGTGTTGAACTTTCGCAATTGATAAGCTGTGCTAGCAGCCCACACCAAATCTTTGATCCTTATCATATTGTAGTTCTTGTGGTAGTTACTGCGAAAGTGTCGAAGGCAATACTTGTGAAAACCAGGGGGTTGATCATCGCTTGGATGTTCCCATATTCGATCAATAGCATTTTGTAGGCCCCCGTGACGATCCGATAGTATGGTGACACGTTCCCTACCAAGGACAACGACATGTCTCACCAAGTTGATAAACCACGACCAATTACATGTGTCCTCAACCTCAACAACGAAAAATGCTAAGGGATAATTTCTACCCCTGGTAGTGACCCCCATAGCGATAAGCATAACACCCTTATATTTTCCATAAAGGTGGGTGCCATCAACCGATATAACCGGCAGACTGTGCTTGAAACCATTAATACATGGGCCGAATGCCCAAAATACTCGATCAAACAAGACCATGTCACGGACATCCTGATTGAAAGACTCTAAAATTTGGATTGTTCCAGGGTTTCTTGACTGCAATGCCAACAAATATCTGGGAAGTTTTGCAAATGACTGTTTCCAATTGCCAAATACCATTTCTATGGCTTTTGTTCTTGTCATCCATGCTTTTTTGTATGACACAGAGTGGTGGTAATGTGTTTTCACATCTTCCATTATGGACTTAATCTTCCAATCAAGATCTTTCTGTACAAAAATAACACAATTTTAGTACATTTCATGAATTTCTTATATGACAAAGTAATCAGCTATTGTGATAAAGTCTGAATCAAAGTTAAACTCACCGCTACTTGTCCCATGATAACATTTGCAATGAAGTTTGCATCTAGGTTACGATGACCCATATTTGGCATCTCGTACAAACAACTATGAGGCCCATTGTATTACGTAACTTCCCACATTCCATATCTTTTGGTGGACGCACGAAGCATCCAAGAGCAGTCGTGTGCACACTTTGCTTTAAACAGTTTTGTAGTTGATTCAACAACCGAATACTCCTTGTTGTTATGCAAGTGATATGTTGTGCATGCATTTTTCACAACTGCCTTATCATTGAACAACATCCCTGTTTGAAAATTGAGATTCTGCATATCCCATACGGAGCCACGGAAAAATTGATCCCTGCCAGGTACAGGTGCATCATATCCTTCCGGCAATGTGGTGAAATACAGAACCGGGATCTCTTATTGTTGTTGAACATCGTCATCGGAATCGTTCATCAGAGCAACATCTATATGTTCATCTGATGTTTCAGACAGTGTATCCGGAGACCTTACATTTAAATCAATTTGTATGGGAATGGATTGGTGTCCTGATTAAACCATATATTGCACTGGATCCCTCCCTTGAGTATGTCTCATCGAAGGCCCTTCTGAAGGACTAGCGGTGTCAATGGTAGGCTGATGTTGTGACATACTACTAGACTCAATGCCACAATCAACGAATGAACCATGGTAACCACTTTGCTGCGTGCTTTGAAAATGAATCATGTTACCATATTGGTCCAATTGTTTTGAATATGGCACACTATGGCCAACAGTGTCCTGCCCCAATGTCAACATCGTCGAGAAATTCCATGCTGTTGACGTCTCTCCCTCATCCGATAATATCCTTCTATACCCCTGAATTTCACTCCACATTCGATTCACTGTAGGGTTCACATCTACTACTACATCCTCTACTTCGATGTACAGCTCGATGCATTCCATCCATGGCTTTTTATGTGGTAGCCGTAAGGCAATTTCTAATATCCGGTCATCTTTGATTAGAACTTTCTTGTATTTGATCGACCCCCCTTCATTACTATATGGAAATCTGCATATTATTTTAAGCCTTACATGTTGTCCATCATTGCCAATCATAGACATTATCATTGTTTCTAGTTCAGACATTTTCAATTGCAATGGAATACTGCGACATGCCCGGCATTCGATGCTATATATAATCCCTTCATCTCGATCTTTTATTATTTCTCCATCCCAATACATCATGGTCATTGTTTCATCCATTATTGCATCTATTTTTATATAATCGCACAAACATGTCATACATTTACTTGAAAGAAAAATATCATACATTTACTTAAACTGATTAATAATTATTTTTGCTCATTACTACTTTTAATTTTGATATTATAATATTTTTTTTTACTAATTACTAACACGTTTTTAAATTTAATTAGTTTACTTAATATTATTTTTACTCAAATAATTACTAACACATTTTTATTACTAATTACTAACACATTTTTAAATTTAATTATTTAACTCATTATTATTTTTACTAAACTCTTCCAACAATTTCAATTTTATACATTTAAATAAAACTATCTTACCAACATCAATAAATTAAATAAATATATTACCAATAACTATCTTACAACAAATTCGATATTATAATATTTTATTACTAATTACTAACACATTTTTAAATTTAATTATTTTACTCAATATTATTTTTACTCAAATAATTACTAACACATTTTTATTATTAATTACTAACACATTTTTAAATTTAATTATTTAACTCATTATTATTTTTACTAAACCCTTATAGTAATTTCGATTTTATACATTTAAATAAAACTATCTTACCAAAGTCAACAAACTAAAATAAATATCTTACCAATAACTATCTTACAACAAATTCAATATTATAATATTTTATTACTAATTACTAACACATTTTTAAATTTAATTATTTTACTCAATATTATTTTTACTCAAATAATTACTAACACATTTTTATTATTAATTACAAACACATTTTTAAATTTAATTATTTAACTCATTATTATTTTTACTAAACTCTTACAGTAATTTCGATTTTATACATTTAAATAAAACTATCTTACCAAAGTCAATAACTAAAATAAATATCTTACCAATAACTATCTTACAACAAATTTGATATTATAATATTTTATTACTAATTACTAACACATTTTTAAATTTAATTATTTTACTCAATATTATTTTTACTCAAATAATTACTAACACATTTTTATTATTAATTACTAACACATTTTTAAATTTAATTATTTAACTCATTATTATTTTTTTACTAAACTCTTACAGTAATTTCGATTTTATACATTTAAATAAAATTATCTTACCAACGTCAACAACTAAAATAAATATCTTACCAATAACTATCTTACCAATAATTTATTTATTTTTTTCAATTTTGATTTTATATAAATAAATATCTTACCAATAACTATCTTATCAACAATTTCGATATTATAATATTTTATTACTAATTACTAACACAATTTTAAATTTAATTATTTTACTCAATATTATTTTTACTGAAATAATTACTAACACATTGGGTGAGAAAAAGAGAATAAAAATCTTATTTTTTTTCAATTTATTTTCTATCACCAAATACTTGATCTAAACACAAGGTAAAGATCCTCTCAAATTTCAAAGTTAAATTTAAGAATATAGAGTTACCAAAATTAATTAAATTGTCGTAAGATGTTTTTTATTTTTTATTTTAGAGTGAATCTACCAAATTTAATGCTGAATTATGGCCGTCTGTCACAAAATTTCAATACAACAATATTTTGGTAAAGTACAAGTTGTCGATTTGGGTGGCTGACATTTCCCAATACAATTCAGCCAATGCATTATTAATCTTAATGATGACATCAGCAAGTATTTGATATTATCAAGTTGATATGTATTTATTAATTATTTTCTTTCATAAAAAACTTATTAACTAGAAAAAATTAAAAAAAAGTAGAGACTATTTGAAACGTGAATTTAACTCAATATTATTTTTACTCAAATAATTACTAACAGTAGAGACTAAGAGCTTGATAAAAGTCTTAAGACTTCACAAAATCAAATATACAAACAGTGGAGACTAATTAAATTTTAAATTCAAGCTTAAAAGAATCAACACCACAAACACATCATGACACAAATAATAACTACCTTACCAACATAAATAAATAAAATATTTTACTAATGAAATTGACTAACTTGTTCGGTCTGCAAAATAACGAAATCCTTTTTCGAAATCGCAGGAACAGCAAATATGGCTACAAATAAAATAATACACAGTTAGTAATCTGTCAAATGTATTATAAAATATATATCTATTTAACATTAAATCTTGTTACCTTATTATAATCCGAAAAAAGGGCTAAGAAAGTAGATCAGAGAGTTGGCCAAGAGAGTTATTCGCAAAGAGAGAAAGAGAAAAAGAGAGAGCTAATTAAAATGAGAAACAAAGGAAATGGACAGAGAGAATAGAAGGAATGGGGAGAGGGGGGAGCTGGAGCTGAATTCGGGGGAGAGGGGGCACCTGGAGAATAAGGAATGGGGGAGTAAAAAGGAGGCGGGCAGATTTCAATAAATAAGTAAATAAAAGAACGAAAAATGAAAGGGGGAGGGGGGGGCCAGGGGAGGGGGCGGACAAATTTCACAAATAAAAAAAAAGAGAATGCCAAAGGAAAGGGGAAGGGGGGGCCAGGGAGGGGGTGGGCAGATTTCACACAAAAAAAACAAGAATAAAGAGGGGAGGGGGCCAGGTGTGGCAAACAGAAAACGCAGCTGACAAAACTCACTTTGAATTTGCGTTTTGTCAGAAAACGCACTCGCCAACAGCATTTTCTGACAAAACTCACTTTCACTTTGCGTTTTGTCACACTAAACGCACTATCAAGTTGCGTTTTGTCAGGAATCTCTGACTAAACGCACTATCAAGTTGCGTTTTTGTCAGAAAGTACGAAATTTATACAAAACGTATTTTAAGATTACGTTTCTAATTACGTTTTACATTATTTTAGTAATAACCTTTTAACTTTAATTATTTTGAGAAAAAAATTTTCTAATTTATTTATTCTGGAAAAAACCCCAATGTGGACTGATGAGAGTCCGAATTATAATGATTTGATTTGCGACATTGCCGAGACAACTTTACTATGAATGGCAAGGCGGTGATTGTGACACGATGCCGTCAGGTAAGTGTCGTCTAGTTTAGGCGAAACGACGCCGTCATTGATTGTTTGACATGCCATCAATATCCATTTATTCCATTCTTAAATCCACAAAAATATTTTGTTGGAAGCAAAAAACTAGCGAAAGAGAATAGGATGGAATAAAAGGTAAAAAGAAACGGAGAGTAAAGTATATTTGTTTTCTTCATTTGATTTTACAAAATTTAATAAAAGAAAAATAAGTTTTTTTGTTTGAAATTTTGAATTTAAAAAAAAGAGAGAAAGAAATAGTGATTATTTCTTCGCTTCTTCAAGTCAATAATAAGCAATAAGTGTTAAACTTGCGTCACATTACCTAGCAATTGACTTAAAATCTGTTTTTTTTACACAGGGCAAAGCACCAATCACTCTCTCTCTTTCTCTGTGTTAGGGACCGACCAATGACGAGGATTCTAAGAACGAAATATTTTAATAAAACAAGAACATTCCTTATGCATACCACATTCATAGTGTCAATTATGCAAGTTGGGTGAAGGATATCTTATTTTCTAACTTGATTTTGCTGTACAACTCTGCCAAAAAGAGTTAGTTGACCTTCTCAGCCGATTACTTATGCTTCCTTAAGTTTGTACAAAATTTCAAGTCACTATTCATACGAACTATATAAACTTCTTTAATTACATAAATAATACTGATCACAACGATTCGTGAGAAGGAATGAAACTTCAAACCTCCAACTAGCAATTTAGGAACACGGACAGATTATTAGAATTGAGAGAACTCTTATTCAAATTCCAAAGCTTGAAGTGACATGAGAAAATAAATGAGTGCAGTAGCACTTGAATAGCCTTGGCTATAAGAAGCTATTGTACGAGAAGAGTACAAACCCCTGAGAGAGTATTCGTTTTCTCTTTCCCTTCCTCTTTTCTTGTGGAAACAAAATCAAAATTTGAAATATGCCGAAAGCAAATTCGACCCTAATCAATTTTTTGTCCTCTGCTTTCTGGAGAATCAGTCAGAAAATTCAAAGAAAACTACGAAAACAGTTAATGAGTAGGAAGTGGGATTGGGTAATCACATGAGCAGATGAGATCAAACCCAAGAGACTTGTCTTCAGCAAACCCAAACCTTTGCACGGCAGAATCAACCGAGCCATCATTCAATAACACAAATCCTAAATAACTGCTTTATTGGTTTAAATATAAACACTAGAACACCCCCTCAAAAATGAAAGAGACCAAGATGCTCAAAACAAAAAACTATGCACAAGAGGTACCCAAAAGCCCCAGATCAGAGAACCCACAAAAGCAGACATTGTAAAAACAGAGTCGATGAGAATTTTTAGAGGGTTTATAAGGATATGGATAATCCAAATTATGAACGAGAAAATTTCAAAAGACAAACATTTAGAGAGAAAATGGTTCCGGGGCATTACCCAGGTTTGATGATCAGATGAGGATTTGACAGAGATGAAACAGAGGATCTCTGGATACCTTAGATGGAAAACGAAGCGAAGTTACCCTACAAGAAAAGATATTCTTGTTCGAAGTGATGATAGATATAGATTATTTTTCTATAGGAAAATCATATATGCATCTATAGCATATAACAAGCAAACAGTTCCTTTAATCTGAAGCTGCCAAATTTAAAAAAATTACAGAACTAGACAAAGTTCACATAAACCTATTCTAATATACAAGGGAGAATCGCAATTGGTGTCTTTGAAGCTGCCTCATAACTGCTACAATTATTTATAAATTTTAAACTGCTGTTCCAAACTCTCCAGCGATTAAATCAATCATGACGACTATCATCTCCAGTGTGCTTTTTAGGGTGTGTTATTTGGATTGTTTTCTTAACAAAACCCTATTTTAAAGTTAATTACAAGATCATTTTCTACTTAATTCAACTTCTGCATGTGAAACTCATAAATTAATTTAATGGGGCCGTTGTTTTGATTTCCTTCTGTGTTTTGGGTGTGGGTTATTTAGATTGTTTTCTTGACAAGATCCTATTTTAAAGTTAATTACTGAGTCCTTTTCAACTTAATTGCTTATGCTCGTGAAACTCAGAGCAAGCTCACAAGGCTTCTTGCCAATGTTCAAATTCATACTTCATCATAGTTTTGTAAGTAGAGTTTACATTAGAATTATGGAAGGTTCAGAATAAAACTAATTTAAACAATTCAAAGAAAGAAATTTCAGACCATATGCAGAAATTTTGTTGATTCGAGTACTTTGTTTTTTTAATTAATATTCTCATCAACCATTTGTTGTATTGCTTACTATGTTTTCATTCGCATCTAATGGTTGATAAATCAGTCATATTATTGGCTCATTTTAAGATCATTTACGATTTTACCATCAAGGGTTTATCCTCGTTTGGTCTCGCAGCTTGGGGCAGAGTGGTTTGAGAGTTTCATTAGCAGGCTTCATGTTGTTGCACTGATCCCCCGACTTCAGATTTCTGAATATTGCTGCTTTTCTCATAACTCTCGTCTGTTAATGTCTGGTCAGAAGAAGTTAATGTTAATGGGTGCAAGAAATAATTTCATCGAGATTTGTTCTTGTTGCTTCTTCCACTTTTGAACTTATTGGGTTTGAATCTCTAAAGCAATTTTCTGACTTTGATCACTGTGCTTCCTATTGTTATATAATCCTGTTGAGATGTCAGAGATTGGAAATTCCAAAAACTCAGATTCATGTTACTTTTTCTGAAAATGATTAAAAACCATCATGGTATAGTCTGGTGTCCTCTGAGAATCTAGTAATACCCTAATGACAAAGACAGTAGATAACTGAGGCACCTCTCTATTCACTCCAAATCGAGAAAATATATTCAGTAAATCATAACACTAGACTCAAGTCATAATCTTTCGAACAATAATTAGGACAAGATCATTCTTTCATTCCCCCGTACATCCACAATATATTTATGTATGTATATATATCTGTGTATGTATACATGGTAAATGTGCACTATAGGATCACCCAATAGGTTCAATCACATGGAAGTATACTCCCCCCTCCATAGGGTTTTAGTTTGCATCAAACTGATTTAGTCCCAACAACCACTGAATATTTGCAACAAAGGTGAAATGAATCAACACAATTTGTAGTATTAAAAAGAAAGGCAGAAGGGGCATGGATTTTTCCAGCAATTGAGCCTTATGCAGGACTGGGTTTATTATCAAGAGACATATTATCATGTACAGACACAGACAATTGAAGAGGCATACATTCATGCCCCCTAAGGATCGGCTTCACCCAGCAACTATGTCATCGCTAGAGGCATATTCATCCTCGCTCCACTCCTGATCACTAGATTTCTCCTCCGGGGCTGCCCCAGCTTCTTCTGGTTTTGCAAATTTCTCACAATACTCTGGGAAAAGGAAAAAAAAGAACTGGAAGCAAAAATCGCTGGACAAGTAATAAGATTATCTCACAAGAAAATATTTGGGAAGAATAGGTAAAAATGACAGGTCACGCATAAACTCAAGGTAGTAAACCATTTTGATTCTACATTGCAAGTAACAATCTGCTGCCGAAGTATGAATTTCTACAAATGATGAAACTCATATCAAATGCTGTTAAAACATTCCAACGCGATATTTCATCACAAACAAGTTATACAACATTGGCAACGAGTCCCAATCCCTGGTCATGCAGAGACATGAATTGAAAATGTATGGTTCCAATCAGTCGAGCCATTCAAGGGTGTCGAGTATGCATCATCTGAAATCCAATCAAGGGGAAAGCGGCCTTCAAAAAAAAAAAAAAACTTAATTTACTGGAAAAGTCTACTTTTTAAGAACCGACCCAAAGAGGTAAAACTATGACATAATATTGCATCTGTTGTAGGCTTTATTTCCTCTTCTTTTAGTACTGTTCTAAATATCAAAGTAAAAAATAACCAAAATTACCGAATTTTAAAATTCAATACAGCTCGAAAAATTTTAACAGCGCTTGACTAATAATTCCTAAACTTTTCTGATTTCTAGTTGTAGATGAACTACAAATTGCTTTTTTGGGACAAGTGACAACAAAGAAACATTAACCAGGAACTTTGGAGTCAGCTAAAAGTATTATATTTTGCCATCCAGATCTTAGACCATAACTACATTTTAAGTCATCATGTTTTCTCCCACCCTCTTGACCTACATTCTTTGCTTAAAGATAGAATGTGTAATGCTTCCACTTTTCAAGATACCTACTTCTATTCTAATCATACCAGTCATTGATGCAATGATTGGTCATCATAGCACATAACCAAAGTACCAAACCATCTTGGTTGACTTTCTCCCATCTTGTGCAATAGGTGCTATCTACAACTAATAAAGAATCCACTCATTTAGCATCGTATCTTCTTATTTTTTTGGTTGGTGGTATGGCCACTTGTCTATCTCAATATTCCAGTACCAGCTCTCCTCCATAAGGTGAGCTCAGTCATACTAAGATAAAATTCTCCATTAGAGTTATCGGCATTCAACAAAAGTATGACACCTCATAAGAACTTCACCTCAACCATCTTACTCTACTTTCTACTCCAATTTATGTGACTGCTGTGATGCCCATCTTCTATCTTCCTCCTTATTATCCTAAAATTTTGAATTTTAAAGCATCTTTCCAAATTCTAGTTTATCTGTGTATTCACCATCATACATATATCTATCTGATTCATAACTAAAATGCTTCCCTGCTTTCTCAACTAACATCAGGTGTCCGTGTTGCGTGAGTGTGTCCATAACTCCTAGATGCAAAATGACCGAATGTTGGCAGGTTTGAAGCAGGAACCTAAAGGGCAAATGGCTATAATCCAATCAGCTTGCATCTCATTTGAACTGAATTAAGCTAATATAGAGACCAAATTGAAAAAGTTACCTAGTTGAAAACTACATTCAGTCGTTTGGACCCTTTTTTTGCCTACTTGATGTAGTTCAATATTACCTAAATTACAAAGCCTACACAAAAGACTTAGTGCATACTGTTGGAACTTGGAAGTGGTCACATAAGCACAATCAGTGATTCAACAGAACATCGATGATAAAACACAATTTATATGTCTTTTATCCACATGAGTTCATGACCTTTGATAATACAAGGGTGAATTTATCTCCAATTGTTCCTACAGTTATTCCTATAAGCACACAACACAAGAATTATTCTAAAACAGTAATAAAATTGCTTGACGTTTGTGATGACACATTGTGTGTCCACCATTAATGAAAAGCATGTGGTAAGGGAGAATAAAATTCAGGGAAGGTACTACCTTTCACTCGTTGTTCATAAGCAGTTTGGTCCTGCATCATCAGAGCTGCAGCCTCTCCATTAAGTGGATGTGATGGGTTGGGATACAGAAGAAGCTGAGGAAGAAACACTTCAAAAACATTGAACAGATCTGGGGGAAAAGAAAAATAAGTGCCAAAACATGAAAATAATTAAACTGTTGAAGCCAGCAGCACTACTCACAAAATAAGAACCAATATACAGATGAAGCGGACATAAATCACATTTCTTTATTTTGCAGCTATATCAAAACCATATTCATATATCATAGAATGGTGAGTAGCCATCTTACCGAACATGGGGCTCCAGTTCTCATTAATTACATCTAAACAAACTGAGCCTGTCCTGAACCACAAAAAAGCACAAAGAATGTAATAAAACAACATTTCAAAATAAAAATTAGGAATCATAGGCAATGCAACAATGGGGATGATGTCAAGCACGCAAGCTGAAGTACTGAGTTTTTTAAGCCCAATAACTTACATATCATCAATATTGGGGTGGTAAATCCTGTTGACAAAGCCAATAGAAGGAGATTTATAAGGATAAGCATCAAGGAGCTCCACCCTTACCCTCCACACACCTCCTTGATAAGGACCTGCAACAAACCAGTAAATGGAAGAAACCAAAAAGAATGAAAAAAAAAAACCCTTTTTGCTCAAAATTGAAAACATACACAGAAATCTATCAAATTTCTTTGACCTCATCGAGGAAAATCAGTGAACAACAATCTTGCAATCATGTCACCAAGAGCTAAAAAAAAAGCATCTGTAGGAAAACTTCTACTCCCTTGGGGCTAGACTCCTTTCGTATACTCTCATTAGCTACTCAATTGATTTAGTAGCCGCCTTCGCCTTAATGGACGAGGAGGAATCAAAGATGACAAGGCCTATAGCATATATAAGAGACTTTTAACAAGCAGCAACACAGTTAAAAAAAAGAGTTATTAAGTGATTCTGAATTTAGCTTGTGATAATGACACATGAAAAAATGAACAGAGAGAAGAAATGAAACTCAAATTTACCCCTTAAATCATCAGAATGATATACAAGTGCAGAGGTTCTGGCAACAATCCATGGCTAAAATGATTAAAACAAAGGACTACAATGAAACCAATGATTAAAAAAAAGGTCCAAACCAAGGCCAAAGGGAAGCCTCACAGCTCAGATTATCTTTTAGCTAAATAAGGGGCATATCAACAACTTCAGAGCATATACAGATAAATTCAAGTCGGCTGAATAATATTATGAATGCAAGATCTCATAAACCCAAAAGGGGACAACCTATAGATAAATCAAATTGAACAAAATAAAACAATCAGAGATGGGTATAGATGATGTACTGTCTCTGGGTCCATGAAATTCCACATAAAACATTTGCATGCCATCGTTGATCGTCTCCACCTTATAGTCACTCATCATCCTATTTCATAACAATCAAAAACCCAACTATTAAAAATTCAGCTAAAACCAACTCATTAGGAGGAAAATATTGATTTAAGCGCAACAAAATAAGGAGATTTACAGTTTCATCAAATCTATCTCTCTGCGTTTGCTTGGGGAAGACATGATTAGTAACTTTTCTTTAAATTTCTTTGGTTTCGGAGTGAGGCTTAGAAAGATATTAATGTGTATGTGTACGTGAGAGAGAGAGAGAGAGAGAGAGAGAGAGAGAGAATTCTGCTCAATGATTGAAATGTGGACTGATGAGAGTCCGAATTATAATGATATGATTTGCGGCATTGCCAACACAACTTTATTATGAATGGCAAGGCGGTGATTGTGACACGACGCCGTCTGGTAAGTGTCGTCTAGTTTAGACGAAACGACGCCGTCATTGGTTGTTTGATATGCCATCAATATCCATTAATTCCATTCATAAATCCACAAAAAAATTTTGTTGGGAGCGAAAAACTGACGAAAGGGAATAGAATGGAATAAAAGGTAAAAAGTAACAGAAAGTAAAGTATATTTATTTTTTTCATTTGATTTTACAAAATTTAATAAAAGAAAAATAATTTTTTTTATTTAAAATTTTGAATTCAAAGAAAAAAGATAAAGAAATAGTGATTATTTCTTCCCTCCTTCAAACCAATAATAAGCAATAAGTTGCGTTACATTACCTATCAGTTGACTTAAAATCTGCTTTTTCTACACAGGGCAAAGCACCAATCACACACTCTCTATCTCTCTCTTTCTCTCTCTCTCTCTCTCTCTGTCTCTCTGTGTTAGGCACCGATCAATGAGGAGGATCCTAAGAAGGAAACATTTTAATAAAACAATAACAACAAGTCTTGTGCATGCCACATTCATAGTCTTAATTATGCAAGTTAGGTGAAGGATATCTTACTTTCTAACTTGTTTTTGTTGCACAACTCTACGAAAAAGAGTTGTTGACCTTTGAGGAGCCTCTTGAGCAAGTTAGAGTCGTGATGATGGGAACATCCTGAAGCATAATCCCTAATTTTCTGATTTCTACTTTTAATATTTCTAATGCCAAAAAAAAAAAAAGTCATTTTTATTTTCGTTGCTCCAAGGTGTGCAACCTCCGGCCGTGCAGGGCTTTAGGTCACTGTTCACACGAATCATATAAACTTTATTCATTGCATGGATAATGCTGATCACATCGACCCTGAAGAGGGATTAAACTTTAGACCTCAAGCCTATTATGAGGCATGCCTACTATGAAGACAAGCCTACCACACTAGATCAGCCATGATGAACAAAATAAAACTTACATTCTAATGACAGCTCTCTGTCTGAACTTACCTTCTAAGTAAATATATAAATGTATCTGATTCTCAAAACTTCTAGCATTCTATGATCTGGTATTTGGCATCTCTTCACAATATTCACAAGCCACCCAGATCTGCAGTACAGCTACAAATGTCCAAACTGAACTCACAAGAACCATAGATACTTTAAGTGTGCCAAATTAAAAAACTTAACTCATTCCACATGAGACCACCATATTTCAACCTCTTCTCTCAACTGTGACTCTTTCAGCTCATCAAAATTGTCAAAGCTCGAAGGTGCAGAAGAGCCAGTAACTCTCCATACGTTACATTACACATCGATGCACTGCTTATTCTCAGCGCACACCAATAGTTCGGAGCCTGGAACGTTCAGTGCCTCGTGCCCATAACTGTCACCTAGACGTCCAAATTCTGATTCATCATCATCGCTGTCAATATGTTTTGGAGTCACTTGGTTCTGATACCTTCTGCGCAGGACAAGGAACACGTTGAAGTAATAGCTCACTAACTTTTCCCTTGTTTTGGCAGGAAAGAACTTGAAGGCGTCATCCCAGAAGCATTTGTTTAGTGATGGAGGTTTCAACCTCACCATATCTTTGAATCTCTTTTCTTCTTCATTTGTCCATGAAAGCGAAACTTCCTCACCCATGCGATCAAATCGCCAGTAATAAAACAGAGATCCGAGTTCAAGCTTCAATTTCATCCTCTTCTCAGCAATGTGAAATCTAACACACTGAACAGAACCTGGAAGTCGACAGCTGCATGAATCTTGTCTCCCTTTACCAATAGGATCCATTTCCATGAGAGAATTGTGTTTTCCATTTTCTGGAGGCCACGTCCTTGTGCCTTGCCACTTTGAATCGCTCTCAGCAACCATGCCAGTCCACTCAGGGACTTCAGCTTGAAAGAGAGGGCCTTGCCACTTTGAATCGCTCTCAGCAACCATGCCAGTCCACTCAGGGACTTCAGCTTGAAAGAGAGGGCCCACAGAAACGTGCTTCTGGAGAGGATCATCATTGAACATTCCATTGTTTCCTTTTGTGCCTGGTATCTGCACACTTAGAAGAGCTTGCTTCTTTGGGCTATTCTCCATTTCTGCCTTGCAAGCAGTTGCCACTTTATTTTGAGCATCTGAGCATAAGTTGCAACATGGGCAAAAGCGAGGTTTTGTTAAAGAAGTAAGCCTTTGACTGCATCTTAATCTCTCTGCAGATTGGTGATTGAGAACATCACTATTCTCATACATCCAAGGATGCATTTTCAGCTTCTTCTGCAAGTTTAGACACCATTTGTTCATAAATATTGGCAACAAATTGTGATGAATAGAGAAATTACTTGTAAAACTTACAAGTCAAGACTACCCAGTAAATGGATAGTGAGACATTCAAAAATTCAATGCTATATTTTTTTTCCCTGATACTGACAAAATAACGTGTTTCAACTTTTCAATTTTGTATCTTGCTAGGTTAAGGCATGATATTAATGTGACAGAAGTTATGACCAACGAAGGGAATACCAAGTGAAACATTGCTACACGTGCCTTGTGATACATTTCTCTCATTATGTACCTTCTTTTTACCCCCTGTTTCTACTAATTTGCTCAATTATGACTTACGGGCATTTAATTAACAGGTTTTCCACATTAAAGACACAAAAAAATCTGAAAAGGAAGAAAGTAAGTTCCTCTATAGATTAATGGAGCATTACTTATTAAATCCTAGCAAGAAGGAAGTTTGCCTAGAATAGAATCTAATAATTAATAACATGATATTGCTACTAATTGTTTTACTTATTTTGTATGAGCCTAGTTGTGTGAATTGATTTCTACAGTTGCCAATTTTTTCCCAAATTTGGGGTGGGGTTGCTTTAGAAGATAAACTGCTAAAAGCATCAACTATTCCTATTTTTTGTTTCCAAAACAACTGAGATAGCTGGTGGACCAGAAGAACATTGAAGAAAAGGGCAGGGTAATTTACATAAAAGTTTACATCATGGATTTGCTTATCAATTCAAATTACATAACTTCTCATATTGCTCTGCAACTACTTCACACAACAAAACAAAAACTTTAACTCCAAAAAACTTGAAATTGGTTACACAAATCTTTTTGTGGCATTCAGCTCTTCAACATACAGCTATTTGTCAATTGCTAAACATAGGCCACAAACTATTTTCTCAAAGCATAACCCCCAACCCTGTTGAACTTCTTCTTGTCCTTAGCCTTACAGCCAGTTTGGAACTTGGGGGAGGGGAAGGAAGCGAAGGGAAAATCAATATTTGCTTTCCTTTCCCTGCTTGATTCTCCCAAAAGGGGGAATGAAAGGAAAAAGAGAGGGAAAATTTTAAATGAATCTCTCTTTCTCTCTCTACTTTCCCTCCATTTTCTTTACAAAACCAAACAGGGAAGGGAAAGCAAATAATATTTTCCCTTCCCTTCCCTCCCCCAAGTTCCAAACAGGCAGTTAAAGTTGAATCAAATGATTTCTCGTTATAATCCAATCAATTCTTTTCATCCCTTACTGATGCTATATCTAACTTCATGATGATATTTTATTCCTTTTCTAATTTTTTGTTGCACCACCTTGTCCATCTAAGCATCACCATTCCAGCTGTGTTCATTTATTATGCATGTTACTTTTTGATTTCCCAGGAAACCTTACCAACAACCATGGCTCATAATTGTCTCATTAAATCCCCCACCGCCCCCACCCCCCAAAACAACAAAAACAAAAAAAAAAGTCAAACACCCCCTCTCTGCTCTCTACAAATGGATAAATAAATTACATATACACATGTTTGCATATACATTTCCAACTTAAATGGAGAAAAAAGGGGAGGATATCAACCTATGGACAGAAATAAAGATGACAACATACACAAGTAAGCATGCCTATCTGTCAGCAACCAGATACCTTCTCCTACTTTTTTGTTTTATTTATTTTGTTTATGTAGAACATGTTTCCTCCAAATGTGTATTTATAATTCACTAAAACATTACATAGCATGAAGATTCACTTTCTTTTCTTTGTTTCCCTTTCCTCCTGATAACTGAAACTACGTGCTACAGAAACTGGGACTTTTTTTCGGTCAAGCACAGAAACCGGGATTTTTTGCAAGGTACAACAAAAGAAGCCCCATTTATCCACAAGCAACCACAAAGGATGCTGCACATTCAAAACTAAGCATGTATGGGTTAGGGATGCTAGATGGATTAGTAAAGTGATAAAGCAGAAACAAACAGTTGCAAGCCTTAGCAAAACTAAATAAGAAAGGAAGGTAAGGCACTGACACATTTTTGTTAGTACAACAGTCGATGATAAACATGAAAATACAAGTTGAAGGGTCCGAAGCAGGATCAGAAGTAAAAAGAGACATGACTTTCAGAAGAGTAAAAGAAAAAGTGAAATTAATTTCTGTATGACCAATATTCAGGATAAGTTATAACAAGGGTGATGGCATGTTATATGCCAAAACATGTCAAAACAGTGATACTTCTGCCGCATATAATTACACAAGGATAATCTTCTTCAAAGAAATAGTGGTATTTTAAGTCATTTATTTCTATATCACTCTTGTGAGAATCATAAATAACGACATAAACAATAATGACATGAACCCGAATGGTCTGATAAGGCCTTTTTTTTAGTTAAATTTGAGTTCTATAATGGAATTGAAATGACTTCGAAAATCCCAGCCATTCAAACTTGTGAGATATATTTGTGCACATACAGATGGGAGAAAGTAACAAGACCAAAACATTAATAGCACGAGACATGCACAAAAAGGAAAAAAGTGCATAGGTTGGTCCCATAAGAAGCTCCAAATCTACTACTGTGCTTATTTTTGTTTTAACAAAGTAATTATTAATATGAGCATTGTATTTATTGAGATAGAGTTTAACAGCTAAATTGACATGTCTGCATGCAACTCTAGCATTCAAGTAAAAAGTTGATAGTAATTTCAAGAGAGAGAGAACGAAAATTATCCATAATTGAGGCTGAGGAGTTGGCAAATCACCTTGATTCACTGAAAGATGTGATCAACTTTGTGCAAGAGGAGATGGAAGGCATAGTGTTGAGGTTTCCGTACACTAAGTAGATATTTTAGTTTATTACATAGGAGGATCATGGGGAGGATGTATCCCCCCATTTACAGTTTCGGTATTTTGCTAACAATATGGAGTTCTCAGTGGATTAGGGGTTGTGTCTTGTTTTGCATATGATCTAGTTGTGATGGTAACAACAACCATTATGGTGTAATCATCATGGTTTACCTCGTAGAGTTCACGGAACAGCATGCCAAATTTTTAACATTTCATTATGGATGGGTGCAATCTGAAAGCTGCATTCATTATGCCAAGGCCAATAAAATGTCAACTTATGTTGGTGAATGGGCCCGAAAGACAAATGTATAAGGGGGAAAAATGGAAGTACAAAGACAACCCAGAGTAGATGAGACATAGCATCTGAGAAAAACAAATGAATCAATTTTAAACCAAGAGGATTGTCCTAGGGTTTCATGGACCAAACTATCCCAAAGTGCTAGTATCCTTGGTGGTCAATCTGTAGTGACGCCCAACCACCAAATGCAAGAGGGTCAGGGAGAGATAGGCAGGGGGAGTAAATATTTTGTTTTCATGGGCCCTCAAATGCACTCTTAATTTATTAGCATTGCCTTTTTCCATGAATTGCCTGCCGTGGATCATCAAGTTCTATGAAAAATCCATGCATATTGTACCCATCTTGTGACTAAGTAAACAGATTATGTCATCATACCTATCAAGTTGAGCATTATTGATGCATGCTGAAACATGTACAAGCATCACTTCTTTTTTAGCTTTCACTGAGTGATCTGACTGGTTACAAGATGGCAAGACTGGCAATTATTCAAACTTAGAACTGACACACAGGCTATCTAAAGAGATGACATCTTCTAATGGGAACACTACGCTTTGCATGTAAAAGTTAGCATTTTAACTGTGGCTTGCGAAATTCACAACCTTGGAAACTAACTAGCACAACTACATACAGGAACTGCTACCGTCCAGAATTTGAAAGATTAGAGCAAATAAAAAAATGAAGATAAATGAACAGTACCTCCAAGACAGATTCTTCTGTGTTTGAATCAACATGCCGTCTTCTCAAAAGCACCTTCCGTGCCAACAAAACCTGAACCCAGAACTCCTCTCTTCTATTATCCTTCCATTTAGAACACTCAGGAACGCTCCCAATTGCAGGATCATCAGGACATTTTGCAACTTCAATCACCCAATTCAGCATTCCTGACAAAGATACATATTCTCGTTTTCTCTTCCAAGAAGTAGATACTTGCTTAGCAGCAGTCATGTCTGAAACCACAACTCTTTTCTCATTATTGACAATAAAATATTCGTCATCATCACTAATATTTTTTTCCGCGTTGACATGCACTTCACTAATGTCTCTGGCAGCTGGCAAAAGCAGCTCTCTCTTATCTCTATCCAAATCAATGTATTTACCATTTTTCTTGCATTCCAATTCCTTAAGTTCACCATCTCTCTTTTTCACGTGTTGTTCATCCCACAACAAGTCTCTAAACTCACTCTGTAACTCCAACAACAACAAACCCAATTTCCCAGCAACCTCACTTTCTCCGCTTCCCAACCTCTTATCTCTAAAAGCTCCCTGTAACCATTGATCCATCTCACTTAAATACTTCATATAAACCAACTTTACAGATGCAATCAATCCACCATCCAATCCACATTCCTCGGCCACAGAAGCCCACAAACCACTCCGCGAAACCGAATCATACCCACCTCTCTCCCTAACTACCCAGAAAAGCTTTAACAAATCTGCCGGCTGCCCATCTCCGAGCAATGCCGGAATGGGCCGAATGCATTTCTCTGCAGACACCTCACTCAGAAAAACCAAAAGAATTTGATCAAACAAGCTCCTCAGTGTCTCTTTACAATCATCAACGTTGCCACCTTTTACCGACGAATCAAGATCGAGACGTCTGTTTTTGTTACTCTTAAATGTTTGAACGATTTCAACCTTACGTAAATCCGACCCCTCTTTCAATGTTGACCATCGTGCCATTAAATTCGATTTCTCCTCTCTTTCCTCTTTTGTTTTTTTTTTTTTTCAAGATTATGGTGCAACAGAAAATCAAAAAATTGACAAAATCAGAAAGAAAATTAACTAATTAAATCAATTTTCATGGATGTTTAGGGCAAAAGAAGAAGGCGATACACTCTATAGATATGCTCTGTTTTGTTTGTAATAAATTTACCTCTAGGCATGCATGTGGGTTTTGCTTGCAAAGACACCAAAATGTTTTCTTCATCAACAGGAAATGGAGACAAGGGGTGTGAGACTGTGAGAGTGAGGACTAGTTAAAATTAGGTTTAGGGCAGTTTTGAAAATGATGAACAGGGTGGAGCTTTGCCAGCAAACCAACTGTGGGGACAAAAATATAGGAAAATTTTTGGAAAGTGAAATGTAAAAATGATATGCATAAGCAGGAAATGTAATTAAAAGATGTTTATATAAGTATATATATATATATATATATATATATAGAGAGAGAGAGAGAGAGAGAGAGAGAGAGAAATTTGTGAACTATGATTAGGGAACTCACCACTGTGATTAGGGTGAGGCAATGATCTTTGATCACAGCAAGGAACAAAAGAAATCTCACCGATAAAGGAATTTAACCGTAGTTGCTTCTTTTTATTGTTATCAAAACAAAAAAAAAAAAAAAAAACCTGCTTCTTTTTATACTACTGTTTAGTAAGAAAAATTTTATCTTTTTTTTTTTTGATACATCGAAAAGTAAAAAAACAAAAAAAAAAAACTACACACCTTTATCTTTTATTTTTTTTATAAAACATCAAAAAGAAAGAAAATAGAAAAAAAAACTATAATTGATCTAAAAGAATTCCAATCATGTCCGCAATAATATAATTGTTTTTTGAGTAATAACATTTTCACCACCATTATGATTGCATTTATAGCTTTCAAACTTAATTTGATGTATATACAGTCCCCAATGTTAAGGAATTACAACCAAGATAATGTTATATAAATAAAAAATTTATAAATAAAATTCTATAATTTGTAATTTTGTATAAAATTTTTTTATTAAAATGATGTGATAATAATATTTTTATAATTAGAGACCATAGTGAGGGGTGTTGAAGTAAAAGGCCTACATTCAACAACATTATTTTGTACATAAATTTTTAATTATATAGCATTACCTAAAAAATTATTATTGTGAGCATGCACTTGATGGTTTGGGCAAGATTTGTACTGTTAATCGACTCTAAACAGGTATTAGTTGTTTGATTACAAATAGAATTTTCCAAAATACTAATTTGTTGACCTTGAAATGGTAAAGATCTAAAAGATTATAGTTTTATTTGAGAACTTTTTTTACTGCCAGAAGATAATTTTAGTTATACGTTCTTTCCAACACTAACATTTCTAATTTCAAATTTGAGAAATTTGGATACTTTTCTTAAACAAAATAATTTTTTTGAGGAAATTGAAAACTTCTCAAATTTCATGTAGAACATGCACAATAGAATCCAGCTATATATCTGTTAACTTAGCCTAGCGGATGAAAAGGGGACAATGGATCATGCACAATCGAAATTTGATAGTGAAAAAAATTAATACTATATACAGGGAATCAATATAACCCAGCAGCCTTTCTCGATGAACTTCCCTACACTGATCAAATCAAATCCACCACTGACAAAATCACAAAATCCTCCACAAGGAAAATAGTTTAATCATTTTCAATTTACAGAAGCCAACCAGAGAATGCAGAATATGTCTGCCATAGGAGCCAAACTTGGCAGTTCCAAAGAGAAGCTATACCAGATCAAGAATTAAGGATTCGACGAGAAGCTACTTAAGCAAACACACAGAGAGAGAGAGAGAGAGAGCTAATGATTGGCAAGCAACAGAAACCTATGCTTCTCTTCTGTTTGACAAAGTAGCTAGCAACCCTTCTCCTTCATTTCTAGGCAACTCTTCAATTATGTCACCTCCTATAATCTGCTAATCTAACATTCAAGGATGAATATACAGAAAACAGAAAATGGACCTAGGGAATTGTTTTGTGTTGATCTCCCTTCGGTTTTTGCTTCCCTTTACTATTCATAACTTTTTCCAAGTTCAAGAAAATGAAGCCACAAGGATGCTTGGCATTAAGAGAACAAAATGATTCAGTCCACAGACAAAGCTGAGCACTGAAAGCTAAAAGAAACTGACAACTCTCACCCACCCATAACGTCTTAGGCAGAACTTCAATTGTGAAAAGGCAAGGACTTGATTGAACGGTAGTAGATAGCTAGACATCAACAGCGGGACTGAATATCATTTCCTGCACGAAAAAGCAGCATAACCCTTGCATTGACATATGCAGTAACAAAAATGGACTAATTGTTCTTATCTAATCACAACATGAATATTAAAAAAAAAAAAAGTAACTCGAAGCACCTGATCGCACACAGGACAGGTGTCGCTCCTTTCCATCCATTCAAGAATGCATGCTAGGTGAAAAAGATGCTCACATTTTGTGATAAATTTTGGATTCTCAGCATCATACTCTGCGGAGAGGAGCAAAAGTCATATGCAACAACTTTTCAAGTCCAAACACAATATTCTAGGCTAACTCCAGCTAAAATTCCAAAAACAATAGGTTCATGAAGATTGCACAACAATAAAGAGTTGACAAGCAGCAATGAAAAATAGGGATTAGATCTCATTACCTTCCAGACAGATGGGACAAGCATCCTCTTCCTCCTCCAGAGCTGAAGCAAGAGGCTCACTGGACTTTTTAAGTTCACCAGACTTCCCAAGTTCAACTTCCAAATCCTTCGATGAGGCAAGTTCAGTATCTGTTTGCACTTTGCAGTCAGATCCCTTCAGGTCTTTATCTGATGTTCCGAGGGTGTTGCCAGCATTTGTTTCTTCGACAGATTCAGTATTTGTTGTATGCACTGCTGCATCATTCTTGTTGACACAACTTCCTTGATTGCTCGGGGGAGTTCGAGGACGTCTTGTATTTGCATCATATGGTAAAGGTGCTGGAGGTGGTCTATAAGTGTCAGGAATTGAAGTTTCCAGATTTGTGTCAACTAAGAGCCCTGTAGAGAGTGCAGAGACTGTGCCATGGTGAGATGACAAGGGCTCATGCTCCTCTGACACTATTGGATACTGCAGAATGAAGTGGAAGTTCAAAAACACAAAAAGAATAACACAATGAAGTGACTTCTGCAATTTCCTTGACAGCCTTCATAGATAGAGTAAGAGTAGAGAAAACAAATTTATCAAGACCGTCAGTGAAATCAATTTTCATACCATCACAAGGGTGATAAATATGGGATGGAGTCCATTTTATATCAACAATGAAAGAGAAGTTATAGAACATGGAGATAAATGCCAATATTTTAAGTACTGATACTTGATAGTCGTTTACAGATAGGGCTGCTTGGAACAACGAGAAACTGGGGGACGCAGGTTTTACCAGGTTCACCCAATCAAAATAGCAAAACAAGCTTGAAGGCAGTTCTTGAAGAAGGTAATTTACGCAGGACTTTACATAGTATCTTAACGGCAGTACAGGAAAAGTGCATCCACTAAACATAAATATGTAAGAGAAGTTAATTAGCTCCCGCTCTTTCAAATATCATTCATTCACATGCCCGTCTGTTTCTGAAGACTACTTTCATTTTTTATATGGAAACAAAAACGCGGATGCATCAAGTTTTATATTCAACAGGACAAAATTGGCCATGATCATGCTGTATGTTTGCAACTACCACAGTGTTTACATAGTTGGCCACAGAATTTAGCACCTATTCACTTACAACCTTCTCAGCAAGGTGATATACAAGTTTCCCATCTCCAAGGATTCTCACGAAGTACAGATATTAAAAGGATTCTCATAGGGTTCATGATCATGCTGAAATGTTTGCAACTACATCACAAGATTCACAACCAAGGATAAAAAGGCTTCCAAAACAACACAAAAATGCAGATTCTGCACCAAAACCTGACAAGATTGACTCCTAACTATACCATCCTGATCTTTCTAAATCGCTTATTAAAAAGGGTAAAAATACATCTACACCGAATTACATTCAATGCAACAAACGAGCAACAAATGATATTGAAGTCAGAAATTAGAGTTTCCTGTTATCTCATGAACTAATATTGAAACCAAAAACAGAATAAATTCTAGATGGCAAATGGATGTCACCCCCTATATGCAAAACAACTATGCCACACAAGCCAGGTTTGCATTAGTATACAAAATTCTGCTCAAGCTTGAGAGGTTAAGATAGCCAAAAAAAAAAAAAAATCATCCTGTGTAAAGGATATATATTACTGACATGATAGAATGGTGGCGAACTGTTCAGTCCCCCTCCTTTAGAAGAACAGCAGCAGCAGCCTCCCATTTCTATTCAGTTGTCTCTGTCAGCATTTTAGTCATCGCATTCCCTTTGTTTAGCATAAGAAAAGGACATCCTATTAGATGAAAAGTATTTGGCCTAACAAAAGAACACACTGTTAGATAATATAAAATAAATAAATAAAATCAATAGCATACTTAAAGCCCAAAAGATATTACTCCTATTAGGTTACATAATCACGGGCACAACGATTGACTCAAAAATTAAGATAGAAATACCACAGATATATGCAGAATCACTGGAATACAGCAGTCATAAGGCAACAAACCAACAATTTCCTTGAAATTCAATGAAGTAAACGCACGAACTTTAAGATACAAAATAATATACGACACAGAAAACAACATAATATTTCCTTTGATTCCATAATCCAAATTACCGCACTTTGCATAAAATGGAACTCTGCAACAAATTACCAGCAAGAGCCAAGTTGCAAAATTCAGAAACACAATTGTATACTTCTCTTAATTTCTCAGATACGAGCACGCAATATTAAGCCTACACTGATCACCCACACCCCATGCCATTGTCATAACATTTAAGCAACTAGTCCAAAAAGTCAGATCAGATGCAAAAAACAAAAAAAGGTTCTTTAATTAACAAAATCACTCCTGCTCTAGTGCAAGTGCCGAAGCACTAATCCTGTCCATGTCATTGCAAAACACACAGAAAATTTATCGCTAATATTGAAATCCAAGTTTTCCTCAGCAATAGTTTTCACAAATTCCTCTAAAACAAAGCACCGCGCATACCTAACAAACCAATAACAATCAAACCACCCAAGCCATCAACCCTCTGAGACAAGATAGGTAAAAACAAAACCTAATCAGACCAACACAATACAGAACCACAAAACCTATAGAGAAGAGAAAGTAGGTTCCACAGCTGTGTTGCCCATATATCAGTTATGAGATCAACAAAGCAAGCATAAACCCTAAACAAAACAAGAGAAACGATATATAAACAACGATACATACAGACATGAAACCGAACGAAAGCAAGCAATCAGTCAATCAGATTTCACGTATATAGGTACACTGTCATATATACATATATATCTTTTATGCATACAAAGCAATCACATACATATATATATGTATATATATTTGTGTGTATACCTCCTGATCGATGAGAGAGAATCGATTGAACTGGAGGGGGGGGGCCTTCGGAATTCAGAGGCGTGTGCTTTTAGTACTTTCGCTTGGAATTGGGAAGAGAAAAGGCAGAGAGGTTTTCGTGCGATAAATGGAAAAACGAGCGACTTTTAGAAATGAATAAAAGTAATCATTCCGATTATGAGAAGCGGTGGACTCACTGGGTTGTTATTGGGACGCGTGGAAATTGCATACGTTATTATACGGACAAACGGGCTCTATAATTCGAGCTAACGTGCGCATTAGGGTACCAGCAGTGGTGTGACTGGGACACATGAAAGTGGAAATTACTTGTGGTGAATTCGTTAAAAGTAATTTTGTTATATAAATAAATTATACTTGAATATTTTGAAGCTAATTAATGTTCTAGAACTTGGTTTGATCTCAACTCTTTGAGTATATAAGTATATTTTGAAATTGTCTAAAAAATTAAGCTATTTTAGTTCCACTTTTGATTGGACGAATTAAAACTTGAATTCAACTTAAAAGATAAATTAAGTTTAATGTTTTAAACACAAGTTTTAAGCTAAACTTACACGACTTACTAGTCTAACTTGACTATTTTGCTGATTTACATCTAAATCCAACAATTAAGTTTGTGGATTGTAAGATAACTAAAACTATTCACGTGACCTTACTTTTCAACTTTTTTTAGGTGACCATTACGTTGAATCAAGCTAGGTGTAATAATTAGGGCCCATTTGTTACAGTTTTTCTGTCAAGTTTTTTTTTTTTTAAGCTTACGAATAAAAAAGTAAGTTTTTTTGACTTTTTTACTTTTCTGGCTTTGTTTTAACTAAAGATAAGTAAAAAAATAAATTAAAAAAACTTAATTATTTTACTTATAAACTTAAAAAAGTTAGACAAAAAAACTATGCTAAACGGGTCCTCAGTCTTGGTCGGTGCCCAAAGGCATCCAACTTGAATTGGGAAAATTTAAGTGGGCTGTGGACACAGCTCAAATGGCCCAAAATTTAGGCGGGCTTTACTGTGTTCCATATGGATCGGGCAGGCTTGATTGGGCCAACATTCCAGCTCCCCATCTTGCATGGGCCAAGCTCCATGGATCCAAAAGGGGCAGTAAACAAGCGGCCCGCATTGTATTAAGAAATATATTTGCGTATATGCAAACAGAAATTTGCATGACAGTTTCTCTCTCTCTCTCTCTCTCTCTCTCTCATGTGTGCACGTAGATGTGTAACAGTCAAGGCTTATGCAGCCAACTCCAAATCACTTTAAAGCCATAATTTTGCAAAGAAAATCAACTAAAGCACCTTCCAATACAAAAAGCCCATCACAAACTTACTTAGGAGACAAAGTGGGCCCAATCATTATCCCTAAGGTCTACCAAAATCTACAAGTGCGGTTATCCAATGCTTTAGCACAAAATCTTTGTAAAGGGCCCCATTATACTCAACATTCTTGGGCCCACATCCAATTGGCGATACCTCCTTCTGCATTATTGAAGTACGAATCGGAGTTGAATTTTGAGAAAGCAGATCTCTTATTGGTTGAACATTACAGTGGATACGTCAACGTCGCACTCTGTTTTATTTGAACATAACCCCCGTGACACGCAAATGACAGCCTGGCCCAAACATATATACATATATATATACATATCTCCACTATTGTTATTATATAATATATATAAATATAAATATAAATATATACATATATATGTATGTATAGATATAATGATGATTCCCACACAAAAAGATACAAAGATTAAAGTTCAGTTCAGTTGAACTGGTTTAGATTTAAAACTGAAACTGAATCAATTCAACCCATATTCTCAGATTGATTCAGAATATCCAATTACCAAACACAAGAACAGAACAGAACAGAACCGAACCCAGATTAGATGCGAATCAGCCCAACCATACATTTCTAGAAAAACTTTGGGTTGCAAAGCATTAACATAATAGAACATAAACTGGTAGATACAAAATACTATACTAAACACTGAAGGCTCTACTCTATAAGCTCGGCTGCAGCCTCCTACTACAGGGTTAGGACTAATGGGGTGCACTCCGATAGCAATTTAGAGTCGAAGTCCATTGTTAAGAGTTGATATGTATATATAAATATATATATTAATATCATACAAACACTGAGCATCCGAGTTTCTCTAACCACTATCTATATGTCAGCTGACTTCAGTCTTTTGGCCGCATGGATAAATTCTGCAATGACGCGGACCTCGTCCACTCGCTGTAGAAATAGATTCAAGGAAACTTCAGTTTTGAATCCCTGGGGAGAATGTGTTTGTGTGCGTGGAGAGAGAGAGAGAGAGAGAGAGAGAGAGAGAGAGAGAGACCTGTGAAGCAAAATGCTGCTGAACGACATTAACCACTTGTTCTTTCGGAAGATTAGGGTTAGCGCTTCCCTACAGTTCAATATCACAAATTACTAAGTAAAATATGCCACAAGTAAGAAAACAAAATGCCATAAATACAACAGATAGCGGAGACCCACAAGTTTGAAGGTTCGCCAATATCTCCACAATGAGCTGGTTCCTAATCTTGCCAATCTCACTTTCTGATCAATAATATAAACAATCAAAATGTGAATAAGCAAAAAGCAGTTGTAAATTCCAGTGCATGTTGCATTTGAGACTCAAGAAAAAGGTTCCAATGGTTAGAATTCCCAACATAGGTATTTAGATAATAGATAGTAACGTGATGCCATGACCTGCGCATAGAAAGTGGAATCTTCATGCACTAAATTCACCAAAAAAATATAAAAGTTAAAAGATCTAAAGTTGTGCAATTGATTTGAAGCAACTTAATACCATCACAATTATCTTTCTACCCACGTTAAGGCCTGACCATCCAAAGTTTAAGATATCTAACGGGGATTTACAATTTTCAAACCACTAGGGCTCAGCAAAAAAAAAAAACAAAAATAATTCAAATCACTAAGCAGACCCAGGAATTTTGTTGAATTTAAAAATTCTTGAATTTTTGAGAGTCCAGGTAAAATTTTCTGAATTTTGAGGGGGACCAATACGCTATTCAGAATACTATAATACCACAGTACGAATTTCAAAAACTATGGGGAACCAGGCCTCCCTTGGTCTACACATAGGTTTGTCCCTATCAAAAGGGTAAAGTAATAGTTCTTCTTCATTCCCCACAAAACCATTTTCCAATTTCTGATCTGGTATTACTCACCTAAAAACATTCATGTAACGTTTTCATTCAGGACATCCCAAACCAATATAAAAACTAAAGATCAGGCCTCCAAACAGGGTACATCCAACTATAGGTGCACAGTGCCAGATTGCAGATTGAAATTCAATACAGCTACATGAAAACCTCAATCTCCCTTCATTTCGCTTACCAGTTGAGATGTCCGAACGTTGGATTGAACTTCTTTGACACTACAACGATTGGTTGACCATGCTGATGCAGATGGAATCCATGGCCTTGTATACCGAACTCTTGGCTTGCTCAGTTTGCTGAACTCAATTCTACTCGCTGCCAAAAAAGAGTAACAATAACAATCTTAACAGGATGATGAATTTCAAAACAATTGCTAGCGTAACATCGTCTCCAGAATCTAAATTGCGTGTTTCATAGGCAATAAATGCTGAGGCTTACAGAAATCGTTGTCCTTTTCACCGATGTCAGTGCAACTGCTAGAGTTATCAAAATCATCTTCATCTTCTTCATTCCCAGTGGGAGGTTCTAGAACACTTAGAGCATTCCTTTGCAGCTTCACTTCAACCCCATTCTTTAAAACCTTGTGTGTCAAAGTACACATAAATTTAACAATGCATCCATTGAGACAACAGCAATAGTACATGACAAAAGTTCATTTCGATACCCGTACCATAAAGAGCAACCGCAACTACAAACTAATAACACATGTCAATCCGTATTACCAGAAAGGGCAGCTATTAAAATATACATCAAAGAAAGAGCAGGGGATTAATTGAGTTTTTTTTTTTTTTTTTTGGGAAAGAGATAGAGTGGGGGGAGCAGGGGATCGTTTTAGATCAGAGTCTTCAAGTTACCAAGCTCCCTTATCTTCCCTCAACCACAATTTCATAATGGTATAAATATGTCAGAATCCACACATAAATCCACACAGGCTTAAAATCATAAAATACCAAAGCAATTGAATCAGAGTACAACTATGAAGTTTGAGCAGCCTTCTAAGTATTTTGCCATATTCCAAATTCCATATACTCAAGTCCTTCCAAAAGAAACAAACAAGTCGGATAAAATTAAAAGAAAAAAAAAAAAGTAAAACATGTATTCAAACAACCAAAAAAAATTGAAATCAAAATTGATGTGTGACATATTTTCCACGGAATGAGTCAGTAACAGTATAATTGAGAGAGAGAGAGAGACCATCATTACACAGGTAATTTAAACAAAATTTCCTGCTTCAGGAAAAAAAAATATCTGCACCAATTGTGGTGCAAGATATTAAAAACAACAAAAGAAGCATAAGTCAACTGACCTGTTGCTCCAGTTCCATGTAGAAAATAATGATGCAGCTGTAGATAGTTTTACAATGATTACAAGAACTCTAACAAGAATCTATTGAATAAAATTGAAATTCCAATAATGTCTTTTGAAGTATCTAAACCCTTTAAAAATAGTTTGTCATAATTACTTACTAAAATTAAAAAAATATGAAAATACTACACTTGCTTGCCATGCTTAGTTGATTTCCTCTATCACATTGCAAGCTAGAAAAGTCATGCTATCAATATATAGAATCCTTAATAGAAGGAATTAATCCAGATGTTTACTGAGAAACCAAATTATATATGTGGAAAAATTATACATGACATGCTTAGTTCATTTCCTTTCTCTAATTACAGAAGCTAGAAACCTCGTGCCATAAAAGATAAAAGGAATCCTTTACAAAGATTAAATCCAGATGCTTATGAGAAACCAAAATTTAAAGTATGTGATTCTCCATCATTACAGTATGAAATAAAGGAACATATAAGATGAGGAAACTGAAAAGACAAAATCATTCAGTTACAGTACAACGAAAATAGGAAAAGGGATGTAAAAAAAATACCAGCCAATGCCAACCACCGAGACCAACAGCCTTCTTGACGACTCCTTGCAAACCCAGCAGAACAGACTTTGTTCTGTTGTTACCTGTTACAACAACTTTGGTGTGCCTAGGAAGCACAGAAAGCTCCTCATCACCACTTTCCTCCCGAAAAGGTGAGAGAACCCGAGAAGAACATAACTCTGGCTCCAGCATTTTAGTGCCCTAAAACTCCCACACAATTTCAAGCAACAAATGGAAACCTAACAAACCTAGTTAATTAGAAAAAGAAGCAAAACAGCAGATTTATACCCCTCCGACGCCTAAAACCTCTAAATACTGCAAAAACCTTCCTTGTCATAAGAAATTGACATTGAACAAACCCAATTCACAAGAAGAACTAGCACCATTGGCCTTCATCATCCAGTACCCAAAAGCTAAAATGTTGCAAAACCTAGTATTCATATTGTACTGCAGGCACTGAACACGTCAACTTCCGTTCATAGGTCATCTCTTCTTCTAACCGTTTGTAGTCGAACCATTTTCATGCAACTTATCTTCATGGTGACTTGCAGAGCAATAGCAGAGTTTCAAGCAGATTTCAATGGAATGAAGCTATGATACCCAAGCAGAAAATCCCAGAAACCAAATGAAATCCCTGAAAGAGTAAAAGATTGACGACAGGTCATGAAGCAGTTCAGAGCCTTACAGCAACCAGTATGAAGTTGAGTGTGCAGTTGCTTCAGAGTTCAAATTAACTGGAAAGTATTATAAGATTGACCTGCATCACTTAAACCTCAATTTCTTAATTGATTCACTATCCTCCCTCAATGCTTTACAAATCAAACTCATCAACCTCAAAATCCATTCACATCAAAATATTAAAAAGCAAATAAAAACAAGTTTTAATCTCCAAATGAAGATCAATCAAAACCAAATATATAAATCAATACATGACCTCGAACATATCATTCTGTACTACATGTGTGCGTGTGTATATATATATATAGAGAGAGAGAGAGAGGGAGAGAGCTGTAAACCCTCAATTCAGATGGTAGAAGGAAGAAAACTTTTACTTAAACTTTCACGAGGATATTCATTTACTGAAAAGGAACCAAATAAGCCCTAGCAATCAACCCTCGAGTAGTATAGAAACAACCAAAAGGTCGCGAATTACAAGATACAGAGCATTTCAACCAAAAGCAAGAAATCATGAATACATGCATGATGCATCATCAAACTCAAATACTCCATACCTATTTACGCAACTCCGAACAAGTAACGGAGGCATCGAATCAGCGAAGAGCCACAGAATGCGAGAGAAGCAAAACCCAAAGTTTTTCGGCGGCGAAAATTCGAAATTCGGGGTCAAATAGGCGGAAAACTCGATGGATCTGAGCGAAATCGGAGGTTCGAAGGTGGGTTTGAGTGATGAAAATGCACGAATTTCGAGAGTGAGTGTGTGCTCTGCTGAGGAATTTCTTCAATCAATCACAGTAGTGTAGAGAGAGAGAGACAGAGACAGAGACAGAGAGGAGAGAGAAGAGGGAAGGCATACACTAAATGCTTACCAACTGCCATTGGAAACGACCTGGTGCTATAGACACTGCACGGTCACGCAGGTTTTGTAACCGGGTTGACCGGCTTTACCTTATGAGCTCGTTTGTTTGTTCGTTGGATAAGAAAATAGGGTAAAGTAATATTGTTAGATTAAAAAAATAGTGGGGAGTGATAAATAGTATTTAATATAATAAGAGATTATTTATATTATATTTAGTTATAATAAAATTATAATATAAATAAAAAAATTTATTTTATCAAAATATTATATTAAAAATAAAAAAATTTAATTTTTAAATTATAATATAACTATTTAATATTATATTAACTTATTATAATAATAAAAAGATCATTTTAGAGTTTACCTCAATGAAAGAGATAAGCAATACCACCTTTTTATGATATTACTTATTTTTTATTGTGAGAGATTAATAATTTAAAAAAATAATTAATTTCATACAATTTTTTTGTCAAACATAAATTTTAGGAGACCCATAGAAAACTAATTCAATCCCCCTTTTAATCTCTCAACCAAACGCAGCTTATATTCCCCAATTTTACGAGACCTATAAAATAGCTAATTCAATCCCTCCTTTTATCCCTCAACCAAACGCAGCCTATATTCCCTCTCAGTTGGGTTGAGGTTTGCTTCAGGAAATATGAATGGCTAATGAGCCGTTTGTGCGATTTGGCTCGGCTGTTTGCTACATAATATTATCTAAGTTTTTGTCTTCTTAGTATAATCTCTGTTTTTTTGTTTTTTTTTTAAATTAAAATTAATGGGGTCAAACTTGTTACTGTCAATTGATTCATGTTCTCATTACCACTCCGAGAGGTGTTTAAATCGCAGATTAAAAGAATCACAAGTAAAAAGTTTAAATTAATTTTAAAAATAATTTTTTTAAGCAAAGAGTAAAATACATAAGTATTACATCTGGTGAGAAGTCATTTTAATGAAAATAAATCAGGACAGGTTTAGAACAAATATACATCACAAAATAAAGAACAATAATACAAGTAGAGAAATTTGAAGACAACTAAATTAAACACGCCCACTGCAGCAACTTGAGTGAAAGCTGAGACAAAAATTTAAGATGCTCCTCAAGAAAGAATCTTAAAATCTGTTTCAAATGTAATAAGATGATATGCACCAAAGAGATTCTGTTTAGACATTAAGTTAACATTACCAGAGTGTAAAGACTGAGTAAGATAGCAAAAGTAAAATCCACGTTCACTAGTAAAGGCTTATTTGGTACAGTTTTTTTTAATTTTTTAATTTTAATTTTTTTAGCCTATAAACAAAAAAAACTAAAAAATTTCAGTTTTTTTGCTTTTCTAAGTTAAGACTAATAGAAAAGCAAAAAAAAATTATAAGCAAAAACTTAAAATAAGTCCTACCAAACAGACCCTGAATATTAATTCCTTACTAGTTTTGCAAAAACTAATTATTGTTACTTAAATTTAATTTTTTTATAAAAATAATGAAATTCATAATTAAACTATTAAATTAGCAACCAAAAAATTGGCACAACTTTTAAAATAAATTTATGAAACCTCAAAGGCTAAAATTCATAATGGAGTATATTTTGAAAAGATATAATTTTTGAGCATCAACACAGCTTTATAAACTCATGAAGAAAAAAAAGTGAAACGAAGCTTACTAAATTGTATTTGAAAAAAGGTAATACGATGTAAATAGAATTTTTGTATAAAATTTTTTTTATCAAATAATATGATCGTTTATAGATGAAAAGACTTATTATTTTTAGTCATAATTTTAAAATACTAGTTTCATATTATTTTGGTAATATTAAAAAAATTATATAAAAAAAATTAGAGTTTATACTCTCGAGCACAAGTCCAAGGTCAAGCCCAGGTGAGCCGGTTAAGAGCTGTTAGGGGGACCGAGAAAAAGAAACGGACGTAAGCGTGTCAGAGTGACAGCTGTCGGATCTTATCCTGGCAAAACAGGGTGGGAGTATCTCTACACACTCTCTCTCTCTCTCTCTCTCTTTCTCTCTCTCAAATTGTATATATATATATTCAAAACTGTATGTAATCCTGTCTACGTATATATGTAATGTACAGTCACTACAGTGTACTGGAGTTTGAGAATAATTGTGAGTAAATTTGAAATTTGATTTGGAGTCCGCTTTTCTTCCGAGGCAGCTGGAGCGCACTTTAAAAAACAAAGCCCGCTTTCAGGATTTTAGGATTCAAAGGGCTGGGCTCCACACCCCCCACATGCTCTGCATTTAACGCTCTCTATTCCTTTTTGAGAGCGTACGATCTGATGCCTCTCGTACTACCGAAAAGCTTTTGCCTTCACCGTTTGATTGATTTCCGGAAATCCCAACCCATCCCGAGTTTTCAAATTCAGAACTGGCTTTTGGTGTTTGTGGATTGGTTCGATCTAGTTATCAAAATAAAAAGTAATAGTTGAAAACAGAAAGTAGAAAGTAGAAACGTTAGAAAAAAAAACGGAAGCACGGTCAAGAAAATATAAACAGCAAAACGCTTAGAGAACTTGATAAAAATCTTGTAAGAAACTTTTGTGAAACTCAAATGATATCTTTAATAACTTAATAGAAATTTTTAAAAAATTAATAAAAATTTATATAAATATTTTTATAAATACTTAGTTAAAATTTAAAAAATATATATATAAAAATTAAAATTTTAAAATTTCTAAACGTTTTTCTTAAATTTTTTAAAAGTTTTTGTTAAGTATTTTAAAAGTTTTCAAAATGTTTTCCTTGCATTCTCTGAATTTTTTTTAAAATTTCTAAATGAGTTTCTTATCGGAGTTCAAAAATGCGTTTTT
Organism: Euryodendron excelsum; assembly: GCA_033060915.1. Classification (NCBI taxonomy): domain Eukaryota; kingdom Viridiplantae; phylum Streptophyta; class Magnoliopsida; order Ericales; family Pentaphylacaceae; genus Euryodendron; species Euryodendron excelsum. The sequence continues at coordinate 2,399,842 of CM065397.1, read as the reverse complement.
AAAAAAATTCATTTCTCCCTAAAAATGAATTTTTGATAACTATGGTTTGGATTAATCAAAAAACTGCCCGTGTGGCGCATTGTTCCCGTAGTAGTAGGGTAGTAGCAGTAGTAGCCCAAACAAAGGACACGCATTCACATCCTCCAATTCGCGGAAAATTATCTCAAAGGAACATTAATATTATAATGAAAGCCTGACAATTATTTGGAATAATTTATTTTAATTGACAAAAGTTGCAACTATAGACTAGCAGAAAAGAGAAAGGAAGGAAACAGAAAAGGATTAATGTTTAGTTTTCCCAGAAAAATAAAAAAATGGAAGGAATGAAGAGACTGGAGAGAGTGTATTATTCCCTTTTCTTTTTTTCTTCCCTTTCTCTCCTAGAAAGAATCAAACAAGGAGAGAAAATTAAGTTCCAAACACCTTCAAATTCAATCATCAAATATTTTAAAATTCTCACCGCCGCTTTTTTTTTTTTTTTAAAATTCAATTTCGAGTAAACTTCAAAAGGAATAAATGTAGCTCAAAACTTCATTTGCTTTTAATTTTGTCCATGTGCAATCAAATATATCCTTAATCATTTCACACACCAATTCTGTATAAGTCTCACGAAGCCCCACCAACATCTCCCCCTTCCTCAACCACCCCCCCCCCCCCAAAAAAAAAAAAAAAAAAAACACTCCCGCTGAAGGTTTAGAAGCTTCAGCCTATTGACTTCCATGCCAAACAATAGATGTAATTACCTTCTTAAGACCTTTCAAAAGAAAAAACATGATCACAAATTCACAATAACCCATTCAAGCACTGCAAATCCACTTAGATTTCAAAACTAATAAAGCCTAATATCACTCCAAACCAACAAGGTGCTTCAACACTATGGTGTAGAGTAACAGCACATTTCGGAATTTCAGAGACAGAAATAACATATCTGAGAGCATCACAAAGACGGAGATTGGAATCAGACCCGAGGCTTTGTGATGCCTGACGCTTGACAGCCAAAAATCAATCCAGTTGAAGACAGGCATTGAATAAGTGTGTGGGTTTCTCAAGGTATATCAAGACAGAAAGTAACAACAATTACACACTTCCACAACGAAAATCCAGTTGAAGTTAGCTAACTCAATGAACAGGCAAAGATGGAGGCAATCGATGGCTCAAGGGTAGCCACTACCATGAGGTTACAAGCACCATTTCAATGGGAGCAATCAGACTCGCACTCATATTAATTCATGCTCGTGTAGCCACTACCACCAGCTGACTAGGATCGCTCCCTGCGCCTTCTATATGAGTCAGAGTAATCATCAGCCCTCCTACCATAGGGGGAACGTGATCTTCCCCGGCAATCCCTGGAATAAGGATCTCTGTCATACCGTCGGCGAGGTGAGTAGCTACGAGACCGTCTCCGCTCACGTCCTGTACAAGAACACAAATTAATGAGAGATAGGACAGACGAATGACTTTATGCCGTAAGCATAATTATAATATGTTCTTTGATATTTGAAATTAGATCCACTTAGCAGATAGTTTGTGCTTCAAACATATTATCTTGGATGTGCTAAGTAGTAATCTGCCAGTTTCTAATCAATCCAAAAAGTCAACCAAGTAGTGATTTGCTAAAGTAGATAAACTAGACCGACTTTAAGGATGAGAAGTGTTCATCATATTGATTGACACTCCTAACAAATGAATAAGGTTAAGTTAGCTACTCCTTCAACCCAAAGGGCTAACCATAATGGATGACATACTAGATTATTGTAAATAACAGAAATCAGATTTGAAGCAAGTTGTTGGCCCAAGCAAAAACTTATGTATACACAAAAGTTTGAACTCAGGGATTTTGGAACACAATACTGTATGTTAGAATCATCCAGCCCCGTGGGCAATTTGAACTGACCTGAATTCATTTTATTAAACATAGTTGGCATACAAATGTGAACATGTATATACCTCTTTTATCTTTCAGACCCTGGTACCTTCCAGGAGTTGGTGTCCTCCCTCTCTTCCTTTTGGCCTGCAGATATAAAAAACAAAAAAAAGAAAGATAACTTCATGGCAAATAGATAAGGCAGCTATTTAGCAAGAATAGCATAACTCGCACAAGTAATTGATTAAATAAAATTCACACTAAAAGTTTTAGAAAGTTAAGAGCATATGTCTACTAATACGATTGCTATCCAAATCCAGAGATGTAGGCTCTAACGACTTCAAGGATTATTATCATCCTTCCAAAGTCATCTCCAAAAGAACTGTTGCAACAGAATTGTTCACTGTCTCAAGGGCTTCCAAAACATAAATAGAACAATCATGTTAAATACTATTAATAGAAGAACCAAGCGAAATAGTCTCCTCTGACACCTTTTTACTTCATGCGTGCTTTACTTCTTCTTCCTCTTTTCTTTTGTTTTTTTATTTTTCCTTTTCTAAGGCACATAATTTTAATGAAACAGGCAGAATATGAAAAAGAGCAAAAGGCCCGAAGAAATAAAAACTAATTCACTATGCCTCTACAGTTTTCCAAGAATATAAACCGAAAGGAAATAACATAACCACGTCAAACACTATTACTAACGGAGAAAAGGTACTAAGGGCATACAACCCTCCGCAAAATAGTCGAATTTGGATCGATGAGTTTGTAATGTCGATGCAGAGCTCATAGCGTGAAGGGGTAGGTTCGACTGTTTAGACTTTAGAGCTTAGTGTGAATTCGGTGGAGATACACAGACAAGACCTGCTGCCAAAATTTATCAGGCAACATTTCTGAAGATGAGCAGAACTTGAATGGAATAATAAAAATGTTGACCATAATAGGGTCCCTATACAGTGCATTATTTGCACTTGTTTAGGACAAAATGAATACCTTTTCCACAGTAATTAATCGACCTTCAAGCACAGAACGATTTAGATACTTAATACAGCGTTCTGCATCCTCATTTGTTTCCATAGTAACAAAAGCAAACCCACGAGATTCTTTGGTGCGAGGATCTGTAACCAGATGGCACTCCATCACCTGCAAACAAACAGGTATCTGCAATTAATCTTGAACTGGTATTGCAAATGCTAACTTTCTTCTGAATATGGTTAAACAGAACACTACATCAAATCTCAAACTGATCATTTGATACATTCCTGCATGTTTCATGCTTTCAGAACAGTACATCTATAGAAAGATTATAACAAGAGTGCAAGGCCAATGAACTGTAGTGTATATAACTGAAAATCAATGATTGGATTGTCCAACCGCATAACAGGGGGATAACCGCTTCACATTAATTTTCTTATTCAACCATTCGTGATGAATCAGTAAATCTGGACATTCATATTCAGAATCTTACAAACAACAAACATGCAAACAAGCTTCGTACCATACGAACGACACCAAAGAAGATCTTGAATCCTTCTCCTTCTAAATGAATTCATCAACATAATAAAAGTATTATTTTCCAAGTGTCTATTCTCATAACTTATCAGAGAGAAAAAATATAACTCCATTGTCATGTCAACCTCTTCCTTCTAGTGGATGCATGTAAAATCAATAATAGCATTATGGAAATTTGATTCCAAAAAGTAACCCAAACCTGAAATTCAGTTTTTTCCTCCATCTACTTAAACAGTTTTAACGTTCCTGTACTATTGTATTTTAATTTTGTAGAACGAGTTCCACGGTCCTTTACAGTTTCAAAAACAAATCTTACAGAAGTGCAATTCACACAACAGAAGAAAAACCAAAAGATCAACCACAACATAGTCAAGCTCAGTTGTGGTTATTTCAATTAACAATACAACCCATCACAAGTTTACTGCACATTGTTTTTATTAGGTCACTCAAAATGTAAAATTTGTATGTTATATAGGATCTAAGAACTAAATTTAAAGGGTTATACCTTTCCCTCATTGTTGAAGAACTTCTCAAGTTCACTGGTAGTAACCCTCGTAGATAAACCAGTTACATACAAGTTATTTCCAGGATTAGAAGCACCTTCAGAATCATGGCTCCTGGAGCAATACAAATCAACCGTCATATGGAATAAAATATCTAACAAAACAATCGGCTCTGTAACTACATATCTCCAATCGCGTACACACTGCAAACAAATAACAATTCCACCCCCCCTCTCTGATTCCCCCCTTTTTGGTTCGTATAAAATGCTCATTTTTTTCATAATGAAAGCAAGTTTACTGGAGCATAGAAGTAGTTTTATAAACCGAAGAGTAAATTGCAGCTTCCACATATATGAATTACTGTACCTGGAGCGACTCCTCCTAGACCTCGACAATGATCTCGATCGACGATCCCTAACAGGTGACCTGGAGTCGGGTGGTGAAGCAGACCTAGAAGCATAACAGAAGAGAAGTGATTCACAACTCAAAATCAAAGTTAAAACACACAAAAACAAAATTCAAAAGTCCATAATGAAAGATACCCACCTTCCTTCTCTTGAGTATGACATCGACCTAAACACAAATTCCAGAAAGCAAAGAAATGAAAATCTCAACTACTAATAAGCAGAAAAATGTAAATTACCAAAACATAAGAAAAGAAAATCGCAAATTTTTTCAATCTTAGATCCGTCTCAAAAGGTGAGGGCCGGGGACTGAACACAATGGAGGATCGAAGTCCGACTTTCAAATGGAAGTAAGAAGGTGCATACGTTGAGATTCACCACTCATAAACTATCGTCTCTCGAATCTCTTCATGTTATCGAACCAAAGGAAATGAAACCCTAAAATTTCTTGAATGATAGCTGCAGTATACGTACTTACACATGTAGGAAAACATAAATAAATATATATACGCATGTTCTCCGAGGAATTTGAAGTAGGTAGTGGATCGAAGCTTACCTTTGCTTTGGTTGGACGATTGGGGTGGGAGAAATCAGAAGCCCTCAGCGGACGTTTTTTTCAGTCCTCGCACGAACGAGAGAGGGGGGGGGGGGGGGGGGGGGGGGGTTTCGAATCGACAGCGACTGAATCCAAATTCCAAACAGGTGGTAACATTCGGGTCGGGTTATTTGGAAAGCCGTTATACTGCCCTACCCAGCAGCTTTCTTATTTGTGTCTGACAATCTACTTGGGCTAAATTCATACCAACTCCAGATTGGGCTGGGCTAAAAAGCTGGACTACTAATCTCGCGGTGTCTTAACTAGCAAAACCATAGTTAGAAATTTGGAGGGTGTTTAGACCCGATTTTTTTAATAGTCTATGACTTAAATTTATAATTTTTTTAAATTGTATTTGGCTAAACATAAAAAAAAGTAACTTAAAAAAATTATTTATATCTAATACTATTTTCTAAAAAGACCATTTAAAAAAATAACTTTTTAAAACTAACTTATAACTTATAAACTATTCATCCAAACACTTCCTTAAGCTATTTGTGAATTAAGAATTTGGTGATGAAAAAATAAAAAAAAAGTAAAAGTGACTTCGTCGCAGTGTTGTGCTATGGCATGGGCACAGAGTTATGCTAGATATAAGAATCAAAATTTTTAAAAAATTCATAAAAAATACCTTAAAACAAAACATTAGAAATATAATGGAGCAATAAGATAAACAAAACACCTCATTTGAGTTATTTAACAGGCTGTATTGCCTGAAACTTTAACACACCATAACAAGTTTAGTTTCTTTTAGGGATTAAGTAAAAGTGAAGAGAGGGGTTAGTCCAATTGAAAACAGCACCCTAAGGGGTGCCTTAAGTCATGGGTTCAAATCACCACACTAACTCTCTAACCTTCTTTGACTCTTGACTTTGTATATATGATGTTGATCACCACATGTAGCAATGTATAATATGAACCTCAGAGGACAATCAAAACTGTAAAATTTTTATGTTCCCGCTTATCTGCAGTTTTTTTCTTTTATACATTGCATAACAGAAAATTTGATATATCAAACACATCCCAACAAGACTACAAAATGGAAATTTTGTCCAACCAATCTCAGCAAATCAAAATCAATGAAGAAACGAAGAAGAGCTGGACATCTGAAAAGTGGACTACAAACGCAAAAAAGATCAACCATGATCTCAGTATTCTAACAATTATACAAGAATAAAGAAAGAAACCAAAAACTTCCCAGCTAAGAAATGAGGGTAAAAAAAAAAAAAGGAAAGGGAAAAATGATTAAAAACCCAGGAGAAACAACAGAGGGAGGGGAAAAAAGATGCAGAAATCAACTCTTGAGGAGAGTCTCAATGGATTCAAAGAAAAGTGGCGCCATTTCAGGGCTTGGAATTTTGATTGCGCACTTGAGCCCAGGGATTCCAATCACTGCTGTGACTTCAATCAAAAATGGGATTTCTCTAGGGATTTTGGCAGAGAGATACAACACCTCCTGGTTTGCATGCTTACGCTTCGCAATAAAGAACATGTTTGACGCGGCTAGCCGGTCCAGGGTTGCTTCCACACTGTTGATGACAATGTCTGGAAAGTCCTTCGATACCTCATTTGAATCAGGTAAGGACTTCCATGTCTGCAAAATATAAAAGCATCAGGTTCCAGTTGCCAATATCAAACATCTCTGCTTGAACATGACAATATTTCCAATATTCTTCCAGATCAAACATGACTTTTATACGCATTGCTCATAACCAATGTTGGTAAAACTAAGCACAATCATGGAAAAGAAGAAAATTTATTGAGTCGCCAATAATCCAAGCATTCATTGCTTCAGATCTTCTCATTCAGCACACTTTTTTATGGTCACCAATAAAATCACGAATTCATCAGCTCAAACACAATATGCTATTGAAATGTTAAGATTTAACTTTTTTGCTTTTCTCTTTACCTCAAGGAAAGCAGAACGCTCCATTCTTCCATCCTCAGTGAAGAAAACCAGCAATGATATTTTATCAGTGAAATACCACACAGGTTGTTGATTATTTTTCACGGCAACCTGCAAAATTGTGTTTGGAGGACCAGGAGCGATGTTCTGGAATAAAACCATAGGCAGAAGAGTCGTTGCTGACGTTCCAGGTTGCAATTGTGGGACCTGATTAGCAATAAGAAATTAATCTAATGCTCAACCTTTTAAAAGATTTGATTCATGACCACGGAAGTAAAAACTACCTGGAGTGGTCCAGCAGCAGCAAGACCAAATGTGTTCTTGTTGAACTGAATCATAAACCCATCAAGGGGAATCTGTGAGTTGTTCTCAAACAATAAGCTGTAGAATATTTGGCCATCTCTTCGTACCAACTGTGCACTGATTTGCAAACCTTGACCAGTTGGCGCTGGTAATAAAACAGGCAAAGGAGGGCTGCAGTTGAAGTCAGAACCCTATGTCAGTGCATTCACAGGAATAGAAATCATAATGATTGCTGATTAACCACATTTTACTCATTTCCTGTATTTACAGTCCCATGAATTGCATTTTACTCATTTCCTGAATTTACAGTCCCACGAATTGAAAATTTAGTATTATCACTAGCAAGTAGATAAATCCCGAGTGACAGCCAAAACTCTTCAAAATTTCCAATCATTCAGCAATGAATCTCAGGTGCATTGCAAATAAATCCAGACGTTTAATAATTTCCTATCAAACAACCTATTAAACCAATATTCACCATACTTACCCAGCAGCTACTGTGGGCTGATCAACAGATACAATAGCATTATTACTATTGTTAGTATTATCAAGGCCTATCAAATCACCAAGTAAGTCTGGCACAGGAGCAGGAGGTGCAGGGGCTGGTTGCCTTGCCGCAGCATGTGGAGCATTACTTGAAGTAGTTGGTGGTGATGCAGCACTGTCCACTGCATAAGCAGGTGATTCAGAGTTCCCTGTTTCACTGCCATCAGGGTAGTCATCTTCTTCAGTTCTCTGGACAGTCTTCACGCGGGTTACAAATGCATCCGGAGGCTTGTGATACACAGAAGACAAAGTAGCAATATTGGCAAGAAGCTCGTCAAGAAGAGAAGCATCGAGTTGGTTGGAATCATCACTGATCACCGGCTTCTCAGCTAACACAACATCCTTAGCCGCCTAAGAGAGGGGAAAGAAAAAGCAGGTTTATTTGAACATATAATCGTTTATGCTTCTAAGGTTGACAATATTTACGGACAGTCCTCCAATACTCTACAAAGTCCTAAAGAATTAAGGTGCCAAACTATGTAGTGCAACCCTCTTTCCTCCAACCGGGAAGTGGTCATGTCCAGAGAACCTTTAAAATGGCACAAGCAGAAATTGAAATGGGATTCATGTAGTTCCAACAATGCCTTAGCGCAGAGAGTACTAAGGTTTTGTTTATCAGGGGTGAATCTATAAGATGTGAAAAGCATGAAATTATAGGACTCCAATAGCAACTCTTGTGGCAACATACCCCATTCAGTATGTTGTGAAAAAGCAGAACAAAGGAAAAGAAAATAACTGAGAACTGTATGTGTATCAAACATGTACAAAAGAGAAACTAGAATTCATTTATAACTATTACACACCTCGGGATCAGTTGAAAGAAGGCGCCAATATATATATGCACGATCACGCAAATCTGGATTGTCAGTCTCTACAGTGGCATTGTTCAACACAACCTACCAAGACAATCATATGTAGTAGGAATCAACAAGAAAGGATTTAAAAAAAGGGGATATTTTATAATCTCTCTCTAAGAACTATGCTTGTATCTGAAGGGCCAATGAGATAGAAATAATGAATCGTAAACTCATCAAAGACTGTGCTTCTGCGAATGCACGAAAGGGAAATGGCCCCAATCCTACATGCCATGAAGTAGATTTCAGAATAAAGGAAAGCACTTGAAATGCGCATGATAATTTCAAGAGAGTACAAAAGGCTGTGGTGGTCAGTTGTCACCATAACCAAGTGTGAGTAACATCTTATCAAGCAGGAAAAAAAAAAAGATAAAAAAAGAAGAGAGAACAGTGCAATTGTTTCATATCGCATGTAGGATTTAATTCCTCAAGAGGGCCATAATGTAGCACATTTTCTGAATCCTGACAGATCAAGCACCTAAGTTTGTTGTTCTACTTCATTTGGATCACAACTCATCCCATAAAAGATTCAATTGGAATAGAACAGGAAAAGAAAATAAAATAAAAAAGAGAGATGGTGAGAGATTTGATATTATCCTGTCCCTAAATGTGGAAAAGAACAGGAGCAATAAATGATGCTGTCAGTTCAACCCAAAAACTGAAGATGCAGGTTCAAGTCTAAAGGTAACGCTCCAATGTGAAAAAGGCCAGAGATTCTCTTCTGTACCCAGTCCACTGCTCCGAGGATCCTGGATTGGACAGAAAAACTTTGGTTAATGGCCTTTCTTACTGGGCCATTTTTGGTACAATGGTAGAAGCCCAGGCTGACAGACAGGAGAACACAGGTTTCAATCAGAAGGCAGCCATTTTCATGCCAACAGATGCTATATATTAAGAGTGTAGTCAGTATACCCTCCTCCCATCCAAACTGACGAGACCACCACTGGGTAATATACAAGCCATACCTTTAAAATTTTGCCACTTAAATGCCCAAAAAGTAATCATAACCAGCCATATAACAGGTCACAATGCAAGTGTGCCAAAAGTCACTTGGATTCAATCTTTTTCACCATATAATTTCAGCCAATTCTTCAAACAGCAAAGTATCTTAGGAAAAACTATATACAATCTTACGACGAAAGATCATCTAATCAAGATTTTTCTTTCTGTTCTTTAATTAGTTTATTATTATTATGGGGTTCTTGGAACTCCTATCAGACTAAAAGGTGCCGATCAAATGGCAGGTCTTGACCTTATTCTCACAGTACATTTAGCAAGACTAGAGTAGATGCCTAAATTTCGTAGACCATATTATACTACAGAGGTACAAGGTCTTTCATATTCTCTACAGACATGACATCCTTTCATGTGAAAATTGTGGATCCAGAAAGACGTATAAAGAACATTTCATCGCATTATTCTTCTTCGTTCTTAGCATCAAATCAAAATGCAAAATTTATAGAAAAGATTAAAAAAATTTCTCTCATTTGTTCCCCAGAACCAAGTGCAGTTCTAATCACCAATAACCTGGATGTGCAGAGGTATAAAATCCCAATCAGGGTTCTTAAGAGCTGATACTGCCTGCTTAAAAGATGCAGAGGGAAAACTTGAATGTTTCAGAGGAAATAGGTGTAGTTACCCATAATTTAAGAGTTTCTGGTAAAGCTACAATGATTCAGATTCTCTGCCTGACAAAAAGGCTTTGAGGGTCACCACATGGATGGTTCATGGTTCTAACCCACTTCAGCATAGGGAATGACTATGTAGCCAATTTGGGAGGTCAACATTCTAAAATACCATTGGAAGCCAACAGATTGTGAGGAGACAGAACATTTTTCATAAAATGAACATACAATAAACATAATAAAAAGGTCAAAACAACCTACCTGAATCATCTGCTGTGGGCCTTCAGTTGGCTTCTTAAGGAAGAGTTTGACAGTGGCAGTAAGCAGTTGCAATTGTACTTGTGCAGGTTCTTCAGGGAAAGTTTCCAAAAAGCTCTCAAGGAGCTCATCAGCATTGTCAATTCTCTCTGCATATTCACCAATTATCCAGATCATTGAAGCCTGCAAACAAAAAAAAAAAAAAGAATAAATCAATTATGAAGATAATATAAAATAGATAATGAGAAACACATAACCCCTAAACTTGCAATTGTTTAGGAATACCTTAGCCTCGGGCTCATCTAAAGTGTCTAAGCTCTCACAAAGTGTGGCAATGATGGACTCGTAGCTGAGAGGAACATAGAATAAAACCCATGCTTAGGAGATACTAGAATCACTCTATGACAATATATAGATAAAAAAAAAATATAGTGGAAGACAAGAGTAGTGCAAATTTAAGCGCAAAAGCCATCAAAAGCATGATAAAATAAAATAAAAAACTTACGTGTTAGGGTATCTTCTAAATATATCTTTAATGACTATAATAGCTTCTTGAACAACATAGTTTACTTTTATCTTAATCAGCTCAAGCAAAACACTAATGCATCGCTCGGCTGCTCTTTCTAACTTGATAGCACAGCGTCCAATAGCACGAACAGCCTTTCTGACAAAATCTACATCTACTTCTGTAGCATATTCTTTAAACTCCAACAGAACCTGAAAAGTGTTTATCAATTGAGCATTACAACCAAACCAAATTGGTTTAAAAAACTTTAAAATGAGATAACTCCCACTAAAGTCTACTTACCTGGTCTATATTTCGGTCTGAAGCCAGCTTTATCATGATTTCTAGTTTTTCCATCTTAACATAAATTGGATCATTGTACTTGCAGAAAAACACCTACAAACAGAAAGTACTGTTTCAATAAGTATGACTTTTTTACTCAAAATCTGTATAAAAATAAACCATAAAAAGAAATCCTTGTTCATTCACATGCATATCAAGTAAGACAAACCTATCAAATCACCTTGATTTCATGCGCAAGAATTGTAGGCCGCCTTTGTACAATAAGGTTGATGTTTCGTAATGCAACATATTGAATCTCTGGTTCTGCAGACAATAATGTCACAAGAGGAGGAGCCATTTTCTTGCAAAGATTCCGAACCACATCGGTACTGGTGATGAGTTCCATTTGTTGGAGGATCATCTGGAAAGTTGGACAGATTTAGAAAGGGTTGGGGACGATTTTTAACAACAAGATTCATCAAGTAAATGATATGTGATGACATCAAGAATGTTAATAACAAGGGAGATACCAATCAAGTTAATCAAAATAATATTTGATGTCACCTTGACAGCTGAAAGCACTACTGCACAATTTGCATGTTGTAGACGTGGAGTAACACGCTCCACTATATTCTCAGCTTCACGAGCATCAGCTGCCTTGTACTTGGAAAGAGCATCCAATATGAAAACTTGACCCCACCTGAACTCACATGTCAAACAAGAAAACAAAATGGTTAATATTGGGAAAATTTCACAAATGGATGCGTCATCATGATTTTAGAGATCAGGTTACATGTTATTATCAAGAATAGCAGCTAGTTTTTAAAAAATTCAAATGTATGATTCACAGTCAAAAGAGCTTTATATCAGCCACAACCCAATCTGAGCATCGCACCTATTCTCCATAAGTTTCCATTCAATAACTGGAATAATTCCTTTTCCAATGTGAAGTTATTTCCTCATCCAATCATCATCTCTTGCGTTGTCTACTTCAATCTCAAGTGACAGAATGTTCAAAAGCATATAGTTAACGCTAAATTCCTTGAACTCATAAACAGAAAGATGAGAACAGTTGAAAACAAGGAACTCCTGTAACAAATCCCTCATGTCTGGTTGTGAAGAGTTGACAGTTTAAACCTAATCAATAACCAAATGCTAAAAATTACGCAACAGTAACTCAAAAGACTATAAAATTATGTCTGTCTTATATAAAGTTTTTGATATAATTCATATGAACTGACATCAAAAAAATTTATTAGCCATTCAAACTGCCACTAAAATTTTTATTAGATCAATAATTGTTTTATCGCCAAACCTAATATGCTGATACAAAATTAGTCCCATGCCAAGTATGATAACTAACAATATTCCTACAATTTTGGTCCACAATCATGCCTATGACCCATAAATAAGGACTGCAAAGACCAACCATAACAGGTACTTTGACTTAAATATCTACAAACATTGAAGGAGTAGCGTTAGGGAACCTCTTTACTTAATACGTTACTCAGAGTCCATGTAAAAATGTTTTCTTCAAACATCGATGAATATAACCTATTGAGCAAGCAACATTGACAGAAATGCAATGAACCACCCCACCCCTCCAATGTTAAACTATAGCATATATTTTTCATGCTACCATAGAAAGCAGCATTTTTTTAAACACAAACTCACTCTGTGCACTCATTTAGAGCAGTAAGGAGCTTTGATAGTGTGTGGCTTGTGATCTCAAAGATAGGCCTGCTACTGTTCTCTTGAATCTCTGCAAGTGCTGCAACAGCGTTCGCTACAACCATTGGATTATTGTCTGATATCAAATCCTTGAGAGCTTCAAGAAACCCCCTATCCTCAACTAGCTCAGCATTTATGTCATAAAGTTTAGCAACACATATAGCTGCTGTCTTGCGAACATAGGGATCATCATCCTGATAAAAAATAAAAATAAAAAAACAAAATTAAGAAGTTCCACAACTCATTATTAAATGAGAACGTTGTGGAAATATGAATATTAGACTTTTGCAACATTGGTGAAATGGATAAAATTTGAGGATGGCATGTCAAATACTAGAAGTCTAAAACTAGAAAAAGGTTCAAATAGCCAAGCATTTGAAAACAATGATAAAATCAACCTTAAGACACCTCTGCAGGGGATCGCATAGATATTCTGTGATTTTATCAACACGAATGCATCCCATTGTCCTCACAGCCAAAGCATGAATCAGAGGATTTGGATCCTGCGAGTCCTGCAAAATTGCCCAGAACCTAACAAACGTTAGAGACTCATAATACAAAACATTGAAGAAAAATAAAGATATAACCTCACTTCTATAATTAATAGCAAGATATCTCTTGATTCACTCATATACGATCCACATATCCAGGAAATGTGAGGAATCAGAAACTTAATATTTATAGAAGTAGCATATATCCATGAAAGGAGGAGATTGAATATGAAAATATTATGCACTATAAGGTGTTTTTGCTATAATATGTGAGGTAAAAATTTAGCAGTTATTTAGTCAGTCTGTGAAATGAATCATGACATTGAAATATCTGCTCAGAATCCATTCAACAATGAAAATTGCTAGCACAACCACAGATTTCATTCTGCAAGACCCCAGCAATAATGAAATGCAGGAGGACCAAAGTTTTACCACAGTTCTTACCTTCACAAATGTATTTACTGCCAGTATCGCAAGGTCAGGTTGGCTTTTAGCATAGTTTATTAGATACAAATAAACAAGCTTTTTGAGCTCCAAATTCTCTGTTTGCATGCAATTCACAACATCTGTGAACAATGATGAAACATCTTTCCCAACAGTCATAGCAGCAATCACCTTTTTTACGGCATCTTTTCTCTTATCCTGCATGAGAAAAGCAGAGCAGGTATGCTGAAGAAAAGCTATTCTGAATTATTGTATTAAAACAAAGCTGCCCAAAATTAACACACTATTCAAAGTCTTGAGAACATTATTCTCAGGGAGTCTGACATTTGGATGCAAAAAGAAACATACTACTCGGGTGCCCATTATATGTTCGAATGAATTACTCTGCTCAGTCATCAAGGGGTAAGACAAGTGCAAATCCCACTTTTGCACCAAGGTGCATGAAAGACAGTTTCTCTAACCAGATAGGATACAATCAAGTGGCCAATGGTGGTAAAAATACCTGAAGCCAATTGTCAAGTTATTATAATGTTTTGTGTAAAAGAATCCATATATAGTAAACACCTCACAAACCCTCATCCATAAAACAAACAACCAAACTGTGAAATGAGGATCAATCTATTCTGAACAATGCAAATTGGAGACCTCGGTAACCAATAAATTTACAAACCACGTTAAAGCAATCTCATGCTTTGAGTGCCGAGAAAAATAAAATATGTTGAAGTGAAATTTTCCCGTTTCTGAGCTATACAACAAAACATGAGTCAAACAGAAGGTATTCTGCGTGCCAGTCCATATCTATGTTGGGGGAATTGCGGTCCAAGCTTGATCGGGGTGAATCTCAACCCCAGACATGAATCCGGAAATCGTATAGATATGAAACGCAATTCAATGTAAATACACAACGATCTGAACGATAAACCAAAGCAAAAACGCAATAGATCTGATGATAATCCTCGTCAATCGGTAGTAAAAACACATCATCAGTGAAATCAATAGCGCAATTGAAGCAGATAAAGCACGCAGTCATAAAATGGTGTGAATTCAGCTCGAAAATACCAATCAATTTATGAACAGCTATAGATACATCACACGTGTATGTATACGTATATATAGAGCGGGGGACCTTGTACTGAGAATTGAGCTCCTCTTTGAGCTCAGGGATTTCGCCCTTCTTGGTGGTGGAGAAGTACTTGGAGTCGTGTCCGCTCATCTCCGCCGCTTTTTCGCCTCTCTATGGGTCGACAACTCGACGGGGCACCAGACAGAATGATGAAAATGGCTATTGCCGATGCGAGACTGGAATATTATTTGGTTGGTTGAGGACATGAGGCCTATAACCGAACCGGTGGGCGAACCGCTGGCTAGACCCGTTCCGGTTGACCAGAGCGAATCCACTAGTGATCCGTTACGTTCTCTTTTTCTCTTTTTTTCGTTTTTTCTTTTCCCTCTCCCATTTTCTTTTTCTTTTTCCATTTTATTCATTGGTAATTAATTATCACGAATTTATTGTGAAATTTTTAAATATTTTTCATATTTTTTAACAACTTTATGGAGTATTACAAACATCAACAAGGCCGAGGAGTATTTCAAAATTTTAATACAATATGACTATGTAAACATATGTTTTTAACTTACCTAATTACAAGCCAACTGAATATGTTCATTTTTTAAGTATTTAATTGCAATATCAAATATATTCTTAATTAAGTGCTTCATTTCTCACTTAGCATAAACATTCAATGCGTCAAACGAGTGTGGATTAGGTAAATAACATAATGCTAGTAATTACAACCCAATCATGTTTCCATTAATTAGTATATTAGTTGGTTTTCATATTTTATAGGCAACAACTATTTGAAGTGTAGGCTTTGATTTTTGAAAAAAAAAACATGATCATATAAATTTTTATTTAATTTTGTTGACGGGATAAATTATTTTAACAAAAATTGATGACAAAGTCAATGTTCTAGGGCTACTATACATGATTTTCAAGATTATATGTTTTTGTAATTACTTTTAAGGTACATTTTTAAATAATTTTTATATAATAGTGATGTGAAAAAACATCACAATTCTAAAAATATTTACTACCACAAAGAGATGCTCAGTGGGTGGCTACATATATGATGTATAGAGTTTGATCACCTCATACATTCTCGTGTATGCCCACATTTGTGTAGTATACAGACTGTTTGTGTAAATAATGGTCCTATGCAGGGATGACAATTGAACTCGAAAAACTCGAACTTGCTTCACTTCGCCTCTAATAGAAAGAATTTGAGCTATGAATAAAACAAGTTAAGGGCAAAATATCGAAAAGGAAGCAAAAGTCATTACGAGTTTGGGACGGATTGGAGTTTAGGTCACCCAACTTGAATCTGCTCAAATTATATTATGATATTACAAAATAATCATATTACATTTAGTAGTACGAAATATCATTAATATAAATATATATTATGGTTCTAATATTACTTATTTATTATTAGATTGTAGTCTATTTCTTTTTCAATTTATATTGTATTGGAGTTAGTATAATTTGTAGTATTTTTTTGATTTTTATTTTAAAATTTTATACTAGTTAAATTTGTTTCAATCTAGACCCCAATTAAATTAAGTGAGATGAGGGCTGGGAGAAGGTTCAACCTGTCACGTGTTTAGGACGATGTGTGAGATGAAATTTTTTTATTAAAAATAGGATAGAATTTAGTTAAACCCGTAACGAATTTGCCCTATTGCTATCTATAGAACTTTTACATATTCTACACAAACTCGAGGAAGTAATCAGCGAGGGCCTTGACACAAAAATAAATATATAAATGTTCACATCCTTTTATTTTTATTTTTTTTTCTATTTTCCAAATAGCATGCCTATAGACCAAAATAACTTTAAAAAAAAACAAAAAAAACTGTGACGTTGGGCAGCTTGACCGCCGCGCTCACTGCTTGCATTACGTTACGGGTTTCGCGCACACCTATATATATATACCGAGCCCCTTTCTATACCCGTTAACTCCAGTCTCCAACACAAAGAACCCTCAAAGGAGGAGTAAATTGCAGTCTCGTACCAACCGATCCTCCACAGAGACCTCCATCGGAGGCCATGGGACACGGTATCACATCCTTCCCTCTCTTCTCCGTCAATACAAAACCTATACATACATACGCACATACTTATACGCAAGCAGGTGAATTGTTTTCTTGTGATATGAATCTAATGTTTCCCTTGTAATGACAGGTGATAAAGGTCGACCTAGCAAGAAGCTTAAATATTCGGCCAAGGTTCTCCAGTTCCCCTAATTGTTTCTGTCTTGATTTTGTTTTCTAGTTTTTGTGAAATAGAATTATGGTTTTTTTATTGATCTATTGGCAATTTTGTGCAGGAGGGTCATAAGGCCCCAGTTGCGGAAGACGATCACGCCTATTTTCCGGAAGAATTTGATAATGATTATCGCGATGGTATTCTATTCGTCTTCTGCAATGGAGTTCTTGGTTTTATTTGAATGTGATTCGAATTGGTCTGGATGATCTGAGTGAATTATAAATTATAATTGATTAAAGGTGAGAACGAAGAAAAAAAGAGAGATTTCAGCAAGCTAGAACTTAAACCCGATCATACCAATCGGCCGTTATGGGCGTGTGCGGATGGTCGGATTTTCCTCGAAACCTTCTCTCCTCTTTACAAACAAGCTTACGATTTTCTCATCGCCATTGCTGAGCCCGTTTGCAGGTACCATATATGTGTTTTAAGCATGTTTTATTTTGCAAGTTTACATTTGCATAGCCTTCCAGACTTTTATACACTTGAATATGATCCATAGGCCAGAGAACATGCATGAATACAACTTGACCCCTCATTCCTTGTACGCCGCGGTATCAGTTGGTCTTGAAACTGAAACCATTGTAGCTGTCTTGAATAAATTATCAAAGACCAAGCTCCCCAAAGAGATGATTGATTTCATTCATGCTTCAACTGCCAATTATGGCAAAGTGAAGCTCGTGCTTAAGAAGAACCGGTACCTTGTCGAATCCCCATTCCCAGAGGCAAGATGGTTCTGCCTTCTTTATCTTTAACAGGCTCTATTGGATAGAAACCTTTGATTGCTAATGTTTGATATATGGGTGTCTGCAGGTACTGAAGAGATTGCTCAAGGATGAAGTTATAGCTCAAGCAAGGATTTCTTCTGAGGTTTGCTATTAAATTTGGTAGTTTGGTCTCTCCATTTCAACATTGGCATCGCTCCTTAACTGTACCATTCTTCCTGCATGACTTTGGTAGTGGTACAAATGTTTGAATTGTTTGGATACAATGTTGACTAAAAGGTATGATTTGTTATGCTTTTCAGTGAAGAGTTACTAGTGAAGATTGTATTGTGTGAATCTCTCCATTATGCCTGCATGGCTCATGGCATGATGTGAGTTGATGTATGAGTTGATGTACCACTACTATCTAGGTGCATTTTAGTGACTATCAAGGAAAAAAATTTCTATTTGTTTCCATCAAAATGATTGAAACCTTTCAGTTTTTAAAGAGACCGAAATAAAACACCAGTGAAATGATGAAACTTTATTGTTTCCATCAAAACACACAGTAACATAGAAAAATGTACCGAAACACAACACTACATACCAAAACAATAAGTTGTGTCACCACGAATTTAGCACTTTTTATAAATGTTGCACAATTGTTATTGAGAAAAATACAAAAGATTGTATTTTATTATGTTAATATTTTATTACTTCTAAAATGTTTACGAAACATCTTGAAATATTTTCAAAATATTTTCGAAACCTTTCCGTTTTTGAGCCAACCGAAACCACCTATTGAAACAAAATTTTGATCCTCAGTGTCTATGCATGGACTATTGTGGTTTGAATATTTAGGGAGGCATGAATGCTCTAAGGTTTTTATGCATTGTCATTTTTCCATTGAGCCTTTGTGGATGAAGTATGGGTTCTTGGTGAAGGAATTCAATCTCAATTTGTACCTATTTAGGCTGTAATTTGCTGAGGATATCTTGCTAAAATCATATACTTTATCTGTTTCTCTCTTTTGAAGCACCCTTGAAACCCACATACATAAACACCCTCCCGAAGTTTCTTCTGACTAATTTTTTTAATACACTCATCTATGGGCCTTGTGTAGGGGATGCATGGAAGTGATGGATTTACAATCAGCAAATCAATGGGTGAAATCGAAAACGGGCACAACGAGTTGCTAAATGCAGCAGAATTGGCAGCAGCAGCTGAAGAGAAAGAAACTCATTCCTTTGAAATTGACCCTGCTCAGGTAGATGTAGTGTAATCCTTCAAAACTGATCAGAATGGATTATATATGGCTCGCATGGTGCCATTTCTTTAGGGGCTACATTATGCCCCTTTTATTGTTTATTCTTTTTGGAGAAGAAGAGTTAGAATTTATGTGAGAATCTTTTAACTATATTCAATTAGTCAATGCATTCCATTAAATTTATATCATTGTTATATAGATATGCTAGCGGGAATTGAATGTGTTTTGTGACTTTGGTCAGCCTGGGGAAGCTAGGATTTAAACCCGGTGTCATGTTTGTTAAAATATGATTTCAGGCAATTTCTGGTTTTATTGGTGTTTAGTTTGGTCATTGCAGTTGTAACTGTAATATTTGGCTATTTTGATTGATGAAAGGGCATCTTGTGAATGAATTAGATAAAATCCCATCATAGAAGGTAGACCATGATCAAGTTGATAGAGATTGTTTTCTCAAATTTGCTTCTATCCTTTCTCTCATCTTCCTCAACTCTTGAGGCATGAGATCCGTTCTTGAGCCATTTGAACAAGCAGTTCTGAGATCAACATTTATGAGTAAAACACAGTTGATGTGCAACGTAGCTTTGTTTTGCTTTTAGAGTGACCTTAGTGTAGAAGTTTCACTGTCCCTTCCATGTTATATTTTGTGCTTTACTTCTTATACTATTTGATAAAGCAGAAAGAGCAATGTTATTGAACTTCCGGCACTAGGTGATAGTTCTCTTCTGGCATATTATCAAGGTTTGTGGAATTTTTATGTCAATACTTGTTGCTTAATTTGTTAGTTTCCTTGATGAGAGTGAGTTAGGTAACCTGTGCATTATGAAGGTCCGGTGAACTTTATTTGCTTCCCCACCTTTGAGCTTTGAATTCCTATTGTATATTATTTGCTGTTTATTTCATAAATGTATATGTACCTATGCTTGATTGTTGAACTATTTTCCCAATGAATCCAAGTGATCAGAATGATCTGATCCAATTTTGGCTATTTCAATGGCAAAGTTGAGTTGCTCACTGAAAGTACGAGTGTATGACATCTTTGCTTTCTATGATTGTCGATGAGAGCACGTTCTTTGTGTAAAACCAGTAGAAAATTTGGGTTTTTTAATTTCTTTTAATTTGATTGTTTTTCTTTTTTCATATTTTCTTTTCCTGTATGAACAGGTTGAAAATGTAAAGCAACGTTGCCTACCGAATGCTTTAAATTATCCCATGCTAGAGGAGTATGACTTCAGAAATGATACTGTGAGTATTACTTAAATTTTGTCCCTGCTTTGGGAATGTTGAGATGCTGATGAGTGATCTTCACTGAATGCCACTTCACATAATTAAATATTGGGGTAATTATACTTGACTCCCTTGTGGTTTAAACCAAAATCAGATGACCCGCCTGTGGTTCGGACATATCCGCAAAGTGGATAGAGACCATTACATTTAATGAAAAGTCTATTATACGGGTGTTTTTGTCATTTTATCTTTCCAAATTAGAACATAAAAAAGACGATTTGGTGAAATAACAAAAAAAACATCCTTAGTAGACAAGCCTTTATTTTGGCATAAAAGGGCCAAATCACCTTTTTTATGTCCTAATTTGGAGAGATAAAATAACAAAAATACCCGTATGACATAATTTTTGTTAAATCTAACGGTTTCCATCCATTTTGTAGATAACTCCAAACTACAGGGGGCCATGTGTTCATTTTTAAATCACAAGGGGGTCATCTGATTTTTGCTAAAACCATAAGGGGGTAAAATGTAATTACCCCTTAAATATTATCTGGGAATTCTCATAGCCTTTCTGCTGTATTGATTTAAAAATCCTTTTTGACGCCAGGTCAATCCTGACCTTGACATGGAGTTGAAGCCTCAAGCACAACCTAGGCCTTATCAGGAAAAGAGCCTTAGCAAGATGTTTGGAAATGGTAAGTTCATGACTACGTGCTTGTTCTTAGTTGTCTGTGTGCTTGTGTATGTGTGAGCACCGAACATCCAGGGTTGCCTGTGTGCTTTTGTATGTGTGAGCACAAAACATTCAGTGCTAAAGATATGTGAATACTCCTCTCCACAATGGACATATTTGTTACTCCTAATCCTTAAGCAATGCTAAATGCAATACACAAGTTAAAAGTCTGAAGAGACATAATTTCACTTCTCTATCTTGATGCTTAGCTTATGTTTAGGTTTATTTTCTCTTTTGTTTTTTCCTTATTTTTTTCAACTTAATAGGCTAAAATCCAATGCTAGTTGTTGATAGTACCTAATAAACTTGAAAGGTACAAAGGTTTCATTGCAAGAAATGGAAGAAGGTAATTGAAAAACCTGTCAGGTTATTGGGAAATGACTGGCACTGTTACATGGCCAACTGTTGAAAAACCTGTCAGGTTAGTGGGAAATGACTGGCACTGTTGCATGGCCAACTGCGTTCTCTGGTGCAGATTGTTTGGAGTCAGGAAACATGCCTCTTTAGCAGGTGTAGTTGGAATTGAGATGTTGAGATAGTTAAGCTCTAATAGATAATGAGATGTAAAAGGAACTGAATGCATCTGTGAAACACAAGAAAATAGCAGCAATTTAGGGTGATATGTATAGACTAGTGAGTGTACTTGTCAGGATGGTCAGTGTGAATGTGATTCGAGATGAACTGTTTGGGGTACCACAAGCGCAAGTGGGAGGCTAAACCTGGCATATGTAAACTACAGAGGATATGATGGTCCATGAGTACGTGGTCTCAGATGAAGTTGAATATCAAGGGAGATGAAGGATTGTGGAGCCAGACCCAAGGAATCAGGACATCACGTCCTTTTGTTGGCAGTAAATTTCACCCAATGAGTGCAGGTGATACCTAAGCATCGCTAACATGGTGGTTATCATGCGATACCTTAACAGTTGGAAGAAGATTTTGAAAATATTTGTTTTCTCTCTTACCAGTTTCTTGACTGTGGAGGGCTCTTCAAGATGACAAGTTCATTCTCTGAAGGGCTGCCACCTGTTCTGTCCTGTTGCCTTAGCCATATTTGCATTTTATTCTGTTCATTGCTTGGGTCCTTCAGCTACCTGTGTCTCTGCTAATTTTGTGTTGTGATATTGCAAATACTGTGCATCCCTGGTTTACATTGTACATTTAAACTATTTTTGTTGCTTCAATCATGTCTATGTTGTTCTGAAGAAGGCATGCATAAGTGGAGAATTTTTGCATGTTGTCATCATGAATTTCATTTGAGAGGACTACAATTTTGTATTATGGGGACTATATGTAATGTATTTGTGTTTTGGTTGATATTTCAGGTAGAGCAAGATCTGGCATTATCGTATTACCATGCGGTGCAGGGAAGTCACTAGTTGGTGTCTCTGCAGCCTGCCGGATAAAGAAGAGCTGCCTTTGTTTAGCGACAAATGCTGTTTCTGTGGATCAATGGGCATTTCAGTTTAAGCTGTGGTCAACTATACGAGATGAACAAATATGTCGTTTCACATCTGATAGCAAAGAAAGATTCCGTGGTAATGCTGGGGTGGTTGTGACAACGTATAACATGGTTGCTTTTGGTGGTAAACGGTCTGAAGAATCCGAAAAGATAATTGAAG
The DNA here is from genome assembly GCA_033060915.1 of Euryodendron excelsum. Lineage (NCBI taxonomy): Eukaryota > Viridiplantae > Streptophyta > Magnoliopsida > Ericales > Pentaphylacaceae > Euryodendron > Euryodendron excelsum. Next base: position 2,377,147 of record CM065397.1, on the reverse strand, counting down.
AAATAAGAAATAGAGAATGGGGATTGCTTCTCATGGATGAGGTATTTTTGTTATAGCCTGATAGTCTGATAGGCAATGTTTTGCTTTTCAAACATATTAATATGATGTTTCATTTATGTTCTGGTGTTGCATCGTTGCTTATTTGTTTTGGTACAGGTGCATGTGGTTCCTGCTCACATGTTTAGAAAGGTCATCAGCATTACCAAATCCCACTGCAAACTTGGGCTCACTGGTATGTGTTTGACAAAATTGATTTAGATGCATCTCCTGGTTTTTGCTCTTGTTTGCTGAAGTGCGGAAGATTTGATGTAATTTGACTACAGCGACACTTGTGAGAGAGGATGAAAGGATCACAGATTTGAACTTCCTCATAGGCCCCAAATTGTATGAAGCAAACTGGTTGGATTTAGTTAAAGGAGGATTTATTGCCAATGTACAGTGTGCTGAAGTTTGGTGTCCCATGACGAAGGAATTTTTTGCTGAATATCTGAAGAAAGAAAACTCTAAGAAGAGGCAGGTCTGTCAGTTGTAAAATATATCTAGTTATTGTTCATTAAATTGAAATAGTCATATATTTGCGATTTTTTAGAAATTTCATTTTGCAAGGATGTTGTTTCTTCAGAATCTCATGGTTTGCTGTTGTTTTTGCTGTTGCATGATTTTTCTACATCTGGTTAGAGAATGCTTTACTGTTTATTCTGTCACATGCTGATTGGTCCTATTTCCAGGCACTTTATGTGATGAACCCTAATAAGTTTAGGGCTTGCGAATTCCTTATTCGGTTTCACGAACAACAGCGTGGCGATAAGATAATTGTTTTTGCTGACAATCTTTTTGCGCTGACGGAGTATGCAATGAAGCTCAGGAAACCTATGATCTATGGTGCTACCAGGTTTGTGGATGCCTTCTTTTTGGGGGGGGAGGGTGTTATGCTTGGTTGATAAATATTTTGTGGATGTCTACTCCTTTATCAAACTTGATTTTGCTCATGTCTTTCACAAATATAAAAGGTGCTCTGTTGTAACTGTGCAGCCATGTTGAAAGGACAAAGATTCTTGAGGCATTCAAACTCAGTCGGGATGTGAATACTATTTTCCTTTCAAAGGTATTCCATGTTCACATAAATAGCAATTTATCATTTGGCTTTACAGTAATTTCAAATCCAAATTGAGTCGATATTTCATTTCTCTTTGTATATATGATTTCTACTATTAATAGAATGTGATTCCAATACAGGCAAATATGAATAGAGCAGCGTGCTTGATGTGCATGAGCAAACTTGCTTATTGCTGTCAAAAAATTTGGTTAGCAAAGATGAATAGAGCCATTTGCTTGATGTCCATGAGCAAACTTGCTTCTTCTTGTCCACAAATTTGGTTATGTTGTTTCACTTATTAAAAAAACATTAAATGGTTATGTTGTTTCATGTGATCTTTCTTTTTCTTTCAATATATATATATATTTCCATATTGTGTCATTTAGACACTTTCAATGTGTACAGACTTTAGAAAGTCGAGGCTTCTTGTTGTCTGATGTCATTCCTTCCGTTATTCACAGGTCGGTGATAATTCAATAGATATACCTGAGGCCAATGTGATAATTCAGATTTCTTCACATGCGGGTTCAAGACGTCAAGAAGCCCAGCGACTTGGTCGTATTCTTAGGGCAAAGGTCTGTTTTTTATTTATTTATTATTATTTAGAATCATGGGGTTGATGATCCATCCACTTTTTATTTCCTGTATAATTTGGTTTTAAAAAAAATTAAAGGTTGGCTATAGTAACTTATGAAATGGTCCTTCATGTATCCTTCTTTCTTCCTACATCCACCACTGAGTTTACTTGTCAAATTGCTGCCTCGGGATATGATAACTGCTTATTAAAACAGCTGCCTGATTATCAAGAGCAATACTATTGCACTCTTGGTATATGATAGCTGCATTCGAAATTCTCTTTGACCATCTGAGTGGACCTCTCTATTAAGATTGCTGCTAAAATTTGCTTACGTTGAGGATTTCATTATTCGAGCCTTTAGAATGTTTCAGAAAGAATGTCCAAATTTGAACATCCAAAATAAGATATCCTGCTGATTTTTATTGAACTTAATGCACTATAACTGAGAGCCCTGATCTGGTAGGTGGTATTGATCCCTTTTTTTCTTTTTAATTTTGAGCGGTTTTGCACCAATTCTACATTAGCAAGAGATGTCATCTTTATCTCATTTTACTGATTTTGATTATTTTCTGGATGTACACATCAAAGCTTGCTGTACTGACCATTAACTCTTATGGCCTACTTCATTTTTTGTACGTATACCTTTTCTAAGGCAATGATGGCTATTTTATTGGTGAAAATTAGACTGTGCATTAAATGAGGAAGCAGGTGCAAGTGTCGAACTTTGAGGCAATTCCTTGATAAGTTCTTTAACACGAGGCAACCTCTTTTATAGGAGATTGATGGATATAAGCCTTTGATTGTGTGGATCCATGGCTCTTTTTTAGTGATACCATGCAATTCAGATAAGATCCTTTCTTAGCATGACCATAGTCGCTATGTCAAGTTTGTTATTGGGTTGCCAGGGTCGTCTTCAAGATAGGATGGCGGGAGGTAAAGAGGAGTACAATGCATTCTTCTACTCTCTTGTATCTACAGATACACAGGTATTCCGATCTCTCTTGTGCCAACTTCTTTTAGTTTTGTATTTTGAAATATGACTAAACCATTAGTCAACACTGGATTTCTGGAACTTTTTATCAATGATTCATGTTCTTCTCTTTTGCTGAGCTTTATACTATGTTTGTCTAATGTTGTGAATCCAGGAGATGTACTACTCAACTAAAAGGCAGCAATTTTTAATTGATCAAGGTTATAGCTTTAAGGTAAGAGCTTTTATCATGTAGTGGGGAGTTAAGTGATTTTTGTATCGAAATTAGTTTCCATAAGCTGTGATGAGATGATGAATGTGTTGACCCTGTGGAATTTGGGTGAGCATGTGAAGGGTGAATTGCCACTTTTTTTAAGTCCCCCCCCTCCTCTTTCTTCCCCTGTACAGAAATTAAAGGGAGGTGCATTTATAATGTGTTGGCAGCTAAAGTCTACTATAAACTGCTTGCTTGATTTTTATGTTGCTGGATTCTAACTAAAACTACTGATAGGTAATTACAAGCTTGCCTCCACCTGATTCGGGAGCCGATTTGAATTACCATCGTCTTGATGAACAACTTGCCCTCCTGGGAAAGGTTTCTCTTTTTGCTTCTCTTTCTTATTTTTAAAATAAGACATGCTACAGATGAACAAAACTCGCTGAAGTTTTCCATAACAGGTACTGAGCGCCGGTGACGATGCAGTTGGATTAGAGCTATTAGAAGATGATACAGATGACATAGCCCTTCAAAAAGCACGTCGCTCTGCGGGATCTATGAGTGCCATGTCAGGAGCAAGTGGGATGGTTTACATGGAGTACAAGTATGGTTACTTTATTTGTCTCGCCTTCGACGGGCTGAGCCTGTTTAATTCTCTGTTTCTAGTTTTCTTAATTATGTTTACTAGTCTAAAGCATTTTCTGATCATATTCTTATTTCCAGTACCGGACGGAACAAGCAGCATGGTCAGCTAAAGAATAAACCCAAGGATCCATCCAAGAGACATGCTTTATTTAGGAAACGCTTTGTCTAAGCTGACTATTGAACCCCTTTAAAAGATGGTTTCTTATTGTCAGTACTTCTTGATGGGCAGTGAAGAGTAAGCCCAAGGATCTATATCCAACAGACATACCTTATTCAGGAAATGCTTTGGCTTAGCAGACAATTGATCCTCATTGAGTGATGATTTCTTCAAAATATTTATATGATGTCTCGATGATTATATTCTCGATAAATTGCCTATTGAGTTACTCTGGCAAAAGATTACTGCTATGGTACATGCATGTATATGATGGGGAATGGGATTGTATGCCTCCATTGTTGGGCAGGATAAGGTGCCACAAGCTTGTCGTTAACTTCATTATTTACTGAAATTCAGCAGTGTATGAATGCATTATCTTCCAATAGTGGGTCATAGAGCAAAGGTAGTGTGAAATTGCTTTTCCTTCCCCTCTTTTTAACGGAATTGATGGTTTCTCGAAGGTGCAGTTGATGATCTTAGTGCTTTTCAAGACAATGATCATCCTGGCCGGTGGTGCTGGTGGTTGTTGAGTGACTTTTTGATTGGTAAAGTTTGGAGCCATTTTTTGGGAATTCTTTCCATTACATTCACACCAATTCCTCAGGTTGCCAATTCCATCTTGTCAGCCTGGATGTCGAAGATTTGTATTGCTTAAGTTCCGATTGTTTTGACTCTTTGAAATGACACTCAGCTTTTTCTTACAGAGCCAAACTGTCAAATTGGCCCTCCGACATGCTTTTCAAATGATTCTATTTAGGAAATTTTTACTTTGGCTCTCCAAATGGCTAGGCTTTTTGACCTTTTTTTTTTAGTGAACTTTTTGGCCTTTTAAACATTAAATAACTATTATTTCATCAATATGGCTCTCTTTTCTGTTTTGGTTCTCTCTTTTTGGAGTGTGCGTCAATAAATTAGTAGTTTACGAAATGATTAGTTAAAATAGAGAATAGTATTGAAAGATGTATTAAAAAGTGACTAGTTAAAGTAGAGAATTTAAGTTTTAATATATCTTGTTTAGTTATATTAGAGAGTAGAGCTAGGAGAAGTTCTTCCTAGGTTGTATTGCAAAGCCATGAGCCTCGGAAAAGCCAAAAACCGATGGAACGGCAGCTGTACAATTGTGATGCAGACTCAAACACTTTTGTGTTGTACTAAATCAAATAATTCTCTTGAAGTGATTGAACACTCGAGTTCTATGGGCAACTTTCTAGTTTTTGGTTTTGTTTTTCTTTTTCCAGACTCAAGAGTCACGAAAAATCTTATTAACTATGCTCGGGTCTAATTTATTTTTGAAATTCAAGTAATCCGCATGGAACGATACACCCAAATCCTTCTTCCGTTCCTATTTTGCTTTTTCATGATATTAAGTCCAAATCATGTTTTTAAAACACAACTTAAGTTGAATTTTTGTTTTGAACTTATGACGACTGAATTTGGAAAATAAGCTAAGACCATGCGGTTAGCAAATAAAACTGTGCTCTGCTGGGATTTGGTAAATTTTTTGAAAATTAATAATCAGCAACTACCAATAACTGCTACTTTAACGGACGCTATGACTTCTGATAGCATTTGGGTTTGGTAAACAAGATTGAGAAGCCGGCAGGCAAAATTGAGCACGAACTAACCTTGTCCACTATCTTTGAAGTTGGTGAGAGACCCCACAAAAACTAGCACCCTTTGGAGAACACTTTACTGAGAGAGAGAGAGAGAGAGAGTTGATGGTTACCTTTATGGATTCTTCACACGTTGGAGGAATTTTTTTGGCCTTGCAAAGACCTAGGAGGGGAACTTTTCTAGCATTTGACTGCTTTTGGACATTTCTTGTGCTTTTTCTCAAAGCATATTGCACTTGATAATGAACACTAGTCCTCCATACAAAGAGAGAGAGTCATTACACCTATTCCTTAGACGAGGGAAAACGGTAAAGCAGCAGACATAGCAAGGTAAAAAGTTCACTTAATTATGAAGCCATAACAATGGATTCCCTGGTCTGTTTATATACTCTTTCAAGTCTAAAAAAGGTAGAGAGAGAGAGAGAGAGAGAGAGAGAGAGAGAGAGAGAGAGTACAAAGCAAATTACAACACTTTTACCTTGACGTCGACACACCACTCCAAGTCCCAAGTAGTGGAAGAGAGTCTGGCTGGCTGAGACAAGCAAAATAAACAATTGTTTTGCAGCAAAGGAGGACTATAAGTGCGCAAAACATGAGAAAGTCTTGAAGAGAATAACCATACGAATTATTCCAACAGAAGCCCCCAAAGTTTAGTCAACTACAACCCATCACTGAACATTATAGAGAAGCAATCCAACTCAAAAAAAAGCAAAATGACAATTACTATTATATATATATATATATATATCTAGAGATTTATTATGAAAATCCATGGTAGAGTAAATTACAGACTTGATGATGGGTTTCAATTCTGATTATATCAAAAAAGCCAGAAGAAAAAAGGAACTGCTAGGTGTTAAATGATCGCCTAACTCGAATCTTCTCCGAAGAGAAAATACTTAGAATTTCTTCTTTAGTTTTTGGGTTTTCTTTCTTCATGATTCTAAAGCCTTAATCAAAAGTTTCATCATCACAACATTTGAATTTCCTATTTCTTGTCTGCTACGTGGATAGTATTAAAAAAATTAATCAGGTCCACTTGATGGTTATGTGCCGCCTGCGCACATAATTATGATATGGTTATCCCTTTAATAATTGTAAGCCAAATTATTGAAAAAAAAATGTTGGGAAGAACATGCAATTTTTGATGAACCAACGAGTACCCTTTTCTTGGACTGAACTAAATAACAGTCTCTTCAATCTCTAAATTCATTCCATCAACATCTTCTCATCCCTGCGATAACAATATTTCCCATTGTCATATTCTTTTGCATAAATTTATGGACCAATCATCTCATATTCTATAGCAGAACAATGATAGGATATTGAAGTTGTTTTTAATATTAATTCTTCTCTCTTATTGTCCTGGTCAAAAGTGAGCTTTTGGAATCATTGTTAGTTGGGGTGCTGCTGATCAATTTAATAAGCATTCTTTTGTTTCTGCTCTCCCCATTAAGTGAGTCTCTCTCTCTCTCTCTCTCTCTCTCTCTCTCTCTCTCATATACAGACACACACACAACAGTTTTGTCATAACTAGAAGAAGGTGTTCATGAATGATTGATGTTGGGGACCAAGAAAAGGAAAATGGGAGCTGTGAATGGTCGAGATTCCATTTTTATAGCCTTTTTTTGTGACTCTTGTAAGATGCTCATTGTTTCTTTTTCAGTGATCAAGTGTTCTATTATAGGTGTCAAGCTATACAAACATGGAAACTAGGGACTTTCTGGGGTTCTTTGAATGAAAATGTCTTAACTTTCGATAAAGAACCTGGTCAAATTATGTTTACTGTTGATTGAAGATGCCAAACTTGATGAAAGTTAACACTAGAGAGGCCTTATAAGTATAATTTGAAACTTTACAATCAAAGCATCTCTTCATTTCTCTATAATATAGTACACATGAATATATGCCACAGTTCCACTCTTGCCATGATTCAAAAAAAAAAGAAAAAGAAGCAATTGTCACAATGGTCCTGAAATCTGCAATATTGGGTTCCAAATCTTCAAGATGTCAGTCATTTCTATTTCTAAATTGTAGTGATCACACTTTGCAGATATAGGATTCTATTTGTGTACTACTTCAATGTAAAATAAGGAAGAAGTAACATAAAGTCTAGGATTTGCTTTGTTAGTTAGCTTTGGTATGCCTTCCTTGCTTTTTGAAGGTACCAAAGGAAAAAAAAAGAAAAATTGGATTAGCTATAGAAAACAGAGTACATTGAAAGGGTAGAAAATGGGTTTAATGCTAGGTGTGCTCTCTGTGCTTTCAGGTGAAGATGTCTAATTAGCTCTTTGAAATGGCAGCAACCAAGTGTTTCTGGCAATATAATTACCAGAAAAGACCACAGCTTATGAGAGAAGGGGCTTGTGCCTCCCACACTCCATTGATGCTTCGAGTTATTTGCGCTTAGATATCATTGTGATCCTGGATTTGACAGCACCCAAAAATGGTTGAAACACAATTATACTATAAACTATCCTCTAGGCGTGCTCTAGCCTTGGAAATTCCTTGACCGATTTTCGATTGGAAGATGAAGGTTCCATACCTTTCACTTCAACAATATGAAAACAATTTTGTTTTGTCCTTGTTAATATTCCTTTACCTAATATGGATCCGAAGGTTGTCTAATCATGTAGAGGAAATGGTTCTACACAGTGAATTAGACCAATGTCTCTTCTTAGTTGATTGCTGCACTGACTATGAGAAGGACAAGAATAACTTTGCTGGTTGGGTTTTACTACGTTGTGCTTTAAACAAAAACATGAAACCTCTGCATCCAAAAATGTACTAAAGCTTTCTTTGTCCTGTTGGAGAATTTAAGTTTATAGTTGAAAGCAAGTTTAAGGGAAAAAATGACTTCCGAAGACTATGACTAGAGATCTCTTACACAAACGGTTATACTTCTTAGAAGGGAAGAAATCTTGGTTAATGTATGTCGCAACTACAATAAAAGGCTTTCAATCCCAACTACATCAGCAAAATTTGCAGTATTGACTTTGTTTCTTGATTGCAATTTGCAAATATATAGACCTTATTTGTATTTAATGAAGGTTAGCTGAGAATGAGATCTCAAGATTTTGCTGAGATTTTAGGACAATTATATCTGAAATGGCCTTCTTAATGTCTTAAGAAACCAGTTGGTACTTAGCATATAAGAGAATGCATTTTGATATATTGGTACTTAGCAAAAACATTGCTGAATTTTCAAATAGCTATGCAACTTCCATCAGAACATCCAGTTTTGAAGTGAGAAATATACAACTTGGTTTTCAAAATGTAGAAAATCACTTTCACAGTGCCTACAAATCTTGCTGAGCACAACACAAATCATCCAAAGGCCAGGGGTTATTTAGCAGATAGGTACCAGACCATGGCACATTGCCCAGTTATGGATGATTAAACCTCGATTAGCCAGTCTTTTCATTAGCAGAATTAGGCTGTCTGGCCTATGAGATTCGGTAAAATGTCTTAAACACTATAATAAGAAGAGAATCCCCAATTATTAACATACAAAAAGAGGTGAGTGATATGGTTAATTGGATTATTCTTAGCACTCAAAGATCCAGTCAAACTTGGAATTATCCACCACTGGAATGTGTAGAACTCTCACATGACTGTGGCCAGATTAAAATAATTGTTGTAACCAACCAGCCCCTGAGTTCTCAAAATAAGAGTTGCACTATATGTGGATGTTATCCTTGATTTCTACAGTGACATTGCTGTGAAAAAGTGATATGAAAGGACATACACTCAGTGCAAGAAGGTCCAAAACTGAATTTTTACATCATGTATCCTTATTTTGGAACTGCCTTTTCATTTAATTCACTTTCTCCTCTGTAAAAATAGGCTGTAATTTTGCTTCACTAAGAGGAGAACCAGACAGGCATGTTCATGAAAAACAAAACATGCCTGGAATCTTATTCAATCACTTGACACGTTGCTTATTCTTAATGCTCTCTTGCTTTTGCTTTCAAAGTAAGAAAAGTTCTTTCAAAATACTAGCGCAAATGTTACTTGAAGTTATGTTAAATGACTGAAAAAAATATATCTTATTTTCAACAGAGCAGATTCATGTTACTGGTGCATAGAGATGCAACATTACAGGCTATTGGTTGTGGCTTGTTGTTCCCAACTTCTTATTTTTTTGACTTGGGAGAACTTGACCAATTCAGAACCTTTTGGACCTATTCCTGGCAAGTAAACTCACTGAAAAATTGACAAACACCCGAGTTTACTAGCCTTGGGCAAGGCAAAAACTAGCCAAGTAGGAATCTAAGCCTTAGATCCACCGGCGTCGTGAGCAACTCAAACTTGGAATGACCAAAGAGTACGTAGTGATATGCTTCTATTTCTCGCTCCTTCTCTACCGGACCAACCCGTAGGGTACAATTGTGTTTCCATTTCCCAAGAAACAAAAACAGCAAACTAGAACAATATGTACCATTGTACTATTAACTACAAGTACTGATAGATATGACACAAGTGGAGCTTCTTTGAACCAGGCATTCATGCCAATGTGTACTATTTTTCATTAATGGGAGGGAATATTACTTTGGTGGTTGAAGAAAATTTTTACAGTTCCTATTTCATTGATTGAGGAGGTGGCTTTGCTAGATTACCAACAATCTCAAACTTAAGTTGTTAGGTAATGGACCCACTAGTCCCAAAAGCTTTTAACCCTTCTTGATGCAATATATAAAGATAGAGAATAATGTCATTGGAAATAGATGCAAACATAGAGACTATAACCCGAGGCTTCTTACAACCTGCCAACAATACATATCAAGCTCCTGAATATGTTTATGTTGGCTAGACACTCTAAACACAATTTTTAGATTCCAGTAACACAGCATAACATGCTAAAAATTGAGCTGCATGCAATCACAAATCTGATCTCTCTCTCTCTCTCTCTCTCTCTCTCTCTCTCTCTCAAACCAAGCAGAATGATTGATTGAAAATGCAGTTGTTATTGATAGAGGGAGTTAAAAACGATACATAGAAAAGAACTATATACATATAGCGCACATGGTGCCATTAACTACAGTTGAGGGTGAATCATCAAAACAACTGCTACTAGCCTGCAACTGATTTAGCCTCAGCAATACTACCAACTTATTCGATCAAGCCTCTTGAATTTCTTTTCCTCAGAAAGGCTTCCATGGCAGTGGGGTCCGGACCTAATCATCCATACAAAAGCTGCCCCAGAATAGCTTCAATTATCAATAGCCATAGTACTGAAGCTGGGTCGGACCCAGAATGTTGAAGAAGGGTCCTTCTCCTCCTCCTCCCACTGTTCGTTCCTCATCTTCCTCATTGAACCCACCATCAATCTACAGATAAAATTCACTAAAAGTTAGAAAGCTCAAACATATCATTTTCTTATGCTCTTTTTTACTTTTGTCCTTTTCACTACTTGGAAGTTTGAAAAGAGTTTACCACAAGACAGATTAATAAAGACTTCTGAAAATCATGGGTGAATTAAGTTATTATATAGTCATTGAAATGAAGAGAAAATTACCCAAAGATCATCTTCGTCTTCATATCGATTAAAAGTTGCAGCTTTGGGAATCTCTCCAGTTTCGTCGTTGCGCGCAAATCTGCCGCGTATCCTAGGCCGATTGTCGGCTAGTGTTTTCCGGCATGCGTACTGGTTGATTACAAGAACAAATTGCCAACGACATTCATATTAATCACACTGTTCATTCAAATTAATTTTTGAACTGTTATTAGAAAATAGAATTGGGTTTCTGATATTATTTACCTTAATTGTCTTGTTAAAGTTTCTCTGGTTACGCTTTGCTCTGTACCTGTGAATTCTTTCTTTCCTTTCTTCCGCACTGTAACGTCCCACTTTGAAATTTGCTTCCTCCATGAATGAGCTCTCTGAAGCTAATGGACTGGAGGATAACCTGTGGTTTGCGTGGGTTGTTTTGATCTTCTGGACAGGAATTAGTAAATAAATTGATTAAATATGACAAAAAACAAAGAAATGAAGAAAAAGCAAACAGAGAAAGAAATACAGATGCACATTAACATATGCAAACGCATGCATATATGTGTGCGTGTGCGTGTGTATATATATAAACTGGAGAAGAGGGCTATGGAGATGGTGAACTAACTTGTAAATCTCCAGTACTGCAAACCCTTCTCATTTGTCCACTGGAGAAGCTGTTTTCAGGTGAGCTTATGAGTTGGGGCTGAAAATTTGGAGACTCCATGAGACTGTCGAAGCGGGGCTGGAACAAAAAACTGGGTTTTCCATCAAAAGAGTTGCTGCTATAGCTCCTCTGCATCATCTTTGCCACATTCTCAGCACCACCATAGCTGTGAGGCCCAAAGGACTGATAACCATAAGGGGAATGAAGAGGGACTTGACAATCCTCTGTTTTCACCTCCAAAGAAGAGAAATCTACAAACTGATTTGCAGAATTGGAAACATTTTGCAAATGGGTTGTTTGGCAGAGGGAGAGATTTTCCAGCTGGTGACTTGGAGGTGAAGTTGAGAAGATGGTATGGGGGGAAATTTGGTCCAAATAATTGGTTTCACCAACTGGGTTTTGCAGAATTGGGTCTGTGATTGATTGGAAGATGTCTATGGGTGAGTCGGTGAAAGGAGAGAATGGATCAGAGAAGAAAGAGCCATAGAGATCAGAAGACATTGAGACCAACTCTGAAATTGAACTCAAAAACCAAGTACAGGAAGCTCTAGGCTGCTTCCCTTTTTTGTTAATTCCTGTATATATGAATGTACATGTATCTATGCAAGTTGGCTTTGAAGCAGAGACAAAAACCCAAGCCACGACAATTTGGTCTCTGGTTTGTTTAATCAAAGCGCTAGACAACAGAAGAAGAAGATGACAAGAAAGCCATTTCTCTCTCGCTCTCTCTACAGGCACATACTCTCTCTCTCTCTCTACAGGAGAGTGAGAGTGTCCAATTTTAAAACAGCCTCTCGTCAAAGCTCAAGCAGCACAACAACCCGAGACCAGTCCACCACTGCTATAAAAAGCAGGCGAAACTTCTACTAATACCCCTAAACTTAAACTTATTCTAAAATTACCTAATTAGTTTGTCGTATTCTTAAAATGACCCAAAGTATTTCTGGTTTATTTTGTATACATCCCTGCCGTTATAATTTGAAAAGTCATTGTCGTCGTCAAAGTCTTTCGTCGTTCCAGCGTGAAGCCCAATCTTTACTTCACTCATATTCAATTGGAATTGGGCCATTTTCGGTTATAAAAGTCTCTAACCACTGACTTCCCAAAGGCATCGACTTCGTCTTCGTCTTCGTCTTCGTCTTCGTTTTCATCGCCTAGGGTTTCTGGTTTGAGCTCTGCAAAAATGTCGATGGCATCGCAGGAGCATATGGAGAAGATGCAGGTTCGCCAGAACTACCGTAACGTCTGGCACACAGATCTCATGGGCACCATTAAAGCCGATACTCCTTGTACTCACTCTCTCTAGTACATTTCTCTCTAGATTATATACACATAAGTATATGTGACCTCTATACACTAATTATGGTATTGGTTTTTGTTTGTTTTTGCAGATTGCTGCCTTGCCTTTTGGTGGTAAGTACTCCGATTCATAGATCTGCTTTTGTTTTCAATTTCTCTTGTTTTGCCTGAGTTATCTAATTCTTGTTGGAAAAAAGTGAGCTCGTTGACTTCTTGTTTCTATGGTTGACTTTAAGCTGCTTGATCTGTGCCTTCGTAATTGGATAGTGCTCTGTTTCTTATCATAGATTTATTTTGATTGTATGGATGGAGAATAAAATTGAACTAAAGTTGCCATCTTTCTGGTTGATTTGTGGGTTCTGCAATTGACGCTTTAGATTTCCTTGTCTTTACTTTGATAAAAAATGTGGAGTTGAATTCGATGTGGTAGTGAACGATTGATGAGTAACTTCCATATTTTGATTGAAATAATTTGGGAGTGTTAAATGATTTTTTTTTAACCCTTTGATTTTTTAACATGGAAGCTGGACTAGTTCTGCGGAATTAGCTAGTGACATGAAACACGTATATCTTGAATACAACTAAATTGGGGTGTCATTGTATCATGAGTTCATATTGTCTGCTTGATTGATGAATTTTATAGGAATGAGAGCTTTTTGAATGGCATGTTTAAAGCTGTTCATTACGTTGTTATCAATATGATGGGCTTATTTGGTTCTTGTTGATAGAAATAAGCAAATCCCTCCACTTCCTAAAGGAAATCTTTAGAATTCAAATTTGCTTGAATTTGATTCTAATTTTTCTTGAGGACACACATTAGTGGTGTGATTAAGTTGAATCATAGTCACCAAGAAACTCTCTTGGAGAGTGGCATTGACGCAGCGGCGTAGTTGAAGAACTAGGTGTCATTCTAGTAGTCAGAAAGGTCTAGATTTTAGTTCTCGAAGACGAGGCTCATGAATTCACAAGAAAGGGAAAAATCTCAAAACTGAATGATAGTCTTAATTCTGAATGAATCCCAATGAAGGCTTGTAGCCTTATTTACAGTAGAGTAATCATAAACCTAATAAAATTCGTAATAAGAACGAAGTAAGAAACAACTGCCAAAAATAATAAAATTGAGTTAAGCTCAAATTTAGAGAATAGGGGCCTAAAGAAACATTCTAGTAAAAGTCCTGTCAAACAACTGCCAAATATACCACTTGCCAAAAAGGTAGAATTGCTAATTTGGTTGTTGTTCATCCCAATGTTCTACATTAGGTACTGTGTGCATTTCCAATATGGGTACAATACTATTAAGAAAATTAAGGGAGTTGTTTCAGATACTTTTGGAAACGTATCCAATACAAGCTAGAAACTGAAGAGAAGTACCAAAGAAAGTAAGAGAAATTGGGAAGAAATTATGGGGAAACTACTTGGAAATTACCCCGAAGAAAATTGCAAATATGATACATTTGTTATTCATATCCTTTGTGCTTCCTGTAGTGATCCATAAGGGATTTTCCTTATGTTTCAATTATGTTTTGTTAAAGTATCCATTGCAGTATTCATGAAGGTTTCTAGTTTGTTTGTTTTTTTTTTAATGGTATTTCCTTTCTGTTTTGCAGAAGTTTTTTGCAATGGTTCCTATTAGGTTCCCCATTGGATTCTCAATTGTTTACGCGTGTCATGTTTCTCATATTTTTTGGCCATGTTTTCTACTTCTATTTCCCTATCATTTTGCATTTCCACTTCCTATTCTAGTAACAACAGGTTGGGGAGCATTTCGATGAATGTAATATTGCTCATTGTAGAACCGACAACCATTTGGACCTTTTAAGTACTGAAAGAGCATGGTAAAGGGAATAGGTGCAACTCATGTCAATCCATCAAGGCTTGAATCCTTATTGCGCATGGGTTGCATGAATCCTTTTTGAAAATTTGGCCCTATCTAGGGTCAAAATTTCACCTTTGATAATTTGATCTGCAAAACTTGGACCCCCTCTAATAGAACAGGTGGAATAGGTCGTTAATGGGGATTAAACATAACTCAAAATGGGTTGGAATGGTGGGTGGGGTGGAGCAGGAGTTAGATCACCAGCTCCTATTAAATTGCGAAATACACTAAATACTTATATTATATCTTAATGATATAAATATCCCCACACAAAATCAATATTTTTGTTTTAGTTTCTCAATTTATATTTTGTTTATGTTTGTATAATTTGCATTTTTTTTTTAATTTTTAGATGGTTATTTTTATTTAAAGGTCTGATGTAGGTTCAACCCAGGGCCGAGTGGGGATGAGATACGGGTTTTGGCATAAATGGGGAAAGGGTGGGTAGGTTCAATATGTCACGAGTTTGGGGTGGGGTTTCTCCATTAGGGGCGGGACAGGGTCAAGTCTAACCTGCCCCCCACCCCCTGGTTATCATTCCTATTGCTGTCAAAGTTATTCTATGTGTGGTATGTAGGCTGAAAAGTGGGAGGGAAGGGAAGGTAGGAGCAAAGGGATTGGGTGATTTCAAGTTGTTTGGTATGGCATAAAATAGGAGACGAAGGGAATGATTTTGAATTGACTTACTATTTTAAAAGGATGAAAAAGTTTTATGTGCAATTCCATAAATTTATACATTATTAGAACCCACCTGTTCTTTCTCTCCTCATCCACCTGTTCATGGACAGAGAGTCGAATGTGCACTAAAAGTGCACTGGGAAGGAAACTGTTCCCTCCCCCTTCCTCCCTACCAAATGGCTAAATCAAGGCCCCTTCCTCCCCTCTTCCCTCCCCATTCCTTCCTCTCCTCCTTCCGCTCAACCAAACATAGGCTTAAACTTTAAATCATGCTTGCAAGATGGAAGTTAGTGTGTCCTGTTACCAGTCACGGCTCAGGAATATTGCGAAAGGGAATTTATGAATTCTGCCATCTTGAATATAATATATATATATATATATATATTTTTGTAGGAGCCACCGTGACAAACTCATAATAAGACATTTGTATATTATTTTGAAGGAAATTGTATCTTTCCCGTTATTCTTTTAGCGTCATATTTGTTTCTTTTGGTAGCTCGAGCTTTTTTACCTCATATAAATTCATCACTTTTCTTTTTTATGTTAGTCCAATTAATTTACTTTCTTCTTCATTCCAGTGGTCCATGTGTCTCATACCTACTCCGCAAGCGAGCTCTTTACAATGATATGTCAAGGTAGTTGATTTTTATTACTACTTTCTGCTCTAAAATGACCTCCTGGTATAAGTTTTCTTTTCTCTCTTGTCACAGGTACACATGCTGTGCTGGTTATATGCCCTGCAGTGGTCGGTGTGGAGAAAGTCGTTGCCCAGAATTTTGCCTTGGCACTGAGGTGCCATCGTTGTTTGATTTTGTTTTGTCATTACTTGTTTATCTGTGCATTTTGTTTACCTTCTTGAGAAGCTTCTTACATGCTATCTGCTGGTTTCCACTTTTTCTCTTTCAGATATTGAAAAAGAAGTTATTACTTCATTTTGCATCTGCACCGAGTACTTTATTTCACACTTTTTATTGACTCTAATATTATTTCAAAATTCCAGGTTTTCTTATGCTTTGGAAATTCTGTAGCGTCAACACGGTTTCTGTTGCAAGACGAGTTTAACATACAAACAACACAATGTGATAATTGCATTATTGTATACTCTCTCTCTCTCTCTCTCTCCGTATCAATTGACTAAAACTACGTTGCATTTTATTAAACTTGCCTTTTCCTTCTATCTAGGGTTTCATGTTCTGCCTTCAACAAATTGCTTGCATATTTTCCATTGTTGCAATGATTGTTGGAAGTGAGGAAATTCAAGAGGCTTCTCAGTTACTGTCTTGTTTGGCTGATATGGTTTATTGCTCGTAAGGGTTCCCTTCCCAGCTACTCACTTAACACTCACAGCTGAATTCGTTACAAATTATCCTACTAATTTTATTGCTTAATTTTGTTTGTGCAGGGTTTGTGCATGTATGCAGGTATGCAAGAGATAAAATTGAATGCTTGCAAATTAAACTATGCTATGTACATGGAAAATGCTTTGAAATCAATTTTGTACAAAAAGTTCGACATGGACTGATGTGGGTTCGACAATTTTGAAGTCGAAAAGGGTGGTCTTTTTTGTGGGAATGATTGGGAAGTCTGATGATACACATCATTTGGTTTGGAATTCTATTTGTAAAGATTAATTTTATTGCACTGTTCTTGCTACATCTCACTTCATCTTTAGTAACTTATATTAATGTGGACAATTGCAGACACAACACAAGGTTGAAATGGACAAACGAGATGGTATGTTTGGGCCACAACCAGTAATGGCCGTGCCCCCTTTCCAGCAGATGTCACGCCTTGATCAGCCCTATCCTCCTAGTGCTGGATATCCGCCTCAACCGGCATATGGTCAGCCCTATGGTTATCCACCTCCTCAGGCTCAAGCCTATCCAGCTGCAGGTTATCCTCCACCTGGTTATCCCTCTTCCGGTTATCAAAGGTGATCCATGCAGTGCGTAATGTCGTAGTTGCGAGCAAAATCATGTTGAAGTTACCCCTATATCAATCATTGCATAATTGAAGCTGGCACTTGTGTCTTAGATTGTTTTTATGAGATGGGTATAGCGATTTATTTGCGTGCACTTGGGTTTTTGAATTGCGGATTGTAGACAAAATAGGACTTTCCAATTTATCTACCCAGCATTTATGTTGGTTTGTGGATTTATATTTGAACTTGCATATGGATTTGCAAATTTGGTATAAGATTAAGTCTGGAGTTGCTTTTTTGGTAATCCCTTTGTTTCTTATGCTGGGAATTTGGAACTTTGATAGTTTTCTTTACTAATAAATGTAAGTTCACCAATTCCTAGTCTAATTATTCTTTGTTGGTCCTGCCTATGTTCTATTGCATTGATATATGAATCGATGCAAACTTCTTCCTCTTCCCTTCTATTTACTGCTGAGATATGTATAGTATGTATAAATAAATATTAAAATGCAGTTCAAGCCTGCAGCCAATATGCATTTTAACCCACCCGAAGAACCCATTAAAAACAAAAAGACTATGTTAATGTAGTAGACAGAGTCATTACCTGCATCATGCCTGCCTCATGCTTTGCTAATATGCAATTAGCTATTCACATTTTTAGCTAAAGTTTATGTCTGAACTCAACTGCCTTCATCATCATGGTTGCGTTGCATGCCATTTTTAGATTCCCGACATTTTTAGAACCTCAGCAACTCAGCCTGCACTTCAGCCTTTATGCAAGACTCCTCTTTTTAATAAATTGATAGATGTCAAAAATTGCCTGCCTGCCTCCTAGGTAGGAGTTGCTTTGTCTTGTGTAATAAGAGTAATCATGAAGTGATGATACTGGATACAGGTGTTTAGCTACTCTGCTGTTCTAGCGGAACCGGGGATCTCCAGTTTAGTGAAAACAGGTAATTGATGGCTGTAAAAGAGCCGTGTCATCAAAGTTTAGTCCTTGTTTAGTTTGACTTTTTTTATTTTGTTTTTTTGACTTATAAACAAAAAAGTTAAGTTTTTTTAATTTTTTTACTTTTAACATGAAAAACAAAAAAGTAAAAAAATTTCAAAATCTTGATTTTTTTTAAACTTATTATAAGTAAAAAAAAGTCAAGTAAAAAAATTCAAAATAAGTCAAACTAAACGGGTCTTTAGTTTGAATTCAAATTAGGATAAGATATATTTTGGTGTAGTGTATTAAGGTATTCTAATTCATAATAACGCCGTAGTTTGTAACTTTGTGACCCTTAAATTTGAGTTTTGATGACGTATTGCTACTTTATACATTAAACTAGGGATTTCTAGCTCTCGTCCAAATTAGAGAGGACCCAAATATGTGATGCAATATCTGTGTAATAACTCTCTCACTCTCTATATATATATATATATTATTGCTGGTGAGTTAATCATGATTGTTGACTATAAAAAGCCACCATAATAAAAGTCCAAGATTAACCTAGTCACATTGAAAAGTTTGGTTTGGACTTGATATGGACACCCCCAGCAATTGGAGCTCGTTTTCCACAATCTATGGAAAAACAGTCATTTAAGAATGTTGAGAGCACACATCCAAAGAAAAACGCACATACATACAAAACAAAGAAAATAGATAAAGAGTAAAACATCTTGAAGTAACATTGACATTTCCTTTAAACAAATCAACATTAACATAAGAAACACTAATCATACATATCAAACATACATGTAATAGTCTTGCGAATGCCATATGCCGCCATAAACACATCCCCCACGCAAGGAAGCTTGCTTTAATCGTTGATCATTTCTTGCTTATGCTAATAAAAATGACAGTTCACACGAATTTTCATATTAAGTAATCAATTTATTTACATTAGTTATCACAATCGCGATTATGTTTTTCTAAGGATATCATTTTCATAATAGTGGGTAAGGCAATACATCAGAGTCTGAATAATTCGCAGCAGCCCCGGCGGCAGTATTAAATGTGTGAATGGGTGTAGTTTTATTTTTTTTTTTCTTTGATCACAGGTGTGAATGGGTACATGAAGAAGCTAAAATTGTCTCCTTGTGAATTGAAGATGAATCTGATTATGTATTGTATTTTGGATTTTTTTACTAAGTCCCATGGAGAAACATATCACTAAATTATTCTTGAAGATTGGTACCAACTCATTATGTATTGTATAGTTTAGATTTTCTTAAACAATGTATGCTTCTTCCTCTTAAGTTTGCTCCATTGCAACTTTAATGTTACGGGTTAAAAATATAGTAATAGGCTCTCCACACGCAAAAGTAAGGTTATGTTCGTTTGACCTATCCCAAACCCAGCAGTGACGGGAATATTAGGCTGCTATTTTATTTATTTATTTATATTTTGGAGTGGATGCTCCAAACTTTGTTAAATGCGACGGGATGAATTGAAAAAGAGAACAGATTTGGTAAGGCAATATAAGTATCCTTATTAAGAGATACATCATGTAATTTTTTTTATTGTGCTACAGTGTGTTCAGTTAATTATTTTTTTGGAGATCTTAGATTTAAAATCTCTTAAGTACTATTAACTTCTTAGGATCACCTTAAAATTTTTGATCCTGTAATGACTTGATTTGTATGGGACAGAAAGACTGTATAGTCCTGAGATTACTCAAGTACACGCAAGCTAGCCCAAATACCAATTTAGCCAAAAAATAAAAAAAAATGCTACTCTTTAAAGTCTATGCAAAGCTACTATTCACACAAGAACCCAATAAACTTCAAACCTTACATGCATTATGATCGGTCACAAAAGGTACAACAAAAAGAAAAAGAAATTGTTGCCTGTTAGCCTAGTTGGCGGGATCTTGACTTCTCTTAAAGAGATTAATAGTTCGGTTTTTCCTACCTTGATTCCCTTCCCTACTTAGGCCTTTCTTAATGTAATCCTTTCATTGTACCGAAAAAAAATAATCTCCATATCACAACCAAATCCATCTTCGATATTCATTGGGATATATTGTTCATTTTCTTCACCCATTCTTGCAAAATTTCTATATAATTTCACAAAATTCACGAAACTTTGATTCATAAGAACATTAGCACAAAAAGTGGCAAAATTTTCTACTAGGCAAATTCTGAAACCATGCATGGCATACCCAAATTTGGTTACAGACGAGATGGGTCTGCAGGATAGTCTTCTAAATCCATGGTTTACACAAAAACCCAAATCCCAGAACTTCATTACAGTTTACAGATGAAAGCCTCCATGATTGAGAGAGAGAGAGAGAGAGCATTCGGTCACATGGCTCCACTGCCCCAACCTGGCCGCCGGCGCAAAATTTTTAAAATACGACAGGAAATGTCTATAACAAGAAGTAATAAAATCAAAAGAGAGAAGATTCCTAAAACATCATACAAAAAGGCCCAAGACCATATAAATATGGGTCAATGACCGGATCCGATTAAACCATTGATGAAGTTGCGCCGCCGCCACCACCACCACCTCCACCACTACCACCGACAAACTCTATTTGGGTGGGCCATATAGTCATCATTGGTTGTCCTTCCCACACATAATGCTTTCCAAAAGAAACAAAGAAATAGAAAATTCATTTACACAATCTCCTCAAATGTCAAAATATATACCAATTTTTTTATAGCAACTAGATTCAAATGATTCCACCAAGAGATATAAACTACAGACGAAAACAAAGTTTCCAGTGTTTTATTAAATTTAGATGCTATGAACCTGCCCAAATTCACTGGGAAAAAAAGCTCAATAAATTAGCACTTACTAGTTACAACCATTTAATTAAACTATAAACACCAATCAATTAAAAAAGTGAAAAAAGAAAGAAAGATAAATCAAGGAGGTTCACAAATTAAAAATTCATTAACTCAGCATATACTATATACAAAATGATTTTTTTTTTATTATACCCCATTTATTTTCTCAATTAGATTTCTTTCTGCAGTATACCCATTATACATACACATCAACCATCCCCACAAAGCCACCCAAAAGGGCAAAAGTGGAAAAAGAAAAAAAATTGCCTGCCTTACCACAAACCAGTGGTAGTCGGCGAGTAATCGCCGTAGAAGTCCGAAATCCCCGAAGCGGCCCAGAGTCTCTCGTTGAACGCGTCCTGCAAATCGTCGTCGGGTATGAACTGGGTCCGACAGAGCGGACAGGTCCGCTGGTCGTGGTCCATCCACCGGTCGAGGCAGCTCCGGTGGAAGATGTGGCGGCAGTTAGTCAACCGCCGGATCTCGTCGCCGCCTTCGAACTCGTACAGGCATACCGCGCAGCTCTCCGGCGGTTCCACCAGCTCTGAGAACTTCACCACGGGGAGGAGCTCCCGGATCAGAACCGCCGACACCGAGTGGGGCTCCGGCGAGCAGTCGGGTAGGGCGGGCCACACAATGTCTGGCTCCAGAAATTCACCGAGACCCAGAGATCGAAACAGGGCTGAAATTAGTTTTCTGATGAAACCCAGAACGGAAAGTGTGTGGAGGAGGAGCTTTGGGAGGAGAAACTCCGTGTAACCAACTGGGAAGCCCATGTTTGCTTGTTTTTTAGAGAGATGTACCGTTTGTTGTTAGATCTATATGTACAGAGAGCGAGAGACAGAGAGAGATGTGCGTCGTTGTGTTATGTATGGTTGGTTTTTGGTATTCGACTACTAATATTTATGCTATGTAGGACTAGGAGCAGAATATAGAAACGAGTGAGGTTTGGTTTTATAGAGAGAGAGAGAGAGAGAGAGAGAGAGGGTGGGGGAGAGCCGGAGAGGTAGAGTGCGTGCCGTGCGAGGCAGGCTGAGTTATATAGAGCCGTGAGGCGATTTACGTGTTATTGTAATGGGCCTAAGCTTTTCACACGACGACAGCGAAGGGACGTTCCCAGTGGGCAGTAAGTATATTTTGCCGTGGATAATGTTACAGGAAAGAAAAAAATTTATACAAAATTTTAATATAAAATAATATATTTTAATAAAAAAATTTTATTTTAAAATAAAAATTTATTATAATAACTTTTAATTATAAAATTATAACTATTACATTATTTTATATATAAATTTTGTATAATTTTTTTTGGTAAAAATAATATTTTCCTTTACGCTTTTGTTATACATATAATTATATATACATACATGTGAGTCAAAAAATAGGAACAGTAAGACTTAATAAATACTAAAAGAATTTATGCGGATCAATAACAACTTAGGCCCACACCTCAGATCAGCCTAAATAGGAAGACTATCCAGTCCCAAATAACTGGGTCACCCGAGTCAGGAATATCAGAGCATTTAATACTCTATTGTCAATATTTAATGTTGAACGGACCAGCATTTAATGTGAAGGAGACACAACAAGCGACGGTCATGCTTACATCTGGTCAATCGAACTCAAATATGGTGATAAAGGTGTATTCCTGTCCGATCAGTCCACTCTAAATCGCATAAGCCTATGAGGTAGGCCATGATTATACGAGTACGCTAGAGAGAGAATTCTACACTATAAAAACATAGTATCTTAAAGAAGCAAGGTATGGATAATTGATTCCCTAAATATTCACAGTCTTTATTCTCCTTTTACTCTTGATTAAGATTGCTAACTTGACCGTCAAAATGTGATCGGCTTAAAGAGGGTTAACTCATTTTAACTCCTTTGTCTCTTTACAGCAGGTTAGAAACTCATTAATATTGGTTTGAGTGATCAAGCAGGCCTTTCCAAAAATTCTACTTACAATACATGTATACATTCGTATTTGTATCCCTTACTTCCATCCCCTTGTCTTTACTTTTCCTTAATTTTTTTACCTCAACTATGGTGAAATTGATATTTGGCATAAGACCCTTAACAATCGAATGAAATTAAGAGTCGGTATGGAACTTATAGGAGGGAAGGAGAAAGAAAAGAAAATGAAGTGAGAAACAAATTGTAAAAATAGTGAAGTGACATTATTGTAAAGAAAATTTATATAAAAAATTCTATTAAAATGATATGGCAGTGACATTATTGTAATTAAAAGTGATAAGTATTTTACTTTAAAGTAAATGCTTCTTATCCAATCATATTATTCTTGTGATAAATTCTATTTAAATTTTTTTATTTGTATAACATTACCTACTTCTTCATATATATTTTCTGCTGAGCAAAGAGAAAAACTTCTATTTTTCTATATATTTGGTGCATGTGCCCTTGTACTTGCAGTTCGGTGCATAAATAGATATACGTATGGTGAAGAATGCTTGTATCCAAAGGTATTGCCTTCTATGGCATCTCCAAAGAACTCCATTCTACATATTCTTATTTTTCACTCTTTTTTTTAACAAAGTAAATGGATTTTTGGTTGTTTAACCCGAGTAATCTAGCGGTATGGAGCCGGTCTTGAGTTCAGCTCTAGTTGGTGTCTCCCAAACTGAACCATTACGTATATTTGCGGGTATAAATCCCTTGTCCCCTAGCCTACCAAGCGTGGGATAAAAGGGGTCGTCTGTCAGACTTAATTTGGAGAATACTCAACCGATAAGGCTTTTATAATTTGTCTATCCTATCTCGAGAAATAAACGTGACCTTAATATAGCCCAAAAAGTTGGGTTGAACTCAAAATAGCAATCTATTAACATTTTATTAGTCTCTGAGAAGCCGAAGCGCGCTGCAATGCGAGGCACCAATGGTTAATTTTGACATAATAAATATAGAGTTTGCTAGTGGTTTTAGCGTGAGAGAAATGATCTTAGAAGCTTCCTTCAATGTTTCTATATATGGTGCACTGTCATTTGACTATAGCATTTGTTGAGGTTGGGGTGACAAAAAAATGTTTTTGTCATATGATTTTCTTGTTAATTACTTGTGTCAGCATTCTCATTTCTGATATCTTCAGATTTTGTCACCTATAATCTTCCCCTATTGACAGAATGTTAGGATAGAACTTGGAAACTTTCTAAGTTGCAAAATTAGTGGAGTTTCATACTATAGTGGATACACTGTAAAAAGCTGTACCTACGTCTCAAAAATGATTGGTTGCTTATTCAATTAGTTTTTTCACTTGTCACAATTTGGTAGTTGCTTGCAAACCCTACCTATAGGTTTGAGAGTTCTCATCACAATTAGTAGTCTTGTAGCTAGTTAATAAAATTCACCTCAAGCAATCGCAAAGAGGTTTTCTATTTAATTTTAAAAATAAGTAACTACTCTCTTTGACATTGGAAAACATTGAACTCATCCTAATAGTGTAAATCTCTGACATTTGTAGTCCAAGAGACACTAGCAATAGTTGAACTTGAGACGTTTGGATCTGTAATTCTACCCATGCGGGTTCAATAAAAAAAAAAAAAGTTCAAGAAACAAAAAAAAAATTCAAAAACAAGGAACACTTTATATTAGAACTTATTAGGGCATCGCACGCAATATTTACTGTACTCATTGTTGAGCAGACATATGATTTTACGCGGTTTAGCAATTGCGCACAACCACGTACCTAGTGAATATAAGCCATCCACTACCTCTCGAATAGACATCACAATTGTTCTCACAATCCTACCATCCGAATAATTGATTTCACCAATATTTGTTTGACCCATATCTGGTGTGGGGTTTTATTCATAAGCAATGACTTCCGAAGGTTTCTTCCACAAGGGTTTTTTTGGTGCAATTATGACACAAATAACTTCAAAAGAAATAATGGCATCGAATTGGCTAGACATCAATCTTCAGAAGCATTGTCAAGAGGGTCCATGGAGTTGATTTTTAAGAGACGATCGCATTAAGTGCAGAAAGAAGATTATGTATCGAATTAAAGGAACGTAGTTGGTAACAACCAACAACCCTTCTCCATTTTTTGACAATTCTATGGTAAGCTAAGAGGTAAGTAACGCGTAATCAAAGGAAAATTCGATGAAATTGATTCAAACAGATAGAAGAGTATGTATATATATAAATATAAAAGTGGTGGCAAAAGATTATTGCGGATCAATCATCAACTAATGGGACCAAAAGAGAAAAAAGTTCACTTGTATTTCAATGTCCTGTGGCATCTGGTGGGACTATCGGTTCCTTCAATATATTCCTATAGAAGCCCACAGGAGAAGCCGAAGTACGTACAGTGAAGAATAACAAATCAATAAAAAAGAAGACCAATCATCATTTCTTGAGAAGCCCACAAAACAAGTAAAGACATCAAACTAAGAGAACAATGTTAAATAGAATGAAAGAACAGTTTGGTCACGGCTGGTCGGCGATGTTTGCTTTGAAACAAAGTTTAGGTCTCTCTCTCTCTCGGCCTGGTTATTATTGTTAAAAGACTTGGACAAGACTAAGCTTTGGGGAGATTAGTTAGCCTTGGAAGTTCATAGTCTCCTCGTTGATTCTTTTTTTTTTTGCATTTTTTTGGGTGATTATATAGTCTCCGCATATTTCTTAATTTTGGTTCTATACTCGTAGCTATTTATTTCTTAATGCTTTTTAACATATCAAATGGGTGTTTATACATACATAGATATCTATATACCCCTCTTTTGTTATCGGCGATCTTTTTTCTTTTTCCTTTTTTTCTAAATGTGAATGAGCACTCCTTAACTTCAAGTTAATTTACCTTAAGTGAGACCGACCATGTGGTGTAAAATCACAAAATAATGCTTTGACGATGGAGGGGAGTATAGGCCAAAGAAACATGAATGTGAGAGAGAGAGAGAGAGAGAGAGAGAGAGAGAGAGAGATGAGAGAGAGAGAGGATGAGGGCATGGAGCAAAGAGGGTCGTGGCAGTTTGTGAGCCCAAGTGGGTTGTGGGTAGGGATGGGAGGGTGAATGCAACGTTGCTCTCCACCCAGGCCGCTCTGAGATGTGTTTGGAACTGCCATGACACATTGGTCCCACGCCCCCAATAACTCCTCAATGAGAGAGAGAGAGAGAGAGAGACGTTCCAAGTTGTCGGGGGGTTCCTCCACCATTCCACCCCTCTCTCAATGCAAACATGTTTTGCGTTTCCATTCTCAAGTCACAATATTTTTTTTACTTATTATACACACTTCAATTTAACTTCATCCTTGCATTAGTTATTATGATGTATGCCAATTTGATAGTAGATGCAATTGAAGTTAGTGTCTTTATTTGGCTAGAGTTTTCCTTCGTTTCTAGTCTGCTGGCCAAGACTTCTTCGGATTGTCTAAAGGGCAGCCCTATTGCAAGAGTAACCGGGCCAAGGAAAAGTACAATCACTCAATGTATAAATTAATTATACTTTATTCTGGCAACAGCCACTACTACTCTAGCAATAGGGTTTCCCTTTCTAAAACGAGGAGAAAAAAGAAATAAAATTTTCCCCTCAAAAGTCTAAAATGTGCACTTTGTGTTTCTCATCACACCTTTCTAGATATATTTGTGATATATATATATATATAGAGAGAGAGAGTTAACACCATGTATTATAAAGGTCCAAGGGAGGCAAAAACCCGAGGAGGGGGGCCGAGGTTCGAATACCAGATAATAAGTTGGGCAACTAAGTGTTGTTCAATGTCCTTAGCATGATGGTCCTAATTATTGACAATTTATCTCATTATAAGCAACCAACAACTAGCTTACTCAGAACTTCACTGTACCCCCACGTTTTGTTTCCTAATAAAACTGCCAATAAATTTGCAGTGGAATATATTCTAGGGTAAGGCTACCCAACATCAATTATAAGAATTATTAGTTTACTCTCTCTCTCTCTCCACCACATGGTCCTCTAACCATGGAAACATTATCATCTTCTTCTTCAAAGTGGGGTTTGGTCTCTTCTTTTTGACTCTTGATTTGGATTTTGCTTTCAGGGCCTGTCCACATCTATTCTTCCTTAGCTTCTTCTTTACAAGTTGTAATCAACTTCTAGCTACTGATTTTACTGATGTTACATGTCCCTTCCCCCCCCCCCCCCCCCCAATCATTGTTCGGGGGTCTTGAATACACACACTATAGTCTGTTTTTTTTTTTTTTTTTTTGCTTTTTGTATTATTTTTCTTGGTTTTGCTTTGAGGATGAAACATGTGAGGTTTTTTTTTCTTTTTCCTCTAAACTTAAAAAAAAAAGATTTTTTTTTCCTTTCATATGGGCATCTTTCAACAAATTTTAGATTGTTTGAATAGAATCATTCTAATGAAATTCAAGCAGTGATCTAATGTTCTTTTTATTGCCTCAGAGTGGCTTTTATATCGCATTCAAGTTTATTCCATTTTATTGCTCAAGCTCATTCGGACCCTTCTCTTTTTTAGGCCTAATCTTCTCTAGAAAGTAAAATTCTAGGGCTCTGGGAGGGAGGCTAATGTTTCCAAATTTTCTTTTACCCCTTATAATATTTTTGGATATTTACTCTTCAAAAGTTTCTAAATTTTTCTTTATCTCTATAAATTTTTAAATATTTAGATACAATTTATTGATCCCTCAAAACTCAATTTTTTTTACATTGACCCTCGTTTCAACAAATTTTTTTTTATCTTACCTCCTCTGAAATCCTGGATCTACTGCTCGGACCCAATTGGGAAATGGTTGAAACGAATGGAAAATTTCCAGATTCAGAGACTCACAATTGCATTGACAGATAATGATATTGGAGGAGACATAAGTCAGAACAGTGGGTCATGGTGCATGTGGATGTTGGTGTTCTTGTACCTAACCACACCTTCCAAAAATTGCATTTATATCTAGCAATATGAAGTCCTCTCTCTCTCTCTCTCTCTCTCTCTCTCATTTTGTGCTGACACTGTTTATGTGTTTTAAACCCCTAACATCTAGATTGCAACGAAAACAAACAAACTACATTAAATTTTTTGCCATTATAAAATCCATGGTTGCAAGAAAAATAATTTTGGTCTTGCTTTTCAGTAAGCGTGTGTCAATTTGATTAAGAGAATCTGCATTTGTTTAATCCTGTAGTTTGGATGATAGATAAACTGTCCACATTTTATTTATTGGAGCTTGCTTAATTTAGAACAATGTTCAGAACTTCAGATTCCAACTGTGTTTGTGTAATGATTTTCAGGTAAGTTCTTGGTTGCTGTATGTTGTAATAAAATTGACTGTAGTGGTTATTTCAATAGATAAGAACTCGAACTTTCTTGTTCAATGCTTGAGTTTAAATCTTTATAACTAATTAGTATGACTGAACATATTTTTTAACGCACAAAGTATGTGATAATATTTAAACTTCGGCCTTAACGTAAGTGCTTAGAACCCAAAAAAAAAAAAAAAAAAATTACTGAATGAGTAAAGTAGTTGGGGAAAGTTTGGTAGGCATGTGGGTCAAAATTCACTTAATTAAAGAGCATACAGAGCATTTGCAAAGACTCTATAGGCACTTTCTGGGCTTGCAGGCCTACATTCTCACCCATTGACCATTTTCAATTCGTTAATGACTGCTACAATTTAGGACCCGTTTGGTTGAGATTTTTTAAGTTTTTTTGGCTTATTTTTTTTTCTTATAAATAAAAAAAATTAAGATTTTAAAGTTTTTTTTTTTTGTTTTTTTGCCTATCTCATCTTGTTAAAAGCAAAAAAAATGAAAAAATCTAACTTTTTTGCTTATAAGTCTAAAAAGTAAAATAAATTTTTTTATAAAAAAATATATACCAAACAGGTTGTTAATACTTCGTGTAGAGTGTCACGTGAGTTTTCCTCACAATCCCACAATAAATCAATGAGTAATCCATCAATAAAAAACTAGCAAGTTGTGATTGCATTTTTTTCATGGACTGAATTGGCAGAAGAAAGAAAAAAAAATTGTTAATAGGATTCATCTTAATAGTGAGAATCCAAGAAAATGACTCTTTATTTTTTTGAAACAATTGCTTATATGGACACACTGTTCACTCTGAAAATATGTAGCTATATGCACTTGATGATATGGAGGATGTTTCAACCCCAATAGAATTTATAAAAAAAAAAGTTACCTAATTGCGAACATATGAGGGCAGACATTAGTGTAATGATAAGATTGATACATTGGAATCTGAGCATCACAGGTTCAATATACGAAAATATTCTTTTTGTATACAAATGAGATAAAACTGCATATATCTAGACTGTAAACGTGTGCGTATACCTAAAAGTTAATGTTAGTAAAGTCAATAGAGTCCGTGAGCTGAGGCATAGGTGGGGGAGCTGGTAATCACTTGTACAACCCCTCTCCTCATTATGTTGGTTTGTTGTGGTCTTACCTTTGTTTATTTATTTATTTATTTATTTTTTCTAGGAGGAGAGGTGCGACCCGTCTAATAGTTTGTAACGGGCAAAGGAAAACTTGGGTCGTTCGATTGCATTTTCGAGCCACGAGGCCTATGATTATTTCAGGTCTTCCAGCCCAGTGGATAGAAAAGGCTTGGGCCGAGCTCCATACTCTGAAGCTAGTAGTGCTAAAAGGGAGCCTAATGATGTTTGAGTCTAGTCCACGCTAGAAGGGGAAAGGAAAATTAATGCGTTATAAATGTTGTGGCAAAATTTTCATGAACAGGCTCTGGTAGCATTGGAAGGACCACAGTCGTTAATGCTCTTTACTAGATTATTCCTTTTAATGGGCCCCCAGGGCCCAAAAGAGATCCAGAGGGAACTGAGGGTTGATTAATTTGGACTCTCTCTTTCAAATGAAATCACAACTGAACAAACATATGAGACCCTGATACTGTTGGGCTAATCAAAATAGCTAAGGTAGTAGCCCAAGGCCCACCATTAATTTTGGTGGCCACCATACACATACATCACCCAACCAATTATGCTTTGTATAATATAAAAAAATTATTTATTTTTACTACAAATTGTCCAAGTCTTAAGATGACTATTTTCTCGAGTTCAGAGACTATCGTTCGCATAAACTATAACATTGCAGGAAAGATAATTGATAACAGGTATTGAACCAAAAACCTTGGCTAGCTAACTAGAGGTCGACCCCTGTGCTTATGTATAATATAAATCTAATTAATGTTGTGCCTATCCTGTTTTTGACTACAACTCCTTAGATAGATAAAGAACTTGCAAGATTCTTTAGATATTTTTTTTTGAAGAAGACATTACAAAGCAAAGGAGAGTGTGGGCTCCCATTTGGGACCCCCCATTGTCGAAACAAAGACCGTCACGGCGGAGAAACCGAACGCGGAGTCCAACCCTTCTCATTCCATCCTAGCCAACGTTATCCCCAAAAAGCATAAAAAAGAGTACATACATACATACATCTCTCTCGCTCTGATAGTGTGGGATTGGAAGAGAGGCAATTGCAAATGCAAACACCGTATGTATCTAACGGTAACCATTTGGGCCTCTCCATTAAATGCTCATTCAGTGTTTTGTCTTTTACGTTTAAGTTGTTCACGCTTCGTCCTTTCTGCCTCGAGTACACCGAACCTCTCTCTATTCATTCTTAAAATTCATTACCAACTTTCTCTCTCCAAACGGCTGTCTTTCTCTCTCTCTCTCTATAATCTGATGCCCATGCCATAAAGGACACCACAGTCGAACTAAAATACAATCCTTTGGTGGTGCCGCCGCTACTACTACTACTAATCTCATGGCAGCTACTGCGGCCCACTTCAAAATCCAAACCCAACACACCAAACCCAATCGTCGGCGGTGTCGCGAAACCACCATCTCCGCCTCCGCCACCGCCACTGCTGTTGCCTCTCATCCCCCGTCTGACTCCTCCTCCGCCGTTTATCTGACCCACCACCACAATCCCCAACGCAAGCTTGACCCGCCCTCCGTTGTCTCCCCCGACAACTCCTGGTGCTGCCCAGCCTCCAAGCCACCTCCTCCCCCACCGCCCCCCTCACCGCCTCTACCACCGCCGCTACCACAACGCTATACAACTCCACCGGCAACGTCAAACCCAGAACCCATTTCCGTAACCGTTAGCAGTCCCTCGCCGACGCCTCCTTCACTAGCGCCTTCTGTTTCTGAATCGCCGGCAAGTCTCAAGATTCGCTACTCTCCCAGTACGACTTCTCAAGTCATGGACTCTATGCAACACACAACAGCCACCGTCAACGGCGATTGCTTCCCTTCATCTTTCAGTAATTTCAATTCAGTCCTGACTGCCGGATTATTAAACCCCATGTCGCCCCCTCTACCGGTCGACAAGACCCGATCGAGCCCGACCCTGTTCGAAATGATGGCAAGCGAGCCCGATTGCCACCCCAGATCCCAGATCGCCTTCACCAACGCCGCCGTCTCGGCCCCCAAATCGCAGATTTCAGCTCAAGACAAACAAGAGCTGATGCAACAGCGGTTGTCGGACATTTTGGCTTGTCGAAGTCCAGGCAGTCAGTTCAATGATCCCTCGTCGAGCGATGTCAAGCTCACGCTGAGCTCGAAGGACGGACTCACAGTTTTGATGAATTTTCATAGGCAGATCTTGGTCGCTCACAGCCGCTTCTTCGCGGTCAAGCTGTCCGATTGGTGGTCGAAGCAGCAGAGAACTTCGAACCCCTACATTATCGAGATTGCCGACTGTGATGATATTGAAGTTTACATTGAGACGCTGAGATTGATGTATTGTAAAGATTTGAGAAAGAAGCTCATGAAGGAAGATGTCTCCAGAGTCCTTGGTATCTTGAAGGTAATAAGCGTAAATAGTAACATAAAGACATTGTTATATGCATATGCATACACATAATCCCTCTTCACTTCTATACTTACAGAGGTAAACTTACATGCAGATATGTATAGGAAGATATGAACATTGGTTGAATTTATGTTTTATACGCACAGAATGATGAATTCATTGGCATATTGTTCTTGAGTATTAGGAATTTGAATTGTGTTTGATGTTCTTGTAATTTAGACTTCAGCTGCAATTGGGTTTGATGCTGGAGTTTTGTCATGTTTGGAGTACCTAGAGGCTGCTCCATGGGCTGAGGACGAAGAGGAAAAAGTGGCTTCTTTGTTATCAGAGCTTCGGCTTGAAGGGGTTGGAGCAGGGGAAGTTCTTAAGAGGGTTTCGGTTGATGTTACTGCTGGGGTTGAGGAGGGGAATGACAATGAAGAAGTGCTGCTCAAACTTTTGCAGGTAGTTCTTGAAGGGAAAGATGAGAAGGCAAGGCGAGAGATGAAGGGATTGGTGTCAAAAATGCTTCGTGAGAACTCATCTCAAAATGATTTGAGGAAGGAGTCTCTGTATTCTGCTTGTGATGGGTGTTTGCAATTGCTCCGCCACCATTTTTTCCAGGCAGCAGAGGCAAACTTGCAGGATGTGGGTCAGATTGCTCGGCAGGCGGATAATTTGCATTGGATTCTGGATACTTTGATTGATAGACAGATTGCTGAGGATTTTTTGAACACTTGGGCTTCACAATCTGAATTGGCTGATGCACATTCTAAAGTGCCTGCCATTCATAGGTATGAGGTTAGCAGAGTGACGGCTAGGTTATTCGTTGGGATTGGAAAAGGGCAGCTATTAGCTTCAAAGGATGCAAGGTGCTTGCTATTGCAGACTTGGCTGGTTCCATTTTATGCAGATTTTGGGCGGATGAGGAGGGCGTCGAAAGGCCTTGACAGGCATTTAATTGAGGATGGTCTAAGCAACACCATTCTGACTCTGCCTCTAGCCTGGCAGCAGGAAATCTTGATGTCTTGGTTTGACCGGTTTGTGAATTCTGGTGATGATTGTCCAAATATACAGAGAGGATTTGAAGTTTGGTGGAGAAGGGCTTTCTGGAGACGAAATGGCAAGCCTCAACAGCCCCATCAAATACGAGTTACAGCTGCTACTATTGAGAACTCGTGAAATTCATCAATTCCAAAATGAGGGGGATAATGCAGTTCCAATGTTTTCATGTCCTTTTATAAGTGTATCCTCTTGTGATCACCGGTCCTCATTACATATTATGGCGTATTTCTGTCTTCTTCCATTCTAAACCGGGTCCAGCAATTGCTTGCGAGGGGATTGAATTCATGGGGGTGGGTGATTTGCTTTTCTGATAGATGTTGCCTGGTTTAGTCTAGAAGAAGAGATATATATGTTTGAGTGCAACTTCCACAGTTTGTTGTCAATATTCAATAGAATTGTGTTATGTTCAGTTTGATACTTGAAATGAACCACTTCTTTTGTTACTGTATCATTGGAATTGATTCCTATTGCTTTTGGGTTTGAAGTTTAAGCATATTCTAAGTAGGGGATTTTCTCTTTCAAAGAAAAAAGAATTCTATTTTGGCAAACCAAGTTGAATGCACTGTCTTGCATTTCATGATTCAAAGGCTAAGTGGTGAGTGTGACTAAGGCATACAAGTATATATGGACATGTAAAGGCATTAGGAAACTTCCTAATGGCAAAGCCAAAGACAAAGCCAAGTATATAGGGATCTGCAAAGCACTAGGAAACTTCCCTTTTTGTTGCCATACTGATGCTGTCTTTCAATCAGTTGCATTTGGGTGTCTGGGTCTGGTTCTAATGTCCAACTTCTTTGAGACTATTTTGCTCAGATGAAATGCATGTTTATGTCTTTCTCTTCAATGTATTCATGTGTTAACAACTGGAATTTGTCTTTGTCCATTGCCCACTGATAGGGAACAGCACATAAATTCCTAGTGTTTGCATGTCGATTTGTCTAATCTTATGTTGTTTGCTGACAAGCCAAACATTCAATAATATGCGATTCAACCAAAAGAAAATTCAACAATATGTGGAACCATCAATTGTTAACATATCTTTTATAATTTGTAGCAGAAACTTTTTTTGAAAGATTTTTTTTTTCAAAGCACTATATATGACTGTTGGATTTCAGCACGAGTGAAAAGTTTGAAGAAGGGTTTGAGGCATAGAACATAAATATGTTCAATGAAGGATTTGTTGCAATGCCAGGTCGCTATTGCGGCTTGGTGGTCATGGGTTCAAAGCACAGAAATAGCCTCTTGATATACATGATATTTTGGATGTCTTTCATTTGCTTTTCCCGCTACCAATAATATTGTATTGTAATGCTCTAATTTAGAATTATATCAGTAATGTTCCTTTTCTTCTCTTCTTTTTCTATATTTATGTTATTTTCTTTTGGGAAGAGGGAAAAACAAAACTCACCAAAACATGTATCCGGGGCAAACCATGTTCCTAAAGTCTCTCATGAGATTACTTGACGTGTTGATAACGAAGTATCTTTTGTTGCTTCTTAGAGATGAAATTAAAGTGAATGCATATAATCTCTCTCTTTCTCTATAAGCAATGTAAAATGGGTTAGGGCGGCATTGGCAGAAGCTGTCTAAAGTGGGATCTCGACAACAAATTGGAAGAGACAAGCCCAAATTTAAATAAGTTGAATTGGCTTGACACGTTTTGTTTGAGTTCCTGACATAATATGTGTTATCTTAACAAAATGGAAAACCTTAACAATCAAAATGTTTATGAATTACATGAGTATTGATAATTGATTATACTAAACCCAAGGCAGTGTTTTAAAACTTGGACCGGACCGGCCGGTTTAATCGGTTGAACGTCACCCGGTTAAAAACGGTCCGGTTAATCTTTAAAATCCATTTTGATCAAAATCCGGTCAAATTCGGTCAAAACAGCGGTGAATCGGTGACCCGGTCAATTGAAACTGTATTAAACTGTCTGATTCAATATTTTAAGGCAAAATTTTATGTTTTAAGTATAAAAAATAGTATAAAAAAATAAAATACCATTTATTAATATTAATAAATTAATTAATAACATAATTATAATGTCATGGGTCAATAACGGTTGAACCGGTGACTCGTGACTCGATAACTTTTTCGATTCACTCAACGGTCCGATTTTTAAAACATTGACCCAAAGTTTGTTAAAGAAGTGCCTTTCTTTTCTAGTTCTTGGCAATCTATTTCTAAAATTAATATGAAATTTGTAATTTTATAAAAAAGTTCGAATTTCACTCTTTCAAAAACTTATGATCCTAGCATAACAAAAATGATTAATAATGTGAATTGCTTAGAACCCAAAAAACCAAAAAAACAAAAAAGAGACATAAAGAGAAGCTTGTTTTCTAAGGCACACTGAAAATTATAAGAACTCATGCTTGGATCTAAATCTTTGATAAATATAATAATGATTAATTAAAATTTATTTATTTTTAATCCTAATTGATGAAAGAAAAGAAATAATTAATTAATGTGTCTATCATCCATGGCACCACATAATAGAGTCCACAGTCATCATCAAGTGTGTTGTTGACTTGAAAACGCGGTCCCACAAAACACACCACCAAAGCGCTACACGCTACGTCGAGAAGATAGAGCTGGTCGAGGGGTATAATGGGAACGTTTTACGAAAAAGGCAAGGACAGAGTTGGGATTCAGCGGACCGTAAATACGTGGTGAAGGGGGCCGAGAGCGATAGATATAACCTATAGATACACACACAGGAGGCAAAAGAAGGACGGGGAGAAGAAGAAGAAGAAGAAAGAGATCGTGTGTATGAGAAGAGAAGGAATGTGTGGAAGAAAATCACAGAACACGAAGAATGATCTAGAGAGAGAAAGTAGAGAGAGAGAGAGAGGAGCGAGAGTTTATCGGTGGTCTGACTTTTAGAGTGGCAGAGCCGGAACTGACAATCCCATTGCTTCGTCGACAACAGCAACAGCAACACTAAAGCTCACCATTGCTCATAGCTTTTGGAAGATTCGAGTTTTGTTGGCCCTTTGTGTTTATGTGTGGAGTTTATGCGGTCTGGCTCGGTTGGGGTTGAACCGTGGAAGCAGCGGTGAGGATCTGTCTATTGGTTGAGGGCTCGACAGCGAGATCGGTTCCGATTACAGGTATACGAAACACTAGCTCTCGTTTTGTGTGTTTTTAATATTGCTGTCTGTGGATTCGATTGATAAGGACCGAGAAAGGGGAGGAGGGACTTGAATGGCGAAACCCTATCGATCGTTTTTTATTCTGTCCTGTAAAGGCGATTGGTTTTCGAAGACTTGTATCTGAGTCGGAAACAGGTTGAAGATGTTAAAGCTCGATGAGGAATCGTCGCGGAGGAGACTTGATGTTTAGGGTTCCTATTAGATCCGTCGGTAGGTCTCGGGCTCTACAATATATGGAATCGGCTTGGTTCTTCACTGTCAATTGCTTCATATAGCTCTATTTTAAGTCGAAACTGTAGGCTTCCTCTTCTCTTGATCTCTTCGACTGTCGTGCTATAGCTTTCCCAAAATTCCTAATATTCGACGGAGGATGTATACTTCAATTTGCACTGCATGGAGAGCGTTGTTGACGGACCTATTTATATGTCATACACATCTATTTTCTGCAACTAATCTGATGAGATCTGTGGTTTATCACTCCAAACTGTTCTTGCAGAAGTGTCATCTTCATGTTCTTGCTCCTGCTATACATAAATCTGTAAAATCTGAACTTCGAATGGTTTGCTCAAGGGCTGCAGGCTGTGGGAAATTGGGGTTTTTGGCTGCTGTAGTATGACGGAAATGATATTCTTTATGGCCGCTTCGTTTTTTGTCATTCCTCTTAGCTTCCATTAAAAAAATATTTTTCCGAACTTTCCTGCGATGTATGTATCTGCATTCCTTCAGTGATCAGCACAGATCAACAGACTCAGTTAAATTAGTGACATAATGGCTTTGCTGCCTTTGACAATATATTTTGCTACATAAAGACATGATTCACAACACATGGTTTATGCCACTTGATGTCTTTCCATTGCCTTTTTTAGTTGCTAATGGAGAACCCTCTGACCAGATTTTGTGCTTCAATTATCCTAATATCATGGAGTAAAATGCTTCATGGACAATAAGCAGTGATCATGTCACCAACTTCAGCATGTGAATTGGTTATTCTACAATGCTAGGTCATCCCACCTACATGTCCTGTTCTCTGCAATGGATGACATAGAATCATGGTGTTTCTCTCTTTCTTATGTGCCTTAAAATTGTCATTGATTCCCATTTACTTTTTGCAATGAATCTATGATTCAGATTTTTAGGTTCTTTCGTTCTTGAAATCAGAGTAGGAATTGATTATCTATGATTGTGATGCTGGTTGGCATGTTCCTCTTATGTCGGCAAGTTTCGGTAGTCTTATAGTCGGCTACTGTGCTTCTTAATGATTCTGTTGATAGTTGCAGATTATATACTATTTTTATAGATTTTGTTGCCTGGACTGGCACTAATTTGAAACTTGGATGTTTCACAGGCTGGATATAAGTTTGAAAACCTTTGTTCCTTCAAAGCTTCTGGACCCTTTCCATTTTTGGAACAGGCAACAATGAGGGGTCCCTTTTAATGGTGGGCATTAACAATTACTTAGAAGTCATCACCTTATGATATTTTTGAATGTTGTAAACATTTACAAGAATGATTTTTATGTTAACTTGCAGATTCGCTTGTGTACTTGCACTGGGGGGTCAGCCTTTACTCTTGGGTTGATAAAAAAACGAGCATCAACGGCATCCTGCGAGAGTTGTGGTGGAAAACCACTAGTTGATGGGACAGGGTCTCCATCCAGTAGCATGCTTAGTACAGTTGGTCTGGAACTTACTACCTTTGTCAATTCTGACTTGACTTGGAACAAGGTTTCGAAAGGCAACAGGAGTTCGGCAAGGCGAGCTAGGAAACCACTTGAAGTAGGCTTGAAAACTAGTAAGGAGTTAGTTAATACGGATTCTAAGGACGTGGACATGCCAGTGTCTGAGTCTGAGAAGGTAGACATTACATATTGAAATGTTCACTTTATACATGTTTTATGAAATACATACTGCAAACACTTAGTAGCTGAAATAACTGCACTATGAACTTCATGGCGCTATCATTATCTTTTGTATTTTGGCAGCTTGGGGTGACTGTTCTTGGATGCCACTTCAGTGACAAGGCAGAGCATGTACCAATTAAGAAAAGGAGGTTTTTGTTCAGGACTCCATCTCCACCGCCAAGAACCCCCTCTCCACGCCCGGAGGAAACTGAAACCATTATAAGGAGACAGTATGCTTTGGGCCAGGGGTTTCCTCAAAATTTGACAGTCGAATTTCAACTTGCAACTTCTGATGGAGCTGCTTCTGCTGACTTGGGTCAGATTGTGGATACTGAAGTTAATATCCATGGGGAAAACTCAACAATGGTAAATGAACAACTTGATGAAAATGAAGACTTCTCTGGTATTTCAATACTTGCTGCTGCTGCCTGTAGTAGCAGTTTGGGAGGATATGTTGAGGAGGGTTCTGGAGTTGAGGTATCTTTAGGGCATGGGGGTAATCCCCAAGAGCCGATGAATGTTGAATCCAAAGGTGACCTTGTGAATTCTGCTGATGAGATGTCAACTGATGGAACTGCCTCCTCTGTATCCCCGTCTCCCACAGAAGAAGGTCTTGCCTCATTGAAAACAGATAATTCCTCCCAGAAAGACTGGCCCCTTGAGAACATCAAGGATGATACTTGTTTGCAGGAAAGTGCAGTAGCTGGATCAAAGGGTGTTTACAGCAATAAAGTTGATGCAAAGATTAGAACACAGGAGTCTTCTGTACAAGATGGCAGGTTGCACTGGGACTTAAATACTGTAATGGATGCATGGGAACAACCTTTTGATTGTCAGCGTGCGGACTTTGCAGCCAATGTTGCAGATGGCATCTATGAATATGCTGATGATGTTAAGCATAGTGTTAAAAACGAAAACTTTGAAGGTCATGAGGCTCAAAGGGAGCTTGAAGGTACCAATGATGACACTGGGAAGGCACTGTTATCAGGTGAATGGAGAGGATTGGCTTTTGAAACTGAAGGGTTGAACAGAGAGGAAATGGACGCATGCCTTGATATTAAGAGTGTTATCTGCTATCAAGGAAAAATAGTTTCTTCTGAAATTGATCATGCCAAAGATGTTGTGATGGACCCGCTTAAGAAAACAGAATTCTCACATAATGAAGAAAAAATTGACTGCAATCTTGGATCAGGCGGTTCTGTTCTTGCTAAACATGCTTCGGGGCCTTCTGCCTATGAGATTGTTGATGAAAATGCTTCTGCCAACTGTGTAAATTCTAGCACTACTAGGAATTCTGAAATTTTATCTTCTCATCCTGTTGCTAGAATGGATGTACCAGTGGATTATTCTCTTCTGTCTGAATCTGGTCATTTTAGCATGCATGTATTCAAGGAAAATAGTAATGCAGCATCCATTAATGCTGTTAGTGTGAAGAACATGGATGACTTTGCTGGTGATCCACTAACAAGTGGAACTCTTTCTTCTAGTCCTCAAGCTGAGAAGCAAAACGACACTCTTCCTAGTGTAGCTTCCTCGGACAAGGCTACCTGTGATGTTGCAAATGCTTTGAATGAAGATGGGGGAGATGTCCGGAGATCATCTGAATCGCTTGGTGATGGAGATGTTGAAAATAGGACTTCTGTGGAGATTGGTCATGGACCTATTGATGATTCTAGAGAGAGTGCTGCCTGTGAGTCAGATGAAAGGGATAGCTTCCAATCTTATCATGCAAATTCAGTTGTGCTTCCCTCAGGTGCATTTCTTGGAGGTCAGCCTGTGGCGCCAGTTGACTTATTGGTACAACATGGTGAAGATTCTTTTGTACACGGCGCTGAAACTGATACCCAAGTGCATATTGATGCTGTAGAACCAGGTATTATGGCCTCGGGTTCATCTACGGCACTGTTGGGACCATCCTGTGGTCTTAGCTCTCGTGATGCATGTGGAAGTTACCATGATGATGTTGTACAAAGTCATGGTAAGGTGGCTCTCGAAGAGCCTTTGGAAGATGGTTATGATACTGACATTTCTCAAGGTGATCCTGGTATTGTAGTTGGGATTGAAAAAGCAAGTGATTACGATTCTCAGTATGAAGATGGAGAACTTAGGGAATCAAGTGTACATGCTTGGGAAGAATATGAGGGTGAAGATGAAGAAACCGAACGAGTGGACTATGGGTCAGATAACAGGGATACTACCAATTTGTGTTCCGAAAATACTGAAGAAAGTAATTTTCAAGCTTGTCTTGGAGGCTCTTTCAGGACAGAAGTGACTCATGCAGGGCCTAGTAAGGAAACTAGCTCACCATGCTTGACGGTGCAGAAGTCAGAAAAAGTTGACAGCCGTGATGAAGGATCTGGATCAGGACCTGACCAGGGAACCAGAGGTGAGGAAGATGATGATAGACGATACTATGTAAAGGAAGCAAACCAGTCGGCTGAGTTGAAAATGAAGATGTCTGGATGGGATTGTTTACCTGAAAATGGCAGAAGTACTTCAGGTATGACTAGAGTGAGAGATGTTAGCGTTAGAAAGAATTTTAATGGTGATCAGAAAGATGGATCAGATGCTGAAGATACTGAAACAAAGGTGTTCCGGTCAAGAGTTAACCGGAGGGAATTGTTGTCACACATTGAAAGGCCAGCATCACATCGTGTGTTTCTTGGGAGGGATAGATTAGGTATACGAGGAAGAAGGTATAATCTTTCACTTGATTGATATTTTTTCTTTGAGCTTTGGTTCTCTGTATATCTAAATTGATGTCATGTTCAAATATTTATTTTCAGTTACAACAATGATTCATATCCTAGGTCTGAGAGGGAGTTTGACACTGTCAGATCCTTTGGAAGGGGCAGATACTCCTTGCAGAGAGGTCGGGGAGGTGGTCATTGGGCTGATTCTTCAGGCCGTGAGAGGGGCCTGAAACACCATCGGTCACCTACTTATCATGGCTTGGCTTCTTTCCATTGCTCTGGGCCAGAAGACGTTGCATCGGATAGTAGTATAATAAAAGGTGGTGGTGTGGGGTCCAGCAGCCAAGCTGGCAGGCATGCTACTAATGCGTCGTCTCGTCGTCTGCATCGATCTTTTAGAGGTGGATCACCAACTGATAGGCAGGAGGCTTTTGATATGCACAGGAGTAGCAGAGCAGCTGGGGAGATGAGTCCAGATAGGTTCACAACTGTTGGAAGGGGCAGATCTGTAAGATATGGTCCACAAGTCAACAGTGGAGGCCCCAGGGGGAGATACCATGGACCAGTGAATGATGATTGTATTGAATCTTCCTTGAATTGTTCACATCCTTTGACCAGAAGGCGGAGAAGCTTTTCTCCCATTGAAAGAAGAGGGAATCCTCCTGCACATCGGTCTAACTCCAAATCTCCTTCAAGGTCCCGAACTCGCTCTCCCAATGCTTGGCAATCTCCAAGAGGGAGAAATGGTGCTGCTGTTGCTGGCAATCCTGGTTTCAGACACAGAAGTAGATCTCCTAATTTCCGGTCTGGGGCCAGAATGCCGAGGGTGAGGTCCCCTCATATGCGACCTGGTTTTGCACCAGATCATGAGATAGGATTCATAGCGGCAAGGAACCGTGATTCCCCACCACCTAATTCTAGATGGATTGGTTACAAGCAGCATTCTTCACATTTAGACAGGAGACCACCACCAGGGAGGATATATACCCGGGGGGAGAGGTTTGATATGTGGGATTCCCCACGAACAAATGAGTACTATAGATCTGTGCATCCCGGAAGATTTTCTGAATTAAATGGGGTTGGAAGAGGTGGAGCTAGGCATAATGGGGCTGACGACGATAGAGGGAAACATGGCTATAGATACAGACTTGTTCATCCTGTAAAGCGTGATAATTTGGAGGGAGCAGTGAAGCGATTCTGTTATGATGTAGAAGATGGCTTTGTGGCAGGAGGTCACGAGTCCTGCGACAAGGAGGCCACAGATTTCCACGGGAGACCAAAAGCCTACAGCAGGGGCGTTGATGGCCGGATTGGCAATGTACCGAGGAGGTCTAGAGAAGAGGGGGGCTCCTTCCTCTGTCGACAGGATAGAAAATACAGTGCAAACTCAAAATCGTTTGGAATGCGGAAAGGTGATGAGGATGAGGGCCCAGGAAGGCGGCCTTCATGAACTCTGTACCCAGTGCCCTTTTTTTCACATTGGGTGCATATGCAGGTGGATGGATAATGTTTGGGCCTGCGAAAAGTTTTTTGTTTCCGGCTGGAAAGCATCTATATGGTTGAATTTGCATTTCACAATTGTGATTTCTTTTTAACAAATTTTGGTTAGGCCCCTAGTTTTTGCTGCTTATAATTTATTTTTACCCCTTCATCTTTGGATATTGAAGTCTCCTGGCCAATCCTAGGTGAATTAACCCCTTTAAAGGCCTTCAAATATTATCAAATCAATGGAAAGTCGATTTTTATTTTCTTGTGTTTGTCTGAAGTGAATTTGTCATTTTTTTCTGGGTATACCTTGTGAATAATTCTTTTTTATCCTCTTCTACGCTATGAGTGTATTTGTATGTTTATGCAAGGCCAGGCCACTGGGCACCACAAATATGGTTGTATTTGTGGTTGCATTTGTATGTTTGTGAGAGAGAACCAAATATCTTCCTCGTACGATTGCTTAGAGGGACATTTTAAGTGTTTTTGTATCTTTATTGCAAGGGGCTATTGCCAATATCTCTTGGGTCTTGTGGCTTGAATATTAGTTGGTGGGACTTGGGAGTACTGAGAGATTTTTGTGGTGTGAATGGTGAGGGGGCCTGGACATGACAAATCTATAACTCTGCCAAGCCCAGCTCTGAACTGGGGCTAGGGAACCCTGGAAAAGATCAAAGAGTGAGAAAACCCCTTACCATGGGTCCCCTACATGAACCATGTTGTATGGCAGTGAGCCCTTTGTATAGTATCCTTTGTTAGAACTTAAATCACTAAAGAATTTTCCTCTGGGATGAGAAAGCAAGACAACTTTTCTTCGAAATAAAGAAAGCATTTGGTATTTCACTTTTGATTACCAGAAGCTAGAGTCAACCACAAGTGTCTCATTATGATAGTAGCTTCGCACCCACTGGTCCTTGAATATTATCCTAAGATTATTGAGATAGCATCTGAAAGAGAGGGCTGTCGATTATTTAGAGGAATGGAATACGGTAATACGGCTAATGATCATTGAGAAGCATATTATTGCAGTTACCCATAAGATACTCACCCCAACCCACCCAGCCACCCACCCTTGATATCTTAAAACTAAAGTGGCCTATTCTTGAAAAGATGAGAAAACTCATCATGATGAGATTTACTTACTAAAAATAGCCAGATCGACGATGATTATAGGAATACAACTCATGACAAACTTTCTAAAATTGGTGATATTGAAATTGTCTGCCCTTACTCTAAATCAAGAAGACTTTGTGAAAGCTTAGTGTGTCGGTAGACAAGATAATATTAAAATTCATCCAAACGCAGCCTAAGCCTTCTCATCAAAAACAGAAGTGGACCTTGGCCTGCTCCTTACTGGGGATATAGTAACAATGCTTGCTTGTTCTCACTCCTACAATGCAAAAACTGTTGCTAACCATAAAGATAAATCCGAAAACGATTTAGCAAATCAAAACAAATTGTTGAAGACAAAGACAATTAGACTCCCTAGGTGTGACTCCTAACTAATGCATTGAAGCATCACACTTCCATGAATTAGACAGATATAAGCTCCAACCTTAGTGAATGTCGGCTTATATAATACCCAATGTACATCAGTCCCTACAATCAGAATGTGATAACTATAGATTTAGTATTCGTAATAATATTAGTTTTCGTTTCATTTACATTAAGAAATTAATCATATGGGTTGATCTGCTGGAAAATCCATATTTTCTCGCTTCATTATTGACTTCTTTGTTTGTGGTAAGTGTGAAAAGGGATTTTAAGGATTGCCGGTAGTTTGTTTTCCTTAGTATTAGTACATGCATTACCTTACCCTAATTTGCATTAGAAAAAAAGCGTAGATCCTACGTCAAGTAGCCCCACATATTAGAAAATTAAGATAATGTAGAGCCAATATATCCAAGAAAGATCAGTTTTTGTCTCTTATATTACAAGTTTTTCATAATCATCCAATGAGAACGCTAAGAAAAGTTTCTAAGCAACTTCTTGTGATTGCAAACGCATACGATTATACTAGTAAGCATTCGTGCAAGTTTGATGAACGCAAATTTTATTTATTTATTTATTTTGTAAAAAATCAGCTAAGTAGTGCGCACGCGAGGAGGCAGCGAAGAAAATTTAGAAAGAAACC
Source organism: Euryodendron excelsum (assembly GCA_033060915.1). NCBI lineage: Eukaryota > Viridiplantae > Streptophyta > Magnoliopsida > Ericales > Pentaphylacaceae > Euryodendron > Euryodendron excelsum. Next base: position 2,332,941 of record CM065397.1, on the reverse strand, counting down.
TAATGTTAGGAGACAAAGATACATGTAAACATATAGATCTTATATAAGAAAACAAGCCAAAGGGTTTCTTTCTCTAGGTTTTCTTTTGTCTTTTTTATTGACTTTAGTCGCGTTGATTAACTTCTTCCTTTCGTGTTAAGAAAGAGATCAACGATGAAGAATAATCATATAAAATGTTAGAGATATCTTGTAATTTTGGATGTACTACTAGCTCGCTTTAATCTCTTTGTAGGTCCTACATAATTGGAGGAGGAGACATGCATTTTGACGACCAAAAGGAAATTTAATGAGAATACAAGTCACCGTCTACAATGAAACTTACATAGATACAATATGGGTGATCAAAAAAATATGTTGTTTTTTTTTATTTTTTAAACACACCATTGACTTGGAAAGCCTGGTCTTTACCATTTTATTATACTTAGCGTGATTGTTCGGTTTAATTAACAGGGACATGCTAACTAGCCAAAATATCCACCAAGAAAAGAAAAGAAAAAAAAAACACTAGATGAAGCATTGTTAGTACAAGTTCAGTACTTCTGTGGGTATTCTGGGAAGAAAAGAACCCATTTAGTCATCATTTACAATAAGGGTGCATTAGTTAGCAGTGATGAACAGTGGCACACAAATGGAAAATCTGTACAGAAAGTGCAAAAAGACATTGAGTACCCTCTCACTGTAGCACACAAAATACATAGACAAGGACTCTTTCGCTGGCAAGTTATATGGTTTGTTTGTCCCCAGGAACCATCATTTTGCCCTTAACCCTTGTGCTTTAATGCTCTGCTTCAATGGTGGGACAAGAGGGGGACTAATGGGCTACAAAAATGGGGTCACAATGCCTGTCCTGAAAGTTTGTATTTGATAGAGCTTTGAAATTGGTAGGGATAGGTTTACGAGTCCTTTTTGCATATATATATACAGACACACATGCATATATATCTAGTACGGCAAGCTTGCCATTGGGTTGGCTTTGAATGGTCAGAAATAGAGATGAAAAAGGCGTTTTTGTCGTCCAAGACTCTACACCTTACATGGCAATGAGTCTCAACTTTCAACAATGAGCTTCAACTTTCAACAAATACAATTGAGACTTTTCACAATACGTACACTGGCCAATGATTAACCAGTTTTGGTTTGAAAGTGTTTGCTTAAGGTGAAAAGAGAGAGGCTTGTTGGTCCTAGATTCACACCGCCACTATTCCGTTATTATGAGCCCTTGGATTTTCAGAATACAGCCATCATTGTTGATCAGTGAGTTTAGTTTTAAGTTGTGTTTAAATTAAAAATTTAGTGAGAGAAAAAGAAAGAAAAAAATTTGTAATTGTATCGTATATTTAATTATTAGAGAAAGTAGAGAGTAAAAAAATACACAATCAAAAAAATTAAAATATCTCATTTTGTTTTCTTTTTTCTCATATTTTTATTTTTTTTAATAAATTTAAATTTCAGACACAACATTAAGGGCTCAAGTCTTTTTTGTGTGGACGACAACTCTCTACAAGTTTGAGAGAATAGTTGGTTGAAGATTCGAACATCATGTAGCAAAAAAAAAAAAAAATGGCAGCAACGAAGTGGTTATTATACATGGAAAGATAGATCACAGTAAAAAGAAAGTATCTTATTGCATTAATTTTCAAAGAAAGGTCGTAGAAGGTTTAAATCCTAAAAAGCTGGCCAGAGGATAAATTTTTTATCTCATTTTGTGGGTGTGAAAGGAAATAATTAGTATATAGATAAAGAAACCTAGGTATGAGAGTGGAAAAACTAAAGTGCTAGACACTATAGCTATTGCTATAGTGGTGACCATCATGCACAAGAGTTGGGTCCACCCAATGAGCACCATTGGCCATAAGAGGCTGTGGCTGTAAGCAAGTTGGTGACAAGGAGGTCCCATGCCAGAAGCTTCGTCTGCTCTGGTCTCTGATGAACGCCAGGCTGAGGCTACCCACCAAAAGAAGACAAAGCCAAATGTGTACCATAGCTTCATAGTAATGAAACAAATCAATTTCAGTTTAATTTATATAGATTCGCTCTTCAATAATATTGTGAAGTTTTTGCAAGTTATATATATATATTGGTTTTGTAAAGGCATCTCCAACTCTATTTTTTAAAATAGCTAGTTAAAATATATTTAAAAATTTTATTTTCTATTTTAGCTAGTCACTTTTTTAAAAATTCTCTAATAATGCCCTCTATTTTAGTTGGCCACATCATAAATTATTCTTTTACTTCGAGAAAAAATAAAAAAATAGGTGACAGAAAAAGAGAGATTTGTGAAATAATAATATTTATAGTTTAGAGAATCACTTTTGGCTTTCTACATTTGAAGAGCCAAAGTAAGGTTATCTAAAATAGAGTCATATAAAGAGACTGTTGGAGAGTCATTTTTTAAGTTTGGCTCTCTAAAATAATGTACTGCGAGAGTCACTTTAGAAAACCATTAGAGATAGAATTTATATATATATATATACTATATATTATAATAGAATGATAAGAAGTCATTGAGCTTGAAAGTCTTGATTCATTTTTCTTAACTTTTTGAATTTACAAAATAAAAATAGTAATGAACACATTGGTCATTAAATTAATATGGTAATTTTTGTAACATACCATTTTTTCAGTATAGAAACTTTGAGCCTTGGAGACAATTACATAAATGTGTTATTATTGAATTTTTAAAATCAACATGGTAACTAAATCTAATAGTCTTTCTAAATTCCTAAATTATGGTGTTTTTCCAAAATATTCTAGCTTCCTTACAATTTAAGTTTTCGCTGAATTTATATATATGTACATTTGAATTTTTTAACAATACGTTATTGGGTTTTTAAAGTTAAAAGACCTGATCCAAGTTTCTAAATTTTTTGAATTTTTAAGTATTAATATTACAAATGTTATAATAGTATTGGTCTAATTAGACACTTTTATCTATTATTCATGATTAGTAAATTTTTACCACAATTTAGTTAAATCTCATATTAGTTTAGAATTTCTTTACATAAAACTTAAAAAATAGTAGAATTCTATTTTAAATTTTCTTAAAATTCTTCTTTTATAATTTTAGAAAGACCTTCCTTTAATTAATAAATGTGGAATTTGGTATTCAAATCCATTTAATTTATCTTTCTAGAAGGAAAAAAAATAATATTTTATATTTGTTAGGAGGTGTTTGATTTGATAGTTTCAATCAATTTTTGTCAAATTTTTTGTTTTTAAAAATATAAAATACATGTATCATACTATTATTAATTTTATCTAAATTTTTGTTTATTTCTTCTAAATTTCATATAAAGAAATCAATCAATTGATATAGTAGGATTGCCAAATTTCCTTTAATTATGAACCTTTCTTAACAATCTTTCCTTAAATTTCTAAAATAGAAAGGACACACATTGTTAACTTTTTTTTTAATAAAACAAATATTTTGAGTAAAATAAAATGAATAGAGCTATAATAAAATTAATTACTCTTTCATCCTTATTTTTTTCAATTAAAATGTACAAATACAAGTAACAATATACTAAATGAGTCACGTGTTAAAATTTACATATCTACATGTATCTATTAAAATTATGTTTCATTTTTTTTTCTCTCATTTGTATTGACTTTTTCACATGAATAGTTCAAAAATTGTCATGTGCTCAAACAACAGGAGGTTCTTACTATCCGTTTGAAAGGAAAGTTTTTTTTTTTTTTTTTTGTTTTTTTGATTGGGATATAAAGGAAAGCTTTGGATATGATATTTTCAAGATATATATATATATATATAACTAAATTAGATACAGTAATATGATTAAAGCATATTCATTTATGATCAGGTCATGTATAACCGATTTAATAATGTTAACTGTTTCAGGTCAACCATTTAATTAAGATTTATTCATTTATGATAGGGTTAAAATGAATTAATCTATTGTTAGATTTTGTAGCAAGTATTTTAGAATTCAACATATTCAAATATTTCTTTTTGCTATTCTTTTGGAAAAACTTAAGTTGATCACTTCAATTTATATCCATTATGAATAAATTTTTTTGCATCATTTTAATTTAAAGTGGCAAGTAATTTTAATTTTGAAGAAAAAGGCATATTCTTATGATTCTGTTCTAATATTATACTCTTGATCATAAATTTCTAATTCGGTAGCTAGGATTATATAACACATGCATTTAAAAATGCACATAAAAAATACTATAGCCATCGGTTTTATTTATCTGATTTTTATCACAGATAGATATAAGTAAGTCAATCCCACATGTGTTGGACCAAGTAGACCCCATCACCTTGTGTCTATCCCTAATGAAAAGCCAGTGAAAATAGCCGATGGCTCTAGCATTACACAATGCACATTCAAAATATTAAATGTACCGTAAGACTAACACACTTGATCTTATTAAATCATTCATTATTTTTTATTTTTGTCCATAGCATGAGCTCATTGCTAACATATGTATACACTAAAAGAATACTATCTTGTTACAAAACCAAAATTGGAAACATCTTCACTAATGGAAATGGCTGACTTAAAAAATCAAAATTTCTTTACAACATTTCTTTAGCTTTTCCCCATCTTAATCGACTTCCATGAAATTTTATCTTTTGCAATGTCACAAGCAAGAAGCTTGGAAAAAGTTCCAATATTGGTATACACAAATTATTAGGTTTAACGATATAAAAAGTGTTTGGAGTGAGAAACAATTGGAGGTTAGATACATTTTTTCTCAATTAATTATTTTTTAGGCAGTGTGTATATATAATTGCAACTGAAATAAATTAAAATGTTTAAAATCAAACTTAAGTATGTGCAGTACTGTAAATTTCGGTGGAATTAATTCCACGAACCTTTGCGCCCTATCAAGAGTTTCTCTTCTAATTGTACGTATTTCGGTATTAGGGATCTTGCCACGGTTAATATGAACCATAATCATAATGAAAACATGAAAATACATGGTTTTTGGCTATTAATCTATTTCAATAAACAAAAAACATGCAAATCGTTCATTTCTAAATCCAACTGAAAACTCATGCTTTGATTTCTTAGAGGGGGGAAAATAAAAATCAATCGCACCATTATTTTTAATTTTTTTTATATGTACATCTTTGAACATCCATATATTCTGATCTACAATAGTTTGTAAGTGATGCTTGCGTTGAACATTTGGACACATCCTAAGCATAAGGAACAGGTTGTTCAAGGCATATGAAGGAATAGTACTAGGGGACAAGTCAGTTTTCCAATTAATGAAGGTATAGAAAAATACAATCTAGACTCACCTAGAAATTCTTTCGAATTTAATATGGACATTGAAAATCCACCAAACATTTGATGATGTTTTACTCTAGGCAAGGAGGTCGACTTCTAATGGACTTCAATTTTAATTAGGTCAATTAAGCCATCACAAACTTGTATATTGTGGGTTCAAAGATTTTTTTTTTTGTTTCTTTATTATGAATCCTTTTCGGTATTACCAGAAAACAGTAATATCTTAACAATTTAAGTTTTTGGAATGACGTTCCAAAATATATAAGATTTTCGTTCTAAAAAGATGAATTTAACAATCCAATAAGGTTCCAAAAATGTTTCTATTTATTTTCTTAAAAAGTTACCCAAAGTGAAAAAAAAAAATCAGATGTAATGAACAAAAATTCAAGTAGAATGGAATTTTAGGATAATAGTATCCACAAAATAGGCTATAATACTCCTAAAAATATGTTCCTACATATCTAATTTGGAAAATATTGACTACGTTTTATTAGATATCTAAACGAAAATTACTCTAAAAGTATCTTAAATTTAAATAATTTAATTTATAGAAATCTACTTTTATCATACCACATGTTAAAGTATTTGACAAAACTCATTTTCTTTCCCGTTCCATATATCAAAATGATTTGTGTTTCAAATAACATACATCCTCCCTTTTCTTTCCAAGATCATGTTATGATCAATGGACCACTTCAAAAAATTTGTAAAGAGAAGTCAACCAACTTTATGGTAATGATCATGATAAAATCATCTCTTGAAATATAAAATTTCTAAATATAATCAAGGATGATGATTGGATCATCAACACAATGTATTGCATCATTCATGTCAAGATTATTCCATTTATGGTGACTAGTGCATAGGTGCAGAATGACAAAAAGACAGACCATGGATTAAAGGGACCATATGAGGAATGATGTTGAAAATGTAAATGTCATTTTCTTTGGGTTATTTTTTTTTAAAATTCTTTTGGGTTTTATCCCATGCTAGCTACTTGTCTATTTCAATGTTTTATATATAATTTTATTTTAAAGATTTCATACCAATTTGGCTAATTTAGGATTATGTTTGATCTCCTATAATTAATTTTAACATGTAAGCACTGATGATGAATAGAAAAGATGGAATCACTACCCAAGATTCACACCAAGAAAACATATATGTTGGGGTCTCAACTTACTTGAGATTTCCAAATCCATTCTTTCACTTTCACTTGCATTTTTAAAGAAAGGCTAAAGTCTCCTTTTTATCTCTTAACTGCTCCCTAAGCTTTTAGGCATGATAGATAAACAAATCAATCAAGACCGTCAGTCCGATAAATCACGTCTGGGATTGGTTACAATCCGAAGGCATCAACGGGATCTCCACAGTCCATTCAAGAACAAAATTGGGTGAAGATTTTGATGCTGCAAAAGGATAGACTAGTTTTAACAACCATGAAAGCAAACAAATTCCATTTTTAAGTCCAAATTTGGACTATAGATACATTTATATATGAATATGAAAGGTGACCATACAAATGGAGAATCAGAATAAAATTTTCCCTACGTGGGCCGTCTTTGTGTTTTATTATGCAGCAACCTTTTGCTAAATTGCCAATGTCCCACTCAAAGTGAGAAAGCAATGGTAAGAACATAGGTATAGTTACTTATGAAAGCATAAAAAACCTTGTGCTCTCTCTCATATGATTAGGTTGAGAAAATCAAAATGAAAGGGATCAAAACATAGCTACGAATATAAAAATCCGTGTGTTGCCCTCACTTTGCTAAGGATGCCGATGAATAAGGGTGCATGGAAAATTTCATGCGGCCGCCATCTTACCAAACTCATAAGATAAGTTGGGAGCAATAGAGACAAGAAGTTCAAAAACTATATTCATTAGGTCGTTGTATATATATAAATGCCAAATATCATGACATATATACCTTAGGAAATGAATAATGCCACCTATTAAATATTGGACCTGAGACGGTATTTTCTTATTCCATCGTCCATATTTAATGCAACCAAAGTGGTAGGAAAATAGATGTACCGTTGTGCCATGAAACCTGCAAGAAGATTTTAGCTCCCCAAAACCAAAAAAATAATAATAAAAATAAAAATAAGAGAAGGGGGTGAAATATAAAATAAAAAAAATCCCAATTTACAGAAACATAAACATATCAAAAGGGCTCTTTGTGTAGTACAAAATTGGCTATGTTTGGCTTCTGCTTTCCCACATGTTCTAAAGAAACAATCTAAAAACCCTAAAAACCGGTTTCTTAGAAACAATAAATTTCAAGTTGCCGACGTTTTGTTTGAGCTGATTTGGCCTTTTGAGTTCGCTTTTGGGATCGCATTCTTGAAAATGATCCTTATTAATGAGAACGAAAGTGATAAAAAAGAAAAAATTATAGGAACATATCATTTTCTCTTCATTAAAACCCAGAAATGGAAAACGGTTATGAAACTCTGAGATGTACAACCCACAAATATTTTTGCATATAATTCTCCAAAACAGCTCATCTATAATAGATTATAAAGCAGTGATTGAAATCAAGTTCCTAGCAAATGCATATTTCTTGTAACTTTCTATGTTATTCAAGAAACAATAAAAACAACTCTGGAAAACACTAGAAAGCAGCCTTAATCAAATAACCAGGGTTAGCTCCAACAATACTGAAAAACCACTTGGTTTGTCAATAAATGTCAATTGATCCAACGGGTCCAAACTTCTGATCAGAATCAGAAAAAAAAAAAAAGATGATTGAGCCAGGGTTGCAGTTCTAGAGGGGATGATGTAGCCATATAGGATGGTCCATAAAACAAAATGGACCACCCTGCTCTGATGATCAGACCTATACATATAACCCATATATCTACACAAGCAATCGTTTAGATGTTTCAGAAACACAGCTCATAAGTCATAATGTTAAACTGAAGTTTGAAAAACAAATAGTTTCTCAGGCCCCCGACTTCTCTGGGTGCCTTTGACCTGAGCTGAAAGCATGTAAGTTGTAACCGTACACTTCACTTTTTAACTATGACATATATACGTATGCTAAGTACAGTGATTGTTATTCTGCACTACAGTCCATGATGATGATCATCTTTTATTTAAGCCGTCAGATCTATTGTCTGCTTAACATTAATAACTATTTTACACAAAATTTTAACACTATATAATAATTATTATTATATCATGTAAGAGCCGTTCCATGACAATTAAACACCCACAAGTGCTGATTTGCGCACCCCAAGGTTACACTTTTTAAATCCCTTAAGTGATATTAACTTTTTAGAATCATCTTAGAGTTTTGGCTTGCTAATTATTTGATTTGTATAAGTCGAAAAACTAGTAAACTACGCAAGTCTCAAAATTAGCCGTAGTGTGCGCAAATTAATCTAGACACCCAGTTATTAACAAAAAAAAAACTTGAAATAAAAGGTAATGATCATATGCTGGCGATTGGGCAAAATGTACAATACTCAGGGCGTTTGGTACAAAAATTTTCAAGCTTTTTCGGCATAATGTTTTTTAACTTATAAGCAAATAAAAAAATTAAATTTAAAATTTTTTTTTTTTTGCTTTTTACTTATCTTAGTTTATAAAAGTAAAAAAATTACAAGTAATGTAATTTCTTTTACTTATAAACCAAAAAAATAAAATTAAAAAAACTAAATTTAAGGTCTATCAAACAAACATAGTCTCGATATATACATATATTTTCTTTTGAGGTCTACATCCATATATGTACGTAAACATATGGATTCAAAGAGGGATGCTGCGTGAAACGCACCAACACATCTTCTGTGTACATGCATGTGAACCCATTAAACTTGCGCATGGTTCCTCATGTAAAAACACCAACCAAGAAAGGCCAAAAAACAAAAATGGGGTGTGATGTAAGTAGATGATACATATATCTATATATGTATATGCATGAAAGGTAGTATGTAATGTTATGTATAGGAGAGAGGAGAGACGAATGGCAAACGGCGGAGAAAGCTTCGTTATAGGACCACCTTGCCTTTAACAGACAAAAATCAAAGTTTGATGGGGGTTTCTAAGCCCACGCTCTGGCTTGGCTTGTGGAGTCCACTGCCACAGTAAGGAGATAGGTTGTGTAGTACAGACTAGAGAATTCAAGTGGGTGGTGTTTGGAGATGGCACATTTGAGAAAGAAAATAGGCAAGATGCGGTCCCATGCATGTTTAGAGAGAGAAAGAGGAGAGAGAAGGGTTGTGATGGATGGGTGGAGTGCTTTAATAGGGGTTTTAATTGGAATTAGTTGGAAAAAATGGACCACCTCATCTCATGACCTCCCCAGGATCTTATTTAGGAACATTTTGCACAACACCTAGGCATCTATTCTCATTTCTTTCGTCTCAGCTCTCTCTCTCTCTCTCTTAAAAAGAGCACTGCGCTGAAGCTGTATTGAATTTGGATCAGAATTTCAGGTCCACACCCAACAACAGAGAAGCGTTATACCAAAAACCCATCTCAAAAAGCCTGGAAACAACTCTGCCTTAGGCCACAGGTCTAGGGATTCGAGTCCTCCAAAGATCTAGGTATACATATATGTAATAAGAAATATATAAATATATAGATATGTGTTGATTTTATTGAGTTGTTACCTTTCCTAAGCATAGCAGGGCTTAGAATTTATGTGGAGTAATGAACAGAGACAATTCATGTGTCGACTCGTAGAGTATGTACCAAGGCAAAGAAGCACGATCTCTCTGTCAGTTCAAAGTCCAGTATGAGTAGTTTGTAGAGCAGGCAGTTTCATTTCATTTCCTATATATATTTTTATATTTGTAATTTAATTATTATTTTAGGACTAGTAATTTATGTCTTTTATTTTTTTGGTTTTTTAATTGAGGGAGGGTATGAAATAATTGAGGGAGAGCTTGATTTCTAGGAAGTCTATTTTGGATGTATTTATATCATGGTGCATTGACCCACTTGGGCTAGAGAGAGAGAGAGAGAGGGGCATATATCAAATGATGATCGTGGATTGGAGGTCATCATCACTCCTATCTGATGGTCTTCTATTTCTGAGGAGATATATGATCTTCCTTCCTAGGTTGGCTTTCATGGCACACCCTGTCATGTTGGGTTATTAAGAGAACAAGTCTGAGAAAAGAAGAAGAAGAAGAAGAAGGAAGCTCCAGTTCTCACCTCCTTCCTCCTCCACCAGGTCTAGCACCACCACCACGGCCACCACTACCTCGCGCATATATATATATATATATATATGAATACCTTTTAACACGGCAAGATACTCCACTCTCCTCTGATCGGTAAGCTCTTTCCCCCTCTCTCCTTCTCCACATATTGATACACACTCCTACAAGTTTGTTAAGCCAAGAAAAAAAAAGAGTTATTTTTTTTTTCCTAGCAATTAAAAAGGCAACTTGGGTTGTGTGAACTTCAGTTTAATGATCTTTGCCTTACGATCTCTTTTCACTTGTTTTGATTAAATGTTGGGTTTTTGGGTTCTTTGATTGAGTGGATCTTGAGGGATTTGTAGTTGCAGGACCAGGAAAAGCTTCAATACCAGAATCTAGAGGCACAGAAGGCAAGAAAAACAATAGCAAGAACAAGAAGAAGAACTCAGAACAAGTAGATTTGTAATCTATATATATATATATGGCTCGTCAAGGTGGTTACTCTGATGTTTCATCTAGTAACCCTAACCTTCAGTCCCATCTGGTAAACCAGTTGCAAAGCTTTCATGATTCCAACAACCCAGAGATCTACAACTTGACCACAGGAATGGAGATGATAGGGTTTCCACTAAAGAACCTACAGCAGCAACAGAGTCATGACACCAACTCAGCCATGTGGAAAGGCTTCTTCGGCAAAACCGGTAGCCACAATCCAGGAGGCGGCGGCCCTTCCTCTTCCAAGCCGATCGACGAGCCGGCGAGCGATTTCTACCAGCAAGAGAACCTGATGGTTGCACCAGACTCAACGGCAGCTTGGCATGATCAGAACAGATTGCTCGTTGATAATTCCTCTTTGAGGTGTGTTTTTCCTTGTGAAGGAAACGAAAGGCCAAGCCAAGGCCTCTCACTCTCTCTCAGTTCAAGCAATCCTTCCACTATTGGGCTACAATCCTTTGAACTGAGACAACAAGATGATATGAGGTTTGTTTCTTCAAGTTCTAGATCCATGAATAGTATTCAGCAACACATGATGGAAGATGGGTTTTTGGGAAAAACTGCAAATTTTCATCACCATGGCCACTTTCAGATCAGGAACTCGAAGTACTTGGGCCCTGCTCAGGATCTTCTGAACGAGTTCTGTAGCCTTGGAACAAAGCAAACAGACACAAAACCAAAGATGACGCCCCACAAAACCAGTCAGTGGCAGGAGGAGAATGCGAGTGGCTCTTCAAAAAAGCAATCTTTGCATTCCCTTGAACTCCTGGAATTGCAGAAACGAAAATCAAAACTGCTTTCAATGCTTGAAGAGGTATATTATGTGATTTCAAAGTCAAATTTTATTTCTTTCCACCCCGTCTTTTAAGCACTAGCTGTTAAGGAGTGGTTGGTTCATTGATTTGGGTTCTTCCAGGCTTGAAATCTTGAACTAATTAAGCGACTGAGGGGCTTTCCATTAATGCCTACATGGTGACAATTCGGACAGTTTCATTTAATTTCAGAAGTCTGTATTCCTCTCCTTCATTTTTATCCACTCTTTTTAACTTGTTTGTACTGTTTCTTTCTCTTTGCAGGTGGATAGAAGATACAGGCGCTACTGTGATCAAATGAAGGCTGTGGTTTCATCTTTTGAAGCCGTGGCAGGCAATGGGGCGGCCACAGTTTACTCGGCGCTGGCTTCTAAGGCCATGTCAAGGCATTTTAGATGCCTGAGAGATGGGATTGTGGGTCAGATTAAGGCCACCAAGGCGGCCATGGGGGAGAAGGATATTACAGTTGCACCAGGGACAACACGTGGCGAGACGCCAAGGCTTAGGCTTCTTGATCAAACTTTGAGGCAACAAAGGGCATTTCAGCAGATGGGCATGATGGAAAGTCATCCATGGAGACCCCAACGTGGCCTCCCCGAGAGATCGGTGTCGGTTCTTCGAGCTTGGCTGTTTGAGCATTTCCTACACCCGTATATCTCTTCCCTTCATATACATTTATATGTATATGTCTATATATATATATATCTATGATACTAGCAAGAATCAAAGTTTTCCCCAATCCAAAAAGAAACACCACTTACAGTCCTAGTTGTTATATGTTGTCTTAATCATTTGCTTGCAAAAACAACCCAAAACTTTTGGTAGTTTCTAACCACCATAATATGTCATTCAGATTCCAATATTCATTTGTCATATTTTGTTTTCAATCTTATACATACATGTAGATAGATATATTTTGTTTTCTGGATTTTGCTTAGGCCACTATGTTGTATTTGTGTGGATTCGATTCTGTTGTAATTTACATATAGGACCCATCTCTCTCTCTCTCTCTCTCTCTCAAGTTTTTCATTCTTCTAACCAGTAGTAAAAGTACTATCAACAGCATCAAATGTTAACTTCTTAAGTACTGCGCTGCAGGTACCCAAGTGATGTGGATAAGCACATCTTGGCCCGCCAAACTGGTCTCTCAAGAAGCCAGGCACGTCCACCTCTCTCTACAATTATTTTGTTAATGACTTTAGTTTTAATGAAGTATAAGAAAATTTTTTACATAAGAAGTAAGAAATTCATGTTGAATGAGAATGGAAAGAAGAAAAATTGAAAAATAAATATCCCTTAATGTTTTTACCTTTTGATCAAGTCTTTTTCCCCTTGTTAAAAGTATAAGATATAAATTGGGTGCTCAACATCTCCAAAATTTTGATTGGGTGAGAACAAATTTATGTTGAGGAGATGTCATAAAATCATTTTTTTTGTATTAAAAAATTTGAAAATTAAATGTTCACACCAAATATGATATTGTTATATAGAGTTTTTATATGATTTCACAAGATTAGAACATTATCCAAGCCACTTTGTGTAAAATGTTTATTTACACAACGGTGTGAAAAATAAGACCTCTATGAATTTACCACGAATATATTGTGTACCTTCCTAGAATATGCAATATTATATATTAAATATACTTTATGCTCTTATTTTGCAAAAGCAAAATGGTACACACATACAATTTTTATACAGAAATTCCATTCAAAATAATGACTGTGATATTCTTAAAATTACGAGTTACAGTGATAGATTTTTTATTTAAAATAACAGGAATATAATAAAAAAAAATTCTGAACAATAATTCTAGAGTATAACTTTTATTTAATAATTATACTTACACATATAACATCTGCATAGTTAATACATTTGGTGATGTTATTTATGCTTTGTTCAGGTATCTAATTGGTTTATTAACGCAAGAGTGAGGCTATGGAAACCCATGGTGGAAGAGATGTACATAGAAGAATCAAAGGATCAGCCAGACAATATCGCCTCCTCCGACGATGACAATGGTCGGCCAAACCAAAACCCCGAGACACGTCCCGAAGATCAGAAACCTACGCCGGACCAACTCGTGCGGATAGATTCAGAATGTCTCTCTTCCATCATCAACAACCCAGAGAACAAGAATCACAGCAAGAGCCCTCAAATCCATCAACCTCACAACTTGCACCATCACCAACAACAACAGCAACAGCAGCACAATTTCGGTAGAGTTGCCGACACATTTGGTGCTGTGGAATTGGACTTCTCGTCGTACAATCATCAGAATCCCCACCAAAATTTTGGCGGCGGCAGTGGTAGTGGGGGCGGCGTGTCTTTAACTCTCGGGTTGCAACAGCATGGTGGGGAAGGGGTGAGCTTGGCATTCTCACCCGCGTCTCAGAATTCTCTATTCTACGCTAGAGACCACATTGAAGATTGCCAGCCGGTTCAGTATTCGCTCTTGGATGGTGATCAAGGACAGAATTTACCTTACAGGAACTTGATGGGTGCACAATTGCTTCATGACCTGGCTGGTTAGAGAGAGATTGAGAAATCAAAAGATTGATAGGATGTGTCGGTGATGGTAGATAGTTCAATGGGGTATATATAAAATATTTGATACATACATAGACCTATAGCAGTTAATTAGTCATATATATATATACAATGAAAGTCACTTCCATGGCTAGTAGTTTTCCTGGCTTTTGTTGCTCGGAAGAAATATTTTGATTGCTCTTAGGTTGAATATTGAAATTCCCAGTGATTGATATATATATACAGATATTTCTTTCCTCTTTTGGGTATTATATATGATATCTCTTGTAGGCTAGAGAGAGAGAGAAACCATTTCATAGCACAAGCTAACTGATAGGATCATTTGTGGCTCTAGCTTAAACCAAAGGTCCAATTCCCATGGGGCACATGGATACTTTTTTTCTTGTTTTCTTCTAAAGGACAAATTAAATTAAATTAAGCTGCACAATCGTTTAAGGGTCCTCAGTGTTGGAGATTAAGACTATTCATTCAGAAATAACAAAATATCTTGATCATTTCGTGGTTGTGGTCCCTAATCCACCCTCCCACTAGGTTGATATTTCGTGCCTGAATGCATTGCTCGATCAATCGCTTTTTCGATCCGTCAAACTATGGAATGGTTCGTGCTTCACTTTCAACAATGGAAAGGCACCTTTCTTAACTGCCTTTCACATTTAGCATAAATGGCGATAGATACCTCTGTGGAAGCTTGAAGATGAAATTTTGCCGGTGACTAAAACGAGCACGTAATAATCTTCTACCTAACAAGTTCATATGCTTGTTGAGAGTTCTCTATTTTCTTTCATTATGTATATATATACATATGTATATATATATATATATATATAATGAAAATAGAGGCCATAGCAACACATAAATGGTGTACACCCAGGGCTGGCTCAAGACAAGTTGAGGCCTAAAGCGGCAATTTTAATGTGGCTATTTATTTTTTAATAATAATAATATTATTTTATTTAAAATAATTTATTTTTATAAATTAGTGTTTTTCCTTTTGAAGTCAACTATTATGCTGAGTTTGACCCTTTTTCTAACGGGCATTAAAATGTCCATTTAGACTAAGGCCTTTTCTTTTAAAGGAAAGCCTAGAAATTATGTAAGGCCTTGAAACGATATAAAGGTTTTAAAAATTTTGGGGCCTTTAAAAAATTTTATTTGTACAATTTTTTGTTAAGCTAATTTTTGTTCTTTTTAAAGTTCACTTAGGATAGTTGATTGTCAGTCTTCTTTATTTAATAAAACTTATTTTTTTCACCTAGATTACGAAATTCTCTAGAACAAAAAGATATGAAAACTACATAATGCGTTGACTATAACATTTAATGTTTAAAAAATTTGAGGCCTTACAAAAAATTTGTTTGTACAATTTATTTATTTATTATTAAACTAGTTTTTTTTTAAGTTCACTAATGTAGTTGATTTTAAACTTTCTTTTTTAACAGATAATTTTTTTCTCATTTGAATTAGGCCTTTTTAAAAAAAAAAATACTGTAAAAATTATACAAAACTTTACCAGGTTTTAAAAATCTTGGGGCCTTAAAAATATTGAGGCCTTAGGCGATTGCCTAAATGGCCTATAGGGTGAGCCGACCCTGTGTACACCTGATTCTTCATTAGATAGTGTGCATTTATGCATGGCGAGGGTATAATCTTTTTTTTTTGGTTCATTATAAAGGATTATAAAGAGGACTGAAAACGGGAATGAGATTTGGAAGAGTAGTGTTCGAACTCTTAACCTCCTTAATATAGGCTAAAAACCCTAGCCAACAAGGAGGGCTAAAATCGAGAAGGAGATCTAGGAGAGAATTGTTTATACTCCTGACCTTTTTAATAGAGGCCAGAAACTCTAGCCAACTGAATTAGTCCCAGTTTTTCAAGGGTATAATCTTCAGTATTGTGCAACTGGTTTAAGCAAATTAATGGATCTATCATGCCCTAGCTCCTATCAGGCCATTTTGGGGTGCCTGGGCCTAGCCTTATGAAGCCTGGCCTGAGGCAAGCCCGTAAACAAACTATAATTCGAAGTAGGTGGGACACAATTTTTTCTACTTTTTAATAGTACTGTTGTAATTTTTAAATTTTAATTTTATTAATAGAATTTTACAAATTTTATTTAATTTTATTCACGTTGTGTTTTGCATTTTACTCATGTGCTTAGCTGTACTCACATATTTATATGAATTGTCAGCTATTACGAGTTTACTTATACAAGCTCATAGTTATTATAAGTCTAATTAATTATAAAATCATATCATATAATATAATTTTAAATTATAATAACCTAGGATTTGGATTCTTGGTTTTGGAGTGGTCCGAAAATTGGCGAGAGCTCGAGCCTACATGCCTACCCCTACTCTGACCTAATCTAGACCTTACTTAACTGAAACTACGGATATATATATATATATATATATAATTTTACTGTTGCCTTTTTTTTTTTCTTAAAGAAAATTTTGTGTCTGGAAAACGCTCACATACAAGGCCCTGTTGGTATTTCAGCAGAATGAAAGTTGCCCTCCAGGGCCTGTAACAGAGGCACTGACCCGGACAAAGTACTGACCCAATCCAGCAAAAAGAGATCCGCGTGAGCCAGCCCATGGTTAGAGTTATAAAGTGGACTTAGGCCTTTAGTAACGGCTTTTTATTCTAAGTTGGGGTTTAAGTAGCGGATTCGGCAAGCAGGTGAGTGCGAGAGGGTCATTTGTAAAAGTATTTCATGAGTGGAAGCTTTAGAGATAGTGCATAGATATATGTATATTAATATATAAAAATAAATACAAAGCCAGATATATATTATTTAAATAATTTTTAATTTTCTAGGCGTCTTTTTCTTCAAAAAAATGCCAAAACTAATAACATTTAGAATATATAAAATAAATACAATAATTACTATAGTTCCTTTTTCTACTTAAATTAAAGAAGTTCTATGTAAAATCTCAATTAAAGATCTGCTATTTTGTGTTTTGATATCATAATAATATATATAACAACAACATATTGGTTCAAGGTAGAATTTGAGGATTTAATCATTTGAGTTACAAGATTTATGAAAATTTGTCAGTTTAGGAATGGAGCGTAGTTTATTTATTTGATTTGTATAAGTGGGATTTTTCGAGATGATTGGGCCGAACTCTTAAGCCCATGTAGATGAATCTAAACTTTCTGCAAGAAAGGAAGGTTAGAATGGGTCGACCTTAGTGGGCCGATCACACTTCGACGATTAAGTTAGCAAGCTTAACCGAGACTTGAAATGAATAAAAGCTGTGTAAACTTGGAGTTAATTTTTTTATACCTAGTTCTCGATACCTTAAGTATTTATAGTGTGATCGATGGAGTATATTTGGCATTGGTCAACCAACAGGCTCTCATGGCCTATTGGGTAGGCATCATCATTGACGCTGCCTAACCACTTGCAGGTCCTGACTCACCGTCGTTGGAGATTCTGACTGACTAGACGTGCACGTCGACGTCACGTGAGAAGTTGCTTGCGCATTTAATACGGGTCAACTTTGTATTTAATAATTGAAGACCGCTAACGGTTTGGGCCATAATGAAAAAGAGGTCAGTGACTTGGGCTGAACCATCTCTCAACTCTAATTTGGGCCGTCAATCAACCCAACTCTAATTCACATAAATTAGATCTTATCCGTTGAGTTGGGCGTGGGCTGTCCCCACAATTTGAATGATTAAGTTACTTAAATCCAGTTTGGAACTTGTGAAAGAGAAGTGATTGGACGAGAAATGAGCGAAATAGTATTGACCTTTTTTTTGTTTGATTTTGTAGAGAAAATACATAAAAAAGTGTAGAGAACCCAAGCAAGCATTTGACTTCTCCGAGCTGAGTCCAGACAAACCCAACCTCGAGACTTGGCTCATTTTCACCCCTAATTCGGATTCTCAATCAATACCACCGGGTTGGCTTAACCCGAAACCAAGGATTTCCTTAAAGCACGCGTGCCGTGGTTATGGACCTATGGTCATCTCCCAAAAAGAGAACAGACCATTTTGACCCGACCCTACTCTAGCTCTCAGGTAATAAATTTCGTTAATTAGGGTTTTCCTGTTCTTAAGATCTGGTGTTTTCTTCCAATCCAGGTTATTTACATTAATGTCACATTACAAACGTGTATATAAATACGCATGTATATATATATTTACATATCTGCTTGTGTATGGTCTGGTCCTTCGTAATACTGTAGAATGACATTCTGTGCTTTTGATCCAGTTGTTTCATTTGGTCTCTTATTCTTCACTGTGTGAGGTTTTCTTCTTTATTATTGTTCAGAAAGCTTTGGTTTGATCGACTTCCAGTGATCGAGTCGTAGCAAAGGATGGATTTAATGTCTGGGTACGAGGTGATTTCTCTTATTAGTTCTATATTCAACAGCATTTACAGTCACCATTCAATACGGATTGTATCGCTGTTAGCTTCTCATTGGAGTGTATTTGGTTTAGTATGCGTATCTCAGTATCAATTATGATATGTTTCATGGGAAGTGCCATTTCTACTAATCTAAAGCTCACATGTGATTAATTTACAGAATCGCGTACAGGGGGTTGTTGGGCTTGTCTTTGGAAATGAGAATTCTGCTTCAAGTGAAGATAGGTATATGATTGATTATGTTCATAACTATTCTAATATTGGAGGATTTTTTTTTTTTTTTAAAGAGATAGATAAAACAGAAGGGTTATGCAATGTACACCCATGGTGCACTGGCTGTAATTCAGAGTCACAGTAAAGCAATGTGGTAAAATAAATTTTTTTGTTTCATAAAATTTTGTAATAAAGAAAATCTTTCAGTAACTCTGCTATTTCAAAATTTGAGGGGACTGGAGTTACAACTCATTAACACATCCTAGTAGCACTATATGAAAGTTTCCTTTGTGACCAAAAGAAAAAGAAAGTTAAAACATGTACAGAAACCTGGGTTTCGGTGGGAGTACTTGTTGCCTCAATTAAAGACTCAGCGATGATGCAGAGCAAGCCGTAATGGTGGTTCATTTATTTTTCTGTCACTGATAATTTGCTTTCATCATTGACTTGAATCATTTTTGGGTTGGATGTTTGGTTATTATGTCTTGCTCCAATGTGTTGAGAATTATTATTTGGTTTTACCGAAGAAGCTTTACTCATCACAATGTACTGTTATTTCTTTTGTTTTCTAATTTTTTCTTGCCAAATTTGGATTTACTGTTGTGACTACTTTGCTTCATGGCTTGTTTCAATAGCTATGTTGAACGCTTGCTCAACCGTATAAGCAATGGCGTCCTGGCAGAAGACAGGAGGACTGCTATTGCCGAACTTCAATCAGTGGTAGCAGAAAGTTGTGCTGCTCAACTAGCTTTTGGGGCAATGGATTGGTACTTCTCATTTGCTAGATAGAGTGACATTATTTGGAGCATGCAGATAATATAAAATACAATTCATTACTTCTGTTGCAGGCTTTCCGGTACTCTTAAGTGTCTTGAAGGAAGAGCGAGATGATGTTGTAATGGTTTGAAAGCTTCCACCCACGCTTTATTGATTTCAATGTCCCTTTTATATTTTGGTTTTGTATTTAATTTGAGAAACATCATTTTCTGTCCTAAATGTATGACAACATGACTAGTGACATTACTAGAGAAGATAAATTTTAAGATAAGTCAACTAGACTTAGCATTTCTTGGAAAAAAGTGTTTTCACATGAAGACGATTTAAAGTTTTGTACAGATTTTCTTAGCACCTTTGATCTGAATAATACTGTCCGGTTTTATATCAGATACTTTTGCAGATAGAAATTGATTTAGTCTCTTCCAATTTTCCACTTATGTGTCTGGTCTTTTCATATACTGCTTCCCCCCTTTTATTATATAATAAAGTCAGAGTCTTCATGCTTTGCGTGCTTGAAGGTTCGTGCTGCTCTAGAAACTCTTGTGAGTGCCTTGACTCTGATGGATCACGCAAAAGCGCCGAAGAATGAGATTCAACCAGCTTTAATGAACACTGATTTGCTTTCTAGAGAAGCAGAAAGCATTTCTCTTCTTATAAGTCTGTTGGTGAGAGTTCCAGAGCTAGACTGGAAACCTTGAACAATTTATCTTTTGAATTTGCATGGGTTATGCATATTGCTGTACAATTTGTTGATTTGGTACCTTGGCAGTCAGAGGAGCATATCTATGTACGATATTACACACTTCAACTATTGACAGCCCTCCTTATGACTTCTCCACGTAGGTATTCTTTTTGGCCACTCTCTTTGTATTAAATTTTATTTTTAGATTTATGGGATTGTGCTAGGGAAAATTATATTTGCTGAGTTCGTGCTCAGGTTACAGGAAGCCATTCTGACCATTCCTCGTGGAATAACTCAGCTAATGGACATGCTTATGGATCGTGAAGTATGAAAATGGTCCTCTAAATGGTTGACTGTTGGTTTTATTTTATGTTTATTTTTTTATTTTTAACCTTGATAATCCTGCTTCTTTAGAAATTAGACAGACATGATTAGCATGAAAAATAGAAGCCTTCAGGAGCCTAGTGAATCTCCTTTTCAAATCCCCTAATGCTAAGGTTTTCTCTTGTATATGAAATATGTTTATAACTGGAAATGTTGGTTTGGGAATTTGGCTTAATGTAACTTTCTGGGAAAGAAAAAGGTGAAATTCTTTGGCTGTTTGTGCTGTCCCTGATATGGTTGGATCCTGAAAAGTGTATGGCTTACAGGTTATATGAAATGAGGCCTTGTTACTTCTCACTTACTTGTCGCGTGAAGCTGAGGTGAATTTTTCAGCTCCCGTGGTTATTTTTTCCCTCTTTTAATTGTAAAATAATTGCATGATTTTTCTTCCTTTAATTGAAAAATGCTTTGTAATTGTAGGAAATTCAAAAGATTCTAGTCTTTGAAGGTGCCTTTGAGAAGATTTTTAGTATTATTAGAGAGGAAGGGGGTTTGGATGGTGGTGTTGTTGTGCAGGTGATATACTCAATTTAATCTACACGTGTTAAGATAGTTCTGCCATCTGTACTTTTTTCTGATAAGCCATTTGTTACTGCAAGTATTTAGTTCTGCTTCTGTTGTTGCTGATTCATATTGGCAAGCACTGGATGTGCATGTGAGAAAATTATGAAGGCTGTAGCTATTACCAAAGCAGTGAAGCCTTTTGCCAAAGCAATCAGTGTTTTGATAGGTTGTAAGTACTCTACAACTAAACAAAGCACTTGTTTTGGCAAACAACTGTTTCGCTTTGGGAATAGCCATGGCCAATTATGAATACCGTTGGTAATTTTCCTAACATGGCTGCATTGCACAGGACTGTCTTGAATTATTGAACAATCTCATTCGTAACAATGCGTCTAATCTCGTTTGTAGGCCATGTTACTATATTTGTTTTAATATATGCATTTCTTCCCCACTACTAACCATGGTATAGGAGTGGTGTAGGTTATGCTAAGGGAGACTATGGGCTTCGACCCCTTGATATCAATTTTGAAGCTCAGAGGAAACAGCCACAGTTTCACCCAACAGAAGGTTAGACACTCAGATGTTTACAACTTTGTTCATGTCCTATAGTTTAAACTATTGTGTAGTGCATGGACATACACATATGTCTATCACAAAAGCCTTACTGATCATTTTCTGAGGTCTTTGAATCAATATGGTGCCAGTAGACAACAAATCAATTCAGTGCTGTAGAGACCATCAGTTTGCTAATAATGGGAAGTGCAGAAACTGACCCTGGAAAAGATGCCAATAGGCTGACCAATAAAGCAGTCTTGGTTCAGGTTCGTTTTAAATAGTTACCTGCTATGCTATAATGAATACCTGAAAGACCTTATAATTTGATAATATTTCTCTTGCTGGTCTATGTTATTGGTTGTAGAAAAAAGTTTTCGACCTTCTTCTAATGTTAGCAGTGGAAAGCCAATGGGCTCCTGTTGCTGTGCGTTGTATGGTAAGATAACTGCTTTCCATGCTATATATAACGATTCTTCTTCTTCTTCTTCTTCTTCTTCTTCTTCTTCTTCTTCTCTCTGTGTGTGTGTGTGTGTGTGTTAGTTAAAGATTACACATAATGAGCATACATAAATTACTAATACACTTTCTACTTGCGATGCAGGCTGCATAATCTGAGTTGTGTCTCTCATTTCAAAGAATCTTAAAATCTGGCAATTATTACATCTTCATGTCTTTGTTCTCTAATATTTCATAGAAAATGTAGAATATAATTTAATTAACACTTGGTAAACACAAAGTTTCTTCTGAAGATAATGTTTCACCAATACTCATTTACTGGTTGAGGAAAAACAAACATGGGACTTGGATATAGCTTACGACAGTCCAATAAAGTATTGCAAATGAGGTTATCCCACTTATGCACTGCAAAGAAAATGGTATATCTATGACATACTCTTCCTGTATGACAATGATTGAGGTTTACTCGGAATTTTGCTTTGATAAATGAAAAAAAAAATGCCAGTATTTTCTTATGGTGAGGTTTCAGGCAAAACTTCGTACTACGAATAAATTATTTATGTGAAATGAACAGGACCTGCCTGGTGATAGTTTGGTATGCCAGAGCTCTTTAAAATAAGTAATATAAGTAGGAGCTTCCCACTTCTTCCAAAGACGAGAAAAGAAAAAGAGAAAATTCTGAGTCATAAATAATGAGGATGATATCTATTGGTATACTGAGCCAATATTCTAATCTTTATTATTATTATTATTTTTATTTGGTGGGTTTGCGTGGGTGGGGATGTTTGGGTTAATTAACGTTTAATGGTTACTTGAACTCAAACAAATTGTTAATGTAATTATTTATTTATTTTTTGTGACTCCTTGGACACTAGCAAATGTTATTTGCTAGTTAATGGCTTATTTTAAGCCTTATAAGTCTGGCAATCACTAATAAAGGAATTAAGTGTTTTACTAACTTTCCTCCATTTTTGTCAGAACATAGGATCTACCAACGAGCTTTATGTTAAATTATTGCATGATATAAACAGAATGGTCATTAGCAACTATTTCCTTATATATCAACAAAGAGAAACTTCCTGGTGCACCACCAGTTTAAAAAGGTGCCGAGCAGAGTATGAAGAATTTTCCAGGACTTCTAACATGCACAAGAAGCTTTTTAATTATATCAGGCACTTAGATGCATTGGTGATCTGATTGCCAGTCATCTGAAGAATCTTGATACCCTGGCAGGTAAAATTCTTGGAGAGGAGCCGCAAGTAGAGCCTGCACTGAATTCTATCCTTCGAATCATCTTGTGGACTTCTAGCATTCAGGAGTTTGTAGCAGCAGACTACATTTTTAAGTCCTTTTGTGAGGTTTGCTTGGTGCAAATTCAGTTCTTCCTATTGTTGCACTTCATGAACTTCCCTATTGGCTTGAATTTCTCACTCATATAGACAATTGCATCCTGATCATATATTCTTCCTTCCTTTCTTTATTCTTTTTCCCTTTCTCTAATTTCCTTGAATTACATTGATATGGTTGATTTACCTTATTTGTATCAGAAAAACCCTGATGGTCAAACAATGTTAGCATCTACATTAATCCCTCAACCGCAATCAATGACTCATGCTCCACCTGAGGAGGATGTGAACATGTCATTTGGAAGGCCTGTTTGTCCTATTTGCATTTGATTTTTCTTTCTTTCTGTTTTCCAAGGAATTTTGTGCTTCTTTGTTGAACTTAGATATGTGAATTTCTTCATTTCTTTTTCCATTGACTTTTCATGGACTTGCTGGTTCTGATGATTAAATCTTTCAAGAATTTGTTTGTGGCAGCATGCTATTACATGGTCTTACTTTGAGGGAAAATGATGGTGATCTCGAGGTAGCATAGTACTTATATCTCACCTTTTGTTGTTAAAGACAAGAACATCATGACATGAAATATTTATTTTTGTTGAAGATGAGGGTACCATCCTGCATAACTAGGCAGTGTCCTGAGTCCAGTCTTTTGAGCTGGCCATGAGTCAGTTTGAAGTATTTTATCCTCTTCTACTACTCTTTTGCATTTTGAAGGAAACAAATGGGAAATTTTGAAGATGTTGAACCCTCTATGGTCAAGATTTGCTTCCCATTCCACAGGGAACTTTTCCTTTGGAAGGGTTTGGTGGTTCTTTTGTTGATACTGTTTACTTTGATTTCGGGCTGCAATCTTGTTGTATATCCATGTGTCCAAGGGCTTTGCCTGGTCATTTTCTCAATGAACTATTTTTTCACCGTAAACTCTCTCTCACAAACTTTTTTTTCTATTATTATTTAAGATAAGTATCTTGCAAAATTATCTCTAGATATAGTTTGTCATTGGGCCTGTTGGTTTTTTTTCCCTTTTTGTAGTTTTTTGGGTCATGTCACTTGTATGCATTTAGGCTCAAAAGTTTTTACCGTCACCACACACTGCATAAGTTTTTCTTGTTGCTTGGTGCTTTGTATGTGATAATCATCCAGCTATATTTTGATGTGCAGACTTGTGGCAGAGCTGCTAGTGTTCTTTCCCATTTGCTGATAAACAATATCCAGTGCAAGGAGAGAGTATGCATTCTCATCTCATTGTTTCAACCTTTCTTTCTTCTAGTAGTACTAGGTTCAGAAACTTTATGGAGGACAACTGCTTCAGAACGCTAGCAGTTGAGTCTTTACATTTTAGAGTCAGACAATGTACCAAGTACTTACCTGTTTGAGGCTTTACGGTTCCCCCTATTATAATTTAAAAGTTACTGCAGGTTTTACGAATTGAACTGGAGGCACCTACCATGTCTTTTGAAACTCCCGAGCCATTATTGCACCGTGTGGTGAAATACTTGGCTCTTGCTTCTTCCATGAAAAGTAAAGAAGGGAATATGTATGTTCAATCAATTTTTTTGAAACTGCTACTCACTTGGCTTTCATATTGCCCGAGTGTCGTGCAGTGCTTACTAGATTCACGTCCTCATCTTACATATCTACTGGAGTTGGTATCAAATTCAACCACAACGGTGTGCATAAGGGGTCTGGCTGCCATAATTTTAGGAAAGTGTGTCATTTATAATAAATCCAGTGACAGTGTAAAGGATGCTTTTGCCATAGTTGATGCCATAAGTCAGAAAGTGGGGCTCACATCATACTTTTTGAAGTTTGAAGAGATGCAAAAAAGTGTTCTTTTTTCCTCTGCAAAACCAGCTCAGCCCCGTAATCCATTAACAAGATCCATCGCTGGTAGTATGGCAGAGATTGAAGACATCGATGAGAATGAGACACATGATCAGAAGAATGAGGATCATCCAATGCTTGCATCAATTTTTGATGCTCAGTTTGTTGACTTAGTCAGGATTTTGGAGGCAGTTATTAGAGAAAGCATTGTAGATGTCTATAGCCATTCAAAGCGCAAGGTAGCAGTAGTGCCAGCCGAATTGGAACAGAAGGGTGGGGAAAGTGATGGGGACTACATTAAACGGCTGAAATCATTTGTGGAGAAGCAGTGCTCTGAGATACAGGTATTGTTACATGGAAAGTTTTTTCGTTTTAGGTTTGATGTGATCCATATACTCATAGTGAATGTAAACTTTTGACAGATTAAACAAGAGAGTAACTTATGTAGTTTGTTTAATACTAAGTATCCAAATTATGCAACTTAATTGGACTAGACTCCACTTAAGTCCCTACTTTTGTCACCAGAGAATCCTTGCAACTTCTTTTAATCTTCTGGTTTGGTGTGGGGTTGTGGATGGACCCTGAAAAGCCTTGAGGAACCCAAATCAGCAAGACTTATTTCATTTAAAGAGTGGCACTCCTATTTTCTCCAAACTAAGATGTCATTTGGCCTACAAGCTACAGCAATAGCAATTTCAATGTGAAAGTTGAGAATCAAAATGAAATATGCACTAGTAGAGCTAGCAAAAAGTCTTCTAGGAAGGGAGAACTATTCTGCTTCCTTGGAGGGTACCACCAGACAGCCTCATGATGAGTTCTTTTAGATGGATTGTCATGTTTATACAAGAACTTTTGAAGCTAATTTCTTATTTTATGGGCGGAAGCTGTCCTTGTTGGAACTTGTATTGTCATTATGTTGTTCAATCTTATGCTGTACTCTCTTCCATCATACTAACATGCCATTGTGCAAGACTTGTGCCATACTGTCGTTTTTGCAATAGTTACTGTAGATTTTCAGTCAAATTGTGTTGTCTGTCCGGGATGGGACAGCCCACTGTCCCATGGACCACTTTCTCTTGTTAGTGATTCAAGTTTGAGTCTCCTTTACATTGTTTCATTGAAAATATTGTAACGATGTTCAATGTTCTGAACTCCCCTCAAAAATAATTATGGTGTAGTATTTAACTGTGATGTATGTGGCATAAATAAGTCAGTTAGACAATAGTTGTAGAACAAGAGATTAAAACACGTGTGATGTGTTTTACCAGTTTTCTGTCTCTGGTTTCCTTTTTGTGTACTTATTTTTTTGTTTGTTAATTTTCTCAAAGGACCTTCTTAGTTGTAATACGATTCTGGCTGAAGACCTGGCCAAGATGGGTGGGGGTGGTCCATCCCGGCCTGAGCATGGAGCCAGTGGGGGCTCGGAAAGGGTCCAGATGGAAACACTCCATAGAGATCTTCAAGAGGCATCCCAACAGCTAGAGATCCTTAAGATAGAGAAAGCCAAGATTGAATCTGAGGCTTCAATGTACCGCAATTTGGCTGGGAAGATGGAAGCTGATCTAAAGAGTTTGTCTGATGCTTACAACTGTCTTGAACAGGTAAAAGTCCAGCTAGAAAAGGAAGTTGAAGCTTTGAAGACTGGAGGAGGCACGCATGTGCCAGATGTCAAGACTATAAAGGCAGAAGCGAGGGAGGAAGTCCAAAAGGAGAGTGAGGCAGAATTGAATGATTTGCTTGTCTGCCTTGGGCAAGAGCAGAGCAAGGTAGAGAAGATGAGTGCTAGGTTGTTGGAGTTGGGGGAAGATGTAGACAAATTACTTGAAGGTATTGGAGATGACATGGGGCTGCCTGAAGATAGCAAAGAAGAGGAAGATTGATGGTCCTTGTGTTAGTAGCCTTGTGTTTGAAGTCATTACGTTCATTTCTTCCACCATTTCCCAGGTATGGCTTATTTTGTTGACCCTTTGTACAGCCTTAGTTACTTGTATAGTCTGCCTTGTTTTTTATGATGTTGAGAAATTGAATCTAAATTTATTATTCCTTGGGTACTGTCTTGATTATCTTTTGTTGGTGGGAAACTCAATGTGCATTTTACTGTTAAAGCCTTCCAAGAAGAGGGATGTTGGCAGTAAATTCCGCTATTAATCTTCTCTCAACTTGGACTAAGTACATTTATGGTTTTTTTCTTTCTTTTACTTGAACCAGCTGTTGGGACACAAAACAGCCCTGAAGATGGAAAATATGCTTCAAGGAAAACTAGAGTTGGCCTCTCCTATTGTTTCACTAGCTGATGATTTGTTTTTTGTTAGGTAACCATATGCTTCTTTTTTCTTTTTTCCTTTTTTTTTGTGTTTCCTCTCTTTTAGTTGGGTTAGGCGATTGCAAGAGTAAACACCTTATTCTGGTAATTTTATTGCCTCCCAAGTATTGGAATTAGCAAAATACCATCATTAAAGCGTTCTGTTCCGGAACAAGAATCAAAAGCTTTGCCCATCTGAAAAAGCTTCGAAACCTAATTATACCATCTCAGAAACCGTTGGTGTTTCATTAAACTCGCTTGTTTTCAATGCCTTTGCTTTTATCATTTGGTGAAGTGCTTTCATTGAGGATAACAAAAAGGGGTCTCCCAACGTCACGCGAGGAACCTATCCATCTTCCTAGACCTGCGTTCTTACTCGTTTGGAACATTGGGCAAATTCTAATTCCTACAATGTTTGATTGTTGGTTATTTTGTTGGCAATGTTCATTGTCAAACAATGTACAGACAGAGTGTCACAGGCTGGCAGGTCGGGCGCAACACGGTGATAGTAATGCGACTTGTCATGATCATACGCAGCGGAATTAACCCGTGAGGTGACTATATACAAAGTAATAGTCCTGCCAAACTCAAACACCGATGCATAAGATTATGCGCTCGTTCAGAATTTATCCGTAATGTGCCGCATATATTGTTAAGCTCAGACTTTCGATACTCAAGCCATAAGGCTAACCCAAGCTATAGGCGATAGTAACGCTATACTCAAATGTGCGCACATATGATAAGCAATGTGCTTAGCGCTAGTCCCTCTCGAAACACAAGCAATATAACCATGTGCAACTAGACATTCGCGTCAGCCAAGCATTATCTGTTAGGCACGATGCCTCCATTCATGAAGCTATTAGCGCCCTGCGTCAAGGTTGCCTGCAAGGATAGGCACAATTGAATAGCAACCGATAAGCTCACAACATAGTGTCTTGCGACACTAATGCTAACCAAACCAAGCGGCCGTGTGCACAAGCTTGAACCCAATGTGCAAGTGCACACGAGACACACGGCATGCAAGTATACATACCGAAGTCTAATCCGTCATGAACATAAGCTCCGAAACAATATGAGTGCGACACAATGGGTGCAAATGTCACAACCCCATTCTCGACGCCAATGCCCAACATCTGCCTCATCGGACACAATGCCGCCCATGTAGTCTCTTGACTAGCATGAGGACTGCAGTCACGTGCCACAGCCGGCCCCTAAGTTTCACCCACTCTCTTGGGGGATTCATTTGAATGCTGTCCCTTTCGGTAGCACCAGGGGTGGTAGAGTCAACACAAGGACCCCCTCTTATAATAATATTCTGAGTCATATTCAAACTGATAGAAAGAAACATCCTACCCCCTCAAGGAGCCATAATCCATAAATTTAATAAATATAAAAAATATAAATTACGAGATTATCATACCACCGATTAACAATGCTTAAATATATCTTACGTTAAGATCCTAAACGTGACAGGAGTGACGACCCGTGACACGAGTCACGTTCTTTGTTGAGAAGTAGGGTAGTTCCCAACAAAACTTCTGACAGGACACAGCTAAGTGTCTAGAAATAAAGTATTTTCTACAAATATTGGTAGTCATTAATGATAAATAGATGCGTCCTCAAAACGTGGTTCAAAGTTGGTCGCCGCAAGGACAAATCGGATATCATTGATTATACTATATATGTATCGCAGCTTCGTACCAGCTTGTATTGGACCATCTCCGCCAATTTTCCATTTTGTCGGGCAATATGCCGGCAAGATGTCTTGCTCTCAGTAAGATGAAAAACACCAATTTGATGGCCATGTTAAGGATAATTATCTTAATGAATTATGTGTTTTGAGTTATTATGCATTTTATGCCCAAAACACAGAGAGAGAGAGAGAGAGAGAGAGAGAGAGAGAGAGAGAGAGAGATGTATCGAGTATTCTCATGATATTATTCAAGGTTATGCTATGAAAATTTACATGAACTGTATAGAGTAAGCTAAAAGGGCCAAAGTGCAAAATTGGAGAGTAGACTAGAGAAGAACCATGCTGGCGAAGGTGAGTTAGATAGACAGGGATTTTTCCAACCTAGGTTAAGAATGACCCCACCAGTGGTTGATTGGAGTCATGGATTTGATTCAGGACAATGTACTAAAAAAATGAAATAATAAAAAAGAAATAGAAGTGGCCCATGTCTGATAAAGCCATTAATTTTTTTTCCATGGCACTTTTCTAGGGCTGGGACTAATTGCAATTGTCTGGTGGGTAATGGAAGCCCAATTAGATTCCACCCACCCCAACTTAAAAGAACAATTTTGCAAAGTGGAGAATTGCTGGGATTGCATGATGGTCTGGGATGCCAACTCATCCACTCAGGAGTAGCTGCAACAAGTCTAATTCAATACCTTCCACCCATTAACTGGGTCCATCTAATCCGTACGAACTTGTCGTGCTTGAAGACATACAACCTTTCTTTTAATTAGTCAAAAAAAAAAAAAAAAAAAGCTAATGGCCAGTGATAGATACATGAATCATATGCGTATATAAGCAGAATCTAAGTCAATTGAAAATGTACAGAAGTAATACAACAAAGCATAGGTCATTAAGTAAACCCCTTTGAAAGGACTTCTTTGGAACCAGCAAGAAACAACTAATAATCTAAGGCTTGACTGATTAATCCCAGGATATTCCACCTACCAGATGAGGACATCTGGACCTACTCGTGCAAATAATAAAATTAATACGAGGAGACGAGAACAAAATTCTACTATCACATGAAAGGGACTAAGATAGATACATTAACAAAAATTTGTTGTAGACAACCAGCGAGGAAGACACTTGTGGCTAGAAAGGGACAAGGCTCAATTGGAACAAAGACTTTCCTCCAAGTTTCTGTTTGATTACGCAGAGAATTTTAACATTTGATAACGCTATAAGCATCAAACAGTGATGTAAAACTAGTAAATTTGATAGGCTTGTTATAAAATGAATACTATCAATACAATACAATTCAGATTCAATCAGCAAAACAAGCTAATGCATTTGTAATTAAATAGTTTTGATTGAAATCGTTAATCGGTCACGAGCACCAAAAACAAAACAAAAAACAAAAACAAAAACCCCGAGAAGGATGTTCATATTAAAACAAAATTAATCAAGAAAACGCGTCAATGCACCAAGAATTTTCCATCTAACGTCCCGGTCAACTATCATTCATTTTGATGTCGTGGTCAACAACAACCCGTCATGTTTTTCCTGATAAATTAAGGTAGATTCTGTGTTGCGTAAGCAAATGTTATGCCTTTTTAAGTTTTGCTAGAAAGATCCTTAATTTCTAAGCATGTCCCTTGAGCATTTAGGTTTAGCTTAAGATTGTTCTCTCAAGTCATCGATCAGGAACAGCTATACTCAGAAACTACATTGCAATCAATAATTATATATTTTGTATAAATTACAACTTTGTTTACATTGAATTTTTTTTTTTCCAGTGATTTTATTGTCAGTCAACTCGAAAAAGAGCGTTGGAAGAAATTTTGAAGGCGTGCAAAAACAAATGAAGAAATGAAGTTAAGAATCAAAATGAAGAAAAAATTGAAACAAAAGGAAAAAGAGGCTCTCATCCTTTGGTTATGTCTAATATTTCACTGATCTCACCTTCCCTACACATGCCCACATCGACCACCATGCTTCTTCTCCTCGAGTTCATGATCCTGCAACAGTTTCTCCGCGGAGACTGCCAATGGACAATCAAGGAAAATCCAATTAAACCCACATTACACGTTACGTACATAATCTAAACAAAACAATAGAACCCATATCACACGTTATTCCCCCCCTGGAAAATGCAACTTCCAAGTTTCAAGCTGGTGGTTGAGTATGCTGAGTAATCACTCAAAACAGGTCAAGGATTCAAAAATGGGCATTGAATTGACCCGCCACCAAAAACATTTGCAACACTCAGAAATGCTTCTTACTTGGCATTAAGGGTGGCTATTGCACAAATATAGTATTGGCTGTAGTCATAAAACAAAGTAAACAATGACAGATATAGATATTGCTTACCCTGTCCCATAGATGAGGGTCTGGTTTTTTATAGACTTCCACTCTGTCGATGTCAGCAGGATCCGGCATCTTCCATTGGCACGCAGGATGAGGAACGCGATGCCGAGCATACTCGCTCACCGTTTGATTCGTCGAACGATCTAACCTCGCCTTCGATAGGTAGAACACAAAGGGCTTCTGACAAGGATTTCGGCTGACTGGCCGTGTGTTGAATGCATAGGCCATATAATCACCTCTCTTATACCAATTCAAGAATGTCCTCGAGGGCATTTCTATTTCCCGGGGTGATATAACACCCCGGAAAACTTGGACCGCGAAACCCCATGATACTGAGACGGTCCATTTCTTTGTTCTGTCATAGCAAATTGACTGTTGCATAATAGCTGCTGAGTCGAGGTTCATCGGAATTTTGAGCCGCTGCAGGGCTTGTACCCGCGTCATGTTTGGGAAAATGGGCTCGACCACATCAAGGTGGTGCATTGTCACCAATGGTGCCACCGGGTGCGCCGCGAGAAGCCCAAATAGGTTCCCATACACATCAAACTGCATTGCCATCCGCCAAAAACAGACTCAATGTTAGAATTCAGTAACAGAGCAACAACCTTTCAGGGAACAATTATCATACGTTACCAAATCTTCTACTTCACAAAAAGGTTCAAATATTTTCCACTTAAACTGTCCAATTAATGGAGTGTGTACCCCAACCGCTATGAAGTATAACTTGGTCCAACCTAAGTCTCACATTCCTCCTTAGACTATCTGTGCTTTAGTCCTCGAATTGACAAACTGAGAGTCACGAACTCAAATGGTTAAATTCTCAAATTTTAATTTGGATTAATAGTTGGTTACCATATGTACTGTTATGATATTTAAACATATGCTAAAACTTAAAATGTGACAAAGCAATAATTAATGAACCAAGTTGTCCATTAGTTTAGTTTATAGTCTGCTACATCTTAAATATGAAAAATATTCTGCTATAGAAACCATACATAAGATATTATAATATATTTAATAATGCAAAATTTAGATATATTAAAATAAAAAATTATTATAATATAAACTCTCAAGGCTGCATTTGACGCTATCTCCCGCCCTTTGTGACTTCGGGTACAACCCATTGCAACCCACATGGGTCCCATACCGTCACCTACGAGTACCTAGGCTACAACACGTTGAACTGTGGACTCGGTTTTGCTCAGTAGGATTTAGAAATAGACCCAAGTAACGGTCTAATGAACTTAATGAAATTTTTTTTTGAGAAGAACAATTTTAATGAGAAATGAGAATACAGTTCTTAAAGCAACGCAATGTCTAAGAGTTTGTTTTGGGTGGATATTAATAAGAATTGTGAGTAAGAATAGGACTTGGCCAGCAGAATCGGGTGGCCTATTGCATCGTCGGCGAAACGAGGGGAAAAAATCCAAACCAAAAACAAAAACACCCAAAATAGAAAAGCAAAAGCACCCAAAACAAAGACCGAGTTCTGAGTGGGATACCGAGTTCACCAAAACACAAACACAAAAAGGAGAAGAACAGACCTGGTGGAAGCCGAGTTCTTTAGTGAGTGGGACACCGAGTTCGGCCATACAAGCTTGCATTCGATCATCGGAGGCGAACAAACCCGGATACCTCTGAATACACCTGTCTTGCATTTTCTCCAGAGCTTTTGCCAATGGGTAGCTAATAGCGAACCCGCCGCCCCCAAAGGCCATGCTGTAGGAGAAAAATATGTTCTGCAAGTGACTCTCCGACAAGCTTCCGATGTAGTAGTACTGGTTATGGTCGTACTTCGACAGAACCCTCACCAGGTTGTCGGTGACGAAAACGGTGTCGTCGTCTCCCATCACGAACCACCTCACGTCCTTCATCCCCAGCCGGAACGTCTCCGATACGATCCGCGAGATCCGAATCGCCGACCGATGTCCCTGCCGATTCGCGTACGCGAACCGGGTGGTGTCGCCGGAGATTCTCACAGCTGGGAGGTCCTCTCCGGGTCGGCCCTTCACCGGGCTGTCTAGCCACACTACGCCCCTCATTTCCTTCGGCTTCCACCACAGCTTGATGTAATTCTTCCTATCTTCCCAGAGCTTAGCCGAGCCGGCAATGCCGAACGCGATGTGTTTCAGCCCCGTCGTCTCATGGGTTTCGTTAACGCCGACGGGCAGTGCGAAATTCCCCGCCTGATTCCGAATCGGCGGCGGCGTCTCGGAAGCGAGAGCTGTGGTATTGGGTATTGATTGACGCAGACTGAGGCGATTATGGGTGGGTCTGAACAAAGGGTCATCGTCGCAACCGCGCGAAGACGAAGAGATGAGCTTCAAAGTGTAGACGACGTACGTCGCGGAGACGAAGAGGATGAGCCAGACCATGAACTTCGGCAAGGCTCGATTCTGCGAACCCGTTACCGGCATGGGTGGAATTCTCATCTGATCCCAAACCACCTTCTCCGAATCTTTCTGGGTCACTTTCATGGCCTGAAGCTACAAACAATGAATCTCACTGTGTATTGTGTCGTCGAATATAGGTTTTCGATGCTTTAATTTTTTTTGAAGAACCTTTGCAGATTTTTGAGAGAGCCCACCAGATCTGTGGGGTAAGGGTATTGGGGGATTTGAATCTGTGTAAAAAAAATTGGGTAGAGAGAGGGAGATTAATGTGGATAAAGGAGGAGGAGGACCAAAGAAAGGTTCTATTGGAGTATTTGGAGAAGATGTGGAAACGAACAGAGGGATGAGAGTGAAGGAGGAAGAGTTTCAGAATCAGAGGGGAAAAGTGACAGCAACGCGTTACTCCTGCCAGGTTGCACACTCTCCCGAATGGAGCTACACAGGACAGAGCTGTTATATCATAAATTCTTGTATATATACATATCTATAAGCGTGTAATTAGATTCGGCAGGAAGGAGAGAGAGAGAGAGAGAGAGAGAGGGAT
Organism: Euryodendron excelsum; assembly: GCA_033060915.1. Classification (NCBI taxonomy): domain Eukaryota; kingdom Viridiplantae; phylum Streptophyta; class Magnoliopsida; order Ericales; family Pentaphylacaceae; genus Euryodendron; species Euryodendron excelsum. The sequence continues at coordinate 2,298,260 of CM065397.1, read as the reverse complement.
GGTCATATGTTGATGAATTGCATATGGGCAAGGGCGGATGTACTATGGGACAGGGGGCAGCTGTCCACTGAACTAACAATTTTTATTATTTTTAAAAAAAAAAAATTTATATTTATTTTACTTGTAAATATAGTGTATTTTCTTCATTAAATTTATTAACACTTATTTTTTTTCCCACTAAATTAACTAACTCCTAAGTACAAGACAAAGATTTATTAACACTTGCATTTTCTTTAGTTGAGTTTTATTAATCTCTCATCATTTAGCCAATAAATAACACAAACACAACCTTCTTCCAAATATTAAATTAAAATATTATTATGCATACTTTCAATATTTTATTTGTCTATTCTAGAAAAAATTTTAAATTTTTAAATTTTAACATTTTTATTCTATCTATCCGTGACTCATGAGTTGTGACTCAAACACTAAAAACTTCTTTTGGAATTTCAAACTCTATAAACATTTATGGATATTCTAGTTTCAATACTAATTTTATCTGTTGCGATTACAATTATAAAGAGTTTTTTTTTTTTTTATAAAAATTTGCAAAGAATAGGTTTTACAACCATAATAGACGATTAGTAGATGAATGACAAATTAACTGTATATAATGAGAAATGAATTCGTAATAGCATGCCAAATAAAGTTATCAAATATTATTTTCAAAATACAAAAATTATAGAGGCTATTTGTAAAATAAAATTTTAAAATTTTGAAGAAAATATGTAGCCACTTTTTAATTTATAAATAATCATAATCATATTACATATAATAAGCGGGAATGGCACTTTTGTTTCCACTAGCTTTTTTGCCATTTTTGGACGATTTGTCCTTGCCTTTTACCCTTCTTGGGACCACTTTGCCCGTCTTTTTGCGAATTTTCACTGTCTCGCTGGTCCACTTGTTGTGCACAGTGTAATTCTAATGTTGCCCCTGCTTTATTTTGTTATTCCATTGCTGCATTGGCATCTTCCTGTTGTATTTATCCCTCTCATCTCACATAACACAGCCTGCTTGGTGAGAGTTAAAAATGATAGATATATCTATACCTATATATCTCTATATATATGTATATGTAGTTTGAACTCTAAAATCCGAAATGAAATATGGTATGAAAAAGTACAATAGTCTTCTTTGTATTTCAAAATTTTCAAAGCTCTCTTGAAGACCTATGCTATGCTATTGACCATCCCTGAACTTAAATCATGAAATACTTGAAGTGACTTCTAGCCTTGCACTTTCTAAAATAGTGGTAATAAAAGTAATTCATGAGTCCAATATACTCTTTATATGGTCAAGATTGGGAGAACTATACAAATGGAAATGCTGTATATTTGGACTTACAATGGAAATTTTAATGAAATACCCCCCCCCCCCCCCCCCCCCAAAAAAAAAAAAAAGCTCCTCTACGTCCTATTAAGATTGGAAAAAGGAACCATAAGTATTTCTTTTTGCCTAGACAGCAAAAATCTTTTGAGGCTTGATTAATAAATACTTATACTATTCAAGTATAATATTCTTACATATGTATAAATACTATACAAAGGTGCAACCCTTCTTTTTTGGCATTATTAGGCCATGTTTGGTATGATTTTCTTTTTACTTTTTGCTTTTAAAAAGTCAAAAAAATTTGCACTTTAAAAAAAAATTTTAGGTATGATTCTATATAAATTTTGTCCTCACTGAAGGAATATCTTGGATTTGCCCTTGCATATGGAGTCTGTGAACATGACTAGTATATACATACATTATTACATTTGTATCAGTGTGACTGTATCTGATCATAAATCTATTTATGTAAGCAAAATCCAATTTGCTCAATTTTCCCTTTTTGAATCTTGACTAGTGTGGATGGATTTCGATTCTCCAATTTGACATCTATTTCCTTTTCTTTCCATCTCATAAAAAATTGTATTGCTTCTCATTTGGTCTGTCTTTCCATGTAAAAGCATTAAATATTTTCAACATATCACTTCATCCCTATTGCAATATGCATTAAATGATAAGAAGTGTGAGCTTTAATTGGGCTGGCTTTGGAAGAAAGCAATTGAATCCTGAAAAATATTCAGTGTTTAATTTGGCAACTTACTATTAACATTGAACAAATCCGCTTAGCTAAAAGCATATAGTAATTGCGGGAAGAATGAAAGAGGACAACCTTTGCTCTTATGTTTTTGAATTTCACATAAATGCAATTATAAGTGATGTAAGTTGACCCAACACCTTGACTACATTAAAATATTTTACCAAAAAATTATAATTGATGTAAACGTAGTAAATTTAATGAGTTTATTTCGATTATTTAAATTATACAAGAAATTAATAAAATAAAATAAAAAAACTTTGATCCTTTATAACTACTAGAGAGCATATTCCCTCAATAAATAAATGAATAAAGAAAAAAATTCGTCCTTTAACTTACGTTTCACATGAGGTTCAAAACCTTAAGATGTAGACAATTCCAATTAGGTAATTACTTATCTTCCCATACCATATAATTAGTCACCATTTTTTGTATCGAGATTGGGATTTTGTTTTGCTTAATAATCTGACACTTTCTTAGTGCATCAATCACATTAGATTCTAAATTGAATTAATGAATTTTCTTTTTTGGTCATATATGATGATGCAGCTATCTCGTGTTGGCTTGCCCCCAGGTCTAAGAAGAACTGTCCTTTGGTCAGCCGGTGATCTCCTGCACTAAAACTCACCGGTGTGATGGGAGCCAATGGCCTTCCAGTGTTCAAGTTAGATTCAAGGTGATTTCGGTGTTGGAGGGAGAGATATTCAGGATTGCGTGTATGTGTACCTCTGAAGGGGATTCATCCTCCCCTTGTATGTTTGCATGGGAGTGGTAGGTGGCTTCTCCACGTGGCAGCTTACGGCTGGTAGGCCAGAGTGGTGTCGGAGCAGTGTCAGAGCACTCGAGAGGACCACCCCCACGCTCCAGGGTCGCGTGTGTCAGAACGGTGTCGGAGGCGTGGCGATTGTTGTAAGTACACGCCACACCCTCGCCCCTGGTGCATGCCAGGGCGACCGGTGTCAGAAGTGGGCCCTACTGGCGTGGTTGGTTGCCAACTCGACCAGTGAGTGACTACGGGCGTCCACTCGGCTCAAGAAAGCGAGGACGATCAGCATCAGACGACCAGGTATACTGAGCACAGATTCCGGCCTAGTCGGGAAATCATCATCACTAGATGCCCCTAATTCATTTGGCCGCGCGTTTAGGGTAAGAGGAATTCCATTGGACGGTCCGACCACAAAATACGGAGTGCATTTATAGCGGGGGCGGCGCAATAATGACGGGAGTTGTCGCGTCGCTCCGCCTGCCCCGACGTGGCAGTGGGAGATTGGCCGTCGGTAGTCGAAAAGACGGGTCATTTTTCAGCCGTTGATGTCCCATCGCCGCAGGACATCTGGGCCGTTGATTTCAAAGGTGTAGGGGTTGTAAGGCGGTTGCCTCCATTTTTGGCCTCGTTACTTTTTACCAAATACGCAGAGAGAGAAACTCAACTCACTTCACCGTTGTCTACGCCACCATCGTCATCTTCATCATCTCCGACCAGCCAAAGGGTGCTATTCTTCTAGTTTCGCAGCCGGTTAGCTTCGGAAATCGCTGCCGATGCTTCGAAACGTGGTAAGATTCGCCATCTGGTTGTATGTACTGGTTTATTACTCGTTGCGTGTCTGTGTTTGAGGGAATGGGCTAGATTCCCGACCTTTCAAGGTTTGTTGACAGGGCGGAATTCTTAGAATCCGTTCTTGGGGATTTGTGTGAGTTGTTTAGGCTAGTGTTTGATAGGATTGAGGGTTGTAGGCCCCTTGGGACTATGTCGAACCCGGAGGGGGTTAGTTCGGACTCAGAAGGGACCGGTTCTAATGGGTACCGAGTCGAGAGGCGTCGGACCCAGGAGGAGGCCTCTGTGGGGGACTCCGGGGGGTCCCAAGGAGTTCCCGATTCAGGGGAGGTTGGAGCCACTCACTCTGGAGTTGGGGAGGAACGGGACCAACCCGTTGAGGTTGCTGCCCGAGCCATAAAGGTCGAACCTGAAGAGGGGGAGGAAGAGAATGGCCCCGGGTATGGAGCGGAGAGGGTTGCTTCCTCTCTCGATAGGGAAAAGGTCGCCACCTTTCGGCGAGTGTATCAAATCCCAAAAGGGGTAAGGTGTAGGGTCCCCAACTCTAGGGCCGGGCGTGCTCGCCTAAGGAGGGGGAGATAGCGATCTTTGAGGGCGCACTGGCTGGCGGTCTTCGTGTACCGTTCCCTCGGCCAGTCAGAGAGATTCTACATAGGTTGCGCTTCGCCCCCGGACAGCTCTCGCCGAACACCTGGCGGATTGTGGCAGGTTGGATAATTCTCTGGCAGATCGTCCATGGGAGGGACTTGACGCGAGAGGAGTTCTCGTATTGCTACAGGCCGGCTGAGCGCGGGAAGGGGTACTGGTACTTCTCAGGTCGGTCGACAGGGCTCGATCTGGTTGGCGAACTTCCTTCTTCACATAAGAACTGGAAGGACCGGTTCTTCTTCATTAGCGGAGAGGGCTGGGAGTTCTACCCCTGGGAGATAAACTTCTCTGCTCGGATCCCCAGGCAATGGGGTCATCCGAGTAAGAAGGGTATGTTCTTTTCCTCAAGTCTTCCTCCCTTCTTGTTTCGTGTTTGTTGCATGTGTCGCCCGTTCTGACTTGTGTGTCCTACGGGTGTCAGGTCGGGTTAAGCCCCTTCTGTCTGCCGAGCACAAGGCAGTTGTAGAAAAGGTCCAGGAGTACGAGTTTCGGACCGCCAAAGACTTGGTGTCTGTTGAGGCGCTTGCCCTATACCTTCTGGGGCCCGAACTGAGCAGAGAAGCCTTGGCTGCAGAACGTGAAAGGAGTGAGTACATTTTTGATTTTATTATGTTGGTCGTTCTTTAACCCTTATGGCTACTCTTTGCAGTTCGCCAGTCCGCTATCGTTACCCAGGTCGACATTGCCGCGGTTCAGCCTGATCCCTAGGCATCCAAGTTAACCTCTGACCCGACCGAGATGAGCTTCGACATCAATTACTTGGCCAGAAAGAGGGTAGCGACAGCCGTCGACTCGGGATTGAAGCATCAGAAGACTGCTGAGGCTGCCGAAGAGCTCCCCCCTCCCCCTCCTCTCCCGAAGAAGGCGTCCCCCCATAAGGGGAAAGGTCAAGTTTCTGTGGTCGTCAGGCCTTCACCGGGGTATTCGGAGGGTTCTCAGCCGAGGCACGGCTCGGTCGTTCTGACAGACTCCCAGGCTCGTGCTGGTCCAGCTGCTTCTACCCCGACTAATGTCATCGACAGCTCGGACATGGCTTAGGAAAGGGCGGCAGAGGCGATAAGGCCGTCGGACATCACGAGACTGGCTAAGCATCCCAACTCGCAGTTGGTCAAGGTGTGCTTCTATGGTTAGCTTTATGTTCTTCATTGTCTCTCATGTTATATAAGTTCTAACCACGCGGCTTTCAGTCTCTTGCCATGGTCATGGCTCTGGGCCATCGGCTGGGGACTTCGGAGAAAGCCCTCCAGGAGGAGAAGACAGCCAACTCGGCCCTCATCCAGAAGGTCCAGTCCCTGAAGGGTGAGGTCTCGACCGCCCGTGCCGAGAGGGATTCTGCCCTGGAAGAGCTCCAGTCAACTCGGGCCGACAACGAAAGACTCGCTAAGCAGGCCAACAAGTTACTTCTGAGCTTCTCGGCCGAGGAGGCAAAGAGGCATGAGCTGGAAAAGACCGTGGGGGCCCACAGCAAAGAGCTCAATAGGGCAATGGCTGAGGCCATTAAGGAATTCAAGAAAGGGGATGACTTCCAAGCCTTGTTGGAGCCCACCTTTCTCATGGGCTTCGAGGCGGCTCGGAATCAGGCGTCTAAGAAGTATCCCGAGTCGGACTTCTCGAGCCTCGATCCTCTCGATGGAATCGTGCCTGTGGATGGCCAAGATGGTACTGACCAAGTGGCTGAGGAAGGGGCCCAAGCGAACATTGTTGAAGAAAGCCAAACCACTGAAGTTCAGCCGGAAGCCACTGCTGGTGACCAGGTTGGGGATGCTCTGCGCACCGACGTTGAGGGACAAACTGTTGAACACGTTCAGGCTTGAAGGCAGCTCGGGTTCCTTTGTTGCTCTTTTGTTGTTCTTTTTTTTTTTTTTTTTTAAAGGGCGTCCTGCCTTTGTACACCTAATTGCCTTAATGAAATTACCTTTCGTTTTTACTCTGTGTTTGCTCTGTTGTAAAAGCATTTGGTTGGAGTGATTTGTAGAGTGCTTGTAAGTACTAACAAGGACTTGACCGGCAACTATAGCCGGACAAATCTAATAACTGGATCTGCTCGGCGCTTGGCCGGAGAGACTTAATTTCTAATCCATTGCCGATAAAGGCCCTTTGGATTTGCTCGGCACCTGGCCGAGCCGATTCAATTTCTGTGCCATTGCCACTCAAGGCCTTAGATCTGCTCGGCACTCGGCCGAGCAGATTCTATTTCTGTGCCATTGTCACTTAAGGCCCTCTGGCTCTACTCGGCACATGGCCAAGCAGATTCTATTTCTGTGCCATTGCCAATCAAGGCCCTTTGGCTCTGCTCGGCGCTTGGTTGAGCAGTTTCAATGTCGATTCCACGCAAGTAGATAAATTTAAAGTCAACACATGTAAACAATTTACTGAACAATCGCTTTTATTGATATTTCGAAGAATTACAAGTAGGAGCCTTTCAAGAGTAGTACTTCCTTAGATGCTCTGCGTGCCACGGGTGCGGGAGCTCCTTGCCTTTTGAGTTCTTTAACCTGTATGTCCCATTCCTAGTACTGCCGATCACCTGGTAGGGTCCTTCCCAATTGGGTCCTAGCTTACCCTCTCTGGGATCCTTGGTGGACTGGTTGACTCTTTTCAAAACAAGGTCCCCGGTCATGAAGTCTTTTGGCCGAACTTTAGAATTGTGGCACTAGCGCATCTTCTGTTGGTAGGTCGCCATTCTCATGGCTGTCTGTAATCTCCTTTCCTCAATAGATCCAAGTCCACATTTAGGGTCTCGCCGTTGGTCGTGGGGTCGAACTGCACTGCTTTGGGACTGGGGAGTCCAATCTTTACTGGGATGATAGCTTCGGCGCCGAAGGTAAGTGAGAATGGCGTCTGCCCCGTGGACACTCTTTCCGTTGTTTTGTAGGCCCAGATGATGTTATGAAGCTCCTCCATCCACAGGCCCTTGGCCTTATCCAACTTCGCCTTGAGGATCTTCAGTAGGGACCGGTTGGTGACTTCAACTTGGTCGTTTGCCTGAGGGTGCTCTGAGGACGAGGCATGGTAGCTTATCCCTAGGTCAGTGCATAATTTGTTGAACTGTCTGCCCTCGAACTGCTTCTCGTTGTCCGTGATGACAACCTTGGGAATTTCGAACCTGCACACAATATTCCGCCATAAAAACTTCTTCATCTTCTCCTTCGTAATTGTTGGCAGGGCCTCTGCCTTCGCCCACTTTGTGAAGTAGTCAATCACCATAACTGCAAATTTGGTTTGTCCTTTGCCGTGTGGTAATGGTCCCATGATATCGATCCCCCACTGCGCGAACAACCAAGGGGTCTGGATCAGGGTCAGCTCCTGCGAGGGTAATCTTGGGATACTGGCGAACCGTTGGTACTTGTCGCACTTCTTAACAAATTCCTGGGCATTTCTCTTCATAGTGGGCCAATAGTAGGCCGTTCGCAGTATCTTCTTAGCGAGGGACCGACCACCAAAGTGGTTCCTGCAGACCCCCTCGTGGACCTCCCGCATTATGTAGTCTGCCTCTTCCTCATTGGCACAATGAAGTAGTGGCATGGTGTGCCCTCTTTTGTATAGTATCTCGCCTTGTATGAAGTATTTGCTCGAACGGTATTGAATTCGCCTCGCCTCATTCCGGTCTTCTGGCAGGGCTCCATTCTCCAAGTAATTCCTGATCTGGCTCATCCATGAGGATTCGAGCATAATCTGGTCGACCTCCGGCCTCTAGATGCTCGGTGAATCAAGAATATTGATCGGGACATTCGGGTTGGGCTCATTGGACGAAGCTATCCTGGCCAGTCAGTCTGCCTCCTCATTCTCTAACCTCGGGACACGTTCTAAGAGTATCTTCGTGAATCTTCTAGCCAGGCTCTTCGCCACTTGGCAGTACTGCTTCATATTGTCTTCTCTTGCCTCGTACTCTCCCTGAACTTGCTCCACTACAAGCTGAGAGTTGCTTCGGATAACTATCTGTTCGGCCCCCATTCACCGAGCCATCTTGAGACCGGTAATGAGTGTTTCGTATTCAGCGACGTTGTTGGTAGCGGGGAACTTGAAGCAAAGCGCGTATTCCATCTTGTAGCCATCGGGGGTAACGAAGACCACGTCGGCACCATCGGAATCATAAGTGGAGGAACCATCAACATTCAAGACCAAGTGACCGTCAAGTGGGTCGGCTGCTGGGGTGGCAGTGGGCGGGTTAGTGAATTCTGCAATGAAATCTGCAACAACCTGCCCTTTGATCGCTTGTTGGGGACGGTAGTGGATGTTGAATTGGCTAAGTTCAATGGACCATTTCACCAATCGCCCTGACGTTTCGGGCTTGTGTAGGATGTTCTTGAGTGGCAGGTCAGTGAGTACCACAATCGTGTGGGCTTGGAAGTAGGGCCGCAGGCGCCGGGCTGTAGTTACCAGTGTGAGGGCCATGAGTTCCATCCTCGGGTACCGCTCTTCTGCTCCACGTAAGGCATGACTGGTGTAATATACTGGCTTTTGGATCCCCCCTTATTCTCGGACGAGAGCTGAGCTCACTGCTGTAGCCAACATAGCCAAATAGAGAAACAACTCCTCTCCCGGGACGGTTCGGCTAAGCAATGGGGCTGAGCTCAGGTATTGTTTGAGTTGACCAAAAGCTGCTTCACACTCCTCGTTCCACTCGAACGCCTTGCGTAGGGTCTTGAAGAACGGCAGACACTTGTCAGTGGACCGAGAGATGAACCTATTCAGGGTAGCAAGACGTCCTGTCAGGCGCTGAACGTCCTTTGTCGTCCGGGACGCCTGCATGTCAATGATGGCTTGGATCTTCTTTGGGTTGGCCTCAATCCACCTCTGTGACACCATGAAGCCCAGGAACTTGCCCGAGGCGACGCCAAAGGCACACTTGGCGGGGTTGAGTTTCATTCAGTACTTGCGAAGTGTTTGGAATGTCTCTTCGAGGTCCCGCAGGTGGTCGGTGGCCTCCTTGCTCTTCACCAACATATCATCCACGCAGACCTCCACATTACGGCCAATCTGTGACTTAAACATGAGGTTGACCAATCGCTGGTATGTGGCCCCTGTATTCTTTAACCCGAACGGCATGATGTTGTAGCAATAGAGCCCCCAGTCTATAATGAAGGCCGTGTGCTCCTGGTCGGGCTCTGCCATCCGGATCTGGTTATATCCTGAAAAGGCATCCATAAAGTTTAGCATTTCATACCCTGCAGTAGAATTGACGAGGAGGTCGATGGTCAGTAGTGGAAAGCTGTCCTTGGGGCAGGCTTTGTTCAGATCGGTGAAGTCAACGCACATCCGCCACTTCCTGTTGGACTTCTTTACCATGACAACGTTCGAGAGCCAAGTGGGGTAGTGCGCTTCCCTGATGAACTTTGCCTGCACCAGCTTCTCCACTTCTTCAGCAACTGCATCGTTCCTATCTGATGCAAAGTTCCTCTGCTTCTACTTGACCGGCCTGGCCTCAGGGTCGATATTTAAGTAGTGAGCCGCTACTCGTGTGTCAATACCAGGCATATCTTCGTGAGACCAGGCAAACACGTCCACGTTATTTCTCAGGAACGCTCGCAGTTGTTGCTTCAACTCCTCGGGTGCGGCAGCCCCTATCCTCACTGTTCTGTCCTACCTCGATTGCCCAACCAGGACATTTTCCAGGTCTTCGGCTGGCTCTCCCCTTCTGATTTCTTCCTCATTCCTCGGCTCGAGCTCTTCGATGACCAAGGTTTCCCTACTGGGTTCTCCTTTGAGGGAGGCCATGTAGCACTCCCGTGCTTCCTTCTGGTCGCCCCTTGTACATCCGACCCCAATGTCGGTCGGGAATTTAATCCGAAGATGATACGTAAAAGCGACCTCCTTGAACTGGTTCAGGGCGATTCGGCCAATGATTGCGTTGTATGCAGAAGGGCAATCCACAACCAGAAAGTGCAACATCTTCGTTGTCCGGTGTGGTTCCTCTCCAAGGGTTACTGGTAGGGCGATGGACCCGAGAGGGGCCACCCGGTCCCTGGTGAAGCCGACCAGGGGATAGTTAACTGGTTTCAATTTCTCTTGACCAATCTGCATTTTTTCAAAGGCTCCCCGAAATAGGATATCTGCTGAGCTCCCGCTGTCGACTAGGATTCTCCAAGTTTTGAAGTTGGAGATCACCACTGAGACGACTAAGGGGTCATCATGTGGTTAATGCAGCTCGGCTGCCTCTTCTTCTATGAACGTGATCACGGGACCTTCGGTCTTCGGCTTCTTGCTGGCCACCCCGACCAGCATAACTTCTGCTTCGGTTTGGATGTCCCGAACGTGTTTCTTCCTTGCCGAAAAGGACTCCCCTCCTCCAGCGAATCCTCCAGCAATGACTCTTATCTCTCCGATAGGCTGGGCGGTTGTTTCGGTTCTTGCTGGACTGCGTCGTTTTGCCCGTGTTCGGTCTCGACCGGCCACATAGCAGCTAAGCCTCTCCCGTTTGATCAGATCTTCGATCTGCTGCTTCAGGTCAATACAGTCCTCCGTGTCGTGGCCATGGTCATAGTGGAATCAGCAGTATCACCTTTTGTTCCTTATACCCGACGGCGTCTTCAGAGGCTTGGGCCATTTCAGGTCCGGGTCATCTTTGATCTCCATCAATACATCCTTCAACTTCGTCGTGAAGGGGGTGAACTTTCGGTCGAGATCGCGATAGTGCTCGCGCCTCTCCTCTCCCCTGTTCCTTGCCCGATTGCTATTTCGACTCGTATTGGTCTCCCTCTCGTAGTTCGATGTTCCGCTCGATCGCTTCTTCTCAAAGCGTGAACCGTCCCCTTCATCATTATCTCGCTTTGCGCTCATGGAATCCTCCGCGTTCATATGCTTCTGAACACAGAGCATTAACTCTGCCATATCCTAGGCCGGTCTCTTTGATGGGGAAAAGAGGAGTTTCCCATTTCTCAGGCCGCTCATGAACGCCGTGATAGCCACCTTGTCATCGATGTCGTCCACGGCCAGCGTCTCTTGGTTGAACCTCCCAACATACTCCCGTAGCGTCTCCTATTTTTTCTGCCTCATCGTCAGCAAGTATGCCGCAGGCCGCCTTTGTCGTTGGGCCCCGATGTAGTGGCTCACAAAGAGCTTGTTGAGTTCCTTGAAGGTGAAAACCGTAGTTGGCTTTATTTTTTTAAACCAAGTCCATGCCGAACCCTTCAGCGTGACAGGGAATGCTCGACACATGATTTTGTCCGGCACCGCTTGTAGGTGCATAAGTGCTCTGAATGTTTCCAAGTGGTCCACCGGGTCCTTAGAACCATCGAACGCGGCCAAGGTCGGCATTTTAAACTTTGGGGGGAGTGGAAATTCCATCACCTTCTGCGTGAATGGGGAGGCTGTTCGACCAATGAGGGCGTCCACGGTGTTTGGAGTTTTTGCTTCCTCCGCCGCTAACACTCCAGCCATTTTTGCTTGCATGGCTTTTAGTTGCTCATCCCAAGCATGGGAGCTCTCCAGTTTGTCGCCTACCATCTCTGTCCTCGATGGAATGGCGTGGCTCGTTTATGCTTCGTCGACATTGGGCTCACGGCGAAGCAGAGGGTCCTCAACCCGCCCTCCATTACCGTTTTCCCTGCCGTTGGGGAGGACGGACGAATCCTTGTCGACCTCCTGCTCTTGTTGTTCTTCGGCCAACGGGTTGGGCTACTGTGGGATCTCTGGTGGAGGAGGAAGAGGAGGGTTTCGTTGAAGTAACTCCGCATTTTGACTAACCAGCTGCTGCATGCGGGCCATCATGTCAGCCATCGTCTTCTCCAAAGCGGCTATCTTTTCTGCACTAGAATCGGCCATCGAAGTTCCTTTAGGGAGGGTGCTAATCCTAGACCTAGTCAAGATCATGAAATGCCACGAGAGAAGTCGTTCCCACAGACGGCGCCAGCTGATGATGCAGCTATTTCGTGTTGGCTTACCCCCAGGTCCGGGAAGAACTACCCTTTGGTTGGCCGGTGATCTCCTGCACTAAAACCCACTGGTGTGATGGGAGCCAATGGCCCTCCGGTGTTCAAGTTAGATTCAAGGTGATTTCGGTGTTTGAGGGAAAGATATTCAGGGTTGTGTGTATGCGTACCTCTGAAGGGGCTTCATCCTCCCCTTGTATGTTTGCATGAGAGTGGTAGGTGGCTTCTTCACGTGGCAGCCTCTGGCTGGTGGGCTAGAGTGGTGTCGGAGCAGTGTCAGAGCACTCGAGAGGACCACCCCCACACTCCAGGGTGGCGTGTGTCAGAACGGTGTCGGAGGTGTGGCGATTGTTGTAAGTACACGCCACACCCACACCCTTGGTGCATGCTAGGGCGGCTGGTGTCAGAAGTGGGTTCTACTGGCGTGGTCGGTCGCCGACTCGACCAGTGAGTGACTATGGGCGTCCACTCGGCTCGGGAAGGCGAGGACGATCAGCATCGGATGACCAGGTATACTGAGCGCAGATTCCGGCTTGGACGGGAAATCATCATCACCAATATATATGAGTTTAAGTAGTCAATTAAAAAAATTCTAACAAGTATTTGAATGAAATACATGGAATTTAAAACCAATGCATCTATTCCATCCGATATTTTCATGTTCTACGGATATTTCTATTTTTTAAATTTCTTGCCATTATTTGACTACCATTCTCTTCTTTTTGTTATCTTTTTTCTTTGATAAAAAAGAACAAAATATCACGAGTATTAGGTTCATTTGATCTTATAACAAATTAAGAAAACCCTATGTAAGTAATAAGTTTGGAAGAGGGTTCAAAAACCTAGACACCCTGTAGCCAAAATAAAAAATAAAAAAACCCATGAATTACCATTGGATAGTAGCAGTTGGAGGAGGGCATACAGCACAACTTATGTCGTTGGCTTCAATCAAATATGTATGAGGTTTTTGTTGAAAGTCATTTCATTTTTTAAGATCATTTCATGCTTATAGCAGGTGGACAATAGACTTAATAGTAGTTAGAGTTAAGGGTGTGCATAGTTCGGATTCGTGCTAATCCCAAAACCCACCCGATATTGATAGGTTTCAAATTTTTGAACTCAAAACTGAACTAATCCTTCAATGGAACCAATCCGTACCAACTTGGATTGATTCGGTTCAATTCCATGTTGGGTTGGGTTAGTCCGTTTTATCGTACAAAACATAACTTGTTTATTTAAAAATTAAAAAAATTGTATTAATCTTGTATCCTCAAATTTAAAAAAATTAATAAAACAACATACAGACACAAATTAATAGTGATTAAATTCAAATAACAATGATTTAAAGACACACACACATATATAATATGTGGACTTTTATAATATAAATATATATATATATATATATATATGTATATGTATGAAATTGGGTCTCGGGTTGAGTCCAATAAAATGCAAACCTAATAACCATATCGAAGTGATCGGATTTATATTTTTTAAACTCAGAACTGAACCAAACATTTGAAAGGCCTAAACCAAATCAACCCAAAGAGGTCGGTTAGGTCAATTCTTGGGTCTATCGGTTATTTTGTGCACCCATAATTGGAGTAGGACATAATAGCAAATTCTTCATGGTTTTGGCTTCTTCCAATAGGTATGGAAATAATTCCAGCTTTGAAGATAATTTTCATGACAATATCAGATAGGCATAAACTTCACTTTGCAGTAGGACAAATTGAGCAGTTATCCATGTTTCTGTTCCCATGTTTGAACTTCACTTTATTGCTTTTGAAAGACCTTGCCTCCAGAGGCTCATCAAGAGGTTTTATTTGCAAATTACATTTGGTGAGCTACAAAGACATAAACATGAGGCCCAAGTGTCTAACTCAGCAGTGCCCACAGGGACCCATATAATACAAGGCCATAAAAACTTTCAAGGGCCAGGTTGGTAGAAGGGCCCTTAGTAGACCAACCGAAACAAAATGATTGAGAATTAATTTATAGTAGTTTCTAGTAAAAGCAAGAAAAGCCTTGAAAGACGGGACCTTTCAGCACATTTGTTGCACTAAAGTTGAAATTTCGTGGTCTTGCATTGAAAAATATTATGAGTGAGAGAGAGAGAGAGAGAGAGATTGATTGATTGATTGGACCCTGTCCTTACAAAATTACATTGCAAATTGAATTGAGTTAAAGCAACTTTCAGTCTAGAATTACATGAGGAATAAGAAGAGCAATTGCAGTGGTAATATGGACTAATGATTTTTGGTCTCCCTGACATGGCCTTTCCCAGTGGAATGTTGGCCGTGTAAAGAGGCTCTTGAGAGCACGGAGACAATAGAATAGAAAGCATTTGCTGCTATCCTTGACTTTATCTGCCCCCTCTTTGGCAGAGGCCTTCTTCTGAAGCTTTCGCCAATCGCTGCAGCAGCAGCACCACTGATCTTGCTGTTCATGGCGAAAGAGAGTCGTTTGGCCTGATAAATGTTGATATAGGTATGACGCGATCTTAGCCAAATAGAAGCGAATTTTTGGCTTGGGGTTGCTATGGTTTGAGCCATTTTGGGAGTATATATAGCACAAGGAAGGCTCATTGCAATACAATGGGCTGGAAACGAAAACTTGAAGCAGTTTTTTTCTCAGTGGATGGGGCTGGGGGAGCATGCCAGCTTTTCATTGCCTGGCTCTAGAAGATTCCTTTCACCCAAACTTGAGACAAATTGAATTCAAAGAATGATTTGGTGGGTGAGTGGTTGACGAAAACAGATAGTCCATAGCAGAGCCTCTCTGACCATTAACACGTGTGGGTTCTGCGTTATACGGAAGCATTGTGTGGACTTGGGGGAGCTGGTACCTGGGTTTTTTATTTTTTTATTTTTTTAATGTGCATGGTAGATAAGTGGACACAGATAGTATCAACCGTTAAGATTTGCTGATCTGTTATAAAGTTTGGCAGCTAGTTTTGTTAATTAAAATGGAAATGGGGCTGGTTTTGGGGAGCAACCTTCAGATTTATATATGTGAATGGTTGGCAGGGCTATGGATAAGGCCGCAAGCCCTTGAGTTTGGATAACCCTAGAGCCAGACAACCCAGGTTCAAAAAATATATATATTATTTTTATAAAAAAAATTATTTAATCCCATTAATTTTTTTTATTTTTGTAAAGAAATTTTTTTTTAGCTTATATGATAATTTTTTGATAATGAATTAATAGTAAGAGCACAACTAGTTTTGTTAATTAAATTGGAAATGGGGCTGGTTTTGGGGAGCAACCCTCCGATTTATATATATGAATTGTTGGAATGGGGATCCTTATTTTCTGAGAGACCTCATTGGAAATGTCAATTGGCCGTGTTGTCTGCTACAAACCAAGCCAACTTGTTCCATAAATAGTGTGTATATATTGTATGCTGCAGCATGTGGTCTGGTAGCTTATTCCCCAGGGAGAGAGAATCATATGCATTTACTGGTTTGGGTTTGGGGAAGAAAGATGACTTCAGAATGATGATACGATGATGGGAAATACTTCAACCTATTTCTGCAAAGTTCACTTCAATCTTCAATTTGATTACATTACTCTCTCTCTCTCTCTCTCTCTCTCTCTGTGAACAATACCCAGCTGCTGCAATATGCACAATTTAGAATAGTCTTCTGAACTGTTGCTTGTGCTCTGAGCTATTTGATGTTCTTGAAGGTCCTTCCAATGCATAACAGTCATCTTTACAAAGGCAAACTTTATCTAACCCTAGCTAACTTCCCTAAAATATTGCCCAAGTTGTGCTAAATTTAATATATCTCAGGCTGTCAGATTATGAAAGGGAAATCCATTGTCTAATTCCAGTTTACACTTCCATCGAAAAGTGATCCATGTCCAACCCTACCCCCACTTGTCAAACCCGAAAACCAGTCCCAAGTTTTGCAGGACTTAATTGAAAATCCCCTCACCCAACTCTCCCCCAACACCAAACTAGTAGTATAGTTCTTTTCATAAAACACTCTGGATAGTCTTTGAGTTCAAAACCACCATGCACATAGAGTTGTGGAATGTATATTCAATTGACCACTGGCCAAATCATACCTTATCCTTCATGGTCAAAGAAAATTAATATTTATATATAAATGAAACCTTTTCCTTTTGAAGGAATCTGAATAGGTCAAAACAAATTTAGCTGGCATGTCTTCCCACTCCCTGCCTAGCCAAAGAAGCTATTCCTAGAGTCCTCCAATAAATGAGAGTCCATTTCTCCACGTTCTCCTTCTATATAAGCTCCTTCAAGTCCTAGCAATTGGGATCAAATCCAGCCTCATCAGCTCAAACAATTAGAAGAAGAAAGTGACTAGCTCTAACTTTGGCAGATGAGGAACAAGGTAAATGATGCTGAAGCTGCAGCTACAGCTGTTGCATTCGACAAAAATTCAAGACGAAGAAGGCCTCTCCCGAAGAGAGGGCAAATTAAATTGAGGATGGCAGCAAAAGCATTTTACGCGATTGTATCTGTGCTCTCCCCAGCCCATTCTCGGCATTCGCTTTCCAATAGATGAACTTGATTTGAACAAAATTTTGTGATGTGATGACCATTCAATGTACTAATTATCTTCTTCCTTTTTCTTTTTTTTTTTTTTTTGTTGCTCTTCTACTAATTTTATCATTTTTTTAATTGATTGGGTAAACTGAAGCAGGAATTAGAAAGTTCCTATACACTTCCCTTCGATTATGATTATTCCCTATCAATCAGAACATGAATTGCCATAAAATAAATCAGGGCACATTAGCCTTCCACAATGCCTTTCAAACCACAGGACTAGCAAACTGGTGGTTCTTTGATTACAAGCCAAGGCACCAAATGTTCTCTAACAGGTAGAAAAAGAACAAGAAACCAAAGAATGATTCCTTGTTTCCATGCCAAGGCACAAAATTGTAGACATAGCTTTATCCTTTTCTCGAATCACTTACCACATTTCATACAACCCTTCAGAATTTAAGTGCCTAAATACCAAGTTTTGGAGTTCTGAATGGGCAATGGCTGCTCCATTGGCTTTCTCAGGCCAAGCCACAGGGCAGAGGACATGCTTTAAAGCAATAGTAGGGGTTCCCACCTTCTTGCCTGCAAAAACATGTCAAATTAAGAGCAAAGACTTGAAGTCCATAAGGCGGCAAATATGCATGAAAGCAAGGGCAAAGGCATGGATTAAACCATCCACAGACCGTAGATTAAAGGGGGTCATGTCACCATCTGTGAGCAATTCTGATATCATCATATCCAATCCTCTTTCTCCATCCGATATAATTAAGCTGTTCTACACCTCCATCAATGAGAAGAACTTGAATCGACTAAGCGGGTTCATCTCTCATGATTGTTTCTTTGATGATTTCTCCTTCTCCAAACCCTTCCAGGGCAAAAAGGTCTCTCTCTCTCTCTCTCTCTTCAAGCATCAAAGCAGATTGTTTTTATACTTGATCATTATTCTAAATTTGCTTCTATGAAACCCTGCAGGAGGTTATGGAGTTCCTTGGGCAACTAATAGCTAGCATGGGCCAAAATTTAGAGTTCAAGATAGGACTTGTATGCGAAGGAGATGATTTAACAGCCGGAGTAACCTGGCATCTAGGTTTGAATTTAATTAGGATATGCAACTTTTATGCTTCGTTTGAAACTTGAATTTTCAGTTGGAAAAGTAAAAGGAAAATGAAAATATGATGGAAAATAGAACAAAATTACTCTTTTATTTTGTTCTATTTTCCTTCACCTTTTCCTTTTCCCACCGAAAATCCGGGTTTTAAATAGAGCGATGCCTAAAACCTGAAAACAAATCTGTTCTTTCATGGCAGAATGGAACAAGAAACGGATCCCCTTCACCAGAGGCTGCAGCTTCTATGAATGCTCAATGGAGGGAACAAAGCTAGTCATTAAGTACTAAAAATATCCATTTTTCAACACTGACCTGCATTTTCTATTACATAATAACAGAGAATTTTTGACATACTGGGTAAGTAAATGCAGGAAAGCTCAAGTTGTAATCGAGTCGCCAATGAAACTCGGAGGCTCAGTAATGGTAATTCCTCGATCTCCTCTTAGATCTTTTCCCCCTTTTTTTTTTTTTTTGTTGAGAATTTGGATTTGTTCATCTCTTATGTTCTGTTTTGAGAAATCCAGATTCTATTGAAGATTGTGACTTCACTATTTGATGCATTTCCAAAAGCTACTGAATGTAAGTGCACTTACATTACCAAAACTGAAGTTTAACATTGAGGGATCATTATGCTGATATAGATCAGATATCTGGGTTTGATGATCTGCAGGGTTTCTAAAAAGTCCCCATGTTATACTACAAGTAATACTAAAGATTTTGGGACGTTTTGTAAGCCCGTTTCTGGCGTGGTACATTAACCTCTGGAAATTCATGGCTCGCTTGTTCGGCTGCACAGTCAAGATATTGCTCTACATTTCAAAGGTTTTGTACAAGTAGAGGACGTTGACCATGTTTAATTCCATTGATAAACATTGAAGGAAAGGCTTTTATCATCACGTGTCAGCCGTTATTGCTATCTCGACAATGTTTTTAACAATGAGAGAGCAGGCAATGGGCAAGAACAGGCGGGAGCGGTGAGGGTTTGCTCAAAGTAGCCATCGGATCGGCCTTCTCATTTGTTATCTTGTGTCATTTTATATGACAAAAATGATAGATGTAACATGTATCTAAATCTGAATTATGGAAATGATCCCAAATGCATATACATGTATATATATCAAGAATGGTAATACAATTTCTAATGGCTACATTGGGCTGGAGCCATGTGGAAATGATCCCAAATGCACGTGAAGCGCATAGTGAAACCCATGAAAACGGCATTTTTGAATGAATAGAAATTATGGGTCTCAGGCTGATAATATATATGATCTCAATGCAAATTCTGTGATATAGAATATCAATAATCATGAAATGGTTGTCGAGAGTGTCACAATGGTAGCTAGGTTGTAGGGAGTTATCTGCGATTAATTTAATGAAATCTGCAAGTCTAAAGTAACCGTTGAGCTACCTACAAATTTTGAAGAAAGTTCCATTGACTTGTACTGATATTGCTTGGATTTAACTGGTATGATTCCTTGCCAAACAAAGGACCAAAGGACATGGAACAATGTAACTTTCCAATAGACAATCTATCAATTGATAATGTTGAAGTTCTGTTCTGTTTTGTTCTTACAGCAGAAAGTATCACTGCAGGCATTTTGAAATTTTTAGCAGACTTCCAAACGTCACTAAAACATAAAACGCCAGTAAAAGTATAACAACGTCACTAGAAAGTGCAGGGTTTAAAACCACCGTCCAGCAATTATTGTCGGCGTTTTCCTAAACGTGGCCAATGTTTGCGGGCGACGACTTCCAGGATGCGCAATTAGGTGGGTTTTTTGAGAAGGCGCTGTTGATTTCCTTTCGTGGCGGTTCTCAACAAAACGCCGCCTATTATGAGTGATTCAAATCAACAGCAAGAAGAATTCATATAAGCAATAATAACAAAGCCCATGTTAGTCGTTTATCTATATAGTCAATGGATCACAACAAGACCGTTGGAGGCACTGTCCAAGTTGCAAAAATATATTTATGACGCACAAGTATGTTCTTAACAGCTTTGTTTGGAAACCTGTTTCCTTCAGAGCAATAATAACATCAACATGGATAGGTTTTATTTTACAAAACGAAAGGATCTATATCTAGAATATGGCTGACAATGGCTTCAGTAATCTGCAGAATCAATTGAATCCGTATAGGACTTCAGCCGCTTCTAAACATATTTTTCCCCTTCCTATATAGGGAAAAGAAGGGCAACAAGGGCAAGGGAGGGAAAAGTAAGAGGGAAAAAAAAAAATCACTCTCTTTCTTCTTTCCTTTCACCTTTTTTTTTATTTTTTATTTTCTCTACAAAACCAAACATAAAAGAAAGAATACTTTTCCCTTCTTTTCTCTTTCCCTTCCCAAGTTTCAAACAGGCAGTAAGACTTGCTTGGCTGTGGGGAAAAGCTTTACAGAACAAAATAGCACCAGTGCTAGCAGTTACCAAAATCTAGCAAAGTTCTTCCAGCAGTCAAGCAGAACATTAGCAAAGCATGGAGACAATATGCAGAACCCTAGCTTAGTATACAAACAAAAAGAATTTCTTTTTCCTTTTCTTTCCTTTTTTTTTTACTTCTTCTCTATTTTCTTTTGATCTTGAACAAGTAAAATATGTAAGATCCAACCAATACAATAAAAAGCTCATTGGATTCACACATCTATTTTTTATTGGGCGAAGTTAGAATTCCATTTATTAAACACAACAACATCCAGAGTATCTATTTCAAGCTTCCAAACACCCCTTGTCAATTATGGGCATGATTTGCATCATCTTTTAACTCGCTTTTTCTTCTGCTCAGAGGTTTATCAGCTTGTCAAGCCCATACGAAATTCACTACAAGAGAAGATATGGGTTCTGTTCTGTTAAATTTGAGATGTAGAATGCCTAGTGTTATGTTTCATCTCCTTGCAGAAGGGTCGAGTCCAAGTTTCTAAAGGTCAACAAACAACTCTTAATGGATAGGATCTGGATTGAACTCCAGTGATTCCCTCCAAATGAGATCCTTAATGTCCTCTTCAGAGAATGAGGGCTGCTCAAAATCAAAGCTGAAGGGATTGGGGCAAATGGGTTCGTCATTGATGTCATGAAGAGATGACAAATATGGGTGGCATAGAGCCTCGTCAACTGCAAGCAGATCAAGAAAGTAATGAATCTAAAAGTTAACAAGTACTGCAACAATAAGTAAAATTTGATGAAGCCATGGTTAAAAATAAACTCTTTGTACCTGTAATGCGCTTGTTGGGATCAAACACAAGCATTTTCTCCAGAAAATCAACAGCCAAAGGAGACATATTAGGGAATCTAGCTGAAAATTGTTGCTTTGGGTATTGGGGAAGCTGTTTAACATATCTTTGTGCATTATCACTTCGGACAAATCCAAGGTTGGTGTCATCGGGTGAACCTAGTAGCTTTTAGAAACAAGGACACATAATTTATATTACAACCGAAGTACGAAACAGATGGACAATTTCAACTTCATCAAGAACTCTTTTTAGTCCACTTCAAAAAATAAATGATACTTGGCGGACAAAGATATTCTACTTGTGACAACCACCCAAGCTAAAAAGCAAGCAAAATGTGTCATTAGTTGGTGCTCTTGGAATAGCTGCTAACAGTGAAGGGCAAATATACAAACAAAATTGACTCACATTCATCCTGAAAGGTTTGTGGAATTTCTTTTTCCACTTCTTTTTCTTTTGTCATTTCCCATGGACATTCTTTTTTAAGTAACATGATAACATGGTAATTTGTTAAAAATAGAAAAAAATGTGGAACAACAAGGCTCCTAACCCTAACCTGGCTGGTAATACCCACTAATGGTATTAAGCACAGGACAAAACTGAAGAAAGATTGAGGGAGGAGATGAGGGGGTTGTTGTTTGGGGGGGGGGGGGGGGGGGGGGGGGGGGGGGTTTTGGGGGGGTTTGGGGGGGTGGTTGGAGAAGGTTGGTGTTAAGACAAGAAAAAGAACTTCTCAACCCTCAACAATATTTCTCATAAACATTGAACCCATTCTACGGATCATGGAAAACCGAAAGCATGAATGCATCAGCATGCATTAAATAAACATTGAAGTCTCATACCTCTGTTATAAGCCTCAGCTGATGAACATAATTTTTGCCCGGGAACAAAGGTTCTCTCATCAAAATTTCACCAAGTATGCAACCAACAGACCAAATATCAATTGCTGCAGTGTACTCTGAACAGTTAAGAAGTAACTCGGGTGCCCGATACCAACGAGTGACAACATACTCAGTCATGAAATCAGTCTCCGATGTTGTCCTTGCCAATCCGAAGTCTCCGATCTTAAGGTCACAATTTGCATTCAGAAACAAATTGCTGGGCTTTAGGTCACGGTGCAAAACATTTGCCGAGTGTACATATTTCAGTCCACGTAGCAGCTGGTACAGAAAGTACTGGAAAAGCTTCACGAAATATCAGTCTCGTGTACAATTTCAGCCCACGTACCGTAATAACAACATGACATGTATATATTCTGTAGAAAAACTCAAAACTACTAATAAAAAGTAAATCATTTTTCATTTTATATCCACAAAGCACTTCAGTTTGACCTACCTACACAAGAAACGGGGACAGCACTCTCAGGACTGCAAAGGCCAGCAGTGACACCTAGAAGGTTGCTCTCTGAACATAATGACTTTTGGATTTTGTTGCGTGGATGTAATAATCATTTTATCTTTTGTCGACAAACTTGTCAGGAAACAACAGTTATCATCATTGGGTCCAAATGAAACAGTTATGTATCATAAAATACTCCACTCTGTCCATTGCCAAGTAGATAGGGGAAATAAAAGGAAAATCTGCTACATAGAACTGCATGGGTTGGAACGATTGGCTCAGTATTCTAAATGTTCTATTAGCAACAAAATGTAGCATTAGTAGATTGGTCCGCATTCTGCATTTGACAATGAATTAAGGGATGGTGACACCTTTTGTTTAATCATTCATCAAAAAGGTGCAAGCAACCAAATTACATCACTTCATGCATGAACATGAGATCACATTGACATTCATTTAAACAAAAGCTTTGCTAAGTCGACTAGAAATCTGAAATATTAAAACTTGATACAAAAATCTACAAGCAGCAATTTCTGGATCATGTTGGCATATTGTGCTTGCTACAGATGGTGCAGTGGCTCCTTTTTAAAGCTAGTTACATACAGAGTCAAGCTTTTCAATGGAGTAACCGACTTTTTTGTTGTTGTAGCAATGATGATCACCATTACAACAATTCTCATACAACTAAGAATACTTTTTCTTTCACTCCACTTAATTTCAATTCATCCACCTTTCTCAGAGAGAAAAATATGTGAGACATGCACTCAAAATTGAAAGAAAACAAAAAACTTCATTATTCAGCAGGAAAGGAAAAACAAATATACCATTGATAAACAATGAGGATTCAAACTAGTGAGTTACAATAAGAAGGCATATAAAGCCAACACATTGCAGTCACTGCCTCACCTGACAATGATCATCTGTCAATGGTTGATTAGAACGAATTATCTGATGAAGATCAGTGTCCATCAATTCATAAACAATGTAAACATCATTAAAAGCGTCATTCTTTGGTGGTCGTATGATGTCCTTGATAGCAATAACCTGTGGCAGGGAAAACAGAGCATTAATCTGTGCCCACAAAAGCATTGATTATCCAAAAACCTGCAAGGACACACAAATCAAGTTGAACCAATAATAAAAAAAGAACCAAAAAAATGGGGGAAAAAACAAAGGGATAAAAAAAAATTGAAACCAAAACAATCTAATAAGAAGATAGCAAAAAATGTTCATTGTTAAGAATTGATAAAAAGCAGGTTATAAGTTCCCAACTGTGAGTAACACAACTTTTTTAGGCCCATTAATTATGTCAATATTCTCATAGGATGCTAAAGAAAGAGTACAGAATCCCACATGCCTTGCAAGCATTACTTATGTGTAAATGCAGAAAGAAATCAATGAGTCATGAAAAAATGCTAGCGGACCAAGTCAATTAGCATTTCAAAGTGTTTCAGAGTACCAAACTTACGTTTTCATGATCCATGTGGCGAAGGAGCTTAATTTCTCTTAGTGTCCTTTTGGCATCAATTCTGTTGTCAAATGCATTGCCAATCTTCTTAATGGCAACCTCCTCATGTGTCTCAGAATTCACAGCAGCGCTGAAGAAAAAAAATCGTAAAATCAAAAAGGTGAGAACCTTTTCTCAGCATTTCCTATAAACAGCACCATCTACAAAACCTCCCTCAAAAGTATGTGCCCTTGTATATTTGGCTATGTTGATTGTTTTTACCAAGGTCTGATAATTTTGAGTATTGAGGCGTTCACCATCTACGTTGCATATTTTTATCTTCTTTTGCTATAAAATTCTTTCTTTCCTAACCCAACAAAGAATAACAAACAAAAAAAATAAAGCTTAAAAATATTAATAATATGCACTTATACCCAATAAAATAATTACATAAAATCAGCAAAATAACCTTAAGTTTTAGCAATCTCTTCCATATCAAAATCACCCAAATAGGGGCATCGCATGCACTTAAAAGCTCTTAACTGGCAACAAGAAGTTCTCACTCTCTCATTTCCTTCATTTTCTAGAGTTTTTTTCTCCCCCAAACTGAATGAAAAAATGGGTCTGTGAGTGCATCACCTGAGTCCCATCAAAATGTCCAACACCTCCCAAAACCCAGTTCAGTTTCAAGCAAAACACATCAATACAAAACACAAAAAATCTGAACTTGACCCTCACAAGCACATATATGCTGACATAAAAGAGAAAACAACCAGAAATTAAAAAGGAAAACCAACCCACAAAGAAAGAAACTCAAATCCACACATCTACATAAGCAAACAGTGGCACAGACATACATACATATTTATACATAGATATATACACAATCATACATGTAACTCACCAGACAATGCCGTAGGCACCTCTTCCTAGTGGTCAAATGGGAGGAACGTACTTCTTAGAGACCTCAAATAAGTTACCGTAAGCATTGTACCGGGCGTATCGACCACAATGTGAGACCATACCTTTTATAGTACTACTATTACCATCTTTGGAGGAGACAGAACTCGGCTCCATAGCCATCTTTGAGGAGAGTCACGGCATGCCCAAGCAGAGGAGGTTTGAAATTTATTTGGGTTCTTTGTGTGGGACTCTGTGTGAAAACTCTGGAGTGAAACACGGTTTGAAAATTCGTGAATATGATGTAAGACTTTTTACTTTTTTAGATAAAATTTTAAAAGGCATACCTTCTCCAAAACCTTCCTCAAAAGTATCTGCCCTTGTATATTTGGCTATGTTGATTGTTTTTACTAAGGTTTGATAATTTTGATTGTTGAGGCGTTCACCATCTAGGTTGCATTTTTGTATCTTCTTTTGCTATAAATTGTTTTCTTTCCTAGCCCAACAAAGAATAACAAACAAACGAAATAAAGCTTAAAAATATTAATAATATGCACTTATACCCATTACCCAGTAAAATAATTACATAAAATCAGCAAAATAACCCCAAGTTTAGCAATCTCTTCCATGTCAAAATCACCCAAATAAAGGCATCGCATGCACTTAAAAGCTGTTTACTTGCAACGAGCGGTTCTCACTTTCTCATTTCATTCATTTTCTATAGTTTTTTTCTCCCCAAAACTGACTGAAAATATGGGTCTGTGACTGTGAGTGCATCACCTGTGTAGTCCCATCAAAATGTCCAAAATCTCCCAAAACCCAGTTCAGTTTCAACCAAAACTCAACAATACAAACACAAAAAATCAGAACTTGGGCCCTTATAACCACATAAACGCAGACATAAAAGAGAAAGCAACCAGAAATTAAAAAGGAAAACCAACCCACAAAGAAAGAAACTCAAATCCATACATCTACATACACAAACAGTGACACAGACATACATACATACATTTTATACATAGATATAGACACAATGATACATGTAACTTACCAGACAATGCCGTAGGCCCCTCTTCCGAGGGGTCGAATGGGAGGAACGTACTTGTTGGAGACCTCAAATAAGTTACCGTAAACATTGTACCGGACGTATCGACCTCCATGTGAGAGCACACCTCTTATATTACTACTATTACCATCTTTGGAGGAGACAGAACTCGACTCCATAGCCATCTTTGACTCTCTGCCAGAGCAGAGGAGGTTCGAAATTTATTTGGGTTGGTGGGGGGGGGGGGGGGGGGGGGGGGGGTTGGTTGGTACACTGTGTGAAAGCTCTCGAGTGAAACGCGGTTTGAAAATCTGTGAATATAAGGCTTTTTAGATAAAATTTTAAAAAAAAAGTAATCCTTTTTATTTGCTTTATAGGATTAATAAAGATGCTTAGTGGAGAAAGGAAGATGATGCTACTCCCTTTTTTTCTTGCAATCAGCAACCGATAATTTTCATCAATTGGTTAATCATTTATGATCACAGCAAAAACAAATATGATCTGCCCTTGATCAGGTTTACTAACTAAATTATTTTATTCAATGTTCATTCAAACATTTACATTATGTAAATGAGTAATGCTATACAACTAGAAAATTCATACAGAATTTATCACCATAATGATGTAGCTAAGTTATAGGCCTATCACTTTAAATAAATAATCCACCAAGATGTTTGTTTATTACAAAACTGTCATTGCCACATCATTCTGGTGTAAAATTCTGTACAAAAATTCTGAAAGAATAACATTTTCTTATGTAAATTTATGAAGGGTAAAGAAAAGAATAGAAAAAATAAGTTAAAAGAGAGGTAAATTTATTTCTTTATGATAATAATGAAGAAATTTTCAATGGTTGATTTAGTCCAATTTATATTACGCAACAATGCTGGTCCTTACAAGTCGTGCTCTTTAACAAACTGAGGGTATCCAATAAATCAAATTAGAAAGACCAAACTAGACTTAAAACTGCTGACTTGTATGCATATTCACACTCCTTTTGAATATTATTATCAGACGGGTCAGAAAACTTATCTCTTATATCCCAAAACTTCTATCACCTCAACAATCACTCTCAAATTAAAAATAACCACCACCCCCAAGTGGCCAAGTCTGTCTCAGACTTTCATATCCCCAACCACCTTCTCATGCTTTTATTAAGCAGGGTTTGCCAATCTTCTACATAAGGACTCTTTCATCATTTCTTTTATATATTTGACTATAACTTTGTGATTGTGGATTCTGATGTGTCCAACACAACTGTGTAAACCACTATCTGCATGATCGGATGGATAAGAATTCGGGATCATCTAGTTTGAGCATAAGAGTGAGTTGGCTTCTTTTTTCATTTTTGGTCAGAAGTTGGGGTGATTTTTGAAGTCTGAATGATGTATACAAGATTCTATGCCAAAGCTCTCTCTCCATAAATATGTAAAACAAACTGATTGATACATAATGACAACTTACTTTTGATCAAGAATAGTTCCAAGGTCAACATGAAAATCATATTTCAATGTCACATTAAAATTTGGCCATTTTTCATAATATTGGTCTTTGCATCTGCTTGTGCACGACTCTGTAACTAGCTTG
Source organism: Euryodendron excelsum (assembly GCA_033060915.1). Lineage (NCBI taxonomy): Eukaryota > Viridiplantae > Streptophyta > Magnoliopsida > Ericales > Pentaphylacaceae > Euryodendron > Euryodendron excelsum. Next base: position 2,270,932 of record CM065397.1, on the reverse strand, counting down.
ACAAAAGGAAACCCAACTTCTTGGGCCAAATACATTTGATTAGAAATGTATTTTCTTTTTCAAATTTCCATTCACCAATATTAAAAAGAAAATAAATAAAAGGGACTCCCATACACTCAATCTAGCACCCAAATGCTCTCAGGCAAGCTACATAAAAATTAGAAATGCAGGAGCAACCATGAGGGTTCTGCTCAAATCTTGAATTCTAAACTGCCAAAACTTTCAAAATTTGAAGAAAAGCAGCAGCTCAAGGAAGACCCGAGCTAGCTGGCCCAGCACCATAGCCACCAGCTCCACGACCAAAGCCACCCCTTCCACCCAGACCCTGCAGGGTTGATGATGGCACCAAAACAGGATAACTTAGTTCCTTATCCTCATATTGACATTAATGATTAAGACATTAAAAAGACAAATGAGATGAATAATTCGTTATTCCAAGGATAGAATGACAAAACAAATTAAATTTATGAATACAGGTGTCTTCTTCCTAAGCATGAAACCAATTTAGTGCCCAACAACAGAAACTAATTTTTTAGGGTTGGAAGGGTGCCACTTAAAGTAAATAGCCTGCCCAGAGAATGTAACAGCTGAGATGCTGAGAATTCAACCTGAAAAAGCTTAAATTTAGTGTCACCAGTCATTTTACTTGCTAAATGTAATAACATCTTCAAAAGCCAAAAAAAAAAAAAAGTAGCGTGGCAGTTCCATGATACAGCCAACAAATCAGCTGACTTTTCCATAGGAATCATTTCACTTGCCTCAAATCACATATCCAAAATAGGAGAAAAACAAATTTGGGCCATAAAATTATAAAAAAGGTGGATAAAGTGAATAAAGCATTTAGAGTTGTGAGCTGTATAAAAGTCCCTTAAGGTAATGGGAAAATTAGTGGGAGGAAAAAATATGTAACACCATTCTTCATCGTTAAATGTTGGCAGTCAAGTACAAGTGCCCTGGATGAAAATAACTACAATAGCAATGTTAAGATGCACAAATGATGATAAAAGAGAGACTAGATCAACATTTTATAGCATTAGTTGCAATATGCTTCAAATTCCTATGTAGGCCACAAAGTTGTAATTCTTAAGATGACCAATGTCTTGCATGCACAGAAACTAGATTAGTAGCATTTATTCAAATCAAATGCTCCATCATATAAATGGAGAATCATGACACAAAAATTGCTGACAGATTTAAAGTTTTTCATGGATCGCTAAGGGTTTCCATTCTAAAATGACATAGAACTAAGCAACAAATGAAAACTTCAATCAAGAGGGCACACTTCAAAACCACCAAGGCACCAAATAGTACAACCAAAGACACAAATCACTATGCCACCATTCTAGTAACAAAGAGTCACACAAAACGAAAAGCTTCAACCTTTTTACTATCATACATAACCTTGGCTTTTCATTCCTGCTTCGGACCTTTGATCATTAGTGGCTATTTCAGTTACTTAATTGAATATGCAATTTTACACTTTCAAACTCCCTAATTTTGAACATGGAAATCCCATCATAGTTGCCTAAACCATATAAAATGCCACATTGACGTGCTGCTAAAAAAATCTTAAAATTCGTTGAACCAGAGCTAAACAACTTGTAGTCACACAGCAAACTCAATCATGACAAAGTCATTTCAGAATATTAACTACAACGGGGAGATAAATTACTCTGAAAGAAGGCTGGAAATCAGCAGGAGCTCCACCCTTGTCGCCGCCAAACTCCCCTGGAGGTCCTCCTCGGGGACCCCCACGGTACCCATCCCTATCACCAAACCTCGGCCTATCTCCCTCAAACCGCGGGGGCCCACTAATTTCCAATCATCAACGTAACCCAAATCAGAGAAATCAAACAAACAACCCCCCACAAACAATCAACAATATACATATATATATATATATATATGAATGGATATTTATATGACAAACTTACTGGGGGCGTTCGCCAGGTGGGCCACCCATTGGCCGTCCTGCGGGCTTGGCTGACTTCTTCAAAGTGGCAGGGACAATTTCTGAAGGTAAGTTGAGGTAAGTTCGGAGGAATTCAATGCCGTCATTGGTGAGGTACCAGTAATAGTGCATCCAAGCGAAGGTCTCGCGCACGTACTCCTTCGACTTGAAGCTCTGCATCAGCTTTATCACCTGTAGATTCGGCACCTCGATTTCGGGATGCTTCGCCAAATTGAAGTCTTTCTTCGCATAGCGCACTCCCTCTGCAACATTCACCAAAATATGTCCCCAACTGAGAGAAAATTACGTATAGGCACAACTAAAAACGTGTGCATGTATATTATACATATAGAGAAAGAGGGAGAGAGAGAGAGTAACCTTGGAAGAGGTACTTGCAGATTTCTCGACGGTTCTTCTCTGGAATAATCTGAAAAGAAGATGATGCGACGCATTAGATTGAAATGCATATAAGAACAAATATACACACGTGTAAGTGGTCTGTATATCTTTATATATATATATAGAGAGAGAGAGAGAGAGAGAGCTACCATGATTGCGATAAGAATGAGACGACAGGATCAGAAAGCGGCAATAAAGCGTTTTTCGTGATGTTCAGTAATACTGAAGCAATTTTTTGTTTTTTTAAAAATATAAAAAAAAATATCAAAAAATAATAAAATTAAATTGTATATCTATCACTTTAAAATAAAAAAATTTACTTAAATATTTATTGTTTATAAAATTATCATTATTACGTCATTTTATAAATAAAAAATACATAAATTTTACAACAAAAAATAAAAACTAATTTTCGTGATGTTCAACTTTCTTGCCGGTAGTCGCAGAATACCCTAAAACCTTGTGTAAGTGGGTTTTATGGTCGGGCTCTGGCTGTAATTTGGCATTGGCCTTGAATATGGGCCTAGGTTGGACCGTTCAACATGCGTTTCAAGTTTCAACACTACCAAGGCAAAAAAGGAAGAAGAAGAAACTTCCGTCATTTCTTGATGACCAAACCCGATGGAAAGATAGAGAATCGAACCTATAAGCGGAGGCATGGGTGGAAAATACGCCACTAATTTGTATCTATGTGAAACATACTTCCATATACCAGCAATATATGCACATACTTTTGCAAGTATCTCCTTCGAGCTAAGAAATGGACCACCCTTTGCTTTGTTTGTCTTGATAGGTTTCTCTCTTTCCTCTTACCCCAAATTATTGTTACGTTGAGAAGGTGAAATTATTCAACAGGTCCAGAGAGCGGGTCCGAAACACCACATCAATAATGTAGTGTGCTGAATCTATTGAAAATAAATATATATTCTTGTTTTAGGTTGATTAACTTAATTTTTAGAATGATTTAATTTTTAAAATAATCGAAATAAGAACTTTCTTAACATATTCATATTTATTAAATATGTAATTGAGTTGATAAAAAATACATGATGTGTTTATTTTTAATAGGTTGAGCACACTATATTATTATGTTGATGTGATATTCCGAACTTACTGAATAATTTCTCATTAAATAGAGGGATTAGCCCTAGTAATAGTGAAGCTCCTATCTATGATTGAGGTCATAAGTTTGACTTATCATCTCCCTTTGGTAAAGAAAGAAAAAGGAAAAAAATGCAAGAAATTAAATGTATTGCTTTGTTTGGTTGGATGGAAAATAATTGGGGAGGAGGCATTCTAAAAAAATCATTCTTTAGTTTGGTTATCCATAAAAAAGAAAATTGATATAATTAATTTTATTTATTTATTTTTTCCTTCATCAAATATAGGATCCAAATATAACACAATGGAAGTTCGAATTGGTGTGTTGAATGTCAGAAGATCAGAACCAGAAAGCTTATCCATAAACTCCCACATATTGGGAAAAAGAGAAGAAGCAAAATTCTATAAGTTATGTCAACACATCATTCTCTTCCACGGCTCGATTTCACCTAATAGGTCTGTACCTTACAATGATACAATAAATAAGAAGTAAAATGAAAATTTTAGACAGCATGCTTGTATCCATTCCATCTGTCATTTCCTTATAGTCTGTTTGGTGGTCACAGATCTTTATCTCTTTGCAACGATGAATTATTCTGGAACCTCTTTGTTTTGCTTGTGACACCTGGTAGGAAAAAAGTAATTATATAATCTGTTTGGTGGGTCACTGATCTTATCTCTTTGCAGTAGTACTGATGCATTAGTTTATAACCTGTTGTTTGTGTTCTTATATATATTTATGCTAAGGAAAAGTAATTTGTACACAATAAATCGTCGCTTTCTTTGGAAAAGATAAACAAGAAATAGTTCCCCACGTGCAACATTGTCCGTTTTTGCCCAAGCAAAGCCTTATGTTATCAATTGACTAGCTACCAAACGCGGCCTAATTAGTACTCCATCTCCACAAAATCGTAAGAATCCCATACTGCAAGTTTTAAAAATCACGAAGTTTCATGTCAAAACAAAGGCACTACAGAATCTCAGAGGTGAAGATTTCATGAAGCCATATACATATATGTATATATATACAAATTGCTCCCATGCATCCAGCATATTGACGTATAGGGATGGCTTCATGATAACCAACTAGGGGCAGGAACTCTTTTTTAAGAAGATCAAGGGTTTGATTCTCTCTCCTCTGACACTCTCCGCGACTTAGGTCCTTCCCAATGTAATTCTTTCTGATCGATATGTCCAAAAAAAAAAAAAAAGGATGCCTTCATGATCAGGTGCTCTGTCCTCCTTTCAAAACTTTAAAAATCCCCACCTGAGAGAAGGACAGAAAATAAATATTGTTTTTGCATCTGCAGAATAATTTCAGGACAGAAGATTGTGGCATTCCCATATGTCCTTTCCTTTATGAAATTTCATGAACATTATTGTACTTTGGTTTCTCAAATTTAATTAATCTTCCCAAAAGCCAGTGCTAAAAATCTTCAGAACAAGAGTCAACTTTTAACAACATTCTTGATTATTAGTTTTAGTACTGCAACCTGCTAATGTTCTTGATCATTAGTACCAAGTTCTAAAAGGGAACTTGGCCTGCAACCTACAAGATTCGGTGATACAATTCAAAGGCACAACAATTAGATAGGATTGTTTGTTTTTCTCCATGCACTAAACTAAAATGGTGTTGAAAATAATTGTTCAAAAGTTTTCATGCAAAAACCATGATTAATTTCATGAATGCTATAATTGGATATTAAATTTGTGGAGGAAAAGGAAAGGAAAAAGATAGGAAAAGAAAATAATGTAAAAATAGCTAAATTTTTTTCTTTTCTTTTTTCTTTTTTTTTTGGGGGGGTGGGGGAGGGAGGGAAGAAGGGGGAGGATTGGGTTAGAAAATAAGAAGAAAATGATTGGTATGTGTAAAAAGTTCATTTCCTTTTGTGTGATTACTCGTAAAAAATTAATACGAAGAAGTAATTTTATTTTATTTTTTTTTACAAATTCAGAATCTAACATAGCATAAGTTTTCCACATTTCTTGCTTCTTTGCCTTCCCTCAAATTTTCTTTCAGAAATTTCAGCAAACCATCTTTTTCAGCAAGATGAATGTTTTGTCAAAACCATGCAATTAGCCAACCACCAATCCACACGAGAATTCTTATTACCAATATATATTAAAAAAAAAAAATCATAATTCACCACTCTCAGGACTTTTAACCATTTAAAGATCACTATTTTGTGAGAACAATCCAACATTTCATGCACCCTCCCGATAATTTTGTCAAATTTTTATGAAAATAAATGCTTATAATTGCAATTCATGCTGATTTATTTAGAATGTAATTGATTTAAAATATAGAGCCAATTATAAGCTTTCATTCTTTCGAGTTTTTCCCCAGAATATTGTTAGTTTTAAAAATTATTCCCAAACTAGTGTTCTCCTTAAACTATTTCTCAATTTATGGTTTATTTTGCCACATCATATGCCATGTAAGGAAGAGAAAGGAGCAACCCAAAAAATTATTATGAAAAACCCCCCATTTCAAATGAAAGCTTTATTTTAAACCCTCCACACTAAACAACCCCGCCCCTTTAATCTGCCAAAATTGTTTGATCAAAGGTAATGCAACTAGTATCATCATATCATGCAATGGATCGACCGTTTTATGAGGAGAGCCCTACCATCTGCCATTCTAAGGAACATTGTGTGCAGGATATCTACCTCAACTAGTTTTACTTCTTGTGTTGTTCTTAGGCACACGCTTGCTCAGTTAATTTCTTTTTCTTGATTGTTGCAGGGTGTTCAGACTTTTGGTTAACCATTCTCTTGTGCTTATGTAGGACTACAGTCCACATGAATCACATAAACTTCATACACTACATGAATGATAATTGGCTAGAAAGGGTACGAGTAGGAATCGAACTTTAGACTCCTTGCTTAGCATAAGAACAAGCCGACCACTAACTTATCCCTTATGATCAGTTTGCTCAATAAACGTAGTTACCATAATTCCATAAATAATATTAGAAGCTTGAAAGGATGATATAATTTCACTAAAATTGTTATCCAAATATTACCGAAAAATTTACTTCTATGGAGCACTGTTAAATAATACCGAAAAAGATTAAAATTCATATATTAATTGGATTTTATGCAAGTGTTCATGCATTTGAAATCTCTATATCTTTTATAGAAGATTGAATTCTGAACAAGGTCCACCTCTAACATTTTCCAAGTCATGATCGTAAACAAATATAAAGAATCTACATACTTATCTTAGTAGGAAACTATATCTGAAACTTTACTATTAGAAAAAGAAATAGTTATAATCAAAGCACGGAAAGAAAATAGGTTGATCTAAAAATACTATGCTGTGAATAATTGCAATAAGGAAAAGTTTCTAGGAAGCAGCACAGTATGCGAGGGCATAGGTTTTATATTTGCATACATTTCTTATAATATGATAAAAATACACATAAGACAAAAGAAAATGGAGAGCAGTTAATTCCTTGGAGCAATAAAAGATGATGAATGGGGAGAAATAAGTTTCAAACGACTGATTTTATTTACCTGTGTAAGACTCATATGAATTAATCTACGTAGTTTCAAATTAACGATAATGCTTTCATTCACTTCCGTTTGGCTTATATGAATTGATATGCTTAGTTTCAAATGACAGTGCTTTCATTCACTTCAGTAAAACTTATACGAACTGATCTACTTAGTTTCAAATGACGGCTCTTTAATCTTTAGTTTTGTCTTTGGCACAAGGTAGTAGAGTACGAAAATTTTAAAATAAAGCCTTTATTTGAAGTGGGTGATTTTCCTAATTATTTTTTTGGTTTGCTTCTTCTCTCTCTTAAATGGTGTATGATGTGGCAAAATTAATAATAGACGGAGAAATAATTTTAAGAGAACACTAATTTGGGAATAATTCTTAAAACTGATAATATTGAGGTTAAAAACTCTTCTAACTCATCATGTTCTTCTTAGAAAGAGTGTTAAAGTTGCATGCAAGTGAGATCTTTTTATCCTATGTTTGAAACTTGAATTTGTTAAAGGAAAATAAAAGAAAAGCAAAAAAAGAAAAGAAAAGAAAAATGAGATGAAAGAGCTAAATTTCTTACTTTTGTTTGGTTGAGATATAAAATAAGAAGAAATGAATAAGTATTTCTCTAAAAAAAATTATTTTTTATTTAGGTACCCTTTTATTTCTTGTTCATTTTCCATCTTTGAAAATCATAGATCCAAACTTAGTATTATAATATTTTCGGAGAGAAATTTTATTTTGTCCTCAATTTTCCATTTTTCTCATCTAACCATGTCTTGAAAATGTACGTACTTAGTAATCTCATAAGGCTTGTCACTCGATAAAGCCCTGAAAAAGTGATACAAAAAAAGAAAAAAGAAAAACCATTACTAATATTATTCAAAACCATGACAAACACAGTAAGGGTGCAAGGAGATCTTATCGTCACCCTCCTTTTGCTGGTCGTTGCCTAGCTTTTATTCCTTTTTCTCTTATGTTTCCTTAGACCAAAGAAACATCGTACGCATGTTCACATTTTCTCTCATTTCATTATCTCACCAACCAAAGCATTGAGGACAAGAAGGAAATCAAAGAAAAAAAATTTGTTTTCAGTCAGAGAGAGAGAGAGAGAGAGGAGGGGATATGGTTCATCATCTTATAAAGATGAAGGATAAGAAGATAGCATAGTTCCCATGTTTGATGAAGTAGGTCCAATTTCGTCCCCACCTAGTGGTCCTTCAGCATGATCCCAAAATAGAAAACTTGGGCACTGTTGGGATTCAACCCATTCATTCAGCTCCATCTCTCTTTCCTCATTGATGCTGCAAGAGTGCATTTCCATGGGCACCATGTTTTCAAAGTTCTCCATTAACAGCGGCAAGTGATTCGAGTCCATGCTAGTTGTAAAAGATGCTAGAGGAGGGAGTGTTTGAACTGCTTCTTGGTTCATATGCCAAGTTTCAGAATTCAACCCCACCGGCTCGTGAAAAATCTCGGCTCTTTCATTACAATCCCTGCTAATCGCTTCAAGTGAGCCGGTGTCAAACATGAAAAAAGGGGTAGGAGAAGAAAAAATGGTATCTTGAACGGAGGGCTTCGCTGCCAAATCTTGATTCGAGAAATCTACTTGGTTGGCGGCGTAACCAAATTGGGAATGCTGATCGGAACTAGGTTTATTAGTCGCCGGAGGTGCTGAAGGCTTTCGTATCTTCTTTTTGATCCAAGAATTCCAGTAGTTCTTGATTTCATTGTCTGTTCTTCCAGGCAAGTGAGTGGCTATGTGAGCCCATCTACAAGTCCCTCATGCATGATAAGAGTTAGAAGCTAGAAAAGAAAGATATAACCCAATTGAGCTAGCTATAGACCTAGAGTATGTTTGCTATAGCTGCTTCAAAATACAAGAGATCATTTCTAATAGAGATTGATTCAATAGAATACTGCATAGACTTTTATTTTCAACTGAATACTTCTATATCAACTCTGCAATTGCATTGTCTTTATCTGCCAAAATGATGCTTTAGGAACTACTTTGACAGTGAAATTGCTTCCGTCTACTAATATAAATAGACCTATATATATATCTAGAAACTTAAACCATATATAAATAGCTTCATCCTGATGTTTTTTTTCTTTTTTCTTTTTTTGCGCGGGACAAAATTCAATAGAAGTCAATCGTGGTTAACGTATTACTAGCAAAAGCACACTCAAACATGAGGATCAAACTCACACCATTCAGAGTTGATCCTTCATTTTAGAAATAGTATGCAAGAATTGCAAGAAACAAGCTCCAAAGAAGAGAGGGTCTCATTGTTGCAGTGACTTTAAGCTATGTAAGGCACTAAATTCCAAAGGGTGACTTCGTGGTCTTTCTAACAAAAAGGGGGGGAAAATTAAGAGTATAGAGAGTTGCTTAAAACCTGTTGCCTACAGCCCCATGAAGGCTAATAATCAACTTCTCTTCCTCTGGAGTAAACCTCCCTCTTCTTATATCAGGTCTCAAGTAGTTGATCCATCTCAAGCGGCAGCTCTTACCACATCTTTGAAGCCCTGAAACCCAATAAACAAAAACGTTATATTGAATATATACTTTATAAATGTACACATGTATAGTACATTCATAAAGTACTGATGCATGTGTGAATTGTATGTATTTCCGCAGAGAGAGAGAGAGAGAGAGAGACCAGCTTTCTCAGGGACTTCACTCCAACAGCCATAGCCATGAGTGGTGATGTATCTGATGAGCTTTTCATCTTCTTCAGGTGACCAAAGGCCTCTCTTGACCTTCTGTTGATTGCAGCAAGAGTGGTGACCCATTTTTCTTCTCTTCTCTCTCTTCGTATTTACTTTGTGGTTGAAGAAGATTGAGTTTGTTTAAGACCTGAACTCTCTCCAGCCCCCTTTAAATGTCTAAGAAATATACGGAGCCGACATTTGCAGCGAATGGGTCCCCTTAGTCACTTAGTGAGACCCATCTTTCCATCTAACCATAAAATGACATTCCATCTGACTTTATATCCAATAGAAGTCGCTATTCTCTACGTAGACTTGTACTATGTAACCACTTTAAAGTAGACCTCTCTCTCTCTCTCTCTCTCTCTCTCTCTCTCAAATATACCCACACAAAGGAAGATTTTGTTTTCCCTCGGCAATAAACGTGGTATATTTGATGCAGGCTGACATGTCAAAATTTTATTGGACTGTTAGAGCATGAGGAGATGATGTGGCAGCTTCATTTGATAATTTTTCCAATGGAAGTGAATGTCGGCAACTGTGCTCACCTCTATTTCATAATATGTATGAGAGGTTACCTGTAGAAATTGTCACTCAAGCAATATTTAATAGGTAACTTATATCTCACAGTGATTGGCCGTCGTTCTTGAAGAGGAATGAAAAGACAGAGATGTTAAGGTTAAAAAGTCAGTTTTATTAGTCTTTCCATGTAAGTAATGAGTCTAATGACCACTCCAGGTTATTAGAAGGGAAAATTTACAGTATCAGAAGAGCACAACTATGCAATGCAAATGCAAAGTTTACGAATCATGTTATACTAACTGAGAAAAATAAAAATAAAAATAAAAATAAAAAACTTAGGTCCAATGCAATAAGTATTATAATATTTACTTACTAGTTTTTATAAATCATATCTTCGCTTTAGCAACAATAATCTATTTTTTCCAGGAAAAATTTCCACACGTAGCATGTTTGACGTCATTCATTGTAATTGTTTGTTGATCTTATACTATTTACTAGTTTTAATAAACCATATCTTCACTTTATCAACAAGAATAAGTACTCTTCTCCCAGGAAAAACGTCCATTTATATGTAGCATGTTTGACGTCATTCAACGAAATTGGCTGTTCATCTTCAACATCGTCTTGATAAGACCCATAGATATGAATTCTGGACCTTAATCAGTGCTTCTTTTTTTTTCCTTTAAATACTAAAATGTAATTCGTGAACATTTTTCAGGGTTCAAATTCCCAGAAAACTCTAGAATTCTGGATTCTCATTACATATTTTACTAGCCATTCCTGTAGCTTATGTAGTTGTCTATTATCTGAGTTCCAAAGCTAATCAACTCAGTAGGATTGCTACTGATGAAGTTCCAAAGCAAATTATATCAACAATGAATATATATATATAAGTTTTCATTAGTAAAATGTACTTCTTTTTTTTTATGAAAATAAGATGATTTATGTTGTGATCAGGAAAAAAAATATTCGTTAAAGGCCAGTATTAAACTGATAAGAGAACATGTAAAAAAAAAAAATAATTAAAGGGAAAGGGTTAAGTATTCGTTAGTATGCTCATATACGTAGACCAATATGTATGGACATGGAGAGAAGTGTTGAGAATGAAGCGTCCGTTGATTGATGCAAATCATCCACCACATTGATGTGAAGATATTAGTGACATTTGCTTGGGCAGATCGCAAGCTAGCTTTGAAAGTAATGTGCAAATCATTCTAAAAAAGACCCTTCGGAGGAATTGAAAAGGAGAAATGATTATACTTAGCTTTAAGGGGGAGCAATGGAGTGGCATATGGCCCTACCCTAAGATTAAGAAACTAATTTAATCAAGTTAGACAGCAAATTGGGACTTTGCCTTTGAAAGCATGGTTTGGTTAAGACATGGAAGAAATGTCTCTACCATAAGCCCTTTCGCTTAATTAAACGTGGTCCTCAGGATTCCCTCCATATGAACCCCTTTTTCTCTACCCTATGCTTCAGCCCTAATCCTCACATGGGTTTAGTCAAACATTAAACATTAATGACTCTCATATGATATGGGTCCTCTTTATTATTTTCTACTCTAAGTTTTCTCCACACTAGTTAGATATGGATGCAAATAATATAGACTCAATATGTCATGCAGATGTCCGATAGAACGTGAAAAATATGGATTGTATCTATAATTATATGAGAGCTCGTGTACAAGCACGCGCGGATTTGATGATTTCTTTAGTACTCAATATTAACTTTTTAACATTTGCAAGAAACTAAAATTAAATCAGTTGCCAAGTTGTTGAATGAAATATATACTTCTATATCTTCTTTCGGATGTACATATTGATGAGGAAACCAGCTTCTTTTTTTCTTCCAACAATTCATATCAAATTCAGGAAATCAAACCCCACTCGAGTGCTTATAGACTTTTTGACAAAAACTTGGTAGAATATGGTGAAAATGTACTTCTTATTATTGTCCTCACGCATGGAACAAACAATTCTCCAGTTTGGAAGATTGTGGACGATTGATGGAAGGGTAGGAGAGTCGTTGGCTAATATTTGTAGGATTGAGTTAGCAATTTAACCAAATCCCAAAGGACTTAGTTTTGAAAGCAATCATTGCATCATCAATGTATATAGATCCAATATTGTTTGTGGAGAGAACCTTTAGAAAGAGTTGGTGATGGGAAGATAGCTCCACTTACGAAAGACAAAGAGTAGCTAAGGCAAACAAGGTATAGGCACTTAATAGTCCATTGGGCATGCAAAAGAATATGGTCCCTAAAGACATAGTAAAAAGTGATATCTGATTTGTTTCTCCATTCTAATGCCTAGATTTGGATTTTCTCTATTTCATTAATTGAGGTGTTGACAAGTCAACTAATATAAAAATGAAGAGTTCAAATGAGTTAACTTAAAATTTATTCAAAAATAAATGATTTTATAGTTATACATAATGAAATAAATTTTAATATAAAATAACGTAATTTTAATAAGATATGTGATAAGATTACATCTAATTCATTAATCATGGAATGAAAATTTTTATTTCAAATCATGGAATAGAGAGAATCTAAATCCCTAATATCTGTCCCCCTCAACCCAGAAAACAAAAACTTACTAGAAATAGAATGATCTTTATATATATATATATATATATATCGCAGTTGGAAATTAGGGCAATAAAGCAATCCTCCTGATGTCTTTGCATCAATAGCAAAACCAAAATTCAGACAATTAGTGTGAATAATAACAAAAGAAAATGATTGACTACTGGGCTATACAAAAGAACACCGGTTTTGACAGCCCATTGGGCTCTCCAAAGAACAAAAGAAGATCCATCCGACTAATTCCCCGGTAACCCGCCCCGAAAACTTTTGAAACTTTGTGATGGGCTGCTCTGTTAGGATACTCCTCCCCTTGACCATAGACCCCAACCCGAACGAAAGCGGGATTCTATGCGAAGTTTCTAATACCATCATGGAGAAAATATAATTAAGTTAGCTAACACCTTCAATAAGTATTATATTTTTAATATGTTTCAATAAGATGTAGTTTTTAAAAAAAAAGTTTCACTACTCTTAAAGTATCACATGACCTTACTCTACCAAATACAATTTTTAAAAATTCCTCCACTATTAGAAAGTCGAACACCTCACCTAGTGGCAAAACCCACAAGTTATGAGAAGCATAATAGGATCCCATGACAATACAAGTAGGGTTCAATGCTACCATGACAGTACAACTTATCATAAGCATAATAATCGCAAGATATGTTTGTTTGAGAGGTAAGGGGTGAGTGATTGGAAATGCTATCTTATAGAACCCACAAATCTCATGTTTGGCAAAAACAAAAAAATGCACCGAACTACATCTACCCTCTAAATATGTAATTCTTTAAAAATAAAAGATATCCAATATCATAGAAACGATGGTATTTTATATCTCTTCTCCTAGAATAAGATAAAAATTACATTTTTTTTCTTCTATTACTATTATAATAGGTTAGTATAATGTTATATAATTATATAATATTAGTATAATATTATAATATTATATTAATATAATATTATAATATTACTTATCATATATAATTATTTTTTTTATCGCATAATATTTTACTTTTCCGACATTTTTTTTCATCCCGAACGAGGCCCCAATCACTTATCTGCTGCTTTAGGTTGTATCAAATTGGATCTGAAAGTCAGCACAAAGCTACTGAACTCCTGCCTTTGGGTGGTCCAACCAAACTCTGTCAGCGCATAGGCCAGAACAAGGACAATTCTATATCCAAACAGGCAAACACTTCCCACGGGTTAAATCATGTACGACAAGACCACGAGTAGACTCACACTCACGTCACTTGGGTCGAATCTCAAATGATCTTCAGCTTTGACTTTGACTTCGGGGGCTTTGGACGTTTGCTTCAGCTTGCCTGATGCGCGTTTTGTGTGACTTCTAGAGCACGACGTATCAATAAACTAGTTTACATAGGTAAATTCTAATTGTTAAGTGAGATAGTAAAAATAATCCTATCGACGGGTTGTTTGGCTTTCCGTTTGTGTTTTTTGTGTTACCAAAAAACTTAATAAAATATAATCCCATCATTATATGAGTAATGAAAAAAAATGATGCAGTACTTTAAAAACACTAAATAATATATTATTTTGTGAGATACATATTTGTATTTGAGGTTTATCCAATAATATATAATACGATTAGCGATCGTCATTTGCACTGTACACGAGTCAAGTATTGAATTATTTAAATTTAACTTTAAAAACTTAATGAATTTTTTAGTTATGTTTAAATTTAACTTATTTATCTTTTTAGTTGATTTTAAACGAATTTCAATCAATTAATTATGAGCCAAGTTCTAATAACTTATTTTTTAAACAGTTTTAAAATACATATAAGTCTATTGGGTCAAGTTCAAATTGAGTTTCAAAAATTAAAGAATTTTAATAAATATTTAAATTTGATTCATTTACGTAACAAATTAATCTCGAATAAATTTTTAACTTATCAAACACAATTCTAACTCGAATATAATGATATCACATGTGCTTATGCAGCAAACTTGGTGTTATGCCGTCATATCTCCGTAATGTCATCTCAACCTACCAAACCTAATAAACAAAAGGTAGGTTAAAATATAAATATTAGTTAGTATATATTATTAATATTGATTACCTGCTCGGTTAGTTGGTTGTGGAGTACACTAGTCTCTTATCTTATTAGTTTTCTTGATCTGACATTAGGTGGTTTTAATGAAAGTGTGAGCCGTACGTGAACTAATTACAGTGGGATGACATACATTATCATAAGAAGCAATGACCCATATGATACAAATCAAAACAATACTAAATATAATGGAGTTTTTTTTTTCTAAAATAATATTCTTTACAAAAATTATTCCTTACTTAAAACTCTTTTAAAAATAATTTCCATTTTAATATTTTAGTGCCACATATGCTGCTTTAATGGAAAATACATTGCCGGCCAGGCTAAAATTTACAAAAAAATATATTAGGTGATATCGTTATCTTGCATTCCTTCTTGATCAAACACTTGCAAAACAAAATTCGTTTGGTTAGGAAGTCAAAAAGAAGGGGAATCGAAAGCAGATCCTTGATCCCTACTTAACGAAGTGGTGGAGAATTCAAGGGAATTATTATCAAGAGAATTTGATGTGTTTCTTGGTATGGGTTTTTTTTTTTGCTTTTTGACTTTTTTAAAAGAACTTTTTTTCTGCTTTTTGTAAAACTAAAACGCAGTTAAATTAATTAATGTCCGAACTTTTTTAAACTATAGCAAACACAGTTAATTAAAAATATGGCCGAACAGGGTCATAGTTTGAGAATACGCTGACATTACCCAAAAATAAAATAAAGAAACAAATTTTAATAAGGTTGTGACAATGAATTCATCTAGAAATGATAAAAAGAAAGAAGGGGTTGTTGGCTCAAAACATTGTCATTATTCGGACTAAACATTATAAAGTGAGTCCTTTGATTTACCCATAGTACTACTATACGCTATCTACAAATAATTGGGCGTGCTTGGGATTGTTTTAATTGTTTTTGTTTTCATTGTAGTTTTGATTTTTATGTTTTTAGAAACAAAAAACACTACTAAGTTTGCAAAACTATTTGTCATGTTATTTCATTTTATTATAATTTTAATTTTTTGAGGACATGAAAAGGGCTTTAAATAGTTTCTTAATACCGGGCTATTTTAGAGAAAATGGTCTCGTAAACAATTTCTATGTTCCACGATTCCATTAGAACAAATGCAATTGTCCTATAAACTTGCAAGTGAAGAAAAATATAATTGCCTTGATTCATACTAATTAAGCAAGGATTCAAGACTCAAAAACTTAAGTCGAGCTTAATTTAAATTTTTTGGACAAAAATTCAATGATACGATAGTACCAATTACTGTTATACAGAATCAAGGATTCATTTGATAGAATTTTTTGTCAATTTTTTTTAGGTTAGCTATTAACCAACTTAAAAAAAATTTAAAGTAAACTTCACCAAATAGACCCTAAACTTTAAAATGAAAACATTTTAAATACATGATTAGTAAAAATTTTAATGGAAATAGCACACTTAGTAATTTTTTTTTCTCGAGTCCTCCCATTGTATTGCCAAGAAAGGAAAAAGAAGGAGATATAGTAATCCAAAATCTAGATAAAAGTCCAAGCAGTCGCAATCGCCAGGCAATGAGATCATCTAAAAATAGGAGAGAGATGAGACGAGGTTTGGTACAAGAAGTGCAGTGAATGGCCGGCGATCACCTTTGTGCGGTGTAGCCCCAAAAGTCAGCAACGTGGATCGTGCGGGCGCGTTGTAGAGAATCAAGGGAGCCACGACTCGGTAAAAAAGGCTTCCTCATCATACATAATCTACTTTTCCGATTTTCCTTTCTAGGAAAAAAAGAAAAATAAAAATAAAAATAAAGAAAAAAATTTAAAATATCTCTCTTTTTTTTTTCTTTTTTTTTTCATAAAATTAAAATAAATAAATAAATAAATAATATTTATTTTTTATTTATTTTCTAAGTTCCAAACAGATTAGTTTCTGATTGATTGACATGCAACCACTGGACTGTTTGTCCTTCTATGACCACTTTGTGGCGCAGAACTACGCGTTCTAGGCCGCAACGACGAGTTTCAGCTTTCAGCTTTCAGCTTGCGACTTCGGGAGCCAACTCAAGGCCCATGATTCAGTGAGGAACCACCAAAATGCCAGTTTCGTTAATCTGACTCTTTTGACTTCTCTCGAGTCTCATCAGCGGTTTACTTTCCTCTGATATAAGGATGATAATGAACCGGACACGATAGAAGTTGTGATTTTTATTTCTGTGTGTCATTCAAATATTTATCTTCATCTCTATTTTTATTTTTGTATGAAAATTAATTTGAATTTTTATTTCCGTTTTCACCCTAAGTCTAAGTTCAAGTGCAAGTTTAAGCTGAAGTTTTTTTTTTTTTTTGTATAAAGAAAACAAACAATAACAGTAAAAAAAATAAAACAAAAAAAAAATAATAAAGGTATTAGAAATATTAATAATATTTTGAGTTGCATATACATCAAAATGATATTATTGTATTGTTAAAAGGAAACTAAAATTTAAAATAACAAATTAAAAGTCCATAAAATAAACAATATTAAAAAACTATTAAATATAAGGCAGATGCCAATCCACACAAAACTTAATAATTATACCATTAGTACACCAAATATTAAAATACACTTCAAATGTAGTAGATGCATAAATAAGCATAAATAATTGAATGACTATTACAACAACAAAAAGCTAAAAGCGGATTATAAAAAAAATAAAAAAATGCTAAAAGTGGGGCAGAGAAGAATTTAGTCTATCTCGACCTCAATCTCCGCATGGATTTTCATTTCGACACCCATCCCCCCTCCATCCTCATTTTGTATTTTCCATTCCAGTTTCAAACGGAACAAATTTGGACCTTCACTTGTCCCCGGTTTGTTGTCATTCCCACTCTCATACAATGAGTGAAGGCAAGACAAACTAAACCTAGCTAAATAGATTTTTTGTGTGTGTTTTTGTTTTTATTTTTATTTTTGCTATAGAGTGTTGAGGCGACTATTTCCTAACACTTCGTTTGCATTGAAGGGAGCAAAGTGAACGATTCGGAAGAAAAAAGTTAGTTATATCGTGATTGAGTAATCTTTAAAGAGGGGAGAAAAAATAAATGGAGGGGTGAAAGAACTCACTTTTTACGCATTTTTCGTCTCTTCCATTTCCCTCCAAAATTGGGAGAAAACGGAGGGGAAAGAAAGTGCTTGCTATTATTTTATTTTAAGTACAAATTATACCCATAAATTTATGATTAAAAAATATTAGAGTTTCATATATAAGATATATATAATAGTAAAATTGTATTATATCCTTATTTTTTCTTTGTTAATTTTTGTCAAACCAAATAAGAGGAATGGAATGTCTCTCTCTCTCTTTTTTTTTGGTTATCCAACTAAGATATGAGTACTTCTCCTTCATTCCATTCTTCTCCCTTTCCTTCCCTCCCTAACTAATGCTTCCTTTCATCTTCCCTCCCTTCTATTCAAACAAAGTTTAAAACTTGTGCGGTATCACTCAGTCACTGTCCATACAAATCCAAATAGTTTATTAGGTGAGTCATAATAATATAACTTGTGTATTATATGAAATTTTAAGGCTTGTTTGACAAAATTATGGGGGTGTTTGGACTATCAACTTAAAAGCTATAAGCTACTTTTAAAAGTAATTTTTTTAAGTGATTTTTTTTATTTGTAAAATGTGTATAATCTATAAGTGGTTCTTTTAGGTGGAGGTATGGTAAAAAAACTTTTTTAAGTGGAGGTTTGATAATAGTGGCTTTTTTGATAGTGAGACAAAAAACATTTAAAAAATAATGTATAAGCTATATGCTTAATTCATAAGTTAAAATATAAGCTATGTCCAAAAACCCCGATTTCCTTGCCTTGCTTGCATTTGGCAATATTATATATGTATATATATATATATATATATGTAAAAAAAATTAATTGACAAAAAAAAGTGAAAAATTATGACATCTGATATGAAATGGTTAAAAATATGCACGACACATAAAACAATAATTTTTATTCCATAATGACATGGGTATCATAGGCTTGAAACACGAAAATAGTTTTCTATACACATGATGTAAGGCTGTGTATATCTTATGTTTTTTAGATCATATACTAAATTTTCGTTTTACATGCAAAAATGTGCATATCTCTTGTAGCATTATATTCTTTTATTCAGACAGTATTTGCATTTTTATTTCACTTTTTTATGGTAGTCAATAAAAATTCTCTCCTATCGACAAATGATAAGATATGCATCAAATCGAGAGCATAATTGACATGAAAATGGGATTGGATGAATATAATAAAATATTTAAGAATAATAAAAACCAATTTGATGGTGATATTTAGTTATATGCACCCTATTTTTGCAAGAAATTTTTAAAAGTTTTTTGATATCTTTTGAAAGTTTATTATCATTCTTTCAATACAACAACAAATAGAATGAGTTCTGTTAAACATTAAATCCAATTGTTAAATAATTGTTTCTCTTCGTTTACCAGAGAAAAATTAAAAATCATAACGAAAATAGTACTTCAAAATTAAGATGCTGTCTTAATTATATTTTTCTTAAGAAGAAAAGAAAAAAGTATAGAAAAAGAAAATAAAGTGAATTGAGCTCAATTTTATTCTTTTGTTTGGTTTCTTTAATTGAATCAAGAAATAAGAATAAGATGAATAGGTTTTTAAAAAATAATTTCATTTTTAGTTTGATTACATAAAAAAAAAAATAAAGATGTATAGATAATTGCCGTCTCCTTCATTCCTTTTCTATTACTTCAAACAAATTCAAACTCCACACCAAAGGAGAACCTGTATAAGAGTTTAGCCTTAAATGACTTATTCATTGTAAATACTCTAAGTTTAGATGTACATAATCTGCCTCTAATTAAATCAGAGATTAAATTAATTGAGGTATTTACAAACTAGGCTGAGCTTCTCTTACCGTTAAACCGAAAAAAAGAAAAATAAAAAATTAGAGTAGTAGTACAATCTTGTGATTGTAGAGGAACACGAAGGGTGTTTGGGGAATAAGGGAGAAGAAAACTGCGGAGTCAGCGTCGAAGACAAGGAACGGAAGAAGAAACGGTCTCGTTCCCAACAAGCTAATGACCACCCATTTCGGACGAATATAACTGCCAAACCCTCCCTCCGTCTCAGACCTCTCCTTTTCCTTTCTGACCCCTTCTTCTTCTCCTACTCTCTCCTCTTTCTCTCTCTGTCTCTCTCATCATCATCATCATCATCATCATCATCTCTCACTTTAACTTCGACCATGCCGGCAACGGACAACCAGGGTTCGTTCCTGAACCGAATCAGCATCCGCCGAAACCAGGTGGTCTCGATGGACGGCAACCATGAGCAAGAGCTCGAAGACCTCGAACTTTTCCAGAAACACGTCGTCGATCGCTTATCCGAATTGTTGCCTCCGCAGCCCTCCACGGCCTCCGCCGCCGAAGCCTCCGCCGGCGAGGCCGACACCTTCCTCTCCATCGCCTGGTTCCGGAAGCTCCTCGACGCCTTCCTTTGCTGCGAGGCCGAGTTCAAGGCCGTCATCGTCATGGGCCGCGACCCAACCCAATTCGCCAAGCCACCCCTCGACCGCCTCATCCCCGAGCTTCTCGACCGGGCCGTAAAGGCGCTCGACATCTGCAATGCCATCACCCACGGCGTCGAGATGATCCGTCACTGGCAGAAGCTGGCCCAAATCGGCGTCTCGGCCCTCGAGCAGGGACCAATCGGAGAAGGACAAGTCAGACGCGCCAAAAAGGCTCTCAGCACACTTCTCACCTCTATGACTTTCGATGACAAAGAGAACAACCACGCTAAATCAACAGAGAGAAATTGGTCGTTTGGACGGCGAGGTGCCGGCGCCGCCGCGAACAAGGGCCGCACCGCCGGGAACTTCCGGTCACTGTCCTGGACTTTTGCGAAATCATGGTCGGCTTCGAAACAAATCCAGGCGATGTCGTCCAATCTGGTTGCGCCACGTGGAGGTGAACCCACCGGTTTGGCTTTACCGGTTTATTTAATGAGTACGGTTCTGGTGTTTGTGATGTGGGCTTTGGTGGCGGCAATTCCCTGTCAGGAACGGACTGGGCTAGCAACCCATTTTCCGGTCCCGAGGCAATTGCCCTGGGCCCAGGCAATGATTGGGCTTCAGGAGAAAATTGGGGAGGAGTGGAAGAAGAAGGAGAAGAAGGGGACTTCTGGGTTGCTGGAGGAGTTACAGAGGATGGAGAAACTGTCACAGTCTCTGGTCGATTTCGCTGACTCGTTTCAGTTCCCGGTGGAGGCAGAGAAGGCGGACGAGGTGGCTGCACAGGTGGCCGAACTGGCCGAGATTTGCCGCAAGATGGAGGAAGGTTTGGTCCCATTGCAGCAGCAAGTCAGGGAAGTGTTTCACAGGATTGTAAGGAGCAGGGCAGAGGTTCTTGATGTGCTTGATCAAGTTGGTAAAATGTCTACGCCGGTTCCTTACTGAGTCCAGTCTAAATTGACTTGTGTAATTGGTTGTACATGTTTTTCTCGAGTCACACAGGTTAATGGGTCTGAATTTTTCTTGAGAGTGGTTCTAACTCTCAAGAGCGTATATTAACATATTGGGGTCGTAACAGTATTTTTTTTTTTTTTATATTTCTAGGGCCTGATGTTTCCATGGGTGTGTTATGCACATGGGTGAATGGGTCTTTCTTAGAGAAATAGAGCTTAGGCCACGAAGGTGGTTTGAAGCATTTCACTGCTTTTTGTGACGTACGCATCTACTCTTTGTTTATTGTATTATCTATTGTACCTTGTTAAAAGCAGAAGCTTTTTTCATTTAAAATTGAATGTATATAGCTGTTTAAAATGCTGTGTTTCCAGTACTCCATTTCAGGTCATTTGATGTTTGTTATGAAGCAAGTGTTTAAATTTCTAAGTACTTAGGAATGGTTTCCGTCTTTTTTTCTTCATTTCTTTGTAAGAGATGGTAAGCCTGTTTGGAATTAGAGAGAGAGAAAAGAGAAAAGAAGAAAAAGTTTAAAATTTTAGTCTTTTTCTTTGTTTAGTATTACTTAAAAAGAGAGGAAGGAAAGAATAAGAGAACGAAAATAGAAGGAAAAAAGTTATTTACTCTCTTGTTCTTTCTCTATATTTTTTATTTTTTTTATATTTTTTTACAAAATCAAACAAATAAAAAAAATATTTTCCTCATTTCCCCTCTTTCTTTTACCTGCCTCTCTCGTACCCAAGTTTCAAACAGGCTCTGAATGTCAAGAAATCATGTTAACAACACAAACGCTGCGGAAAAATAAAAATAAATAAAACCTTTATTTTGAACTGTACAGTGTACAGTTGTAAAGGCTAGATTGTTAGGATATGCGTCACCACTCACCAGACTTATCGCATTGGGTTATTGGAAAGAAAAATGATCAAACGACGTCGTATGATGTTAGACGGTTGTAGCCTCCCTCTGTGAGTCTCTGACGACTAACGAAACCACAACGCCAAAGCAAATTGGAAGGACCTCTAACCTATGGCAATGGCGAAATGATGATATATGTATCACTCTGATCGGAGTCTAAAGTACAGAACGATCTCGTTTTTTACACGCGTCTCTTGGACAGCTCCAATCGCCGTAAAAGCAGTGAAGAAGAGTGAGACTGTTGCTTGCTGCTACATCGTTTTGTCGCGACGACCCTTCGACCTCCGCTAGAGCCAACTCGCCAATAATATATTATCCTGTTATCAAATCATATATATATATAAGCTCTTGATCTCAATGTCTTCAGGCACGGCCTCTCTCCCCTCTACTCTGTTCAACTCTCTACCCTAAATCATCATTGAACCCTAACTCTTGCTTTATTCTATTATCTTCGCAAAGCTGCAGTTCGCAGATTAATGGCGAGCGTATCGAACTCGTTGTCCTTAAAGCACGGACTCTCTTTGTGGTGTCCTCACTCCACTTCTCTGAATCGAATCCACCAGTCTTCTTCAATTCCGTCAAGAAGCTTTCACAGAAGCTACGTCGTCGCATCATCTTCTTTCGCCAATGAGAATCGCGAGTGAGTCCGTCAGTTTCTGCATATATATATATATATATATACATAGGTTATACATGTTTGGAACTGTGAGTAGTTGGATTTGAGAATTGCAGGTTTGTGATTGTTGGGGGTGGAAATGCAGCCGGATATGCAGCTCGGACTTTTGTCGAGCACGGGATGGCCAATGGAAAGCTGTGTATTGTATCCAAAGAGGTGACTTTGAATTTCAAAATTAGGAGTTTCTTTTTTTGCTTGCATTGATCGACTTGCTGAATTTGAGTTAATATGAATAACAACTGTTTTATTATGGATGATTTTTGGTTATATATGGAATTTATGTATTGTTGTGACAGGCATATGCACCTTATGAGCGGCCAGCTTTGACAAAAGCATATTTGTTCCCTCCGGATAAAAATCCTGCACGTTTACCTGTAAGATTATGTACCTTGCTTTTCAATTTCACCATCTCGATGTTTCGACACAAATTCTGTGATTTAGAAGCTGTTCAGTGGACTTCCACTTAAAGAGAGAACTATTCGGTGTTTGTACCATGGAGCTATGGGCGTTGATGAGCTCAGTTAATGAATGCATTCTATGGGAGAATCCTGTTGTAGGATTTTGGTGATTATTATTGCACACGTCTGGATCATAGGCATAAACCCTTCATCCCAACTCTCATGGTTCTGAAGTGGGATGAAATTTAGTAGAGATTTTATTTGCATGGTTTCCTTCTTGCCTATGTCAAGATTATATCTGATTTAAGGTTTGGTAATTTTTGTCATTTTAGGGTTTTCATACTTGTGTTGGATCTGGTGGGGAAAGGCAGACTCCTGACTGGTATAAAGACCAGGGCATTGAGGTATTCTTTGTCATTTTCCTTTAAATAGTCTATGTTCTATCTCCTTTTGATCAATTATAACTTCGTTACATATGGAAAAGAATCCTTTGGGGGTGTTTGGACATGTCATGGGATGAGAATTGTCCTTGTTCACATAGAGTTTGAAGGAAATGCAACCCTTGTTTTGTGTACAAATTTATCTGGGTTTTAGCTTATTTTTAAGTCATTTTTGGCTATTAGCCAATGGTGGTTCTGTCAATTCCAGATACTTTGATGGCAGACAGGGCACAAATTAATTTTGGCTTTGCTAAAATATTTTGTTCTAGGAAGGTTTTCTACGTCAAAAGCTGTAAAGAAGAATTGATATGCTTTAGTCATGAAAAGCTGATCATGCTTGTTGAAGATAGGTTGCAAAATTCTATTGTTATAATCTCAACTGAGAAAGAAACTTGATTATTTTCTGACCAAGATGCCAAAAATCATATGGTATATGTCATCAGAAGAGAAGTAGCTTCTTGATGCACAAAATAATAGACTGGTACAAATATCTTTGACCAGCTGAGTTCACATTCTGTTAGTGGACCTATGACTTATGATGTATTGGATGAACTGCCATCCTCCATTTTATGTATTTGCAATATATTTGGCATAAAATGTGAATCTTGTCTTTAACATATATCGCAACCTGTCTGTATCATTAGATTGGAATGCATATTATAATTTGGAAGAAGAATCTGTTCTGAGACTGAGTTTCAAAACTACAACTTAGATGTACTGCATGAACTGTAATCCTCCATTTTATGTATACGCAGATATTGGAATAAAAATGTGAAGCTTGTCTTAAAATGAAATTGCAACTTCTGTATCATTAGATTGTAATGCATGTGATAATTTGGAAGAATTACCTGTTGAGGTTGTGGAGATGATTCTTGGTCCTTATCTCCCCCTAAAATTTCATTTTCAGACCTTGCACATTTCACCCCCGCTCCACCCCCCCCCCCCCAAAAAAAAAAAAACCAACCAACCCACTGTCCTTATAAATCTGCTTTATCCTTTTTGTCTAGATGTTGTACAAGGATCCAGTAACAGGTATTGATATAGAAAAGCAAACCCTGACAACAGATTCAGGCAAAATGCTGAAGTATGGGTCTCTTATTATTGCCACCGGATGTACAGCTTCAAGGTGCATTTAGCTTCTTTTTTTAATAATCGTGGCTATCAATAGTGCTGTTTGGTTACATTCGTCAAAATTTGTCATATTTGAGACACTCTTTCGATGAAAAAAAACCATGGGCACAATTATCCTGAGATATTTGATAAACATTTGTGTTGGTTTGGTTTTATGGTGTGAAAATGAATCCTTCAGCCAAGCCACTGCCTTATTTTGTTTTGGTTCATTTTAGGTAATGACTAATCGCTGTTACATTATAACTTCAAAAGTTAAAGCTTGCTCCTTTTTATTTTTCAATAAACAAATAGTCTTTTCGTTTTCATTTGGATATTTGTGGTTATGTGTACATAGCTGTGACAATAGCTCAGAGATGGCTGGTTTATTGTTTACATTTTTTAGTTGATACATGCGTACCTTGCTGCATGTCTTCAGAGACCTTTGCATAATCTATGGTGTGAAGTTGTCCTTTGCCAAAAATGGCTGCCCTGGTGGGTTAGATAGCAATGACTTGTTTACATTGTATGGACTTCATAATATCAAGTTCTCAACGTATTTTTTCTTCAGTGGACGAGGAGTTCTACTTCTATATATATCTTGCTTACAGTGGGTATGTGAGAGACTGTTCAATTTTTCCCTTCAGTTGAGGATAGAAAACTTCATGGTGCGGTGGCTATGCAAGGAGGTTCTTATCATTTGTGGATTATGCTGTATGGAATGAACTTGACTATCTGGGAAACTAATTGAAATAACTGATTTTAATGACAGTTTCTAAGGGAAGACTACTGACATTGGTGGCTGCCAATTCTGGAGGGTTTATTGTTTATGTGATCTTCTGTTTTATGCCTTGGTGAGGATAAAGTGGTCGATCACCTGTATAAGCTTAGCCTGGAGTTCTCTTTGCGGTCCTTTATTTGTTTCCTCAAGATTTGTAACACAACCTGGAAAAGTTTGTACATTTCTTCATGTATAAAAAATAATAATAATAAAAAGTGCACATCTGTATTCTTGGCTGTTTTGAAGAATGGCAGGTCTCATTGAAATGCTAGGTTAACGTTTTTTCTTCTTCTTCTTTTTTGTGGTTATATTCATTTAGAACTACTGGCAACTGGCACATCTAAATTACTACTACAAGTTCTTTTTGACCTGTGAAAGATTTTTTATGTTCTGATTTGCGGTGAACTGATGTATTTTTCTTCACTAATCGTAATGCTAGTTAGATTTAGGAATAGATGAAGAGAAGCTAAACACTTGTCTCATTGGCTTCAGATTTCCAGAGAAGATTGGTGGAAACTTACCTGGAGTTCACTACATTCGGGATGTTGCAGATGCTGATTCTCTGATATCATCGCTGGTAATTTTAGAGTATCATACTTATCCATGATTCTGTTTATTCATCTTTTTGTGGTCAATTTCATTCTATACTCTCCAGGTCTATAGTATGGGGGTGAGGCTAATGTTTCTGGTATAAGACTTGAGTTTGTTGGCATAGGCACTTGCATATCAACTTGCATTTGATGATAACTGAATGCTATGAGTTGATTTTGGAAGTAACTAGATCTTTGCATTCATCTTTTGTAACTTAAGAGCTTGTCCTTAAGTTTGGAGTTGTAGAGGGGATTTTGTCACTCAATTGTTTTCATTTTCTAGGAGAAAGCAAAGAAGTTGGTGGTTGTCGGTGGCGGTTACATTGGAATGGAGGTTGCTGCTGCAGCTGTTGCTTGGAAACTTGATACAACGGTATGTCTGTGTTTCATTCTTTTCTGCTATATTAAGATTTGAGATGTGTATTGTTCATGGGGACCAATATCTATAACATTGAGGTATTTGGAATTTTTGGCCATTTACTTTTTGAAAGCAATGAGTGTGTGATTTTATTGTAGTGCAAGCAGCAGACTCAAAAATTGTGGATCCCATGATATTTTATTTAACTTCTTTTAATCTTTATTCACTGTGTTTAAAAATTGTAATCTTCAATGCCCATTATACTTGTTTGAATTTTTTGTTGTACTTGATGGCCCTTCTATTCTGTATTTTAGGTCATCAGCATTAATTTTCTTGTTTAGTAATAGGATTTTGGACATGTTTTCTCAATTTTTGATGTCGCATGCACCATGCCTGATGATGCCATGTTAATGATGAAAGATGTGGAGTCTGACTTGGCTTTGTGATTTTGTAACCCATTTGCATCCTGTCTCATTTATCCTTTATCAAAGAGCCTTCTCCCTGCTATTTAGAATTGGCTCTTTGACTTTACATCATTGTTGTTTTCTGGGACCATATGCTTTATCATGTCATAAGTCCAGACAAACTTATATCACTATCCACTTCCAAGTTTTTTCTTTCCTGGCCTCCCCACTGTCCTTGCAGCAATTTGGATTTAATCACATCAATTTGCCTTGCTCAATTGCTCATTTTTTTGCAGATTTTTGGTCATGTTGTGCTCAATTGGAATTACGTGAAATTTCATGGTTCTAAAAGTTGCAAAGTGTTTTAATTTTTTCTTCTTCTCTTGGTTGGTATTCATCGTCTCCATCTAACTTTTTCAGCTATCTTCGATTCATGGTCATGTTTGATGGGTGCTCGCTGGAGTTTATCATAGTTTCATAGTGAATACTGATGAATGTTTCTATAGCCAACTTATGGATTCTCTCTTCAATTGAATAAAAATGGATTAATGAGACAAGATCAGAAAACTTACCCCTCTCTAGCATTACGACTAATATTATCTGAACATTTTCCTTCTTTCAACCCAAAGTCATAAATAAAAATGAAAAAATCTTCCTTGGATGCCTCCTTTATTTGTTATTTATTTATTTTTTTGGGCTCTATCTTACTCTTGTTCCTAGTATCCTGCTTAATTGATCAGCTTTTGATTCTAATGCATATGTATCCAGTTATAAGTCAGCATTCATCTGTATTCTAATCTCACCATTTAAAATTATTATTAAAATATAATAATTGGGGATTGGATGACCCATTTGAATCTATACTGCGTTGGATGTCTTTCCAAGTTGTATTTATGTTTTGTCTTTCCCCCTCCCCCTCCTCCTTCTCCTCTTTTCCTTTTGTCTTTTAGAAGAAAATCATGCTGAGACTCTTGTAGTCTTGTATCAATCATGAATTTGGGGTTCACTTGTAAACACTTCCCAAACAGTCCTTAACGAAAACCGATTATTAGACTTAGAGACACTTCCAAACGGGAAAAAGGAAAAAAAAAAAAAAGAAGCAAAAAATAGTAGTATTAACAAAAACAAGAAAACAAACACAAACACAAAAGAAGGCAGAGGTGCTCCTGCTGCCAAATCAATTTACTTAATTTCTTTTATGTTAAAACTTGCATGTATGATTTAGAACTTCTTGAGTAAGGCTACAATCTTATCTTCTGAATTGATAAGTTTCAACTAACTTGCTCTATTGGGAAAAAAAAAGATCATATTTCCAGAAAATCATCTATTGCAAAGATTGTTTACTCCTTCCCTCGCTCAGAAATATGAAGAACTTTACCAGGATAATGGTGTCAAACTCTTGAAGGTACCTCTCTCTCTCTCTCTCTCTCTCTCTCTCTCCCCGTTTAAGTAAAACTGTAAAATTGATATATATATTTTTAAAACCTTCAGCTAGCAGACATCTACATCTTATTACTGCCTAAAACCAGTTTCTTGAATTTGATTGATTATCTGCAGGGTGTCTCCATTAAAAACTTAGAAGCTGGTTCTGACGGGCGGGTGGCTGCTGTTAAACTTGAAAATGGGTCTACAATAGAGGCAGACACGGTAAATTATTGCTACATGTTTGTGGGTTTTCTTTTCCTCTTAATTTCTAATCTTACAGTTACTTTTGGTGAGTTTTATTTCTGCATTGAAGACAAGGTGGTGTAGCTAACCAAAGGGAAAAATTTTACGCTTTTCTCCTTTGTGTAGATTGTTGTTGGTATTGGAGCAAAACCTGCTGTCAATCCTTTTGAAAGGGTGGGCTTAAATACCACTGTTGGTGGAATACAGGTCAGCATGATTTATATTTGTTGCGACTCTTTTCAAATTAGTTGGGACTCATGCCTGCACTTTTGAGGTGTGAGTTTTCCATATTGTGAAGTTTACGTGTTTGGGTTTCTAATTGTGTCATTGATGTAATGGTGCTGCTTGTTATAAAAATCTGTAAGTGCCCCGCTTGATTTATTTAGTACAACTTTGTAACTGCATGTTAGTATTTTATTTTTGTGCCTCCAATTAAGATTTGGAGTCCCTAAGCCTGCTAGTGCTAGGTAAGACATTATGGGTACCATTATTTTATTGCAGGCCTTGATGAACTTTAATATTTGCTGTTGGTTATTTATTCTAAAACAGATGAGAAGGAAAATCTGACATGGATTACTGAAGTTACATATCTGAATGAATTCAGTGGCTGTCAAGATTGATAAGAAAATGGAAGTTATTTCTGTTGTGCAAGAAATAAGAATACTGGTCTTGAAACTAATTCCCCTAGGATATCTGTTCTTTCTGTTGACATGTGCTGATAAAAAATTAAAAATTTTTTTTGATGTACTTAAAACAGTTAACACTTCAAATTTTAGGTTGATGGTCAGTTTCGAACAAGTATTCCTGGAATTTTTGCTATTGGAGATGTAGCGGCATTCCCCTTAAAGGTGTGCCTTTCTCAGATTAAGAAGCAATTCCTCTGCTGTCCTTTCTCTTCCAAGATAAAAAACAAAAACAGAAATAAAACTGCAACTTACATTTGGTTCATTCTGAACAGTTGTATGACCGCCTTTCAAGGGTAGAACATGTTGATCATGCTCGCCGATCTGCGCAGCACTGCATCAAGGCATTACTGAGTGCACAAACTCACAAGTATGCTGGAATCTTTTCCTTTGATACTTCCAAGTTTTAGAAATTTTGATTCACTATTGAAGTTATTTCCACTACTGAAATTCTCTTGATAATTTATTTCCTTGCATGGTGTCCAGTTATGATTATCTACCATATTTCTACTCAAGGGTTTTTGAGTATGAAGGAAGCCCAAGGAAAGTATGGTGGCAGTTTTATGGGGACAATGGTAAGGCATTGCATTATATCCCATAAATTATTATTTGATCATCTTCATATGTTGTATCTTCTACTTTTGACTTATGTTTTTTTGTTCTTACTGAACAGTTGGGGAGACTGTTGAAATTGGAAATTTTGATCCTAAGATCGTTATTTTCTGGATAGACAGCGGTAATGTTATCCATTATATCCACTTTTCCCAGTAAAACCCATTAAGCTGAACACCTCCCCTACCACTGCCCCTGGCCGTGCCGCAGCCCCAGCCCCAGCCCCAGCCCCAGCCCCAGCCCCAGCCCATGTGTATTTCTTTGTACTTGTTGACCAAAGAGGACTAATATATTCCTGCTGCCCTGCAGGTAAACTAAAAGGAGTTCTTCTTGAAAGTGGAAGTCCTGAGGTACTTGTTATTGTAAATATTTAAATATTGATGTTATCAAATATTGCTCTGATCCTGTGTTACCATAATACTCTAATATCCTAGCGAATTATGTTTTTGGAACGCCGTTCTGAAATATAGTACAATTGCGTTCCAAAATACTGAATTTAGCCATCCAATGTGATCTCACACTTTTTTTTTTTTCTTATTTATTCCTTTAAAGGTCACCTAATAAGGAAAAAATTCAAATATAATGAATGAAAATATAGAGAGAATGGAGTTTTGACATAACAATATGTAAAAAAAAGGTCATAAATACTTCTAAAAATGTGTTCTTATTTATTCCTTTAAAGGTCACTGATTGACTTATGCTGTTGTTTCTATTTAAATTGCCTCCAAAACGTTCTCAGAAATTTAGAGCTCACAATTGCTGCGTGATTGTAATTTCTTGCTTTTTTGATGCATCAGAAAATGATTGTAATTTCATGTCATTTTGTTTACATGTCAAAACTGATGTCTCGCTATGTTGTTGAAGGAATTTCAACTTCTTCCTAAGCTTGCAAGGAGCCAGCCTTCTGTTGATAAAGCCAAACTCCAGAGTGCATCGTCAGTTGAGGAGGCGCTACAAATTGCACAAACTTCAGTTTAGTTCAATAACGACTATATAATTTTTGCTTCTTGCATATCTTGACCCTCTTCAGTGGAGAGAGAGAGAGAGAGAACACTAGCGTATGAATCTGAATCATAGTTTAATAATGTATTCTGCAAGTTTCAATAATGAATTCTTCAAGTTTTAGTTAGTTTTGGTGACCAAAAAAAAAATTTTAAGGCGCCGTTTTCATGCTTTGGTGACTCTGAAAATTGGATTTTGCATATGGTCCTTTAAATAGTGTTTGTGACACCTCCATCAACACACACCCTTAACCTAGAATATGGATCTTCGAGTCTCTAGTCAACCGATCTTGGCACATATTTCAGATGGGTTGCTTAAGCAATTTGGAATTTTGGAAACATCCCTTAATGGTCCCCAACTAAGAAACCCATCCTATTTGGAATAATCACACCCTGAAATTGGCCTAGTTTGTTTTGAATATTATATTAGAAATCTACGAAATGAAAATCATGTTGTGGTTTTGGGCTCCTTTTTTTTATTTTATGTTTGAGCAAAAGACACATCATCTATATATACCATTACGTAAAGTGAGGATTCCATTTGTCAAATATGTTATCTTTTAGCAATGTAGAGAAGTTTTGATATGGCAATGTAACTAAAAAGATGTAGTATTATGTAAGAGAAGAATGAGAAGAAATGCATAACATAATTTAAAATGAGACTCATTATATGAAATCATTATATAAAAGTAAGTATCTGCCTTAGCTGCTCAAAGAAAAGCGATGTCCATGATCTAATATTAACAAAACATGAAGAAAAAAAAGTTCATTTTTATAAATAATATTTACAATATAAGATTACATAATAAAGATTGAACAGTATAACAAAAAACAAAAATTGATAAAATTGGATAATTTAAGAGATAGATATAGAGAGAGGTTAGTCTCTAGACTTTTTGACTTCTTAATTCTTAGAGAGAGAGAGAGTTGTTTAGGATTAAAACTTTTGACTTGTCTTATCTTGAAAAAATGGTAGTCATCAATGTATTTATTTTAGATCTAAACTTTGTGATAATCATCAATTTAGCTAATTAGTGTATTTAGTTTTAGGCTTTTTTTCCTATCTATTCTAAAGTCGTTTGCAAAAGAAAAACTATAAAATTCATTTTACTAGATAACTATAAAATATAATGTTCTAAAAAATTAAAGCTCTAAAAAATCGGAGGCCTTAGGCAACCGCCTCATTCATCTTATACTTGAACCAGCCTACTTACCCTAAAAAGGTACGGGCTTTTATCATTGTCACATAATTTGAAAATTATATTTCCTTTAGAAGGATCAAAGAATATGGATCTTCGAGTCTCTAGTCAACCGAGCTTGGCACATATTTCAAATTACTTGCTTAAGCAATTTGGAATTTAGGAAACATCGCTTAATGGTCCCCAACCAATAAACCCATCCTATTTGGAATAATTACACCCTGAAATTGGCCTAGTTTCTTTTGAATATTATATTTGAAACCGACGAAATGAAGATCATATTGTGGTTTTGGGCTCCTATTTTTATTTTATGTTTGAGCAAAAGATACATCATCTGTATATACCATTACGTAAAGTGAGGATTCCATTTGTCTAATATGTTATCTTTTAGCAATGTAGAGAAGTTTTGACATGGCAATGTAACTAAAACGATGTAGTACTATGTAAGAGAAGAATGAGAAGAAATGCATAACATAATTTAAAATAAGACTCATTATATGAAAGTAAGTATCTGCTTCAGCTCCTCATAGAAAAGCGATGTCCATGATCTACTATTAACAAAACATGAAGAAAAAAAGCACAATAAAATAAAATAAAATAGGTGAGGACCCGTGATGTGTGTAGCACATAAGAATCTTGTCATGATAAAAATGCTACTTACCTTTCAATTATTTCTTCATAGGGAGACTCTTCCAATGCTATGTATTGATTTTATGAAGGCAAAGGAAAAAGAAGTTAAATTAATTTATTTATTTTATTGAATTATTGAAATAGGAAGAAAATTAGCTGGTGTTTTTTAACCCAAAAAAAATAGTTTTTCTATATATATTATAAATATGTATAAGTAATTTTGCTTTCGATTTATTGTTTTTTTCTCTTTGCAACCAAGATCCAAACATATCATAAAAGGTTCCCCAACTGTAATTCAGACAAACAACCTACCATTGCGTGATTATCAAATATTTACGATGATTGAAATCTCAGATTAATTCAGACAACTAATTATCAATTATTGTAAGATTGTTGACATTTGATTCTCCTTAGATTTCACGATGATGGAAATCACATGTACTTCCTTTTAGATAGAGATAAATAGATTTTTTATCAATGCAAAATAGACACAGTCCTAATGACAGCATAGTGTATGACTTTCACGTTCATTGAACAATTTGCATTGATAAAACTTGTCGGTCGCAAAATTTTAAAATACAAAAAAAAAAAAATTGCAAGAGAAGTGAATAACAAGAGAAGTCGATGTTGGGCCTGACCCACTATGCAAAACTTTCAAAAAGACAGCCCCAAGAGGACCACCACAAGTTGACGGTTCCCAAATCAAGTGGGCTAAGTTCAAAAGAGACCTACATGGGAGAAAATATTAAATTCCATTTTAGTGATGGTATTGTAAGCAAATCAAATCATGCTAAATGAATATATTGAAATTATAATTACCATGACATATCATCAATTAGTGAAATTAGTAGAGAAAATCTCTCATTAATTTTAAGTGATTAGATTTCAATTCATTCATTTGGTATGATTTTATTGACTTGCAATACCACTACAATAAAATGACGTGACATTATCGTTGGATTAAAGATTTTCTCCAAGCATAGATCATTCTCCGAGAAATTATTTAGTAGTGTTACATTATCTTCCTCCTCCACTCACATGAGGATGGATCTCCCACCTACTAGGTTTGGTATTTAACGTGAGGGATCCATCACTATATAAGTGATGAATTAAGAATGACGTGGTGCTCTCGGAGCACTGAAAAATTATTCAATGCTTAGCGCACCTCTCCACATCACCATCCTTATAATAAAGCCAAGCTTTTGGATCAGTTGACATTAATATGGATGGTTGGGCTGTTTGCCGCCAGACTGAAAAAAAGAAAAAGAAAAATATTTGATACTAACAAATTATTTGGTTGCCTCCAGACCCAAAATTATTAAACTAAAAAAAGAAAAGAACAGAAAAGAAAATGTTGGACATGGACATGTTGACTCATTCAGAGTCTCATCGGGCTTTTATACTTTTCAACATTTCACCATCCTCCAATCTCTATTTTATTTTAACAATTCTATACATCACTAGTTTTTTATTTATTATTTTGGTCTGCTTACATATCATGACGTTAATTTATTTAATTTTCAGGGTAATAGTTCTTTTCATACAAGAAACCAATTTCAAGAGTCCAAGTAGGCTTGATACAAAATGATGAAAAAAGCTAAATTCAATTCTTGTAGAATTTTTAAACCATAGACTACCAAGAAATGTGAAAATGGCATGTTTTACATTATGTGCCAAAATTATAAGTGTTTTAATTTAAAATAAAAGATCTCAAACAGTCACCTATTTCAGTAGAAAATTTACATAAATAAAATTATGTTAGTAAAGTCGATTATTACATTTTGGATGGCCTTGTTGCCATTGCAACCATGACTATTGCCGGACATACTGTATAAAAAGACAAAAGTACCCTCAATTAAGCACACCAATAAGATACTTATGAAAAAATATTCAATATTCAAGTCATTCTCCACCCACTTCTCACCAATATAATTAATTCATCTATTAAGTGGCTCCAGACATACTAACCCGATCCGCTAACAGGAGATGGAACTCGCCAAATTTATTAGAAGATGACGTGACGTTTTAAGAGATTAGAGTTACTTCTTAGGCACATGTCCTTTCAAATTTTTTTTTTATTTTTATGTTTGATTTGTGATCCAAATTCAGTTGTACTTTTCTTACCAGTTTGGCTTTTTAAGAGGAAAGGCACAATGGTCGTTTTAGTACAATGATCGACAGAGGAGCTTCGAGAAGTGCAAGAAAGAAAAACCACTATGTGATATTAAGAAATCAACCAACCCATCGACCATCTATTGAGACTTTGTCTTGGCTTCGACCTTGACGAGTGATTTAAACTGGTTCCTTCCTCGAAACGGCCTCTCTCTCTCTCTCTCTCTCTCTCTCTCTCAAATTGACTTGTTTTGGCGTTATTTTTAAGTCTACATTGGTCTCCTCTCCTTGTTCAACAAAGAATTCTCTTCTTCTTCCATCTTTCTGATCACACACACACTCGTTTATATACCAATACTATAACAATTTGTAAGATAAAACTATCGTTTGATTCGTCAAGTCCTGGTCAGAACTCTGAGCCTCATGGATAATAAGGTGAAATTTCCCTCAAGTCTCTTAGCAAAAAGCAGGAATTTTGATTTCTTCTGCTCTGTTTTTTTATTCTACATACGCACACATGCACAGATACAGTTGTGGATGAACATATATTCATACTTTCTGAACTCACGAGCTCTGTGGGATGTGTTTTCATTTTGAAAATACAGATCAAAGTGTGGTCACTAATGGGTTTGATCGTAATTCACCTTCAGGTTGCTATTCAATTGGATTTTGTTGTGCTCTGTTCTGCTCTGTTCATGCCCATTTGATGGGTTCCTAGTTCATGCTTCTTTTGCAATTTCTCTTGCTTTAGTCTGAATTTCGAACCCATTTCTTGATGGGTTTTGTGTTTTCTCTCATTTGAAAGAGAATTCCAGTTTAAATTCCCTTCATTTTGTTAGAGAAAGAATGAAAATTTTCTATTGAAGGTTTATCTATTGTGGGCCTAATTCAGAATCTAAGTGGATTTGCACTTTTGATGTCCACCTCAGTAATCTAATATCGCTTCTCTGGTTCTTACTTTTTCCAGATCAGATTCTGAACAGGATTACAGTTTTGTACTCTGTTTCCGAATCATTTTGTTGCTTAATTGGTTGTTCTTTAAATTGCTTTCTTAACTTTTATGGGTATTTTTGTTGCAGAAAGTCGTATTGAAATTGGATTTACATGATGACAAAGCAAAGCAAAAGGCCATGAAAGCAGTTTCAAGCCTTCCAGGTATTGAATTGATTTGCCACAACTCTGTTCATATATCTATGTTTTGTACAACTTATCAATCTGTTTTGATTATCCAAATTATGTAGGAATCGAATCGATCGCCATGGACATGAAGGATAAGAAATTAACAGTGATCGGAAACGTTGATCCTGTTGTTGTAGTGAGCAAATTGCGAAAATTATGCCACTCAGATATACTTACCGTTGGGCCGGCAAAAGAACCCGAAAAGAAGAAAGAAGAACCTAAAAAGGAGGAACCCAAAAAGGATGATGATAAGAAGAAGGAAGAAGAGAAACAGATTGCAGAGCTTGTAAAGGCCTACAAAGCTTACAATCCTTACATGACTCAGTTTTACTATGTCCAAAGTGCTGAGGAGAACCCAAATGCTTGTGTTATCTGTTAAGAGTATTGAGGTTGAGAAACAAATAGTTAGGATCTTTTATTCATTGGGGATGGATTTGAATCATGTCCAAAAACCCATCTAAGATGAGACTGAATAACAGAGGATGCTCTTTTACTGCACAGTTGATGATGGTGGGTTGAGTGATCTTTTTTTCTGTGTGTTGTAGGACATTTAATGTATGAAAAGAAATAAAATTTTTGAACTTTATTGCAATT
Source organism: Euryodendron excelsum (assembly GCA_033060915.1). Lineage (NCBI taxonomy): Eukaryota > Viridiplantae > Streptophyta > Magnoliopsida > Ericales > Pentaphylacaceae > Euryodendron > Euryodendron excelsum. The sequence goes on along the minus strand of CM065397.1, from coordinate 2,234,302 downwards.
AGCAATGAAGATTAATATATACATTTTGGTTGTTCAAGCCTTCGGTTGCCTATTCTCTTAAGTTCGTGCAGGGTCACTAGCGTGAGAATGGGTCAAACAAGTTGATCACTAGGTCTTTGTGCTTTAACAATGCTATATTCTGCCCCTTTTTGAGGGGAAAAGAAAGAGTGACACAAAAGTTTAATATGTATGTTTAATGCTTTGAGAAAATTTGTACAAATTTTTTTAAAAATAATGTGATAATGACATTTTTATAAATAAAAGAACATGTGTTTTATTTTAAAATGAATGATTCTAATTCAACCTCGTCATTCAGATGATAAATTTTGTAAGAATTTTTTGATTCCATACCATTGTAAATGCTTTACCCTAACTCTTAAATCATTATTCTTCTACTTCCTCTCTCTCTTGCTCTGCTTGTATATATATATATATATCTTAAAGTGCTTCTTTGCAATCTCCAAAAAAAAAAAAAAAATTAAAAATGGTTGAAAGTTCTCACCACATGTTTTGAGGGCTGAATAGCTATATTCGAGATGCTCTTCTGATGCCTGTAGACAATTGATTAAGCCTACCATACTATAACAACCAAGATTTTGTGCTAATTTCTATTCTGTGATGAGATCAGCAAGTGCATAAGTAAAACTGTCTGTTCCAAGTCAGGATTGTGGAAAATTTGTTCACCAGTAGTGATCTACACCAACTTTAGTAATTCATAAATTCTTGTTCAGGTTTGGCAGAAAACAATAGTTAATTGGGTAGTTGATCTGACTAAAATTACAAAAAAAATCTTATTCAAATCAGCTGCAATTGATTTAAAATGCTTTCTTTGAATTATTATAAACAAGAAAATAGTCAATTTTGAGCGATTATTAATAAAACTGTACCCAAAACAACTTTCTTGTTTAGTGGGAATTTTTAATTAGAGTTTGGTTAGAGGTTTGGTTTGTGAAACTGAAGTTGTGGGCTATAGATGTTTCTTGAAACAAGTAAGCATGTTATGCAATCCTCTTCCATATATTGATCTTTTTTTTCATTTTCTTTTAAATTTTTCTCTTCCTTTTCGGGTGGATTTGGTTAGCAAGGAAATAATGGATGGAGGTAGGGGTGGTCTTTTCTGTAAGGTGATGAATCATATAGAAAACATGATTGAAAATTTGAAGCAATTCAGATAATAACAGAACCTGATGGGCTCTCTGTTTTCAGCTTTCTACACTTAAACCATTAGATAGGAGAATATCAGGAAGAAAAAAAGTGATAAGATTGGCATGTCTTTGGAGACTATCCTTTTAATGAATTTTAAGTTTGCATTTGATTGGTGGGACTAGGTCGGACCCCATCTAGTCTCACATTAGGTTGCAAAAAAATGATCGAATTAGTACCCTCGACCAGATTACTTATCCCACATATATGAGACTATTTAGTCCCAAGAGCAAGTAAAACAAATAGTTCTAGGACAAGTGGGTGTAAACAAAGTATGTAATGACCAGAATACCCTTTATCCTAATTTACATATATATATATATATATATAGAATTTAATATTGTGTATAATAACATACTTGTGTTTTGTATCCTCATACTCTTGAGATAATTCATGACATACCCATGATGTAGGATGTTGCACATTGATTAATTGTGTCCAAAAAAATATACTTAATGACATAAACTGCAGAGTAAATTATCGGATTATTGGCTATGTAAATGTATTAATTCCATCACTTTATGTACCCTTTGTCTGTTGGCTTGCTCATGGAGCCTTATAGTTACAAGACATACAACATGAGGTCATCTCTAGTGGCATTTGTGCACCAATATCCAACTAATCTTTGGTTGTTCAAGCAATACCCAATCCAAATCCTTAGTTATTTCCCTCTTATATACACAATTCAATACATACATATAAGATGGTGACTGCTTAAAATATTACAAAAACTTAAGCAAGATAGAACTACTGCAAACCACGATCCACCGCCACCTAATAGAATAGTAAATTGCACAAGATGACGTAAAACGTCACGCTAATAGCCATGAAGTAACCTTAATTATGATAATAATCAAGGCGTCGGCTCAAATTTTCAGCCCGTAGTCGTCAAATTTGTCACTTTACTTGCCAAAAATGAGAATTTTATAGGCGTTGCAAGTTCCATTGTTACTACTATTGGTGAAAAATAATGATCTTAGTGAATCTTAAAGTGGTCTTTCGATGCTAGCTGACAAATGATTAAGCCAGGATAAGATTGGCCGGGTTATTGTATTGTTTTATTTTAGTAACGTGAGGAAAATTGTTCTCCAGTAGTGACAGAAACTGCAAGTTTCAACTGTTAAAAAATGGTACTATCACAAGCCTACTGCTTAAAAGAAGTTCTTATTTGAACAATTTCTGTACGGAATCAACCAAATCAGCTCTAAATAGTATTATATGTGGAGGGAAACCTTCTTATGAACCTTTTTTTTTTTTTGAGTAAAAAGAGGGAAAAGGCGACCGACTGTAAATAGTAAGAAGTGTTAAGTATATTACTATTTTTATAATTACGTATATTGCTAAGAATGTAATTTTGATTGATTGACAATATATCAATTTTTTACGCAATCGGGTATCAAAAGTCATATCTTTTTTATATTATACTTAAATTCTAAACGATAAGTGTCGTATTTTGATTCTTCATTTGTGTTAAAAAATTCTAAACTGTGAATAGATGAAAATTAAATTCAATTGTTAATAGTATTAGGTAGGTTTATCATTTTAGCTTTAGGAAACTATTAGATGTATGTAAGAGTATATTATGAAAGTGAAGCAGAGCTATTATCCAATTAACACACTTTACTATCAGACTACATACAGCAATATTTGAATTCATCCAGTAGAAGCCTATAATCATTTTTTTTTCTTCTGACTAGTAATCACCCCAGGCATGGACACATTGGATCCACCTCTGCTGGTGTAAACCCTGGATACCTAAATTCACCCACAAACGTAAGTGAATCCCAGAAACACCAGTGAGAGTCAAATTCAGAATGTCCATGTTTACTGTTTATTCCAGAGTCCACCTACACAGTTAGGCTACCTAGCAGGTTTATAATATTTTTTGTTTTGGCAAGTATGAAGGCTATAATCCTGGGAAGGAAACCTCAATAGATTTGTATTTGCATCCTATCTTCTTGAAATAATCCAAGACATATCCATGCATGACTGACTTTGATTTAAAAGTGGACACAAAAAATTCTTGTAACTTGTATTTAACTATAAAATGAATAAAAACTGTAAAATTTAAAAAAAAAATTTTTGTCATTTTATTTCTTCAAATTAAAAAAATTAAGAAAATGATTTGGTCCTTCTATGCCAATGGAAAGGATTATATTTCAAGGGCTTTTTATTTTTTATTTCATTAAATCGTCTTTTTAATATTTTAATTTAACAATATAAAATGATAAAAATATCTTTATAACAGAATTTCATTCTCACACCGCAATACATATAAAAGACAATGACTGCTTGTAAGGTGTCCAGATGATTAAGCACAACGCCAATAACACAAACCAACATTCATCAAATTGAATAATTACTAAATCAACACATGCATGGTTCAATTTCCATGCAATGGTTGTCAAAGTTGGTCAGATTGCGCGATTTATTGTTATATATACATATATATATATATATATATAAGCAGTATATCTGTGTCCTAGGTTGAAGAAGTGGTGAAGAAATAGGGGGAATGAGGGGAAATCATGTGTGGTGCCGTCAAAAATGTCAACCCGGCCTTCAAATTCTTCTGCTGCTGTGTGGTCCCATCAAAATATCTTCAGGCGACCGAATTGGAATGCTGATTTTAAGATTTCTTTTCCAAGATTGCCTATTCGCAGGTACCTCCAGTACTCCGTTGGTTCTACGCGCAAAGTTTTGAATCCTTTGTAGAGCTACTTTAATGGCATAATCACCCATGTTTGCTAACGAAACTCTAAACCAACCAGGCTCCGAGCAATGAAAAGAAGAGCCAGGCGAAAAATTAAGCTTAGCTTCATTGATTATCATGTGCCAAAGTTCCATCTCGGCTTCAACAGTTTCCTCCTTGAGGAGCCCACGCAAGTCCATCCAGAAAAAGAGGCCGGCGTTGCTCTTCAGGCTACCGATGCCTACTTTAGCAAGTCCCTTTGTGAAGAACTCATGCCTTTTGGCTAGTCTCTCTGCACTCTCGGCCATGAATTCGCCAACAAAACTTTCATCCGACAGCATTGATGCAATTAGATGTTGGGTTTGGGTGGAAATTAATCCAAAATTTGACATCTTTCGAGCACAATTCATCACTGCATCATTGTACGAGTAAACAATCCCAACCCTGAAGCCGGGAAAGCCCATGTCTTTCGAGAGAGAATAGACAATGTGGATGAGTTCCCGGTTGCATTCTGTTTCTTCCTCTATTACCTCAGCGACGCTAATGAAATCGGGCTGATTGAAGACCGTGGCAGAGTATATTTCATCGCAGACTAGATGGATGTTCTTTTCATTGATGAAGCTCACTAGATTTGTTAGTGTCTCTCTGTCTAAGACAGTTCCCAATGGGTTCGATGGATTGGTTATGAGCAAGCCCTTCACATTAATGTTGGCCTCTTTGGCTTTCTCGAATGCTGCTTCCAAGGCTGTTTTGGTGACCTTGAAATCGTTAGAGCTGTCACAAACAACTGGAACAAGTTGCACTCCTGTTCGCCATCTCAAATCCCGATCAAATCTGCAATGCAATCCCAAATATTTGAGCCTTAATTTCCAAAAGTCCAAAAAACTGGATAAGAATGAAATTCATTCAAATGAATTTTATGGGTGAGAAAACAGATCCAAGTCTAGCTACGTAATCAGCTATATTAATTGAATCTGTATTCGTGTGTATATATATATGTAAAACTTGGAAAAAAAAATTTTTAAATGAGTTGAAATGTTGTATTACCCTGGATAATAAGGTGTAGGTACCAAAAATGCATCACCAGGGTCAGCTAAACAGAAGGCCAACATCTCATGAGCTCCAGTTGCTCCACCGCTCATGACAATGCGGTCTGGGTCGAATGCGACTCTGTCTCCTCTCACTTTTCCCATAAACTTCGCGACGGCCTGTGGATTAACATTCATCAGAACAAGCTAAGACTATATATAGTTGAATTATTGAATAATATCCTTTATATATAGAATACACAATATAGAAATAGAGAAGGTTAATTTCAATGTCTTCATTACATTTCTAAACTCTGGTAAGCCATGATAATCCTGAAAAATAGCAATATCCTTGAAATGATTTGCTCCTTCAGCAGTGCAAATGGATGCTTTCGGGTTATTCACGAGCCAGTCTTGAACCAAATCAAAGCAAAGCTGCAAAGAACCACAAAGCAGACAGTTTTTTAACTATAAAAACTTTGATCATTAGAATATAAGTCCATATATTGAGAAGTGTAGATGTTACTATCTTTCTTACCTGATTTTCTGCAAGACCCATTTGGATCACCCCATTTGGGTTCTGGGTAGGATGATATGGATCACTATCATAAGCTTTCCAGCCATCGAAATAAGGAGATTCTTCGCCATGTCCGTTGTTTGTTGCTATCTTAGACAACAAGTGGTGCTGGTTGTTTGAAATCGATCCCATTTTTGTGCCTAAAAATCCTGAATATGTTGCCAGATGAGTTGGAGATAGAGAAGAAGATATTTATAGAGAAGAGACGTGATGGGTTTGTCTCCTTCAGGACGAAGCTGGCATGGTGAGAAACGAAGGTTCCTATGAGGACCCAATTAATTCTTGGTCCTTTGAAAATTCCTGTGAGCCTTGATTTGTAGATAGGTCGAAGAGTTGAAAACTTGAACCAGAAACTCTGCTAGTCCTCTGATACGTAGCATTACGATACGTTGGCTACTTCACTAATTACAATTCCTAGAGTCAAAAAAAAAAAAAGAAGGGAGAGAAAAAAAAAATAGAAAAAAAATATAAGGTGATAACCTTGCGGCTAAATTCTCAAAGTTTATCTTAATGTATTTTTTTTAGTCCTCTATTATTAATAAAGTCTTGAGTAATTCAAAAAATTTATCTCTAATTGTTTTCAAAAAAATTAATATAATAAATAATTGACAATTTTGAAAGAACTATTCTCTATATTTTTGTTTTAAATTATTTATCTGATTTACATTCTTTTAGTTTTATAAGAATATATATATATATATATATATTTAGATTTAGATCATTTTCATTCTATCAATGAGCTAGATGAAATTTTATAAAATATCTTATTAAAATTATATCTCTTAATATTGAAATATATTTTCTTAAATATAATTAAAAAATTATTTATGTTCAAATAAATTTTAAATCAATTTATTTGAATCTTTCATTTTATTTTAATTGAGATATCAATACTTTAATCAATAAAATAGAAATCTCCATTATAAATTTTCTCAAATAAGTTTCGCAACGAATATACGAGAGATTTTAATTCGGCACGTTGCCTTCATATATGTTTCCTAGTCAAACTTTCTCGAACAAATATTTTATTCAAACTTTAATTCTTGTTATCAGGGGCGGACGGACGGACGGTGGCCGAACGGTGTCGGTCGCCTCAATTTTGCAAAAAAATTTTTTTGACCCTATCCAATTAAAAGTGAATTTCACTGGACTAAACTCAATACACAATTTAAGTGTAAATTACTGTTATTACTTTAGATTCCTAATTTTTAAAAGCCCGTAAGTTTTAAAAATCGTACTTGTAGTTCAAATTTTGTATAATTTTCATGTATTTTTTTAAAAAATAAGCTTCAATATAAATAAGAAAAGGCTTACAAGAAAAGACAAAAATGACCTTAGTTTAAATGAGAGAAAACTCTAACTAAAATATTATCAAACGGCTTGTTAATGTATGTTTATATTTTTATATAGATTGATGTTTGTTTGATTTTTTTTTTTGAAAAAAGTATAATTTTTTTTGTTGTTTATGGGTCTACAAGTAGTTGTTTCTGTGAAACTAAAAAGTAAATTATGTATTTTGTTAGTTGAATCACCAAAAATTAATTTTTATTGAATGGTTAAATTTATTGTGATTCAGTTAATACTCCATTAAAAAGAGAAAAAAACACAAATTAATTAATAACTTTTTATCTAAAAAAAATCAAATTTTAAGTAAGAAATTTACACTAGTATTAAAAATGTAAAGAGGCTCATTTAAAATTTTTACTTTAAGGTATTTTTTGTCTCCACTAAAAAAAAATTTTGAGTTCGCCACTGCTTGTTATATAACACCATATATCCACACATACTAGATTACCAATACTAGAAAGTGCTTGTTACATAACATGATATATATACATGCCAATGCCAATACTTAAAGATACAGATTGACTCTACAACTATAACAATTAACAGTTTAGATAGAGAAGGTTCAAACCTCTATTGCTCTAGTGGCTGTCTCAGATCTGGTATAGTCTTTTCTATTTTGAGATGTTTTTTCTTTTTGATATATTTTTACTGTGTTAGTCTTGAATATGTATCTAACCATAAAAAATAATAAAAAAGATACAGATTGAACGCTTGACAATCTTTTAGTGCTAGAAAGCGTCCGTCTTTGATCAGAAAAAGTGTTGATTAGTCGGGGTGTGACCTAAACACCCTTAATTGCATAATTGGAAAAAAAAAAAAAAAAGTACTCGTGGCCTCCCCGGGTTTGTATTCCATGCTTTAGACTGGTTTTTGACGGTAAATTCATCAGGACCAATATTGTCTGGTGATTTTTGAGTGTGTTACATGTCATGCACGAGGTTCTGCATTCGACAGCTGATACATGTGGGTGTGACCGTGTATATATATATATATATAGGCACATCCCATTTGGACAAAAAGCTAATTAAGACCATCAGGTAATTTGCATACAACATCATCTGAACAAGCTCTTTGATCCATACAATGTGGGTCGGTTCTTGTGTTATTTTCTGGATCAGCAAGAAGCATTCGCCATACCCAGTAAGGCCGCCTCGTGGGCTTATCTTCCATTATTTGTAGTTCAAGTTTTGTTCTTGTCAACAGTCATAGGTTTGAAATCCAACACACGTGGAGAGCTGAAATTTCTATCTAATTAAACTGTGACAAAAGTATTGACAGAGACGAACAATTTTGCCAGAAATTTCTGTCTTCATTTTATGGTTACATCCAACAATTTACTGCAATTGTTATCTTCAAGTCTTGAAACTGAGTCTGCGAACTACATGATAAGTACTGTTTTTCTCATTTCATTTGCAGTCCAAGATTCAAACTCTATAGAAATTGTCAGCCCATGGAATTAGTGAGTTTTTCATTTGAAAAAAAAAACCAAAGCTGACCACCATGGATTGCTGACTTTCTGTTTTCTTATTTCATGTTTTAGACCTGTTTTTTTTTTATTATTTTCACATTCCAACTCTAATAATCTTGGTCGAGAGTTGTCCAAGGCAAATCCATGTGTATGATCTTTAGTAGAATTTGTAAACACATTCTTTAATTTCAATTGTTGCTGCTTTTGTCAAAGACGGCCTTGTTTAAGGGGGGAAAAAAGGTCTTACGTTAGCTCCTCCACATATCCGACTCATCCTTAAATTCCCATTCCAGCTTTCTTGCACAAGAAGATTTGAAAAAGCATACATCAAGTGCTCTGTTTTTATATTTTTTATTTTACTAGCTTTTTTTCTAACCAAAATTTGTTTTCTTAATGTTTAATGGGCTTTTAGTTTCTTTTTTTTTTTTACCCAAAAGAGAAAAGCAAGCTAGCTAACTTGTAGAAAGACCATAAGCTATTTAAATAACCACTATGATTATTACACAAAAATATCCCCCACTTCAATGCATATACAGAAAAGACAATGACTGGATATTTGAGTAAGCAAGTTGATGCAAATAAGACAAACCAAAATCATCAAATCAGATAATATTATTTACTCAAAATGACTTTATGTTTATTGCAGTGAATATTGCTATACAATCAGATAAATTATATGAATATGATTGAATGAGAGGCATTTACTTTAAAATAAAATTTTTATCATGATAACTCCTAATTATAAAAATACCACTATCGTGAAATTTTTTGAAAAACTAGTGTCTGTTTGGAAGTGCTGTCAATTTTTGTTTTTTGTTGTGTTATAAGTGTGTATTTTTATTTTTTGGTTTTTATGATTTGGTGATGGCATTTGTAAATAACCGTTCTATAAACAGTACTAAACCAATATTTTAGAAACAAATAACACACCTATTTTAGTTTTTTTTATTTTTTTTTATTTTTAAAAAAAATAAAAAACAGAAAACAAAATCCAAACGGTACATTGACTATAACTATCATCAAGACATGCACCTGTCCATTTTCTACCTATATAGTCATCTAATTTACCAAAGCTTAGCAATGACATGAAATGCAATCGATTTACAGGACTTCTTTTTCTTTTCCTTTGGAATTCAAGAAATTTGGGAACAGGGAAATATGAGCAAAATTTGTAATGGCCATCCTTTGTGTTAGAAATCAAGAAAGAGATAAGATAGGTACAACTTTCCCAAAGAATAATACTATATATACAAACACAAATTTCTTCTATATGAAATGTAGACGATCCTTATCCCAAATTCAAGGTTCTCATTCCTTTCCAGGTTATAACTAAATTAGTTTACAGACTAGATGCTCTGCAGTGAAACACTGTTATGTGAGTAAGCACAAATTCTTTTCTTTTCTTTTTTTAATTTCTTGCAAGATTTCATACTGCAACTTTCCTACAGCACTTCCATCATGGATATTTTCCTAGGCAGACTTGGGTTTTGCTGTGTGTACAAGGAGGAAATATTAATTTGTCATCTGGATATGAATTGTTGGATATCTAGCTTATTCTTGCGGGGTTGTATAACTCGTGGTCATGTACTTGCAGTAATTGCTTAGCAAACAAAAAAAAAAAAATTGTACTTACAGCAATTCTAGCAAAAGTGGGAAGGATAAGGATGCCTAACAGTACTATTAGTATCCTGTGAAATGCTAGTGTTAGGCGTCTGTTGAGCCACTTGTGCTCGATGCTATCAATTATGCGGGACACTCGCGCGCTTGACACGATTATTCCTCCTTTTTGCTTTGGTAATTTGGAAATTTTGATCGAAATGTTGATTGGATTTATAAAAGTATTGTACAAGCACGAATTGTTAAATTCATATTAACAGTTAATTACACTTAAGCATTTTCATACTTTCACCTAAATTTTATTTTAGTGCTTATATTTTAAATTGTAAGGGGGGGGGGGGGGGGGGGGGGGTGGGTGGGTGGGTTCGATGGGTTTCAGGGGTTGGGCATTGCAATGACGTATGAAGTGGGTAAGGGAGGGTGTTACAGAGAGAGGGAAGGGAAAAAGGGCATTTAGTGTATGAGTTTTTTATGCACTCATGTGATTTTGGGATTAATTTCACCAGGACCTTCTGAAGATTGACGAATTGGCACATAAACTTACTATTTTTTAAAAATAAGGATTTTTAGACTCCTAAAGTTTTGCGTATCAGTCGCAGGACCATGTCATAAGCTCGGTCTGTACTTTATAGTTAGTTGACCATATTGACCGTATAAATTGGCAAATATGCCCTCATTTTGCATTAAAAATGAGACCAAAAAAAAAAAAACAAATTACCATTTCTCTCTCTCTCTCTCTCTCTAACCCTCATTCTAGTTTCTCAGAAGTCAAAGACCTTTACCTGTCACCCTCCCTTTCTATTTTCTAAGCACCAATTCTTCTTTCTCTAAAACTAACACACATACTTACCTTAAAAACAGAAAACAAAAAAAAAGAAGAAGTAATTTACTGTTATAACACATTCTTTTCGCTCAATTGAACTTAATCCAACTCTTCAGATTTTTAATACATTGAAGATTTAAATGTTATTCTCATGAGTCATTGATTACTGTTGAACCATTAAACGCCATTACATTGCTAATGGATTAGAAGTCCAAAATGCCCCTCTTGAAGAAAAGTAGTAGTCAAATGCGCCTGCAGAACTTTGGACATAATGGATATTTCAATAAAATCTCACATAGCATGTCGCCCGATTACTAGTGAACTTTCAGAAGGCATACCCAAGAAAAAAAGGTAAAAGAACAAAATGACAATTAAAAACATACAGCCATAATATGAAATCAAACTTTCAGAGCAATTGAAAACACATGGCCATTGATTTGGGAACTTTAAGAATAACAATTAAGAATTACCAGTTAGAATAAGCTTGAAAGTTAATTTGAGAAATATTAATTTGATAGAGAGAATTTGGAACTAAACTTTCTGTTTTAAACATTGCATGCATTCTGTTCCATTTTGTTTGTGCATACCTTCAATTCATTGATGAGTCTATGGTAATAAAAAAAAATTGAGTACAATACTACCATTACTGCTCCAATTACTTTAGAATCTTACGTCAGTGGGAGTTTTTGAATTTGTATTTGTCTTGATAGAATTGGAACTGCCAAGCACTAAGTCGCGTTCGAGATTGTTGGACTAACGATTGCTTTGATCTTACTCCCTTTTTAATTTTCTGCAATTCTTTTTTATGTGACCTTCAATGTCACAATGATAGTAGGAAAATTTGTCATGTCTGTCACTAGATCTGTCAAGATCCTATGACCTTCCTGCTTCTGCTTTTTTAATACGTGTGCAAAAATCTTGCACCCAAACATTCTCAGGTGAGAGTAGGAGACATCCTTCTTGTAGTCCATACCATCTCTAGAATTTAGAACTTCAACGGCACTAATGGTGATCTATTGATCAGATAGCAGACAGCATGAACAATTCATCCCAGAATGGCATTGGCAGACTAGTTATACTGAGCATACACTATGTTCTTTTCATAATGGTCCAGTTCATTCATTCGACTACTCCATTGTGTTGTGGGGCATATGGGACTGTCTTCTCACAGCAGATACCATGTTCTAAGTATTATGCCTTGAACTCCTTGGATGTGTACTTGCCTCCATTATTTGTCTAGAGGCACTTTAACTTCTTCCTAGTCTCTCTTTCCATCATAGCGTGGAAGATCTTGAAGTATTCGAGTATCTAATTCTTGGTTTTTAAAAAATACACCCACACCTTCCATGAGGCATCATCTATGAAGGTAACAAAATACCTGTTATCGCCCAATAACTCTTCTATTATGGGATCGCACACATCAGAGTGTGCTAGGCTCAATAACTCTGATCTTCTCTGTGTGGAAGAACTGAACAAGACTCGATGTTGCTTGCCAAACAGGCAATGCTCGCAAGGGTTCAGTACAATCTCTTTGTTTGCTGGAATGAAAGCCTTCTTCACCAGTGTGAACAACCCTTTCTCTCCCACGTAGCCGAATCTCTTATGCCACAAATTTGGTAACACCTCATCTTAAACTACAATGAGACTATTTGAACAAACCTTCACATGGGTTCTAAGCATACCGTAAATATGCCCCCGGGCAACAATCAGGGCACCTTTTGACAGCTTCCAAGTGTCATTGCTGAAGTGGTTGTCATAACCCTGTTGATCAAGGACTATCCGAGAAATAAGATTGAGCCGAAAATCGGGCACGTGTCTGACGTCCTTCAACACCATCGTGCAGCCAACATTGGTTTTGATCCGAATATCACCAATGCTCATGATCTTTGATAAACTGGTGTTTCCCATTCTCACAATACCAAAGTCTCCAACTTTATACGTCATTAAGAACTCGTTATGGGGAGTAAGGTAGTAGGAGGCTGTTGTATCTACCACCCATTCAGAATCCTGGCTAGTAATATGGAGGCACGTCTTTTTTTTCACGGAGAGTACTGTGACATCTCCTTTAATGGTGACTAGTGTGTCACCATCTTCCTTGATGGAATAAGTGGTCGGCTTCTCTCTGATCTCCTTGGTTAAGACTCTTCAATTTGGGGAGGTATCTCACAAACTGGTTGTGGGAGTTCTTTTTCTTCTGATGGAGGGGATTGCCACTCCCCCTGCTCAACACCCTCTTCCTCTTCATCTTCTTCATCAATATCTGTGGTAAATTGTACTGGAGCAGGATCACATATGTCTCCTGGAGCATTGAAACTGGACTTCTTAAACTTTGCAAAATCCTCATAGAGTTAGTCCTCTTGGAACACTACATCCCTACTTCTGATGATATTATTCGTTGTTAGATCCCATAGTCTGTATCCATACTCTTCATCACCATAACCAATAAAGATGCATGTAATGGACTTCATGTCAAGCTTCTGTCTCCTCGGCAATATGGTGAAATACACTATGGTCAATCTATTATCTGATCTGACCGATAGTTTTCTTGTTCTTCTTTTTCCACTCGGCTTCCATTGTTTCCGTCGATTTTACCCCTCAGTTCATCCAAGAGATCAAATGAATCCCGACAATTCAAGTAGTCCTCCATTCAAGGTCGCTAAATGGCCTAGTTCGAAGAGGTGAGCATGAACATAACTCCTAAGGTTAATGTTGATGGCTCTCCATGAATTTTGAAGTAGAATATAGCAAAACAGAGTGCACGGTTGCGTCCGAAATGACGAAAATTCTTAAGAAGGTGTTTTATGGGCCTAACTAAAATTATTAAAAATTTTAGGGGTCAATCTATAATTACTAAAAAGTTTAGAAGCTTTTCTATAATTATCGAACACTTCAAGGGTTATTTTGTAATTACAGAAGACTTCAGGGATGTTTATGTAATTATTAAAGACTTTAGGGACTAATCTATAATTATTGAAGGCTTCATGGTTAATCTGTAATTATTGAAAATTATATCAGCAGCAATTGTAGCGCTAACGTCAGCAATGACGTCACTATAGCACGGATGACATCAACGATGATGTCACTGTGTCTTCTTCCGCACCGATTGACTAGTTGGCGAGCACTTTGTCGAAAAATTTCAGACAGTCAGTGCGGGCTCATTTTATCTCTATTTTTTACACGGTTTGCGCCGTTGGACTTATATTGGCGAGACTAACACATTGGTGTCCTCAAAACACAATTTTAAGCACTTTAATTTCTGAGCAATTTTGCAAAATTACTCTGTTTTTGCAAAAATTTCTCTGTTTTGCTCCAGCCACTCGAACTTGGCTTTAATACCACTTGTTGGGCTCAAAATCAAACAAACACCCACATAAAGAAGAAAATTGAAGAACACAACTCACCACTCTTATAAAAAAAAAAAACTCTCAGATCTACTCTTCGATCTTGTTCTTTGCTCTGCAAAATTTACTTTTTTTTCTATAAATAGAAGGTTAAGGTGAAAGAGAAAGGCAAAACAAAGAACAAGATTGAAGAGTAAATCTGAACGTTTTTTTTGTGAGAGTAGTGAGTTGAGTAGAGAGAGAGCCGAGAGCCTCCTCCTCTTCCTCTATAAATTTTTTCTCTTTAAATAATCAAGTTTTTGTTCTTTAATTTTCTTCTTTATGTGGGTGTTTATTTGATTTTAAGCCCAACAGAGATTGCCCTTTTTTGCTCGCTGCCTTTTATCATCACCAAGAACACCAAGTCCAAGCTTGTTTCCTTGTCCCCGCCAATAATTTGACCATCACTTGTCCTTCCAATTTTTGGGCTCTAAGGTCTATGGCGCTACGCAAGGCGAGTCTGTTGCCCAATCAAATGCTGCTGCCCCTTTCCTTTATTCCCATATCTCTTCCTTCTGCCTTCCTCCTCGTTAGAGCTCTGTTGAGTTAGATTTTCCTTGGAGCTAACGACGGCCATGCTAGCTAAGGACAAGCTCAACCTGATTTAGATTTTCTTTATGTAACACTGTTGACTGAATATTGAAACACACTTTGTCGGAAGGGTGGGAAAGAATGAACAGAGAGAAAGAGAGAGGTGTGTTTGATGGAAAAAGAGAAGAAAAAGGAGAGCGAGAGAGAGAGAGGTCGGTCGTGTGCTAGTGGCTCTAAAATTATTATTTTGAAATTTTGTGAAAAGACCAAAATATCATTCAAAGCTAACAGTGGTTTATGAAAAGTAACTTAGGGGCAGGGCTGTTCAAAAAATCAACCTGACCCGACACCCAATCGATCCAAGCTAGTCACCTTATAGGTGGATAGCGGGTGAATTTCGACCAACTTGACTATATTCGGTTCTGGTGTTGGGCCTTTATTTCTCCAACCCGACAAGTTTACACTAAAATTTGATTTTTCACTCAACCCGAACCCACCCGATCACCCTATGGGTCGAGTGCGGTTCTAAAATTCTTCACCCTGATGTGGTCAGGTCGGGTGGTGGATGACTCCCCGACTTAACCCAACTCGTGAACACCCCTAGTGGGGGGGTCTAGGTGCTTTTTTTTTTAAAGGTAGTGATGCTGATTGTCGATATGCCAAACCAGTGGAGGTCTAGGTAAAATTAATCCTAGATTTTATCAAGTGTTATTTACTGCATTAAAAATCTCTTCACTAATTATAAAAGGTTTTGCCAACATGTGTCCTAAGAACACATTTTAAACTTGTTTTGTCTTGTTATACAAAATATTGAAAATTATAAAAATACAATTTTTAGCACTGAAAATACAATTTTTAATGTACTGTACAACCAGACAAAACAAATTTAAAATATGCCCTAAGGACGCATGTTAGCATTTGACAATTACAAATTCATGTTACTAATCTAATAAAACACCACGTATTCTAATTTAATAGGAACTAGTAGTGAATAATTGAATAGTTGGGAGAGGAGAGACAAAATGGTTTGGGCAGACCCCTAGGGTTGAGGGAAAGTTATTTTATGTGGCATGTGGACTCATGGTGGACTTTCATTGCAACGTGGCAATAAGAGATTGGTTCATAACAATTAGTTTGGTTTTATTAATTAGTTTGTGTTTTTGGTTTGGTAAGTGTAATTAACGCCTCATTTAACGATCCAATTGCTTGCACAGTAGAAGAATTTATGGGGGAGCAGTTAAGGTACCTTGTGCTTGACCCTTTATATATCTTTTCCAGATTAGTTTCCTCAAAGCAAATTGCATCATCTAACAAGATAAATTTTGTGAGATTGTCAAGAAAGTAAATGTTTAAGAGTTAAAAAAAAATTAAAAATACAGGGTATTGTTCACATCCCAGTTGTGGACTTATCAGGTTCTTTAGAAACTGAAGTAAATAATGATTACAAAAGAAAGAATGGCACTTGTATTGCCAATAAAAGATTACAGTTTAAGACCCCAAAAATAAAAAAACAGAAAAATTTTCAATGAAGAGAGAGAAATAAATACTGTTAAGAAGAGACTTCACTATTGCTCCCAAATCCTAACCTGAATTAAGAAGAAAAAAATGGATAGCTCTTTTTTATTAACTGCAGCATTTTATTGATCTATGGTATGCTATGCTATGTGTCACGGTCTGACACTTTTAAGTGGATTAGGTCGTGCGGCACTTATCGTGAGCGGCACCAGACAAGTCAGCCAAAAGGGCACCTCGCAAATAAAAGCCAACACACACACCCGAAGGTGCACAAGTAAGCAATTTGAAAGCAACAAGTTAAAGAACGTTTAAAGCAACAACGAAGGCAATGGGCACACAATTTGCAAGCAATAAGATCACTTTTATTGCATATACAAAGCAATTCCAGACTACAATTAGGTAGGGAGTTTAGTTTGCCAACAACCAACAACTAGGGACTTGGACTCACCTTACTATCCTCCCCTACCTAATTGTAGTCTGGAATTGCTTTGTATATGCAATAAAAGTGATTTTATTGCTTCCAAATTGTGTGTCCATTGCCTTTATTGTTGCTTTAAACGTTTTTAACTTGTTGCTTCCAAATTACTTACTTGTGCACCTTCGGGTGTGTGTGTTGGCTTTCATTTGCGAGATGCCCCTTTAACTGACTTGTCTGGTACCGCTCATAACAAGTGTCACACGGCCTAATCCACTTAAAAATGTCAGACCGTGACACTATACTATGCAATGCTATGTCCTGGCTAGAACAACGGGTGAGGAAATAGGGGAGTGAGGTGAAATCATGTGTGGAGCCATCAGAATCTCATCCATCCTTCGAAATGATAAGCTGAGTTGAAGATTTCTTCGCGAGCATTGCCTCTTCGCGGGTGCCTCCAGTCCCTTGGTATGAATCACAAAGTCCCGAATCCTTCGCAGAGCAACTTTCACAGTCTCATCATCCATGTTTGCAAAGCAAACTCTGAACCAACCAGGCTCCGAGCAATGAAAAGAAGAGCCAGCCGAAACATTGAGCTTCACTTCATGGATTATCACGCGCCACAGCTCCTTCTCGGCTTCAACAGTTTGCTCCTTGAGGAGCCTACGCAAGTCCATCCAGAAAAAGAGGCCGGCATTGCTCTTCAGGCTACCGATGCCTACTTGAGCAAGTCCCTTTACGAAGAGCTCGTGCCTGTTGGCTAGCCTCTCGGCACTCTTGGCGATGAATTTCTCAACGAAAGTATCATCCGACAGCATTGAAGCAATCAAGTGTTGGGTTTGGGTGGAAACTAGTCCAAAACTTGACATTTTACGAGCACAATTCACCACTGCATCGTTGTATGAATAAACAATGCCAACCCTGAAGCCTGGAAAGCCCATGTCTTTGGAGAGAGAATAGACAATGTGGATGAGTTCGCGATTGCATTGTGTTTCTTCCTCTATTATCTCAGCGACGCTAATGAAATCGGGCTGATTGAAGACCGTGGCAGAGTATATCTCGTCGCAGATCAGATGGATGTTTTTTTCATTGATGAAGCTCACTAGACTTTTTAGTGTCTCTCTGTCTAAGACAGTTCCCAATGGGTTTGATGGATTGGTTATGAGCAAGCCCTTCACATTAATGTTGGCCTCTTTGGCTCTCTCGAACGCTGCTTCCAAGGCTGTTTTGGTGAGCTTAAAACTGTTGGACCTCTCACAGACAACTGGAACAAGTTGCACCCCTGTTCGCCATCTCAAATCTCGATCAAATCTGCAATTCAATCCCAAATATTTTAGAGGAAAAAGAATTGGGATAAGAATGAATTTTAGTAAGGGTCTTGCTAACATGTGCCCTAAGGGCATATTTTAAGTTTACTTTGTCTAGTTGTACAAAATATTGAAACTTGTGTTTTCAGCATTGAAAATTGTGAAAACACAAGTTCAGTGCTTTGTACAACTAGATAAAGTATGTTTAAAATGTGCCCTTAAAACACATATTAGAATTTGCCTTTTTAATAATTATTAAGATTACTAATTCTAG
Source organism: Euryodendron excelsum (assembly GCA_033060915.1). NCBI lineage: Eukaryota > Viridiplantae > Streptophyta > Magnoliopsida > Ericales > Pentaphylacaceae > Euryodendron > Euryodendron excelsum. Next base: position 2,216,125 of record CM065397.1, on the reverse strand, counting down.
ATAGATGTTAAGGTTGGACAGAACAAATAAATTCTGAAAAGTTGTTAATTGGCCCAGTCTAGGAAATAACTGGCTAGTGGCTTCTGGTCCCCAAAATAAAAAAACAAGAGTAGATGGCCCTCATGCTCGGCTAGTTCTTTCAGTCACCATCCTATATGGTCAAGTGTGGAAATAGGAATTATCAATTGTAGGGCCTGCTTCTTACTTTTCCTATAGAGAGAAAAGTGGTTGGTTCTCGTTTCCCCACCAACAATTCAACTCAGTTAAAGAGAGCACTTGGAAGTCTCTGAAATAGCTTAAGACGTAAGCAATAGGATACTCTCTTCAAGTCAAGACTCAATAGGCCAAATACAAACAAATTTTACAGGTGGAGAAAGGAAAATTCTATTTTTGTATGAAAATTACACACAAAATCTCACCAAAATAATGTAACAGTGAGATTTTCATAATTTAAAGTCATTCATGACGAGTGTTTTATTTTAAAAAATTTTATTTAACTATATTATTCTACATCAAAATTTTGATTGTATAACAATACTCATGAAAAAAATATAAATGAGTCTATCTACCTAACTTGCTATATTAATTGCAACTGTATACGTATCTTATGTATATAATATTCTCTCTTCACCAAACCCCGAAATATATATCTATATATATTTAAAGAAATGGGGAGTTAAAATGATGTATTACCCTGGATAATAAGGTGTAGGTATCAAAAATGCATCACCCGGGTCGGCTAAACAGAAGGCCAACATCTCATGAGCTCCAGTTGCTCCACCGCTCATAACAATGCGGGCTGGGTCGAATGTGACTCTGTCTCCTCTTACTTTACGCATGAACTTCGCGACAGCCTGTGGATTAACATTCATCAGAACAAGCTAAGACTATATCTATATATTTGAGTTATTGAATAATATCATTTATAGAATACAGAATATAGAAATAGAGAAGGTTAATTTCAATGTCTTTATTACATTTCCAAACTCTGGCAAGCCATGATAATCCTGATAAATAGCAATGTCCTTGAAATGATTTGATCCTTCAGCAGTGCAAATGGATGCTTCTGGGTTATTCACAACCCAATCTTCAACCAAATCAAAGCAAAGCTGCAAAGAACCACAAAACAGACAGTTTTAACTTTAAGTTTAAGTCCATATATTCAGAAGTATAGATGTTACTATCTTCTTACCTCATTTTCTGCAAGACCCATTTGGATCACCCCATTTGGGTTCTGTGTAGGGTGATATGGATCACTATCATAAGCTTTCCAGCCATCGAAATAATGAGATTCTTCGCCATGTCCGTTGTTTGTTGCTATCTCAGACAACAAGTGGTGCTGGTTGTTTGAAATCGATCCCATTTTTGTGCCTCAAAATCCTGAATATGTTGCCAGATGAGTTGGAGAGAGAGAAGAAGTAATTTATAGAGACAAAAGAGGTGATGGGTTGTCTCTTTCAGTAGTCGTAACTGCTTGCGTTACTCTCTGATGCACAACCGCACGAGGTTGAGGCTGAGGCTGAGGCTGTAATCTCTTTGGTGGTTCTGGTTGGCTGTGGTATCATAGAATGTGATGCTTATATAATATTTTTATGAGAGGAGACGAAGCTGGCATGGTGAGAAACGAAGGTTCCTATGAGGACCCCATTCATGATCCTTCTTTGAAAATCCCTGTGAGATTTGGTGGGAAGATTTGAGCTAAATTTATTATGTTAATTCCATTTTATGACTGGGGTTTGAGATGAGCATGCAGATACTTGGCCGTCACTCCTTTTGAACTCTACAAATATAAGAAGGTAACCCAACTCTTAGTTAACATCAATAGGTACGTTACATAACCATAAAATTCATATAAAAATTTTGTATAGAAATTTTGTACAAAATGATATAATTGAATAAAAGTATTTTACTTTAAAGCAAAATACTAATTATGATAGCTATTACTTATAAAAATATTTCCGTTACATTATTCTGGTAGAATTTTCTGTACAAATTCTCTAAGGCTCCGTTTGGAATACAAATTTTTGGTGGAAAAAAGAAAATGTGAAAAAAAAGTGAATAAAAATAAAGAGTATTTTTGTTTATTTTTTTCTTCACATTTTTTTTTCACTGAAAATCCGGGTTCCAAGGGGAGCCTAACACTTCGTTTGGAACCCAAATTTTGAGTAGGAAAAGTAAAAAAAAAAAAAGTAAAAAAAAAAAGAACAAAAATATCCTTTCATTTTGTTATCTTTTCCTTCACATTTTTCTTTTCTTACCGAAAATCTGGATTCCAAACGAAACCTAAACAAATAATATTTTCCAACATGAAATCATCTTAGTCTACATTTAGACTGTACGTGGATTAAGGATTTGGTAATAGAAAAGGAAAAGAAAAGAAAAAAGTAATGAAAAATAGAACAAAAATACTATTTTATTTTGTTCTCTTTTTTTTTTATTTTTTTCTTAATAAATACGAGTTCTAAACACAGCATAAAGATGATACGATACGGTTGTTAAATGGTAATAGCAATTCAATTAGAACCATTCAACGGCAGCGTTCTTAATATTTGGGGCATTAACATAGAGAAAGAACAAGGCACATGGATTAAAGTAGCACCGTCCAATGGCACTGTCTGTAACAATTGACTTTGGTCTTCTAAACCAATGTTTTGCAGTTTGTTCATATGCCTTAATTACCAAATAACGTTATCAAACCTACCTCGGCTGCTCGACTAACCTTTAATTACGTTTCAACCCAAAATCTAGCGTCACATAAACAGCACTTAAGACTTGCTCTAGTGCTTAATTTACAGTCAAGCTAGTACCTAATCGAAGTTGGAATTCTCTGCTTTCTCTCTCTAACAATCAGAAATCTAGATACAGTCTGAATCCAACTCTAGAACATTCAACTCTTGGACCCTTTTTACCAGATCCACCCAACACTAGTGCCAGAAACTCCGGTAGCTAAGCCCTCTGGTTCTCTACGATATGCATTCAAACGACAGTAGTCTTTGACTGCAAATTTTTTCTTGAAGTCTTGAAACTAAGATGCTGGTGATTTACATGATAAATGTTTTATATTTGAAACTCATTTCATCTTCGGTCCAAACTAAATTCTCTGTTTTGGATCATCACAATGGAATTGGCGAGTCTTTCATTTGGAATTTAACAGTACGGCTCCATTTCAGAAAGGCCTACCCTCAATTGCTGACTCTTGCAGCCTTGCTGTTTTCATATTCCTTGCTTTAGACCGGTCTTTCCAGACCAACTTTAATGTTTGTTCAAAATTCTTGTCAGAGATATGATCAAGGCAAATTTTAAATAGAATCGAATATCTAGGCAGCCCTAAGCATCAGCATGACTAGATGTTCCGACCCAAATAATCAACATCAAAGGTAATCAATTCCCGTGTGCCTGACCGCAGTTTCACATTTCAGATAGTAAAAAGTAAGTTAATGCACGGTACTTTTGCCACTACAAGAAAGAGTCAAATGTATGCTATTTTACTCTTGTATATGGAGATTTTAAGACTGTAATATTTCAACTATAGGACACTCAAGTCTCAATGGAGCGACTTTCAGCACATCATTTAATATCCATTGAAATATAGAAAAATGCTATTTTTTCAAAAAAAAATTATACAAAAAATTCTACTAAAATAATGTGATAGTCGTATTTTTATAATTAAAAGTCATCATGAAAACTGTTTGTTTTAACGTGAATAGTTCTCCGTCAACTGTATCATTCTGGTGGTAAATTCTATATGACTTTTCTATTTCCATGACATATAACTCTTTTACGGATACGTTAATTGTATCACATAGCATCTTGCAGCAGAGTATATTTCATGATTTGAGAACCATCCCATCATGTGGTTGAGTATACATGTTATACTCCGAAGGACCAATGTTGTCTGGTGATTTTTGTGTTTATAACATGTCATGAAAGAGGCTCTGCATTCCATGTATGATCCATGTAGGTGGTGTGAGCATGGAATATACATCCCCTTTGGACAAGAACCTAATTAAGGCCATGAGTTAACTTGCATACAACGTTGTAATGAACAAGCTATTTGATCCATAGTCCATACAAAAGGGTGTTTGGATTTTGCAACATTTGAGGGTCTCAAGGTTTGGGTCAACCTGCATGTGGGTGGCTCTGGTATTTCATAGACTGATTTTCTCGGTCAGCGAGAATCGTTCAAGCATTCACAGCACGCTAATAGGCCGCCCTGTTTGGTTGTCTTCCATTATTTCTAGTTGAAGTTTAGTTCTTGTCGAAAGTTATACGTTGTAAGTCAAAACTCACAAGGAGGAAAAAATATTCAGTGCTCTAAGAGCACCACGAAGGAAGAGCAAAGAGCTGGTACTCCAAGAATACTAAATAATTTCTCCAAACAGGGCCTTTGTACTTCTATTTTGTACAAATAAAGTTACAATAAAAAAAAAATGTAAATGTAAGCTTTTTGACTTTCTATTTGAAAATGGCAGATGATCTGATTGTTTTCATTCATTATAAAAGGATGATTCCACCGTCCTTATAGTAATAGTAAATAGGTGTTAACCCATGCAATGCACGAGACAAGAGTTGTTCAAATCATAAATAATTAATTTAAAATTTACAATAATTAATTATACAATCGTATTATATTTTTAAAATATAAATAGATATTGACATATGTGATATTTTATTTAATTATAATCATATTTGTAGATATTAAGTTTAAAAAAAATCCTGACAATCTAATATTATATATATATATATCTTATCTATCTTACAAAACTAATCTTATCATATATATATAATATTTTATTTAATTATAATCACTTTTTTTTTATAGATATTAAGTTAAAAAAGAGTCCTGATAATCTGATACAATATATATGTATCTTATCTATATTACAAAACTAATCTTATCTTATCTTATTTATATGTATATATATATCTTACAAAACTAATACAATAAGTTTAATAAAATAATAAATTTAATAGTTATCTAATAAATTGCCCATGTGACGTGGCATTTTAAAAGTATCTGAACATTTAGAGTACCACGTAGAAGAGAAACAAAATATAAGATAAACACAACTTTTATATATATATATATATATATATATATAAATATGATTAATTGACAAGAAATATCAATAATAAATAAGGGCAAAATCGTCATTGTATTATCTCGTTGCCTCTGTCCAGTCATTATTCTAACAGGGAACATCAACAAATGAACAGATCAACTTTAGAAAACCACAGCTTCATTAACCATCCTGGAGATACACAAAAGCACAATTATCAACTGTAAAATATCCCATACATTTTATAGATTACCAACTGTAAGGAATAAACACTTGAATCCTTGTAAGCTATATACAATAATGGCAAAAGTACAATTTTCACCCTCAACAGAGATTTAAGTTCGGAAAGGCCTCTGGTCTACTTTCTCATAAGGAGGACAACAGTATGTGCTGCAATACTCCTATTTTCCCCGAGGCTGTCGACCTTCTCATGAGTTTTTGCTTTCAAGTTCACGATAGAGGGGTCTGCACCAAGCAGCTTAGATAAATTGGCTCTCATAGCCTCCTTGTGTGGGCTCAGCTTTGGCTTTTGAAGGATCAAAGTGGCATCTAAGTTTCCTAGCTCATAACCTGCCTCGTGCATCAGTCTCACCTGATACAACCCATATTGCAGAGGATGAGCCAGTTAGATAGCAAGTATAATCAACGGAACTGAAGAGAATAAGTGCACTTGTTATTAGCTCCCACACACGAGATTATGAACCAAATACCCATAACCGTATCAAGAAACAGAGATGACCTCTGAATCAACAGACTAGAACTATTGTAAGTGATGCATCAGATTGAGGATCCAAGATATGACTTCCAAGTGAAAAATCACCAAAATCTCAACAATTTATTACTTCATGATAGATTTTGGTTGCAAGAGCAATCAGTGACAAGAATTTGTTTTTTTTTTTTGCTTACATGAAGAAAACACCTCAAAAACTAACTTTACAAGTTACTGAAGCACAAAATACTACAGCCGAAGATTTGGACAGCATGTTAAGTTAGATTTTCACTCATTCTGCAATCTGTGATTCCCCTGCTTATAATCAATTAGAGCTGCAACTTCCCCTTCTTTTTAATTCCCACCTTGACAACTGATGGAGTTCAAGTAAAAAATTGTTTGGCGTCCTCTTCACACATTTGTCTTCATTTTGTTTGATTACTTCACAATAAGTTGTGAAGACATTTGCGAAAGGATAGTTGCTTATTATGCTTGACATCAAGCATAGTTGTTAATCCCATACAAGTTAGCATACCGTTTTTACTATTAGTATGAAACGTATAGGTACTGGTGTATTTCAGCGTATCGTTTTGAATTTACCATTATAAATTATATAAATCTCTATATTATTTATAAACTTTGATGTACATAAATGATATTACCTACGTCAAGTATTATTTAATACTGAATTATTTTAACACAAATGTGATTAATAAAAAATGATATAGTACCATTCATAAGAAGCATTATAAAATAAAGTTTCTAATGGTTCTCTTATGCCAAAACAAAAAATTAACTACTTTATTTTAACTAGAGATGTGCAAGAATTAGAAGTAAATATATATATTCTCAGTTTGTCGAGAGAGGGAGATATCTCATAATTTGTAATGTGTGTATATAATATATATATATATATATATAGAGAGAGAGAGAGAGAGGGGGCTTATTATATTGTAGTTCAATACATTGGTGAGAGAGAGAGTGTACTGTATGAATTAGAGAGAGAAATAATATATTAGAGATAGAGGATGAGACTTTAGAGGCACGTGTCAGGTTCATTTAATGAAAAGAGCTGCAAAAGGCTGAAAAATGAGGAGAAATCTGAGGAAAGACATTGCATGTGACAATTAAAAAATGACAGCTGAGACCGTCCGGGGCAACGGAACACACAGGATGGCCAGGAAATGACAAAATATGCCGGTAAAGTCAGAGTTTTTTGCTGGGACGGAACTTGATACCCCTTGTACCGTTTTTATGGTGAGATGTACAGGCTAGTACGGAATGATATCAACAACTATGATATCAAGTGTAAATACTAGGTTAAGTTCATGTGAGGTTCTCAAACAGCCTGGCTTTGGTATAACCAATCTAATCTACTTCAGCTGCACAACGTTCTTTTACTCTTTCTTTCTCAATTTCCATATGCATCTTTCCCCTTTCTCATATTTCCCATCGCTCTCACGTCTAATTTCAACACAACATTCCAAAGCCCCATCTCCAATATTACATCCAAATCCCTCTAATTAGCTTTTAGAATACAGTTCTCTCTCACATGAAATTAAACATGATAAAGTTCAAATAGCAAAGCCAACTCTAAGAACACCCATACAAATTCATTTACTAGGTTGTCTATCACATACCCTATCACTTTTATGTTTCTCCTTTACCAACGATTCTGTTCCAACTTGGAAACGCATCTAGTGCATGGGTTATACTTTCAAAAACCATGTAAAGGAAACAAAGGAGTGACAACAAATGACAAAAGCAATTATTATTATTATTTTGAAGGGCCCAAATAAAATCATAACAAATCTAGAATTTGAGGTGTGTATGTGAGAGGCATAACTGAATAGTAACAATCAAATATTAAGGGGAAAAGAATCAGACAATCAAAAGCATTGAAACCAGTTAATAAAACTCACAGCTTCTTTGATGAAAACAGAGGATGCTGCACCTTTCCATTTGGGATCGGAGTCGGGAAAGATCTGCCCGATGTCGGGAAGCCCTAGAGCACCCAAAATTGCATCAACAACACAATGAAGCAACACATCCCCTGCAATCCCAGTAAACAACAAAATATTAGGCTTTCATGAAACATGCATACATATGTGTATGTATTTATTCAAACGCACACATGCAATTATATATGCAATCATTTAATTATAATGATCTGTGAGTGAATTTTACCATCGGAGTGAGCTTCGCAGCCTCTATCGTGAGGGATATTGATGCCACCGATGATAAGTGGGTATCCAGGCTCCAGTCTATGGAGATCGAAGCCGTGGCCGACTCGGAAGGGAAGGGTCTTGGACGGGGTGCCGGAAGTTGTCAGCCGCTCAGCTTCGACGACGGCATTAGCGGTTTCCACAGTCGCTACCACCGCCTCCGCCGGCAGCTGAGCTCGTGGCGTTGCCCGGAGAGATAGAGGAGGCGAGGAGGCAAGAGTAAAGTGTCCGGCGATGCAGGGGCGAGAAGAGAGTGAAGAAAGGAAGTGTGGCTTTGTGTTGTTGCTTTGTTTTCGAATTGGCGATGCGTAACAGAGGGGAGTGGCGGCCATGGCCGGAATCGATTTTTGGGGGATCGAGCGTTGAGTAGTAGTACTATTACAGTTGCAGAGCATTGCTTCGCCGAGCTCTGTTTCTGTGTGTGTTTGTTTTGTTCGTTGACGACTATGTTGTTTTGAGCGATCGGGCTCGTGTAAGAAGGAGGGTTTGGTAATCTGCCAAACCGGATGGACGCGTGGCGACACATAATTTAGCCATTGACCCGAAGTAGGGACCGACACGTCTTTTTGTCCACGGAATATGTTGACCAGAGGAAGGAATCATACGTCTGTTATAGCCAACTGCGATCATCTGGAACCTCTGGATATTAATCACCAACACTCTTTATTTTTATCATTTTATTTAAAAAAAATTTTTATCAGGCTAGCCTAATTACGCTTACTTGTCAAGATATATTTATTAATTTCACCATAGAACCAAATCAATTTCTCAAAATGTTATACATTATTAATAGAGGTCCTTTAAGTTGGACATTAGTCATCGAAGGGTTCAACTGTACAATCAACTTGAAACACAGAGCTCATGCCAGCAGCAGCATGTGTAAGTGTTATATATATACCCGCAAACTCCCAAACCAGCAACCTCCACAGCTGCACCTCATATAACATCTGGCATTTATTTCCTTAAAAGCATCTCCATCTGATGCAATAAAATGTCACGTAGGAATGAGTATTGAAAACTCGGTACTATACGATTAATGGACTTTTTTCCCAATTTCCACACAGATGCAAAAGCATGTTAGGCTTGAATTACCCCCAAGACACGTATGAATCGAATTCCAGGACAGAAACATGAGGTTGGATGCCATGAGATTATTTCATTGCCGGTAATGGGGATGATGAACAACTGTACTTTATGCATGAAAACAAGTTCCCTTCCAACTTAGAGCGCACGCGCACACATACATCTATAATATGATGACGGAAATATCTACAGAGACATGCAGAAAAACTCAAGATTTTCAACCTAACAGTGTGAAAGCTCAGTAGGGAGGAGTATCTGAAGCAGAAGCCCGCGGATGCTTGTATCCATGCTCTGGTGGCAAAAGTTCAGAGGCAGCTCTCTTTGGTCTCAGCTGCAAACAGAAAGGAAGGAGAAAAAATGAGAAATTCCTCTCTCTCTCTCTCTCTCTCTCTCTCTCTCTCTCTCTCTCTCTCATGCATGCTTGTGTGCACCCATGTGCATGTGCATATTCATTGTTCATGTTGATTATCTTTTATGTAGATTAAGATGAACTCTAACCTTCATTTCAGCATGTTGATAGAAATGTCTCAGGAGTATATTTTTGGCTTCTGAAGATATCACTGACAAGAGGGTTACAAGGCATGTCAATTACACATGATGAGATACCAATCTTAAGGTAACTGACAAACTCATTAAACAAAATATGCATCAAGATTACGATGAGAGTTACTTTTTCGACTTGAAATACTAAGTTTTCAATTAGGAGGAAAAAAAAAAGTTGAAAAGCCTTTGTTACATACTCAAGGCAGCTAATTTTGGTTATAAACAGCAGACCTGAAGTATGTTTAATCTCTCACTCTCTCCCTCTCTCCCGACTCAGAGAGTTGTCATCTCGGGATGTACTACACCAAGCCTTAATTAGGTGTTTGGGTGACTAACTTATAAGCTATAAGCTAGTTTTAAAAAGTTACTCTTTCAAATGGCTTTTCTAAAAAATCATGTTAAATATAAGCCACTTTTTTAAGTTACTTTTTTATCATCACCCAAACACAATTCAAAAAAGTCATAAGCATAAGCCATAAGCTACAAAATAAGCTGGGGTCCAAACATCCCCTAAGTCTGAGACCTTAGAAGCTGATCGGTAGAAGAGCTTATAATTTTCAGTACATATGGATTTGGAGGCGGGTAAGGGGAGGTGCTTCTCCACCAATTTTGGCCATAGTACACATAAAAGGCAACAACATGGGAGAACGAGAGAACAGGTGGCCAATTACTGCAAAATGGCCTTAAGTGAAGGTTGGGGCCAAAAGTCTTGTATAAGGTCACCTTCCCAGATTGAGTCACTACCTAGGCAAGGGCATTAACTTTCAAGGAGGCTCTAGGATACACAACAGCATAATCCCTAATACTAGTTCAATAATTTCACCCCTAACCAAAAAGGTAAATTCCCATTCAAAAGCTGAATTCTAAAGAATGGATTATTGTGAACTAACTACAAGAAGTAGCTTTCTTTTTCAACATAATTAACTTGAAAGGAATGTCAAACTTCAGTGGTAGTAACATACTATACTTTTGAGCTAATGCCCAGTGATATAATCGACATAGATCCGTAGTAGTGAAAAACAAAAATGACATTTGGCATTTTGGCCATCAATCAAGCACCAAGAATTCAAAATAAATCTCCTCAAAAAGAAAAAAAACTACCGTAGGACAGTCGCATGGTACGACATCCATTCTGATTTGAGTATTACATACAACTGGCCCTGATGAAGTAGTGACTACAAAATCATAGTAGGCATTGTACACGAATAATCAGGGTACAACAGTGCCACTGGATGTTTTTCCTCTCATAGGCTACGTGTCAATACCATCATGGCCAGGATAGTAAAATAGGGTATAAAGTTAATGGATACAATGACATGAACCACATCCAACTTCAACCGGTAACTAGTACGTTACAATCTAAATATTTTTGCTCCTCAATAACAATATTCTTATATGCACAAAAACAAAACAACAACAAAATAGAAGAAGAAAAAAAAACCTGGTACTACTCTTTGGCATCAAATTGTAAGACAACCCTTGAATATGACAACATTCCCTGTTTATTGCTTCTTTTCAAAGTGCCAATCTCATAATAAAGACATCCACAAATCTTACGGTTTCAAAAGATTTAATCCAGACAAACTTCAACTTTATAGTTTAACATCTGCTGTATATAAATTTTGCATAGCAGTCTATTTTGATGATTATTCTCATTTTTTTCCCCGATTATTCTCATTTTTTTCCCCCAAATTAGATTGACATATGCATAAAAGTGAGAGATTTGACTTTTACAAATGTGATATGGGATAAAATTCTCCAAACTCAGCATGCCTTAATATGTAGGCTTCCAATCTGGATAAACACCCGTCTAAGTAAGATTTCCTCAAGGTTGGGGAAAACAAATGCAAAAGATTCATAATGAATATCTTGGTCCTTTTTTTTGTAAGTAAAAAGAAGAGAGAAGACAAATATCTGGGAATAAAATAAATACAAAACAAGATGAATTTTGAAGGCAACTAATTAGCACAATTATGCAACAAAATAATATTTGAATGATACAAATAGATGGGATTTATCTCCATTACCTTGATTAGGTGGCGGAAGGGTCCGATCGTGAGTAGGATGATATGTTACAGGCGTCATATTCTAAACACAGAGAGTAACATAATTTCAGAATGGAATACTATATACTCTTCATATCTCCTTAGCTTAAAAAAAATAATAATAATAATAGAAAAAACAGCAGGTGATGCACTTTTAGCTCTTGAAAATGGATAAGGAACATGAGAATTGACAGCAGTCAAGTGTCCTTGAAACTGCCATAGCCACATGCCTAAAACCCTTACAGGAATCATTAGCCTTAATTCAGAGTAAACTATCTAATCGCCCATTTATTATAGATAGTATTTATCTACAGAGAGCAGTTAGAAGAGAATGTTCTTTGTTGCTTTAGGATTGGATTCCTGGGATTCTAAGTGCATTTAGCTCTCAATCAAGGATGTTTAACAACTTTATTAATAAAAATAGGAAATCTCTAATACGAAAAAACGACTTATCAACCATTTGAACATCTACATAGCTCAAACTGACTAAGAGATTCCCATTACAGGTGAAGTCTACCCCAAAACAACATAGATAATCCAGCCAAGTGAGTTTAACAACAGAGTTTCCTCATATAAACAGGTCTGTGAAGTTTACAAAATAGTTCAAGGGTAAAAAACAAAGGTATCAACTTGTCAGTACATAGTTTGGAATGAGATCAAGGAATCATGGTTTTGGTTATTGCGTGCTGCACTGTGGATCACCCAGAACTAGGAGAATGAAGATGACTACTTCTGATGACGTGATCGGCACGGATTTATTTTTCTTCAAGCTTAACAGGTGCCTTTTGGAAAACTCTTTTTTTCACTTTTCCATGGAAAGAAACTGCAAATCCTCATCTTCAACCATCAATTCCAAGATTAGGGGCTGCAAACATCCGGAGAAGAGTTTGCATCTTTTAAGGAGTTGGAAAAGCAAAGATGACTAGGCGTGATTGTGTCATGGCTATGTAGTTCTCATCAAGAGTTCCATAATAAAACAAAAAAAAAAAGGAGTGCATTTACCCCTCTTACCTTTTTACTGATATGTATCAATAATTTTTTTTTATACTTCTAAGTTACCCTACTCCTTATATGATCAGACATATTAATAGATTTTTAATGTACACAGTGTTACACTGAGGTCAATAACCAAAACTTTCATTTTTTGCATATATTTTATTATGTTACCTTAAATTATCCAATATTCCCTTTTGGTCAATTTGTAATCATAAAAGTTTCCTCCACACAGCTACAATGCCATGCATTGCAACACTGACATAGTGACATAAGTAGTGTGATTTATAGAGACCCAATAGTCCCACATTCCATCACTGTTTGTTATTTACAAGTACGGATTCCATTAATACCTAAATGCTAGAAGTAAGGATGTCATAATTATAAACACATCAAATGACAACGGAATTTGTGGTCAATTTCAACCTCCAGCTCCCCGATTTTGTGGGGCTGTATGTGAAATTTATAACTAAATCCATGTGGCAAATAAGAAGCTTAAAAGGAGGACACAAATAGAGCTCCCCCTACGCCATGGCATGGATTAAGATCATCCTGTTCAAATATAATCTAGACTGAAAGCATATATTGAAAAAATAAAGTCATCAGCAACTCTTGCATTTATATCTTCCTAACATGAAAACCCTGTTTCAGAAACTAGGAGATTATACGCTTTAATTGCAACAATTCTGACTAATTTCAAGTCAAAACTCCAATGATGCCCACCACCATTCCAAGAAACCCTAATCTTGAATTGGCAAAACTAGAAAATGCATTTCATTTCACAACTCAACTCAACAACACACACTCTTTAAATCTTAATTGCAAGCGGGTTTTACCTTTACCAGAAGTAAGCAAGAATTAACAGCAGAACTAGAAAAGCTTCACGATCATACAAGATCAAAGCTTCCCATAAAGAAAAATAAATAAATCAAAGAAATAAAATTGTGGGTTTTTTTTTTTTTTTTGGTTCGATAAAGAAGTGCATACTGAAGGATTTGAAGGATCAGAGGGACGAAGTTGACTGAAGTTGTGAGGGTCGAAGGAAGGCCAGTCGCCGAGCATAGACCCCGTGAATGAGAAGCTGTGTTTTTCGATGGAAGAATCGAGATAGAGGGAGAGAACAATGCCGCTGTTCAGATACACGCAGGCGTTACAGGGTGTTGCTGGCAAGATTGGTAGGCACGCGGACTTTGCAAGCTGGTGTTTCAACCTAGTTTATTTAATTATATTTATGATTTTTTTAAAATGTATTTAAATAAATAATTTTAAAAAATAATTTATGTTTAATTATATTTTTTAAAAAAAATTACATTTAAAGGTAATATTTTAAAAGTAACTTATAATTTATAACTTATAAGCTGAGTACGCAAACACTCTTATTTATATGGACCTTTTTATAAAATAATATTTTACAAAAATAGATAAAATTTTCCTAAAATTGAGATCAAATAAAATGTTTTATAATACGGTTTAAATTTACCACCTTGTCAAAATAAAACAAAAAAGACATATTGCCACTAGCTTGTAATTTTTTTTTTCACTAAATCAACTTGTTTTGAAGCAGTGTTTTGATCCCACATCTTCAAAACATGAGTAAAACATATATTAAAGTTGTAGGATCAAAGCATAACGTCATCTTAAAGTTATGTTTTCAAACCAAGAATATCAAAGTTGAAATTATATTTTAATCCCAACAACTTCAAAAAGTGATTGAGTTTGATAAATAAGTATTTTTAAGAGCTTGCTGACAAAAATTCACTCGGACAATTTGTTTAAAATGAGAAAAGAACTTCGGATTTAGTTTTTCTTCTTATTTTTCAAATTTTGCTTCCAATTTATGTTTCGAGTTAATGTGTCTTGACCAATTGATTGATTAATAGGCAACCTATTTTATAGCTCATCATTGTAAAAGGTGGAAAAAGATTTAGTATAAAGGTACTACTCTTATTTTTATGTGCTACTTTTGTTACAATTTTTGCTTTTAATGTATTGAATGTGTCATTAATCTTCATTATACTGCTTAGAGTAACTCCAACGCACTCTTCAAATTCCATCCGTCAGTTAAAATACTGAGCAAAGTCAGCATTTATTGGTCTAACGGGCTCGGTATCACACTCGCTATTTTAACTTTTGCTATTTCAGCTCATAAAAGGGAGCAAGCCAAAAGTCGCTCGCCAAAAACAACGGCCATCCCAGCTGGCCATCTTTCTTCACATAGATCTCTCTTCTCCCCTCCTCCCCTCCCTCTCCCTTCCCCACCCCCTCCCTCCTCTCTCAATCCGTCTAAGAAGTACAAATCAAGAGTTTTGTTTTTGCTTTATTTTTCTCTTGGTTTTTCAGCCACCAAATGGAGAGCTTCGGATTTGTGAGATTTATTTGACATTTTGATTTGCGAACAATAATATTTTTAATTATTGGTATTTGAATAGAACAAATCAGTGCTAAAAAAGGGTTTTGCTGTTCTTTATTTAAAAATAGAGGAAAGCAGTGTTGCATATGTGAAAAAATAAAAATTAAAAGCATTTGTGGTTGAGATATGAGAATGGGATGTGGGTTTGCTTTTTGTTTGAAAGCATCTCAATTGATTAGTCGTTGGTTTCTATTTACTTCTGTTGGTTCTAAGAAAATTGGAAGGCTAAAACGAAATCTGAAGAAAGTGAATTGAGTTTCGATATTATATTTCATTATGTTCAGTTTTGAAGACACGGAAATTCAACCTCAATAAATGTATGTGTTATATTTGAATTTATTGGTTGAGAGTAAACTGTATTCTTTCTTTGTATGTGGCTTCATTTGTTGTTTTACATTTGGCGGTGTTGTGGTTCTACATTTGTGATCTATATTTGAACTGTGAATTGTTAATCTCTTTCGACTAAACTGTATTGTTTACATGGGTATTTGAGTTTGAGAGTAGTGAATAAATAAAGGTTGGGAATTGTGAGAATAAATAGAGGTTGAGAATTATGAAAATGATAGGGAAAAAAGACCTTGTTTATGGAGAAGTATGGAGATATGAACATTATAACTCTTGTTTGAAAATATGATCGTTGGGAGAATATTTTTACTTTTTTATGATGTGACATGCCGCATCATCTTGCCATATCATTATTGAAATGATTACATGACATGCCATGTAATATTATTCTTTTAAAATTATGAAAATTAGTTAGAATGGCTAGGGTTGGAGTTGTTCTTAAAAAGTGGTTATCTAAAATAAAAAGTGTTACATTTTATAATATTTTGGCTAGCTAACATAAATAGTTGGGTTGAAGTTGCTCTTAGATTCGAGTGGAATTAATTTTATATTACCATACTTTTAAAAAGTTGTCTTGTAAAAGCCAAACTTCTGTAAAAATTAGTATTTTTTAACGGTAGTCAAACAAATTGGTAATATTTAGATTCTCTCTCCCCTCTTAGTTTATAGTATGTATTTATTTTTAGTTGTTCAAATACAAAAAAAAAAAAAAAAAAATCATTCATTGAAACATATACCTATTGTGGGTTAAAAATTCTGCATTCCCTAGATCAAGGCTGGTCCACTAGGAGTAATAGGGCCGACCTTCTAAAGAAGAGGCTCAAAATAAGTCACAAGCCGACCTGCATAAAAGCAAGCCTACTAAAGAATGGTGATGCTGACCTGAAGAAGGCAAGCCCAACCACTGTTGAAACACTCCCAAAGCACAAAAATAAGTTCACTGGGCAGGAGACCCAGTCCGACTTAGAATAGGACTCTTAAAGATAAGTCTAATCTACTCATAAACTTACCCAAAAAAGGTCTACTCCTAGACAGAAAGAGAATACCATTCCTAGAAGGAGTAGAGCCTCTAAAACCTATAATACATCATGCCACTAAGAAGAAGTAAGGTACGCACAACTAAGAGCTAGAATAGATTTTTTTTTTCTTTCAATTCATTGAGATTAAGCTTGTCTGACTTAATCTTTGGAGTGCTATCGACCCAAAGAGGGTCGACGCATTTTCACTGTCTTCTGCTATTATAGGCTCTCTAGTGTTCATCTTGGTAGTTCACGGAGCTGATCGAGGCTCATGAAAAAATCCCCTCCACAATTGGCGCTGTCTATGAGAAGCCTTAGAAAAGATGAACACAGAGAGCATAAGGGCGATTCCTGAAGCTTCACACTCGAGAAATTATGAGGGACAGAACCATGTTGTTCCTTATGGTGAAGTACCCTAGGAATACTCGGAGGACTCAGGTCATCATTGGGTCTGGGAAAATCGATGGCTCCATTCGAAGGTGCATCATGTAGCGCTCAATTTACGGGTAAAGAAGGATCGAAAAAAATCATGTGCAATAGGGAGCCCTCTGCGGCCCAACAATCCTCCTCGAAGGAACTCAAATCCAAGAGTTTCTAAAAGTGAGTTGAGAAGACGCGACTAGGAGATCTCTGACCTGAAAACGAAGATTAGGACAATCAGGGATGGGGTTGCCAATCAAGGAAATCAGAGAGAAAGGGAGGAGCCAGCATCAGCACTGAAAGGAACATTGGCACAGGCACCACTCAAGTCACAAGAAGAAGAGGACAAATTCTAGGAGCCCGAGCGTCCCTTCTGTTAGGCATCCTAGAAGTCATACCTCCAGTAATGGCTGATAGGGAGGTCAGTCGCACGACCGAGAAGATCAAGAAGACCTTACGAGATGGTTAAATAACCAACTAGAAGGAAGGATCACGCATCCCAAGGGGAGAATGGCCTAGGATGTGGCATGAAAATCTCTAGAGGAGATCACGTCTTCCCCGTTCACGGAGGAGATAAACAGGCGTTGACCCCCCTAGAAATTTACGCCACCAAAGTTCACTCCCTACGATGGGAAGTTAAATCCTATCAGGCACTACAAGCAAATAATGGCCCTGTGGAGTGGGGATGAATCTTTGATGTGCCAAGTTTTCACATCCAACCTAGCTGAGTTAACTCTTCGTTGGTTTGACAAGTTGCCTTCGGGGATGGTTGGTAGCTGGAAATAATTGGTTGAGCTCTTCACTGCAAGATTCATAGCCAACATCAAGTAGCCAAAGGAAGTAGACTCTACCTGCTAATAATACAGAAGAAAGAATATGAAAGATTGAGGCAATATACAAGGCGCTACTGGGAGGCCTATAATGAGTTTGAAGGGTGCAGCGAGTAACTCACTATTACACAGTTTGAAATCGGCCTACCCAAGGAGCACTGCTTGAGACAATCCTTAACAAAATGATCAGCACTCGGCATACTTAAACTCATTAAGAGAATTGAGTAGTACCCACGGGTGGAGGAAGATATGTTGTCACCTGACCAGGGGAACACCAACGGTGAATCAGCAGTACAGAAAAAACCAAGGGGGGATAAGAAGCCCCGACAAGAAAAGGCCAATGGTGGGGGCATGAGCATGATATTTAATAAGCCGATTTACAAGATGTTACCCCAGATAAAGGATAAGTCCTACTTCAAGTGGCTACCAAAGATGGGAAAGGACCCGAATATGTGAGATCAGAAGAAATTTTGCTACTACCACAAAGAGAGGGGCCACATGATAGAAAGTTGCAGGAACTTAAGGGATTACCTGGAGGATTTGGTAAAGGCAGGGCACCTTGGCCAATACATTGACCACACAAAGACAAAGAAGATCCCCCAGAGAGGAGCATAGCAGAACAACCACGTGTGATAGTAATGCTACACTGACCAGCTGGCAAGGCCCTTACAAAGCTACATCCTAGGTCGGCGTAGGGCATATCAGTCAAAAGCTATAGAAGTAGGGCACCAACTATCACGCCCCGTAACCCGACCTATACAGCTTTAGGGTACATGACCGACCAATAACAAGGTTACCCAAGGACGCATTACATAAACCGGTTGAACACCTATGCATAATCATTGAAAATGATACATAATTACGGAAGTAAGATTAAAATATAACTTGTGTCATACATGATAGAGTTGTGCCTAATTCATAACATAAACGGACAAATGAGCCTATTCAAGGCCGCCACAATTTTATCATTTATAACATTACAAAACATTAGGGTTCAACCCAAATACATATAACAGAACATAGGCCCGTGGGCCTAGCTCAAATTTCACATATAGCCTCCTCTTAGGGCCTCCCGAATTGGCTACCTGAAAACATTTGAGAAAACATAAACTAATGCTTAGTGAATAACAATGATGCACAAGCATAAAAATATCATGGACTAGCATTTATATCTAGTGTACCGACATAGATAAACATTTATGCATATAGAGCATGAACTTGAAAACATAAAAGCATAAGCTTGAAATTATAGGATGCACGAGCTTCATATTAAAACATTCTATCATTTGAAAACATGGTATCGGAAAAGAGAGATGCGACATATCTTTGTTTGTGATAATGCATAGCATAACTTATCATAAGCATTTGAACATATCTTAGTTTTTATTCTAAAAGTATAAGTGTGCTACAACTTGACATATGAGCTAGGCTCTATAATAACCCTCTTAGGTCACGTAAAGGCTCTTTAGGCCAAGAGATGTCTCCCAACATGTCAATAGTTTATTTCATGTCTCCTACCATAGGACTATCAAATGAATTTAAAGTCTTGCCATGAAAAGACCTCTAGTTGGCACCATACATTAGAAATCTTACATCTCTTTTATTTAAACATTCTAGTCTATGGGTTTCAACTCATAGCATAAATATCACTTGCATGCATTTAAAAGTATGGCATGTATAAATGAGTATAAACATTAATGCATTGAAATCATATGGAAAATGTTGCATGATATGGGGTTGAACTTAAAACATTTGGAAAGTAATAAGGTTTTACTCATGATATATCACTACTCACCTCTATCTTTAAGAATTGGTGCTAAACAAGGGTGTTCCTGCACATAGAGTACATAGAAGCATCAAACATAAGACCCAAATGCGAAGCAAGAATCATAAAAGTTGAGGTTTAAAATATTAATCCCTCAACACCGGTTCATTCAATGCATCTCATTCTCATTAGAAAAATAAGACTACATTATGTTGGTCCAAAAGGCAACCCAAGAGGGGGTGAATTGGGTTTTTCGAAGATTAATACAAGTTAAGAATAATTAAAATTAATCTAAACAATATAGCAGTGATTAATCTATGTACAATGCAATGTTATCAGTAGAAGCAAAGAAAACAAAGCAATAGAAGAGAGACACAGATTTACCAAGGTTCAACCACAAACCGTGGTCTACGTCCTCACCCCAAGACCTCCTTGAAGTCTTCTTCCACTATGTAATCACCTATTACAAGATGGGTCACTGATTGACAAAGTGCTTAGCTCACTTTACACAGAACTCCTCACCAAGCTCTCCAATCTTCAAGTGGTTTTTGTCCAAGCTCCACTCAAACTTACAAGAGTTTTGTTTTCACCAAAGAACTCTCTAAACTCTCAATTACAAGTGTATATGAATATACAAGTAACAAATAACTGCTATGTTCAGTTTGAGTAGACAGGAAGAATATTCAGAGTATATCAGTGATTCAGTCAGTTGATCTTGTTTTTGTCTTCAATCTCTTGTATAAATGCAGCTGAAAGGTTATATATATACCATTGTATTGATTCCATCCGTTAGAGGTGGTTGGATATCATAAATGCATGTCCAGTCCGTTATAACGTTAAGAAAAATAGCCGTTATATCATAGGGAGTCGGCTCCAGGTTTGTGGAGTCGACACTTTCTGCTTTTGCATTTACCAGATATAGTTCACTGACTTCATGAGTCCCCTCTTCATATCGGTGAGGTGACTCTTTATTCATTTTGTTTCACATCTTTGGCTTCTGCTGTCATAAGGCGACATTTCAGCTTCAGGTGTCCACTCATTGATCATATTATCTTTAAGGCTTTTACTTCTGCTGTCAAGAGGCGACTCTTCGTCTTCATGTGTCTGCTCATTGATCATGTCATCTTCAAGCCTTGGCGTCTATCTCCATGAGACGACTCTTTATATCAATGAGTCCACTATTTGTCTATTTGGTCTTTAGACATTTTGCTTCTGAGATCAAGAGGCGACTCCTCATTTTAATGAGTTCTCTCATTGTCCAATTTGTCTTCAGGCCTTTTTGCTTTTGTGATCAAGAGGCGACACTTCATTTCCATGAGTCCCTTCATTGTCCAATTTGTCTCCAGGCCTTTTTGCTTCTGTGATCAAGAGACGACACTTCATTTTCATGAGTCCCCTCATTGCCCAGAATTCTGTATTCTCTTTTCCAATGATTCAGATCATCCTAGCATAGGTATAAGATCTTCAAGGAGTATGTCTTTGGGGTATGATGATCAATCAAATCTTTTTAACTCATCAGAGTTAACTTTTATTCAATTTGGATTGAATCAATCATTGGATATTGATCTTCTTCTTGAATCTCAAACTATCAAAGCTTCATTTGATCAATGTTAATCTTTTCTTCTTCATTGTATAATATCTTCTTCAATGCCAAGCTTCCTCAATTATGTGAAGCTTCACAATGTTTCAATTCTGATTTCCTCTCTTTGATAACAATTCTTCTTTCTTCTTTACAGATTACTTCAGTGAGACCATTGCAGACTTGATGAAATCTATTTATACACGTAGTCTTCATTGATTCTTTTCATCTTAGAATAATTCTTCACTTTGATTTCAAATAGAGATCAGATAATTATTGTGAGCCATCTTCTCAGCAACTTCAATCGCATTGTCTTGAATTGATCTTTGCATTCTAGATGAAGTCATCTCTTGAGCATTTTCAAACTCTTTTACAATCAATTCCTCTTCAGCTGAACTTTGCACCTCTTCAACTGATCTTTGCATATTTAGATGAGATCTTCAGTTTAGTGCAAATCAATCTTCCTTGAATCTATGCATACTTGAATTGAAGCTTTAATTGAACACCTTCAATCTCTTCGAATGTAGAACATTTGTTTGAAGTAGAGATAGACGTCAATCCTCTCTTTGGTTCATTGCATAGCTCTTGGAATTCGTTGTTTAATCTTGAACTTGTTGTACATTCTTCTTGACATGTATTAGACTTAAGATTCAACTTTAAGCCTAGATTATGAACTTTGTTAATCTGCATACTAAGTACATTCATTAGTAAAATAACACAAGGTTTAGTTATCATCAAAATTAACATGGGAATTAACCTTAAGTCAACAAGGTTCAACTTTAAGTCAACACATTCTAGATCAATTTCACTTGAAAATAGGCTTAAAGACCTTTAATTTGATAGGTCATGGGCCAAAAATACATTTCGGATGAACAAATTATGTCCCATGAAAAATGGATTAAAATTTTGAAAAACAATATTGCTGGTAGAAATTTTGGGTCAACTTTAAAATTTAATATCTCTCAATATATAAGGAATTAGAATACAAATTTTATATGAGTACAAAGGTGTATGAGTCTACTTTCCAATACTTGAAACAGTGCATTAATCCGAATTTTCTAAAGTAAGTTATGCCCGTTTTACTAAACAGTGTTGGAGTTATGCGCAACCCATCAGAACAACCCGTGGCCACTTCTAAACTCTGTGTATTTTAGTTCAAAAAATGGGTTTTGTAAGCCCTAGATGTTCAAATCCAAACCACCCCAAACTCTACCACTGCTTCAAGAGTTCAAAGATTAACCCAAGAAGACTATAATATCTTAAAATGAAGCTAAACTAATAAGTAAATCAAAGGGATCTAGGGTTTGAATCTCCAAACCCAACATGCATAAATTTGGGGGTTTTCAACCCCAACTCCTAACCCATCTATGGAAACTTACAAACTCTCAAAATCTAACTAATTAAG
Source organism: Euryodendron excelsum (assembly GCA_033060915.1). Taxonomy (NCBI): domain Eukaryota; kingdom Viridiplantae; phylum Streptophyta; class Magnoliopsida; order Ericales; family Pentaphylacaceae; genus Euryodendron; species Euryodendron excelsum. The sequence continues at coordinate 2,193,694 of CM065397.1, read as the reverse complement.
ACTTAAATGAGTCACTCAACACAACTACAACACATATACACTCATGCATACACAAGGTTTGGAGTTCATACCTTTCTCTCTCAAGCTTTCTAAGCTCCAACAATGGCTTCCAAGCTTGTGTTGAGCTCTTCAACCTCTTCTCTTCTCTTCCTTCTTCTTCTTCTTCTTCTTCTTCTTCTTTTCTTCTTCCTCTTTTATGGCAGGTGTGTGTGTGTGTGTGTGTGTGTGTGTGTATTACAGGTGTGTGTAATTAGGAGATACACATGGGAATTAATCTCATATGTCTCACACTAGGAGCATATGTTACAACATGCGTTACCATTGGTCATTTTGACCCAAAGGCACATTAGAATAATACAAAATTTAGAAAAATTCACATTAATTCAGATAATAGAGGTTCGAGATATTACACCAGTCACCCTGACTTTGGAATGCTAACAACTTAAAGAAGTTTTACCAGTGAAGAACTAGGTAGAAGCTAGAACCTTTCCTTGTGAGTCTCTATTTAACGATTTGTAACTCACCAGCAAAGAAGCTGCGCTTTTCTTTAGTCAAGTCTTTTCAATAAAGCTCAAATATTAATTAAGGGTAATAGACTATTGGTGAGGAAAATGAACAAAGACAAACCGAAGCGTTCAAAGCTAGATATTGCCTATGTCGGGCAAGTCGACCAATGAAGGCCAAAGTAAAAAATTAAGTGTCAAACCTTGATCCGCCTAAGTTGGGCAGGTCAACCTAAGAATGGCCAAATCTTAAAAACCAATTGTCAAACTTTGGTCCTGCCTAAGTGGGGCAGGTCAGCCTAAGAATAGCCAAATCTCAAAAATCAAGTGTAAAACCTTGGTGCTGCCTAAGTTAGGTAGGTCGGCCCAAGAATAGCTAACCTAAAAACCAAATGTCAAACTTTGGTTCTATCTAAGTCTGGCAAGTCACTTAATAAAGGTCAAAGGAAAAAACCAAGTGTCAAACCTCGGTCATGCCTAAGTCGGGCAGGTGGGCCAATAAAGGTCAAAGCAAAAAATCAAGTATCAAACCTTGGTCTTTGCTAAGTTGGGTAGGTCGGCCCAAGAATGGCTACCCGCAAAAACGAAGTGTAAGAGTTTGGTCCTGCCTAAGTCTGGCAGGTCGGCCCAGGAATGGCCAAAAAGAAAAACCAAGCAGAGAGCTTGGTCCTACCTAAGTTTGGTAGGTCGACTCGAGGAGAGTCAAAGAAAAACCAAGCAGAGAGCTTGATCCTACCTAAGTTTGGTAGGTCTGCTCGAAGAGAGTCAAAGAAAGATCGAGTGAAAAGTTTAGTTTTTCCTAAGTGTGGAAGGTTGGCCAAGGAATAATACAGCCTTTATTACCTAAGCTTGGCCAAATAGGGCGCAAGGGCTGGGGGTTAATTGTGGGTTAAAGATTCTGCATTCCTTAGATCAGGACTAACCAACTGGGAGTAATAGGGTTAATATCCCAAAAAAGAAGCTCAAAATATGCCACAAGCCGATCTGCATGAAAGCAAGCCCACCAAGAATGGTGGTGTCAACCTGAAGGAGGCAAGCCCAACAGTTGTTGAAGCATTCCCAAAGCACAAAAAGAGGTCCATTGGGCAAGAGACCGAGTCCGACTTGGAATTGGACTCTTAAAGATAAGTCCAATCTACTCATAAACCGACCCATTAGAGGTCTACTCTTAGAAGGAGAGAGAATATCATTATTAGAAGGAGTGAAGCCTTCGAAACCTATAAATACACTATGCCACTAAGAAGTAAGGTACGCACAACTAAGAGATAGAATAATTTTTTTTTTCAATTTATTAAGGTCAAGCTTGTCTAACTTAATCTTCAAAGTGTCATTGGCCCAAATAGGGTCAATGGATTCTCACTGTCTTCTACTCTTGTAAACTCTCTGGTGTTCATTTTTGTGGTTTGAGAAACGGATCAAGATTTACAAAAAATTCCCTCCACACCTACAATCGCTCAACCAATTATATTATGCATGATTAAACAAAAACAAAAAACTTTCACGAATAATTATTTATTAACTATTCTTCCTCTATATGTTTGTCATATTCTATTTGTCTATCTCTAATTATCTTATATTTCAAATGAGTTAGCATGTAAATCACCTACAAAAACATAAGTTGTATATGTTCTTTTGAGATGAGTGCCTTAATGGCATTTAGTGCTACAACATCTTCTTGTCATATGTGAGAGATATTTTGGTTATCCATTATAATTTACTTGAAGTAATGTCATTTGTGAGAGATATTTTGCTTATCCATTATAATTTACTTGAAGTAATGTCATTTGGATACATTATTTTTACTTATATATTTAAAATCTTCGTGTAGACTTTTAATTTGAGAGTCAGCACACATTAACACGAATCAGGGTTATTAAAAAATTTCAATTTGTCATAAATGAAATTACAAGGTACAGATTGTAAACTATCCCAAACTGGAGGGGCGTAAACTATAATTTAGATATTTTTTTGTAGGCATGTACAATATTTTTGCTTTGTTTTTAAAACTGAAGCCTTGAACGCTGTCGTTTTCTGGCACCCTTGGTCGGCAACTGCATTTTGCTTTATTTTCAGGGGTACACTGTATGCTTGATCAATCCCACGACTTTAGGGCCCTCATTTGGTCAGGACATAATATGATCCGTTTGTAACCGCTGATCCAACCCATTGCCCAAACCAAAACCACCGACTGTAATGAAGTTCACAAATCACGGCCACACTAGAATTTCCCCTTGCCTACACCGTTTCTAGGTTTTCTTCAGCTGCTATCGACTTCTTCTCTCTGTAGCCTCTCTCTCCTCTCTCTTTGCACCTTGCACTGTTTTGAGAAGGAGAGAGAGAGAGAGGCGGCTGTGGATCGTTGGCCCGCCATACGCAGAGGAAAACATGGCGGCACCTGAGGCTCCTCTTTGCTACGTCGGAATCGCGAGAAAGTCCGCCGCTTTTCGCCTCATGAAACAAATGGTTGGTTTCCTCTCTATATACATTGTACATATATACCCACACCCCGATATGTATATATACATTCAGTATCAGACTACCAAAAATTTCCTCGAAGTTTTTGAACATCTAGGGTTTATTTGAGTTGCTTCAGCTCAGTTCTCGATCTGTATATATGTCTAAACGTGTGTTCCCTATGAAATTTGATATCGTGGAGATGTAATTTTGTAGGGGTGGGAAGAAGGCGAGGGACTTGGGAAAAACAAGCAAGGGATCAAAGGGCATGTCAGGGTTAAGAACAAACAGGACACTGCAGGTTTTTGCTATTCTTGGCTCTCAATTTTCTTTTTCTTTATCAAATTTATGCTCTGTTTGGTTGCCCGGAACTGTTGAAATTTTTTATTTTTAAATTGTCTTGCGAATCGAATGAGCCAACAAGGTTTAACTTCTTGTGGGGTGAGATTGTCATTTCTTACGATAAATAAAACAGTTCAAGGCATATAATTCAGAAGTTGGTTTTTGTTTTGTTTCCATACATTTTCGCGGCATTGAAATGATATTCTTATCAAAATTTGATGGTATTTTTTAATTTTTAGCTTTCGTAACTTCAAATTACAACAGGTGTTGGTCTAGATGAGGCCAGAAACAATTGGGCATTTGATACATCGCAGTTTGACAGCATCCTCAAGAGATTGAAAGTGGTAATTGTGACATCTCTCCTTCAAATTAGATTTAATAGCACATGAGCTTTAAAGATGGTGTTCTTAGAATTTTCTCTCCCTCTGACTCTCTCTTTTCTTTTCTATTTTTAGCAATCAGCAGAAGTCAATGATGAAGGTACAACAAAATGAAAGTAAATCTATGTTGCACTTAATAGCATTATATAGTTTGACAAGGATCATTTGATATGCATCTTACAGCTGTTGAAAAGGATAATGTTCAAAAGGTTGATATTGATGTCACCACAGAGACTAATGCAGCTAAAGACAGTAAGGAGACAATTGTCAAGGCTACTCGGCCCCAAGGAAGGTCAATATGCGTACCCTTTTTTTGCCCTCGTATTCCATGAGTTTGGTATCAAATTTTTATCAATGGTAAATCTGTTTTGAGGGTTATCTTTTGTTTCCTCTGTAAATAATAACTAGGTATAAGAAAAGGGAGAGGGGGAAATTTGTCCATGCATATTCTTCTCAGGATCTTGAAGGAATACTCGTGAGTTACTAACCTTGTAATTTTTTCCATCAAAATTTAGGCCACCATGTTTCTTTGTATAGAGTTGTTTGAAGCAGGTATTGTGAGGTAGTTATTTTGTGGTGGTCCAATTTTAAATGGTGAATTTTGTTATTGGGGTCATTATTTTGCCTGAAATTGCCAAATTACTTTTAAAAATGAAGCTTTAAGATTTTGGAGTTTTTCCATCTGCTCTTATTTTCTTAATATGTTCTTGTACAGTTTTCATACTATTGTCTCTATTTTCTTGTTTTGGATGTGGATCCAACACAACACTAGAAACATTTGAGAAAATTTGGATAGAAACAATTTTTAATTTTTGATGAAATTAGAGGAAAATTTGAATTTGGAGTACAAGAAAAGATGTCTTTCTAATATTTACTATTAGTTTGGTTGAAAATTTTGCTGGATTTGAAAAGGTTTGATTAAAAATTTGCAAAAAACTAGGGACACTGGGACATTAAATGTAAGTGCTGTTGTGTTGAAGCATTAATACAAGGTTTGCTTGGGATTCTCATGGCAAAATGTTCAGGGGGTTGGTCTACCTGTATTTTGCCAAATGCTGAGGGGAGGTCAGTGTAATTTACCCTATTTAAAACAAGAAAAAACAAACCTCGGCAGTTTCTGAAGTTGTAATTCTTAAACCTTGAATTATAATTTTATTTACATAAGTTCTAAATTATCAAAAAATAAAATTATTTCACAAATGTTTTATAATTGGCTAATAGGACCTCTTATCTTGCAACCACAAGGACTATTATTTGAATGGTTACTTTATGGGAGCTATAATTGGGCTCATTCTTCTAGAATTCCTCTTCAGCCAAGCTTGGATGCTTAGTTGAATTTTTTTTCTTTTTTCTTTCTTCTTTTTTCTCTCTTTCCTTGATTTAGAATTTTCACTGCTTAGTTTCTCTTGGCGTTACATGCTGTAGGTCAAAAAGGTTGAGCAATGTCCTCAGACAAAGTCTAATCAGGACAGCGTATTAGAGTTGGTGGAAGAACCTGAAAATCATGTTTTAGACGTTGAAGGTAAATAAAACTAGGTGGAAAGCAATAGTTTTTCCGTTGTAATGGATGACATCTGTTTGCATGTTCTTGCTAAAGCCTGCTCAACTCTTCAATTCTATGATGCTGAAATAAATGCCACACTGCAATTTATATTTAAATTTATCTATGAAGCTTTTTTTTGTTGTTCTCATCCTCTATTTCCTTTTGTAATAAGTATTCCTTCTCTCTTGTGTGCTTAGACAATTTGTCTTTTGCTTGGCATTTTGAAAACCATAATTCTAATTGAAGTCACACTCAAATGCATGAAGTATTTGCATTGTTATGAATCTATGATGGCTTCTTGAGCTAGTGTACCCCAAGCGGGTTGGATTAAAACATTGTAGACGTGAGTGCCATGGCTTCTGGAGCCTAGTCGTTTGAGAGAGCAAGGGATAGTACTCCTAATCATGGGGTATCCAGTGGAATTTTTTGGTATCTGCATTTTTAAGGGACGCCAAAATGGGCACCGCCCATATACAGAAGGTAGAAAACAAAGTAAAAGAGTTTCTACCTTCACATCACCTCATGACTCCACTGAGTCCACAAAATCCAAAAAAGAATCAAAAGGTGTATTCATCCCATTGGTGCCCAACTATACAAGAGGCTTAGAGATTTACTCTGTATAGTTGTACTGAAACCCCATCCAGTTAATCGACCTCCGGTTTTTCTTTCCCCCCAAGCACCACAACAAATGTGACAGCATGCGTATCTTCTCCTCTTACATATCCTATACCCTTCCAACATTGGAAAAGATCTAAAATTAGGATCAAGAAGACCCACATAATTCCAAATAAACAAAACACAAGACACCATAACTCCTTAGCAACCACACAATGAATGAGAGGGTGATACACTGACTCTTCATCTCTCTTGTGCATGCAGCATTAAGTAGGAAGGGTTTTTCTCTTTTTAGTAAGATTGTTGTGGGTGATTGGAGGTGAGTAGGTTGGTAGAGGGAGCCTGAGGGACATATGGCGGGCACTAAGATGACGTTAGGCCACTGGAGGTGGATTGGGTAAGAGCAAAGATGGCCTTAAGAGCAACTCGTCAGTTGCAAATGAGCAAACTGTATTTGTTCTTTTGATGTTGCATGTCAATACAAAGTTGATACCTTTCTTGAAAAAGCTTTATTTACTCCAATAGGTTTGCCTTGCAATTTGTGAGATACTAATGCTTCTGTTCAACACCCTCAATTTTTTCCAACTATGTTTTTTATTGCAGTGCTTGTGAAGATTGAAACCTTTGGTACTTATCAGAAAAAAGAAAAAAAGATAGAAAGTTTTGGGGTTCTAGCTTTATTGTGCTCTGTTCTCAACAGTCTACACTATGGTTTCTTGTTGAATTGTCTATACATTTCTGGTCTCTTTTTCATACTCTGAATTGTCTATATATATTCTCCACCACAAGACTTGCTTTTCTCCTCAAATACACTTCATGTTGCCATCTCTAGTTGGTGGGTGGAGATCATGGTAATCTTTTTATTGTTTTAAAGTGAACACCTGAGCGTTGCTGCAGGAAATGAATGTAAAGAGGTTTCACCGGAATGGTGGGGCTATAGATTTGGATTTGTGTCAGGAGGTTTTCTTGGAGCAGAATCCAGGAGAAAGAAGGCCCTCCCAACCGAAAATGCTCAAAAATCCCAGGAGAGGGTTGCTTTCTGTGAAGAAGATCAAGAGAATCTGTACAATCTTGTCCAAGTATGTATTCTTCTTGTTTAACTCATGTGCACAAATTGTCGTAGTATGCTGTGTAGGCAGCTTTCAGTTGAACGCTAATTTCTGCCTTTTAATTTGTAACATGTTGATTTTCTGGTGTGGAATCTGAATGGGGGAAACTGAGTTGTTTTGATTGGTAAGTTCATAGTTGTTAAAAAATGAAATAAAGACTAAGTTGACAGATAGCTGAGTTCATGAAGTTATTTGGTAGTCTAGTGGTAGTCTTTTCGGTAGTATGAAATGGTTGAACTTGGCACTCTTGGCTGTTGCCACGGTCATCTTTGGAACCCCCAAAAAGACTACAAGAAATAAAAAATTCCCACACCAAAAACGAGAGAGAGCAAGGATTGGATGCCATGCCCCTTAAAAGTTGGGTAACACTGGGAGAATAGGTAGGCTTTGTTAGCGCCACATCGTCAAGAATGGATTTATTCAACAGATTCTCCTTGCCTCCTGGATATAATGATGTAAACTGATTCTCAAACAATAACTGCTAAATGTACCTTAATGTGAATTTCTGCAGATCTTGTAGAAGGATGATCATCTATATCTTCGTTATTTTGTTTATGGAGTATGATCATCCATAAGAACAATTTGGGGAGGCCATAATATAATAAAATAAAATACACAGTATGGGGCTTTCAGCCATTTCAGTATAAGGTATTCATGCAAATTTTTATCTGCAGAATAAAGCAACATCTGGAAAACAAGGACTGGGCATCAAAGACCGACCAAGGAAAATAGCTGGTTGCCACTTTCAGGGGAAAAAGACATCATTTGATGACAGCACCGATGAGGATTCTGTTGATTCTAGTTCTTTAACAAAACGAAAATATGGTGACATGTCAGAAGTAGAAAAGAATGATGAACCAAAGGTTGAGCTAAAAAAGCTTTGTAGGAAGCTTCTTCGTCAGGTAATTCTTCTTGAGTTACGAGTTTATCTGCAATAATATTATATTTCTTGCCACTGATTGATTTTTTGTCACAGGTACCAAGAGAGTCATTAAAGCTGAAACAGCTCAAAGTTCTTATTGATGAGCACTCATCTTCTGTTTTTTCCAACTTCTCCTCAAAAAGAGATGCTCTTGCTTTCTTGAAACGAAAGGTATGATTTTATATCTGCTGTGGAGCAATTTCTTGGCCTATTTTTGGTCACTGTTTTGTGATTTTTATCATTAATATTCAGCTTCTGTTTTTTGGATTTGTTTTTTCCTATTCTAGTAAGATATGACTTTTTTTTTTTTTTGGGATTTGCAGCTGGAAGGCAGTGACAAGTTTTCTGTGGAGGGAAAGACAGTGAGTCTCTCATCAAAGAGAGGCAATTAAGTTTTGCTAGGAATTTAAGATACTTGTAGCAATCTGCACATTGCAGTTGAGACCAGTTAAATTCTGCATTATTTGTTTGTCAGTGTGTTTGTTGAAGAGGTTGGACGGATTCTTTTTACCTATGATTCATTTGTTTTGAGTCTCTTGATAAAGTATTGAATCTGAAGCAGTTAAGCGGAAAGTATAAATTAATGAGTCTAGACCCTAGAGGGGTAGTGTTGGTTCAATGGATCTTGTATTGCTGGTGATCATACTCATTGAGATATTTTTCCATTATGGTAATGTATGAGATGAATGGGTTTAGAAGACATAGTCAAGTACTTCAAAACAGTTGTTCTCATGTGTCCTAGACTGCAATTTTCTTGAAATCAATTGCTTGGTGAGTGTATCTGTTTAATCAAGAACCCAGGTGTGGGTATAGTTATTTATGTATAATACTCATATGTTCATATAAATAATTTTTTTTTAATTTTTCATCTAAATTTGAAACCTAATGAAAAATATTTTTTTTTTTGAGTTGGACCGTATATTACACGTATTAAATATTTTTGGAATGTTTTATGTTTTCGTATTTTTATATCGAATTTTGTTATTGTAATTTTTTTAAAAATCGTATTAAATCTGTATGTATTACGGATTATTCTTGTGCCATCTTGTATTTTACTAATTATGGTTGTGAGTTCTCATTATTTGGAATACATATTTTAACAGTGAGATTGATGCAACCCAAGGACTGGCATATCTCAGAATGTACTAATTTTAAAAAATAATTGAATAATGGATATTGCTATAATTTAATTCTTCACAATGTTATGCAGCTATAAGTTTTCCTTTCAATAAAAAACATTACACATTTTGACTCTAGTTGCACAGGGGAGGCTGGTGTTTGCCTTTAGAATTGGAAGTCATGGTTTGCAGTGATCTGCTCTGCATGCACATAACATACTTGAAACAATGAATATAGGGGAAGTTGGGTCAATACAGAATCAGCAAGTTTCTCTCTCATACACTGCCATGAGAATATATCCAGAAGTTTGCATATATGTAGACTCTTGCTCCCTATACTAGAGCTTGAACATGGGTCATTTAATCAGCCTTGACAATAACAAATAGCAATTAAGTTATTAATGGTCCATTGCTTTCATTACCAATTGAATAATGTATATGCTGCTCTCTCACTGTCGTCTTCTTCCACCACCAATTAACAACGCAATAAGTGGGCCTGTTGGGACCTGAGTCACTGTCATTAAAGTTGAGAAACCAGCGAGATAGATGGTAATGGGTCGGGTATAGACAGGTTTGTCTAAAATTTATCCTAACTTAAATAAAAAAAATATTTCTTTACATCCAGTTTCATGCCCCGTTATAGGTTGAATTCTTCAATTCGAGTCTGGTAGGGTAAACCCTTGTATCTCTTTTTTCATTTAGTACATAGAAAATATTTTCTTGGTCTCGCATATTTTTAAAAATAATAATTAGTTTACATAACAAGAGGTAGACGTTACTTTGTTATATAAACTCTCTATATATACTAAGTGATAATATAATAAGGGTATTCTAATTATTTTGATACATAAATTTGGTTGCGGTCAAATTTTACTCTTTCTCCCGTACTGTCTTATATTCACTTCGGGTTTTAAATTTTCCACACAACCTATTTTTTTTTTTTTTTTTGATACATCGGAATAACAAAAGCAAACAAGACAAAAAGACACAACCTATCCTTAACCTTTTTAGTTAACTCCCCATCCCTAACCCTTTCTATTAGGGTTGGGGTAGGGCCAAATTGCCATCCCTTGAGCTAGATACATTTTACTTACGGAGGTAATTACATTTTGCTATGTCATAATTGGATGGAGAGTTCACAGTATTTGAAGGCTGATAAGGCATTAATTAAAAACAAAGAATAAAATTGCCCGACAATCACATGCAAGAATAATAAAATAACAATAATAGGTGGAAAATGCCATTATACTACAGCATGTAAGTCCAATTTCCAGCTTGAAAACTTTGAATGTCAATAACCAAAAGAAACCACAGGATTTGGGAAACACGGTTTCTCGAGATGGGTCAAAAGAGTTGCACTCAGCATCATTCAGTGCCAAACAAAGGCTACATTTTGCCAAAAGAAAAAAGGAAAAATAGGCCAGAATACAGTCCCCAAATCCGGAACCCGGAGCTTTCAAGTTCCAATCCTTCCAAAACTTCTCTGCACGCCTAAAAATGGCTAGTAACCCTATATTCTGTAGGTGTGTGGTGGACTACTAGTGCCAAAACAAGGAACTAATGGGCTAATGGAGGGAGACGAAGAAGAATATATATATATATATATGTATATATATATATACACATATGTAGTTATAGGGTATGGTAGTAACCATATATGGTGGTCCCTAAAAGTCCATTTCCTAGTCTAGCCTAGCCTACGCTCCCTAAAATTCGTGCGGTGCCATCTTCTTCTTGGTCATTTTTCAATGGTCGTATTTTCAGCACCGTCATGGGTTGGTATATGCTTCTGTTTTCAATTATTCAGCTATTCAAAAAGTCACTTCAAAATGGCTCCCTCAACTGCAACTTGCAAGCATGGGTTGTCAAACAATCAGGCTAAGCTAAGAAATTACAAAATGCGCATTTTCAATGAAAGGCCACTCCATTTCAGAAATTTTCCCAAGAAACTTAAAACATTTATTCAACTTGAAAAGGAACAGTATATAGCACTTAGAGATCCACGCAACTTAATTAGTATATGTATATATATATGAAGTGTGAAACCATAGAGTCGATCACAAGTTTGTATAGTTGGGTTTGATCTCTAGTCGATCACAAGTTTGTATAGTTGGGTTTGATCTCTAGGCAGCTTGGTTTGGCATTTCAGGACAATCTTGCTTATAAGACTAACGTGACAAATTCATTTTCGGCAATTCTTAATGTTTAGGCAGTTCAATCAGCCGTAGTCTTTTCTTAATATCTCAGTTTTGTATTTTATAATATTATTCTTGGTCCCAAAAGCCGTATTGAAAACCGAGTAATACAGTTTAACGCGCGTTGGCCCTTTGACATTTTCATAAAGTCAATTCAATCAAATTGAAAATGCAAGACTGGTTCGAGCTAGGGAACAATATATATATATATATGTACCAAATTGCCTTGTACATTCTATTATATCTTGGCATAGCTCTTTCAACAGATAACAAGGTGAGAGCCTTTTCTTTCTTCTCTTCCTCTCCAAATCTCTGATCCTCTGCTAGACAGTCAGGTCCCAATGAGTGACTTTACCGGCGTCGGCGACGGGGATTTGCAAGCTATAGTTAGAGGATACACCAATGGCTTCTCCACTACTTTCATGGACAACCCACCAACATGCTTTGCTCCTTTGAGTATACAAGAAGAGGACTTTGTATTCACTAGCTCTCCAGATTTGTTCGAAACAACTACAGTTTTAGATGAATTAGAGGAACTTTACAAGCCCTTCTACCCCATTTTGAATCCCCTCTCCCAACAAACCGTTCTTTCTTCATCCACTTCTGCTTCCAGAGAAGAGAGAGGGCCAGAAAAGGTGCAAGAAAAGGAGTCTTTTTCTGGGTCTCCTGTTGTTGCTGCTGCTACCGCTCCTCCCGCCTTGAAATACAAAAGGAGGTTGGCTGGTTCAAATCGATTCCTGTTTTTTCAGTATTTCCAGTTCTAAGTTCGCCAAAAATTTATATTTTTAGTGACTAATTTTCAATTCTTTTATCAGGAAGACTCAGCACAAAAGAGTGGTACTCCAAGTTACAGCTGAAGGTCTTTCCTCTGATATATGGGCTTGGCGCAAATATGGTCAGAAACCCATCAAAGGATCGCCCTACCCAAGGTAACTCTCTCTCTCTCTCTCTCTCTCTCTCTCTCTCTCTCTCTCTCTCTCTCTCTCTCTCTCTCTCTCTCTCTCTCATATATATAAAAATATGTCCAGATACTTATAATTGCTTGGTGAAAGAGCAGGAGTTATTACAGGTGCAGCAGCTCAAAAGGGTGTCTAGCAAGGAAACAAGTCGAAAGAAGTTACATAGATCCAGAAATGTTTGTCATTACCTACACCGCTGAACACTGCCACGGCCAGCCAACTCGCCGGAATTCCCTTGCTGGCACTACCCGAAACAGGTTCTCTCCCCGTAAAAGCTCCACCACCGGTGATCCCGACGCACCAATACCCAAAGATTCTAGTTGTTCTCCAATTTCATCCGCAGCTCTATCTCCACCAACCCCTTTATTGGCAACCATCGAAGATGAGTTTCCAAAACAAGCGCTCAAGAAAGAGAGCACAGAAGGAGAAGAACAGCAACAAATTGCTGAAGGAAACGAACGCAACGGACTTGTCATATGCGATATGATATTGAGTGATGATTTCCTCGCGGGCTTCGATGAATTTGATGGACAGACCTCTGATCTGGTCTACAATGGTGCTTGGTGGGAGCAGTTTCCGATGAGCTTTCCTTGCTGATGACTGAATGAAAGAGAGCTTGACATGGCCAGAAACACAATACCAACTTAATTAATTTGACTTCTAAGCTCAAGTCTTGTTGTTTGTATTGTTATCTTGGTTATTTATACATACAGTTCCTTCTATTGGAAAGAAATTATAACCCTTAATTCCATTGAGTTAGCCTCTACTCTTAGCTGATCATGCTTTCTTTTACAATTTTAAGGGATCATGACATTGAACAAATTGTTACATGCTTTTTTGTTTTTTTGGTCAACACATTTAAGGGCTTAATTAACAGTAGGAAAGAAGCCAGTTTTGTTGCTATTAAGATTGACTAATTGAAGAATTGGTACATGCTACTACTCAAAAGATGAGCCATATTTTAGATATGTCACTTTCGTACTTATCTTTGAATTGTCGAGCAGCTCGTCCCAAAGCAAGTGAAAGATTTCTACAATATAAATATATACATACATATATATATATATATATATATATATCTGTTAATTCTAATTCGGCTCTTGATTAATGAAGCATTTAGAATCACCTTGGGAGTTACTACTGCTGGTTCGGCGTGGATCGGAACTGTTTTTCTGGGATGGCAAGCAAAAAGGCAGGATCATAGGGAGGGAAGCATAAGATTACACCTTTGTAAAGGGTATTAGGAGTTCAAAGCCAAGGTATGGTCTCACTTTGCGAAAATCGAACTTATCCACCAAATGAGAGCTTTAGCCTTTGTTGGCATGTCCTGCTGTTACATCCAGTTGGTGTGAATTGATGGACAAAGTTCCAGTAAAGGTGGCGTTTTTCAATTGTAATATGGAACACTCCAGCTTACCAGCTAATTGATTGATTAAATATCTTTTGTAACTGTATATTTTCAAGGAATGTAGTTCACTTGCAAAATTTTCTTTCGTTTTTTTTCCTTTTTCTCTTTGAGAAACCTTGTTGTATTGTATATCACCGACATTTTATTGAATTAATAGGTAGTTTTGAATCATAAGATTACTGAATATGTTTAAAATTCCTTCTTAATGTATATAATCTGGTCAACCGTACAACATCCTTTTTGTTGCTTGACATGAACTTCCACCCACTTCGATTTTTGTACACGCCATAGAGGTTCAATCCTAAACCACTTAATCCACGAGCAAGTTATTTATGGATGCTAGTTACATTCACCCTTACTATATACTAAATATTTTTAACCATGTTTGTGGTTCCGCTAAGTTGCAAACCCTCATCTCTACTTTCACCAAGCAAGGCGGCCACTGAACCCACAAAAGCTGCATTCAAGTAGGTTGTAGGCTCGGAATGAGAATAGTCCGATCTCACATCATTGAAGGAATCACTGGAATCGGGACCTCCAACGATTGCACCCACATGAATATTTGGATTTGGTTTGCTAGAAGAATACCAGGCTGAGTAGCCGTCGTTGCATCCCACCTTAGCTGGGTGAGATTGGATCGAAGGGATGGATGCTCCTCTGTGGTGTAACTCCAATGGATATTTGCTGCCAAATCCCACCATATATGACATTTTCATCGGGTTGTTTCCTAGTATGTAATCCACCTGAAAAACCAGATAGAAAAAGTGACAAAAAACTGCAAATCTTTCTTGAATTTGATCTTATGATCATAATAAAACTGAAAATTTAAAAATTTTCATTTGAGAATCGAGCAGAACCTCCATTTCCTTCTTGTTCTACCTGTGTTTTTGCGAACGCCTTGATTTGAGCGGCGGAGAAATGGCCAGAACCGCATTGGACTTCCTCAATTTTAGCTGCCTTAAGGATCTTGGAGTAGATTAAGAGCACCATGGAAGCGCTTGTAACATATTGTAGATTACTACTATCTCTAGTATACAGAAGCCCACCTGTAAGCAAAACAGTGACCAAGAAGCAGAAGAAGTGAGGCCATCTGCCAATCTAGAAGTCCTTAATTTAGGCCTCAGAGGTTTAATTACCAAGCTATATACAATCCCATTTCTTCATCCTTTTTTCACTCGTAGGCATAAGACTATAGGATCCACAATAATAAATTTTTGTGGGACCATTCATTTGTGTTTAAGAGTAAGAAAAGAAATTACATATAACATTTTTCTTAATTACCAGGGGTTGTGCGAATTTGGACAGAGCTACTTCCGGGCATCATTGCACATATAAATGAGTCAGCATCTCTCTTAAACTTCTCCAAATTCGACTTCCCACCATAAAATTCCTGACCAGAATTTCATTAGTTGAGTACTTCAATTGGACAAGAGAATTATGTAACATGGTAAGTAACAGAAAGGTACCATTGCTAGCAATGTCTGAGCTCCGGCAAATTTGTTGTCCCAGCTGAACTCCGACACTGCCTGACTCCAGCCTTGGTTACTCGAGACATAGTTCAAGTAGCTGGTTTCTCCACTTGCCTTGTATAGCCATGCAGCAGCCCATAACAGCTCATCCTTAACAAAAATTCAGTTACCATCAGGGTTAAAATTTAGTTTCAATAGATCGTTTTGGTTGGCTAATAAACGGAAATGTTTTAGAAACATTTCAAAAGTAATAAATATTAATATAGTTAAATATTTTCTTTTGTAGTTTTTTCGATAAAAATTGGATAGCGTTTATGAAAAGTTCTAATTTCTCATTGATAGAAATTATTTTCTAATTTTTCATTGATAGAAATTGTTGTTTTGGTATATAGCGTTGTGTTTTGATATATTTTTCTATATTATAGTTTATTTTGATAGAAACAATAGAGTTTCGTTATTCCAGTAGTTTTTTGTTTTAGTTTATTTAAAAACAAAAACGTTTCAGCTATTTCAATAAAAACAAATAGAAATTTTGTTCCTTGCTTACAAAAGGCATAAGCTCATGACAAGATAGTTGAATTCTTGTGAACATGATTGTAATTTACCTGATAGCCCGAGTAAGAGCAGTAGAAAGGGCAAGAACCTTGATAAGACCCTCTATACTTGTCTGCAAATCCAAACAGCTGAGAAACATTTTTTAACTAGTCAGATGAAAACAGAATATATAAGAGCTTGATGGCATGACAGAAACTGACTTAAAAAGTATATTTCTTACGGATTTTGAATGGCTTAATAGCGTTGCAGAGTAGTTGGAATCAATCCCTTTAAAGACAATTGAAGCAGCAGAAAGAGCAGCAGCAGCCTCAGCTGCTGCCTCGGTGCCTGGTGAACTTGAAGTTATCTTGTAGAGGGTTCGAGGAGTGTCCATGTCTTCCGGACGCTCCCAACACTCGTGATCTTTGTTTCCATCTCCTACCTACAAAACCATTATTAGAGTAACATCTTGACGGAGACGGCATAACCTTGGACTGCATATAATATTTGGACCTATCCAAAGGCAAATTAGGCATCAAACGGAGGTATCTCAGAATCGCACGAAATTTGACAAGTTGATGGAAAATGCAATTATAGAAATAACTCATCAGTGACATTGAAGTTTTGGTAAATTCCATTGTTTTGGGCATTAAATAAGGGAATTTTGCCATTTTTTAAAAAATTTGATCGTCTAATATCTTGGCCGATATAAATCTATTTTGATCTAAGTTTTTTATGGGATGTTCCTTTAGGAGTTTTGCAGTCAAATTTGAGCTTAAGTCAATTTTTTCGTTTTCGGTAGTTTTTTGTATATTCTTTAATTTCTATTATTTCCGGATTACATTAGGTTTAGGGTTTGTTTTCCTGTAAATATCATATATGAGAATGACCCTAAGCAGCTTTTGATTGATTAATAGAACATTTGTTCAAGAGAATTGTTTTTCTCTCTTTGTGTTCTTGTGCTTTGTTCTGAACATATTACACTTGCTTACATAACATATTTATCACTGTGTATAGCATATGCTAAACTATGGATATTTGTATATATGCTATAGGCTATAGGCAAATAAACAAGTGTGTGGACCTGAGTATAGAGTGTGGTAGGGGACGAGTGAGCTCTCAATATGAAATCAGCGCCCCACCGGACTGCTCCTTGGAGGTATCCCATCTGGCTAGCTGAAGATATCTCTTTCTGGTGCTCTACAGCAGCCCAACTCAACAAGCTGACAGCAAATGCCATCGGCCACCCAAACTTGACATTGTCACCGGCGTCATAGTATCCACCAACCAATCTCACCTGTAAACCAAAAGTCCAGAAGTCTAAAACGGCCATATGGGCTAATACCATTTGCAATCTTGCAATTGATTTTCCACAGAAATGGGCATTAGATGGAAAGTTATGCCACTTCCTAGCTAATTTTATCTTCACAAATACTAAGTTGGTTTGTTCTCCAATTCATATGACAAGTAATTAAGCTGCTGAATGTCGAAATTCTGGGTAATATACGGATCAAATTAAGACACAGATACAGAAAATTAAATAATATTTTGTTCATTATGAAAATCATACATTATCAGGCATGCCATCAGAGAGTGCAGAGTCTCCCCTCCATTTCACTCGCTGGCTTACGGGCAATTTTCCGGATCTTTGTCCTTCAAAAAACAAGATGGCTTTGCTGAGTGCATCTTTGTAGCCATAAGCTGCAGAGCAGAGCCCTGCATAGTTGGGGCCGGCCAAGATGAAAAACAGAAGCAGACCCGATACTATTCCACCACTGGCCATGGTTTGTTAATTATAATTAATTAGCTGTAGGCTGGTGTCTGTTCAGTCTGGTCGGTATTTATAGAATTTCAAAACTATAATTTCCTTGTTTTTATTCTAATGTGACCTATCTAATTGCTAGACGCTTCCGAGGAAGCTGAAAATTTTTCAGTTTAAAGCTAAAAAATATATGGTTGTGTAATGTGTTTGGTGAAGAGATATGAATGATGATGAATTCAAGGAATGGAGATCGCGTGAAGGGTTGAATGAGTGTTGCAAAGAATATCAGAGGTTAAAGTCAGAAAGATTATGCAAATGCCATGGAGGCAGATAGAGTACCCACTCCTCAACGTCAATACTAGCTGCAAAACATTATCATAGCATATGTTAGGCCATGTTTACATTCATGTCCTGGTGATTAAGCAAAATTCCTCTCAAATGCTCTTGGGTAAGGTTAGCCTCTTGGGTTGCCATGGAAAGAATAAAGAGAATCCCATTTGCTTGTGATGATCTTAGCTACTAGTTTAGATGATGAAAGCCACTACCATTTGGTTAAAGAGTGAGGAATGTGGCAAGTGACAAATGCTTGTGCAGAGAGAGAGCGAGAGAGAGAGAGAGATTGCATGTGTCCATGAGCATGTGTGACATTATTTGGTACAAAGAAAAATCTACACTTCTTAGTTCTCAATTATCTTTGAATGTTTCTTTCTTTTGATAACTGAACATGGACTTCTGTCTATTCCGTATAGCATACGGTTAAGCTGCATGGCACATACATCCAAAAGATTTTTATGCACACATATACATATACATATACCTGCACACGCATCTAATAAAAAAATGATCTTCATCGACAACAAGAACAATCCAAATTATGATCAGAAACGTTCTTCCAGAAAACTGGGCTTGTTATTGAATTATCTTAACCGCCACTACTCGTTATTGAATTATCTTAGCCACCACTTCTCTTAAGTCAAAATTTTTTAGCTTATCTCTAGAAATAGTATGGATGCGTCATGCAGCATGTCTAATTACTAGTTATTTCTCTATCCTAGGTCCATTATCTTTTGTTTTCATGCTATTTCCTCCTATATGTTTACACCCATTATTATTTTGACTAGCCGTATTCGGATATTCATGGAGTGCTTGAGAATCATAGTTGTTTTCCATGGTTTCGATCACATAAACCAGCAAAACAAAAAGAAAAAAGTTAAAAAACCGACAATAAAAACTAGCGATGTTAGGTGTGATGTGAGCAAGTTAGTCAAAAAAAAAAAAAAAAGATAGCTATGTTCCCAAGTTTTCGATTTCTTTCAATTGAAATTTCCTTTTAGTCACATGTTTATCACCTTTAACTCTTTTTCTTTCTTTTCTTTTTCTTGAACACAAGCTACTAGCTACCTATGATATGAGAATGATAGCGGTTTTTTTCAGAATATAAGTGCAAACTATCCATTTATATTAAAATTCTTCATTCTCAAAATGTTGAACCATAATTCTCAGCAATATCATATATTTTCTTCATGCATTATAATATTTATTTGCTTAATTGGATTGCGACCACAAGACTTTACCATATGGTTTTGTCAACTGAAATGGGTTATCATGCATTTTCTAAACCACCACAACTGCAGCTGATTGATCTTATGCCTCAAGGTTCCTAGTAGTTGTTTAACAATATATAAACCTTGTACTTTTCACTCGACATCTACCAATAATCGTGCGTAAACTAAATACTTCGACTTGTTACCATGAGATTAAACTACATCTGTGTGAGAGAGAGAGAGAGAGAGAGAGAGAGAGAGAGAGGTCCTAATTTAGTCCTTGCATGCATTGGTGATAACGACACATTTTGGGCAACCTTAGCACTTGTAATAGGGCAGTTGAACAGAAGTAGGTGAAGTGTTGTTGGTTTTAAACACGGCAGCAAGACAGGGTCTCCCTATATTTGGAAGGAAGCTACCTCTCTCTCTCTCTCTCTCTCTGCATGGGACTGTCCAACCTCCTCTCACCTACCACCACCATTGATGAACTTCAAATATAAATTCTCACTCCTAATCCAAGCTATCTAGTTAGTGAAGCCTCATGGGGGAAGAAATCCCACCACCTCCTCCAAATGCAAACAATATCCCCTACCTCTTCACACCACCGCTTCCATATTCAACCTCATTGCAGCTCCCTCCACTACTAATGGATCAACCGATGCAAAACCCTCCTCAAATTGGAGTGGACATTGACTGGGTTAGCCTCCTCACTGGTTCCATCACAAATGGTGACCAAAACCTGCAGCTGCCAAATGTATCGTCCTTGACATCTACTAGGATTAATATGAATGAAGGAGAGAATTGTGGAAAAACTAAAGGGAAAGCCAGTAGGAGCAAGAAAGCCATTCCTCCAAGGGTTGCCTTCCATACGAGGAGTTCTGAGGATGTTCTTGATGATGGATTCAGGTGGCGTAAATACGGGCAGAAAGCTGTGAAGAACAGCATCCACCCCAGGTACATTCTATTATCGGACCTCAATGTGGAAGAATAGCATTTTCCTATAAGTTTTCATTTTGCTTTGTTCTGTTCTTGAATTTTCCATTCTGTTCTTGAATTTTCCATTTTCAGTTTCACTTCGTTTCCGTTTTTCAGGTTCTCGGAACCAAAAATTTTAAAAACATCTCTGTTTTTTTATTCTTGAAAATAAAAAAAAATAAAACTATCGAAAACATCATCGCTTTCATACGAAAATAAAATAGTCTCGGAAACTTTAGAAAATATGTTTTTAGTAATTTTTAAAATTGGAGTATTTCAAAACAAGTTACTGAACCAACTTATCAAACACGAAATTCTAGGAAATTTTTATCCGATTGAAAATGTCGTTTTGGCTTGCCTTATTGTGTCGTTTTGACATTTCTCAAGGTTTGATAGCTTAGAATCATATTTTGCGAAATAAAACTTCCAACCCTTCAAAAGTCCCTACTTTTGCCAAATAGAACCGATCCGATCCGAGAACCGAACCGATCAGACCCAAACCGAGAACCGATCTTATGTTTATCAAAAAAACTCTACATATATTCTATATATGCCTTTAAATCATGATTATTTAAACTTAATTATTATTCATTTATGTTTGTATGTTATTTTATTATTTTTTTCAAAAAAATTAGGATACAAGATTAATATTGTTTTTAATTTTTTTAATAAAAAATATATTTTTTGAACAACAAACCGGTCCCGAACCGGATCCGAACCGAACCAAACCGAGGCATGGAACCGAACTAAACTGAACCGAACCGATCGAATTGGTTCGGTTCTATTCTTTAAAGCCATCGGTTCGGTTTCGGTTCTTAAATTTTTAGAACCGAAGAGATTGGTTCGGTTCTAAATCCAGCACAAAACCGAACCGAACCGATCCGATCACACCAGAATCATATTTTGCGAAATAAAACTTCCAACCCTTCAAAAGTCCCTACTTTTATGTGACGCATGCTTGGTTTTGAAAACCCAAAGCCATTTTCAGATTTCTGAACCATCGTTCTGGGTCCCCTCTGTTGGGCATCCTAGTGTTATTTTCGAGCTGTTAATTTTTGTTTTTTTTGTTTTCTTTCACTCTTCCAGGTAACCAAATGAAATAAAACATTTTTCTTGAAAATTAATTTTATTTTCCTTCAAATTTTTCCGAATAGTCAAACAAGGAAATGAAAACTTACTTTCCTTTCTTCCTAAAATTCAGATTCCAAACATAGCGTTAACAAACTGACATTTTCAATCAGAAATAACAAAATTAACTTGGCAGAATATGTGCTTGCTTAATGGTTAGGACTAGAGTAAGATGTGCGGAAAGGTTATTTTAGATTGACTATTAACTTGTTTGGTGTGCGAGAAAATTTGTGTCATCCTCCCAACTTGAAATTTTAGGATTCTTTATCACAAATATTCATTATGACATTGTTTTGTTTTCCATCAAACACGAAAAAGGAGCTATTATCGCTGCACGCATCATACATGCAATGTGAAGAAACAGATCCAACGGCTCTCGAAAGATACAAGTATTGTTGTGACAACATACGAAGGAATTCACAACCATCCTTGTGAGAAACTTATGGAGACATTAAGTCCTCTTCTAAAGCAAATTCAGTTTCTTTCTAGATTCTAAAACCAGCCGATCGATCGGTATATGTTCAGATGAAAGTTGAAGCATTCACAGCTCTACCAGCTTGTCCTCTCTCTTCTCTCTAACATTGTACTAAAGAGCAAGGAAGAAAGTGGAAAAGAAAATGCGTAAGACGCTGTGTATTTGTGTTGTATATGAACAAGAAGAAATAGTTCACAGTGCCACGTAATCACTTCTACTTTTCAATCATCTCTCTCCTGATAATTTGTAACTGGGATTTAATTGTGATATTTTCTTTTCTCCTTATCACTTCTATTCTTGAATTTTTTTTTTTTTGGCCGCGAAATTCTGCAGATGGGATCATAAACAAGCTAAAGAACTTGTAAAGAGAGAAAAACATGACTTATTGCTGCACAAAATGTGATGAAGTACAGAGACATGAACAAAATACCAGAACAATAAAACTGAAACTTAAAAACTGTACAAAATTTAGTATACTACAATTCTTTTGAACTCAGATCAGTCAGCCGATACTACAATTCTTTCGAACTCAGATCAGTCAGCCGATCCTGAATACTTTTGATAGGTAAGGGGGATAACAAAATGGCCGAGCTTTATTTTTAGGATTGCGCCACTCAATATTTAAGAGGGGGGAAATTAAATGAATCAATAAACAAGAGAACTCACTGCCGGCAAACACAGAACAATGAGTTTTGAGTGGCTACTGCTGCACTTGTTCACTATCACCTTCAGAAAGAAATGAAAACTGCAGACCAGAAGCTTGAAATCATGAGATGCAGCTGAGGAGGAAGCCTTGCACATTTGTGGAAATTTATTCTTCCTAGTTGAGATGATTGCAAGTTAAACAGTGGAATAACATCAGAACATTTGTCAACCAGAATTCCCATACGGATCATGAGAGATTTTGCCCAAATCGAATAATCACATCCCTACAACTGAAATGTGCCTAATTCATGGCCATGCCTCAGAAGAAGTACTTTTCTCTCACCAACCCATTCTAGTCGATAAGAGAGGTCAAGATTATGAATCAGAAGTTTCAACCTGTCCACACCACTCAAACCCCCTGTATTCTCCTACAACCAAGAAAAAGAAAAGAATAAAAGGTTTGTATTGAGATGAAAAAAAATGCATTCTTGTATACTGTCAGACAAACAAAATGGATGCCTTCCAACAGGCATTCTAACTAGTCCGAGCATAAATTAGAGTTCAGATTCTGCATAGTGGTATCAAAGATGGAAAGTTATTAACAAATTCCATGATAACCAAGGCATGGAAACAAGCTGAGAACATGGGACCCACGCAAGCCAAGGGACCAAGGTGCTACCAGTAACAATATGGTGCCGGTGTTGAGATGCATTTATAGCACTCTCCAAGATATTGAATTTACATTAATATATGCACAAAGGCGGAGAACATTAGCTGTCCACTTTGGTAAAACTAATCTAGAGGATACATGGACAAGGAACCACTCGTTGGCCAAAAGGGACTTGGGAAGCTTTACGGAATTCGCGACTACAAGCACTTAATGTTTACTATTTGCTCTTACCTCAGCTTTTGTTTATTTGTCCCTAATATCTCTTGTTTTATTTGTCTTTCAACTTTTCATTTTGTTCTTCAAAAACTTTCTTCTTTCTTTAATAAACTTCATCCTCATTACTGTAATCATATTCTATGCTGATCGTAAATCGATTAAATCAAATGGACAAAGACAAGATAGATAATCTGTTTACAAGTCTATGAGGCATCAATTATTTTTTCACTATAATACCTTGTTTGGACATTCAATCCATCCCCAAAATGGACTCATCAATAAACACCACATCATCACCAAAGAATAAGCACCGTGACCTCTTCTTGTTCATTCATGATTGGCTAATCACTTCCCACAGTTTTTCTCACACTTTCTACCACTCACAGTGGTGAATATGTTTGACATATCTTCCCCAAAACCCATCACTCTCCATAGATCTTTTTTTATTTGCTAAATCAATAATATTTTTGGATGCCTCCTTTCTCCACACATTACCCCATGTAACATGGACTCCTCTACATTAGTGAAGTACCTGTGTCAGACACTTGACACTTGGGTTAAGGTATGTTATGTTCAATTCTAGTTGGACATATACCCAGAAAAATGTTTAAGTAGACGAGTTCGCTATGCAATTATGCATAAAACTCCTATTCTATGCATAAGAAACTCTATGTGAGTTTGTAAACATTATTTTATCCTAAATAAATGAAAGAAGCATCTAAAAAATATAAAAATTAACTGTGTCTTAGTGTCCTTAGGCACAAGAATTAGATGAATCCAACAAACACATACCCGCACCCGATGGTGAATGCCGTTGTTTTTTTTTGTTGTTGGGGGGGGGGGGGGGGGGGGGGGGGGAGGTCTCAAATTTTAAAAAAATTCTCTTTTTTACCTATATTTTAGAAATGTTTCTCAACTTGCCACGTAAAAATTATATTACAGAAGTCAAGCGTCTCATTGTTGATTGCAAAAGAACATTTTTTTGAGTTACAATTAATGGTTGCCCCTGGATGAATTTTCTGGCACCACCAGTGCCCGCACCCAAGCCCATGTGACATAGGATTACTAGCAGCCACCTATTCAAACATTGTTTATTAATCATTTTTAAGTAACATGTTTGGAGACTTTTGTAAGAGTTAAAAGCTTTTCTCCATCAGAGAACTTACATCTCAGTTGAAGGGACCGATAAAATGGTCCCGTGGTCATAAAATCTATTGTGATATATCGGTTACCAATCTCCAAATAATTTGTTAAAACAAGAAACTTATGCCATTCCATCTCATTGCAACACAGTAAAATAAAGCAGTACGCAAATTGTAGATACCCAATGAAAAAAGATAGATAGAAAAAAAAAAAAAGGAAAACAAAGCAAATAAATATATGAACAATCCCTATTAAAATAATATGACAGTCAATAGTGGAAATTAACCCACGTATGTATCCAAAAAAGAAAAAATAGAACATATAAAAAAAAAAAAGGGAAAACACAAGAAGAGAGGAAATTTACCTTCGCATTGGCCTGTGCATCATGGCCCATTATGGTCGCCATTATGCTTGACCTCGTAGAGTTAGGTGAGAATCCTTCCCACGGGGGAACAAAAATCAGTTTAGTGCACTGCACAGGAACAAGGTTTCGGCTGAGTTTGTCCCACCATGCAGATCCCAGTGACCACCATCTGATCATCAACCCATGCTCAGAAAAAGCAACTAACCCCTACAATTTGAAAGACAAGTCTGAGAAACTAGATAAAGACAATTTGCCATTGTGGGACCTCATCCCTCATTGCAGCATAATATTCCATTACTTGAAAGGCTTCTAAGCATTCATTGCACCAATGAAGATTTTTTTTTTTTTTTGTGAGTTGCACCAGTAAAGATATTGAAAGAGAAATGGTATATCGGAATGCATTAAGTAAAAATTTTGCATGAAAACATGGAAAATTGTGATAGTATAATGTTAATAGAAAGTAGTAGGAAATTTTGTATAATACAACTCAAACAGATAAATAATACCACCCAAACAAATAAATAATAACATAAGGAAAACGTGCAAGCCAATTTGGAATTGATAGAGTAAAGAGTGAAATTATACTTGCAGGACCAAGTGATCAGAAAAACATTTATTTTTTTTCTTTTCTGAAGTGTATGTGCTATGAGGATTGCAGTCCATACAAATCATGGGGCATGGTGCAAACTGCATTAACTATGAGAATAACATTGGATTCGGAATTCAGTTGGCTTGAAGCAGTTCAACCATATAATTAATCAACCAACATGGTAATCGCAATGCTGCCCAGTAGGTGCAACGTTTAGAAGAATAAATAAACAACCATTTTGCTTCAACTAGTTGACTTTCTTTAAAATATAAAAACGACAGATGTATCTAAAAAGGAAGATCCACCTATGTAATAACAAAAATAATAAATAACAATGGAATGAATGTATGCAGGTCAGCCAGCAATACTAGAAGTCCTTGACCTGCGCTGTATGCGAGGCTGCATGAAATGGAGATTCAAATGGCCATCGATAGTCACCTGAACAAATCTAGATGGATAAGTAAATCATACTATTAGATATAATGTCAGAAACCAAGGACCACCCAAGCAATACATGGCTTGAGAAATTTTGTTAAGACTGACATCTTTCCGCCCCCCACTCCACCCCTTCATGCGAGCCAGATTGAATCCCTACCTAGTACAACATTTACTCAATTGAGTGATGGATCTGGCTGGCAACAGTGAATCAACTTAGCTTTCAGGGTCAGTTTGAATTTCTCTCAGCTCCAAAACTATTCAAACTGAACTAAAGCCAGAAAGCTGTCAATATTTCAGTAAGAAAACTTAAAATTTGTAGCTTAAAATCAACCAGAATTAGAAGGAACAATTTCGTTAGTCTGACAAAAGACCAACAAAATAATAATTGAGTTAAAAGCATGCCAATCAGGTTCACCCCATCAGATCTGTGGGCCCACAGCTTTGGGTCAAACTCCACCAACTCTAAGCCATTCCACTCTAATTATATGCAAAATGAATGCATGTGCACATCCAATGATGATTAGAATGAAAAACATGCATGGTTAAAAAAACCCATAGCAGAATCGAGGTCAGTTCATGGTTCTGTGAATTGATCAGATGTACCTCTCCTTCTGGTGAAAAGCTTAAAGCTGAAATTGTAGTGGTTACCACCACTTCTGAAGCTCCTCCAAGCAGACTTGGAAGCCCTGGAGGTCCACTTGCATCCAAAACCTTTATTTTTGTCATGCTATGGAAAATAAAGTTAATGAGAGTTAGAAGCAGTCATAACCTCTTCATTAATTCCTAATCAAAAGAAACGCATGAACTAATGGCAATCAGTACTTTATTGATGCCATAAGCCCATATACATTGGCTAGTCAAACAAATATTGGAAGCTTAAAGCAAGGAATGTGGCTCCATAATAAACAGAGAAGCTATTTGAAGGAAAGTGTACATGGTAGTGAGTCAAGTCTTAGTAAGTTAGTTGTCCTGGTCTTACTGATAGTGGGAGATGTCCACTAACCAATGAATATCAGTGCAATGTAAGGGAATTGAGTTTTGAGAGGTTGAGATTGTATGGTGTGTAGTGCTACCTAACCATAGGGGCAGAAACATAAGGGTTTCCAGGTGAAAGTCCTATAATCCATTTCTCTTTTTCCTTCTTCAAATTCTATAGTTCATTTTACTGTTCTAACCACAACCAGCCCTTAATTTCTTTTCTTTTCGGACTACATCCAAAATCCATAACCTTTGCTTTAAACCCAAACACTTTAGCCTTAACACCATGGTGGGACAAGGCTTCACTGAGTTGAATTGAGTGTATTACAAAAAAGTTGTTTTATAAAAGGAGAAACACTTGCATATTGATTTGGTTAAACAAAATGACACAATAGTTGTTTGACATGGAAACCAATCTAGGCCCAAATTCACCTCATGAATTAATTATATTTTATCAAATATTACCTTTGCATGTCATATACCCGGATGCTAGCATTATTAATATCCCCAATAGCATCACCAACAGCCAATCTTGTTGATGTGTCATTCAGGGCTACCATAGGGAATACACGTACAACTTCCTTCAGTGCTGCCAGTGAACTTTGAAGGCAAGCTTTGCGCATGACAGAGTTGGTAGGGTCCATGGTTTGTAAAATGAAATAAACCACCTGCAAATCTGTCCGAATGTTAGAGATATTATCATATTAACACCCAAACACTTTAATTCTTGATAATAGAATATTAAAAAAAATTAAAAAAATAAAAGAGTCCTCAATTTCTATATTTTTTCATACAAACACCCTAATGACCTAATTCTTTTCCTACCCTTTCACTCTTCAATTTCAGACTCTAAAACCCATAATTACTGGCTGTCAAGAATGTCCAGCAACTACTTCACTTCAGTTATGGAAATGAACTCCAATATCTTGAAGGAAGGAAAGTTTGTTAGAAATGAAAAGAATTCTGGGAAATGATAATTTGGAAACCAAAAGCCTTTTCCCAGCAAGAAGAAAATGCTATAAATGGACTTCAGCATTTAGTGTGAAAGGATCAGTCAAATACGAAGAATATCAATGTAGACTCATATCAGTTGTCATGCTTATTATATGAATTACGATACATGGTATACAAACTCAAGTAAGCCTTAGTTCCAGCTACTTCAGGTTGCCAGAATTATTTTTTTCTCCAGTCAGATCGAAGCTTGAGAGATATCACGTGACACATGGAATGTAATGATACCAATCAACTAAGATGAGAGTAACTATCTTCATTAGAAGGAAACACATGATGCAGCTACAAACACAGGAAATTCCCAAATATTATGAAGTGGGTATTTACAGTACTAGTACTACTGACAAAGAGGTGCCAATTCCCACCATTCAATGATTATGTAACGATGTGCCTACATAGTGATCAATACAGGAATTTTACAGGCAATTTAAATTACTTTAATCTTCTAAATGAAGACAGAGTATCTCTTGTCTGATAAGAATCGAGATTTACAAACCTTATCAACATATTGAGCTAAGTTTCTCGGAGAACCACGTATGAGCCTTATAAGAGTCATTAGAGAAACTGCATGAACAGGGGAATCAGATGCAGTGGACCAAATCTGGCTTTCTATCACGTTTAGAAACCCTAGTGTATCCGCCATTGCTAGACTTGGAAGAAGAACCCCGACCAAAGTCTTCCGAATATTAAAAGGTACAGCTGGATTTTGTGCTGATGAATTGGCAGGTGCACCACTAACACACTCTATTTGGAAGAATATATCCCCAATCAGATGAGGTATTTCAGAAGCAATGCATGCCTTCCAGGTACTCTCCATACCTTCTGCCAGAAGCTCTGCAGCAGTGGAACTATATTTATCATTCATGGCCATAACCAACTTCATTAATGGATGAACAACCAGCATGGCAAGACTTGGTTTGACAAGGCTAGGATACCAAATGGCCAATGCTGCAGCAACAATGATATGAGACGTCATTGCATCTTGACTTGTTCCCCCAACACAAGAAATCCAGTCTTGCACTTCAAATGATTCTAGCCATGCAACTACTTCAGATTCATCGGCCTGAGAGAAGCCCTGTTCCAGCATGCTGTCAGATTTCAACCAGTTTCCAGATGTTTTTTCTGTGTTCGAAATTTTCTGTTCATTTACTCCAATTCCATTTGGAGAGCTCCGAAGATTTTCATGGTCATTTGCTCTTTGACAGCATAGGGGAAGTGGAATAGCTCGTGAAGCAGCACAATGGAATAAAGAGCGTGATGCCATTCGTACATGTTCACTTTCGTCTTGCCAAAAACTTACTAATAGCTGCAAAACCGAAATATCAGACAATCAAGCACGTCAAATTATTGCAAAAGCAAATCAGTTGACAAATAAGAAGGCCACAAGCTGTTAGCTTGACTGGTATGCATGCCACATCCAAAGGAAAGTTGTGGGGTTCAACTCCCAATTGGGACAAGAGTGTGCATTCGAAATTAACAAAAAATTGACAAATAAGAAGTCTTTTTTAAACACTGTACGTAATGCAATTTCCATCAACAAAGAGATAATATGGGATTTTTCATAAATTTACAAGACATGGATGATGTCGAATTTCTGATCTAGACCATATGTTTGAAAACATAAAAGATGGTGGGCGGAAAATAAACCTTGAGAAAAAAGACGAAATCATATTGTCTGCTCTGCATTGCCTCCCTTGAACACCTCTAATTATATATCTTATTGTCACAAGCTTCTGTTTATACATGAAAAGATGGAGAATTATGTTTAGGCACTAAGGCTATTGCCAAATGTCACGATCCCACATCGGATAGAAGAAAGGAGGTTTTAGGCCATATAAGGGGGGTAGATAGCACCACCTAATAGCTTAAGTTTCTAGGTCAAATGGCAAGCATCCGGCCCATGACAAGTGGTATTAGAGCAACCCAACTCTTGATCTGATTCTACGCTAAGTGCCCAGGTGGAGTAGGCAGAGTGGTCCAACCCATGACGAGGACATCGCAGATTCAGGTGGGGGAGTATGTCACAATCCCACATCGGTTAGGAGGAGGGAGGTCTTGGGACATATAAGGGGGATAGACAGCACCACTTAATAGTTTAGGTTTTTGGATTGGATGGCAAGCGCCCGCCCTATGACACAAAGCAATGTACAATTGCTTAACACTCTAAACAATTATATGTTCCTTAAAAAAGTGCCACGACTAAATTGGCAATAGGTTGTGCTATGTTACAAGCCCTTCAAAGCCTATGCACATATAATCACATTTTTTCTCTAAATTACCTTATACTTTTCTTTTTCTTTTTTTCCGGATATGTAAATTACCTTCTACTTTGGTTCAAAATGTTCACTAGTTTTAAGTTTCTTTTACATCCTATGGTTTAGGTGGATGTTTTACCTAATTAATCCATGTCTCTTTGCAAGAATTGTCCTCCCTTCATCTTATATACAACACATATATAATAAAGGGCGACCCAAAATGAATCTAACACATCAAGACAATCTGTAACCAATATATCATTTCTTTTCAATTCTCCAAGTACCACAGAGAATGAAAAAGCAATTTGGATAAAAGATATCCCTAAGTAATTATGTTTGCTTGACAAGTTAATATCAGAGATTCGGGTAAACAAAAACCATTAGCATGATATGTTACCTGGAGCAAAGGTGGCTTTACATCGGGAATTTCCTCCAAAAAATTCCGAGCATAAAACGCAGCCAAAGCACTGCACAGAAGACACGTTATGTGAGGTGTCTATCTTTATCGCCTAGAAAATGCACTTAGGAAGTTGTTCATATAACATGTCCCAACAACATTTTGCGAATAAGGTAGCTACATTATTCATTTTGGTAAAACAAATGTATTAGATATGAGGAATAATAGATTTTTTCCGGTGCCATAGGAAACCACACATGCAAGAGCCTGAAGACAAATCATATATCAATGCACATGAAAGTTTCCTACACTAGTCAATTGGATGAGATGGTACAAATCTTCCTGTAAACATTAGATGTTGAAGACTTAGAAATAACTAAATTATTAGATGGAATTGATCAAGTCATAGACTTCCATGTTCCTGCATTTGTTCAATGGGAAGGTAGTTATATTTTGTGTAATATGTTCTAGGAATATTAAATAAATGTAGTCATCAACCAAATGACTTGGTTAAAGTATTGAGATAGAACATAACTGCCAAAGGAAGAAAGAATGAAGTTTAAAAACATATCCGTGCTTCACAACTGCAGAGGAGCAGACACTTGGTAGGACAGGATGAGGTTTTGAGATTCTGATGAGCTGTCTAAGATATTAATATTTTGCTTTGATTTCTAGCTATTTCAAAATACATGAGGTGAAAATACCTTCCTTAGACCAAATTATCCAAAATTTCACAGATCGTGAATCTCATCCAAGAACTACATAGCCAACTCTATATAGCTGAGGCAAAAAGGTTATGAATGTTCAGTTGAGTCGTACTTCCATTTCAACCAAGACTCAGATTGATGGAGTCATCAAAACTTCATTTCTCAATTAGGACTTGCTACGGCCTATGGTTAAAATGAGAATACGATAAAGTATTTTATACAACAAAAAAAAAAAAAAAATGGCCCAGAACTGTGATACCTGCCGCCAGCTGAACAGGAATGAGACAAGCTAATCATGCGCTGGGCTAGGGAAACCATGGTTAGTGACCTCACTGCAGAGAACTCTGATGATGATTTCCAAACCTGAAATGTTACCTTTAATGTATCAGGATGCAATACAAGAAGTCA
The DNA here is from genome assembly GCA_033060915.1 of Euryodendron excelsum. Classification (NCBI taxonomy): domain Eukaryota; kingdom Viridiplantae; phylum Streptophyta; class Magnoliopsida; order Ericales; family Pentaphylacaceae; genus Euryodendron; species Euryodendron excelsum. The sequence goes on along the minus strand of CM065397.1, from coordinate 2,162,438 downwards.
AAAGAACATGTTCCAACATGCAATTAAGTTAACGCAATGTACCTCAAGAGTGGCCCTCGAACTAGGAAATGTCAATGTTAGAGATCCTCTGTCCCCTTGCAAACCAGAAGCCAGAAGGAAATTCTCTGGTCTCTTTAGCTTCATTTCAGTCATGAGCAACTTATCAAGCTCAATATCCACATCCCACAAGTGCAAAAAGGACAAGCTAAATTGAAGTAAACATCCTTCAATTGACCGAACCCACTCATCGTCCACTGCAGTATCAGCTGAGGTGCCATGTAAATCAGAACCATTAAGTATGGTCCCATCTGTTGTCACATGGCGTGGACTTGGTTTCTCAGCCCCCTGTTCCTTCATATGGTTTTTATCTCGCTTGTCACCAGTATCCTTGGGTGTTTCAGCTCCCTGTTTGTTCACATGGGTATTTCCTCGCTTCTCACCACCAGCTTTGAAGGTCTCATGCTTCTGACAAGGAGACATCAATAATGCAAGGTCAAAACTCAGAGCTGCAATTCCAGGGAATGGGCAAGAGAAATTGATGGGGTGCTTGTTGTTTTGTAGGATTGACAGTGTTGAGGAAAATAGTTTTGTAGAGTTTCCTTTACTAACTTGCGTTTGGGAAGCATTGACCTCAGTCTTATTTGCTGTACTTGGGAACATATCTGATGAAGAGGTCCCCTTGCCTAACTTTTTGGAATGAGAATAAGATTGTGAAAGGTTAGCATCTTCAACTGAGGGAAGAAGTAATGAGGAAGCCGAAGTATTTCCATTCAATACACCACCAAATGGGGAATTAGTGTTGATGCCTTTACAGAAATGATCAAACATCGAGTGAGAAGCTGTACCACGGAGAACCCGCTCACACGCACCTGTCTTTACGTCCCAAATGTATAAAACATTATGTGCATCAGATGTTCCTGAATGGCTCTGGCAGAGACATGCCAGATAACCTCTTGTAGCATCCCATACAACTTTTGCAGGATAGTATGGGTGTCCAGGAAACATTCTCTCCACGCGCAAAGTCTCAAAAGAAACAAGAGTGATGCAAGAGTCCTCCCCAACAGAAAGAAAGCAATCATTCCATGGACGATCAGTTCCTGGTGGGGGAAGAAATATTTGGCGTACTGGAGCTACATGATGGTGCATCACTGTGATGAGATTACCAGAATCAAGATCCCATATACGAATTGTACAATCCATGCTCCCGGACACTAGAACCCGGCTGAAACTCCATCCTTGGGCAGTACCAACCATCCAATGTGCAGCCAAACACAATACAGCACCTGTGTGACCTAAAAAATATTGTTTGGATACATTTGAATTGACTTCATGAGGTTGACTTCTGCAAGAACCACGAAAGATATTAAAATGTACAACTTCAATTTCACCGCTGTGGAATCCATATACAACAGCATAAGGAGTGTAGGAGGACTCGGAAATGACCATTGAAGAGTAGGACTCAGAAATTACCATTGAAGAAGATACAAGGCGTCCCTTCTGGGAAAACCAATAGTTTTCATCAGTTGCACTTATATTATCTACATTATGACAAGGAACACCATTTTTCTGGGAGAACTGAGTCCCCCTGCCTGTCAGTTCCATGACAGCATCGTGGCCCTCGGTTTCAATAGAAGTTGAGCTTGCAATCCAGTCAACAGAAAATTTACCTTCCCCAACCATTTGGCACTCTTGATGCAAATCCGAATTGATATCTTCTTGCAGAGGCAGTAACCAGGTTGTGACATGGGGTTTCCACAACAAAGGTTCTTCAACATGAAAGCAAATTGATTCAATACGAAGAAGATAACAACTCAATTGAATAAAACAAATTGACAACCTCACATCAAGGGGATGATCAACGGCGGGTATCACCGATAAAAGCTTGAAATTGAAAATGTTGTCTGAATATGTTATTTTATACAAAACTGCAAAACCTCTATTGTTCCAAACAGCAAAGTCTTCTGCAAACCTATTAGGGGATCCCTGGGTTTTATCACCCTCAAGAAACATGCCCCCTATAACATGTGATTGAGTGGAACCTTCTTCACGACAAAGTTGAGTACTAACGAAAGAAATCTCTCCAATTGTAGTACCACTGGCCACTAACCTAAATATGCAATGGGATCTATAAACATGAACTACAACCTGCCTGCTGGTAGCGAATGCCACAACCTGTAACCCCTCGCTTGAACCCTCCACCCTATCAGTCATTTCCAAATTATAACAATGATTTTGGAGGGCTGTCCCATTTTCCCCGTCTGAGTTGGGTTCCTTCAGTATTGGAACACATTGTAGCTTACCATATGAATCAACAAGGAGCACTGATTGCTTTTCCATATCCTTAACAGGTGAAACTATAGCCATGAATCTCGGCGGCCCAACAGAAAAATTTCCATGAAAAATGGTTTGGATGATAGTAAGAGTATATGTATCAACAATTACAACTGTACACCTGGAAGTTTTTCGGTATTGTGGATTTCTTTCCATCGAAGCCTCAGCCCCTTCAAAGGAATCAAGTGACTGGTGGTCAATCAAATGAACGGCATCACTGAGACAACAAGCAATACAAACATATCTCGGGTTTTTGGGCAATGTCTGTATCACAGAGGGAGTCCCCACCCATGGCGGCATTTTCCTTCTGCGCTTACAATGTCCACTGCCTCTGCTCCAAATGCATAACACACCATCAGTGCACACACTGATTAGGGCACCATAATCAGATGAATTAGAATTCACCAAGGAACTACGCAAATAGTCTATCTTTCCATCTCCTGAATTCACTGTCGGAACACAAATCCCGAGATCAGCTATGGGGGCTGCATGGCCACATAACATAGCAACTGGTTTAATTTCCTGGCACGTTGAGAACATAATCAGACTGAAACATAATCTACATAAAATAGGATTAAAGTTTAAACTTATTTTCCTATAAAATTTGTTTGGTTGCTCTGGAAACATACGAAATCCAAGTAACTTTGAATTTCAATAACTTATGACTAGACATCCAATCCAAAAATACGATATCCAAGCAACTTTGCTCTGGAAACATCGATAGTGGCTTGTGTTTATCACTTTAGGTCCCTTTCAACTTGTAAATACAGCTCCGTATCCTGAATTTACCTTTTCTTTTCCAAGTCGAAGCAACACAAAACCACCTCAGACATTTATATTACTTTTAACCCATTTTCTCATTGAACAAAAAGAATACACCAATCATGTAAACAAGAAACAGAAAACGTAGTAAATTCATACTACTCAAAAAACTCGTATTCTTTTATTTTTCCCCCGTTTTGTTAGCACATACATTTCAAGAAAAGACCACCAATTGCCATAAAGATAATATCTAAACAGCTTAAATGTTAAACTTAGGAAAATTCGTCAGAGGGAGCATATTAGCACACTCACGTGTACTTATACATATGCATATATGTATATATCTATGATTCTATGTATAGCTCTGGTTTAGGAATAGTTACAACAAGTGGGACCGAATGCAGATTAGTGAACTAGAAATGAGTTGACGCGAGTAGGGCTACCTGGTTGGCGTCGGTGGCTGAGATGTTCCACCAGACGATGGAGCCATCCGATCCGCCGGTGTAGAGAGTGGGCGGTCTGCTGAGAGTGGCGGCGGCGATGACTTTGTGAGGCGGAGGAGAGGCGGACCATATACAGGCAACGGATCGGCACTTCATCGATTCCCCGAATCCGAAACTGGTCAGCGGGGAGAGAATTGGATTGGAGGACGAACAGTGTCAATGTGGGGGAGTTCTGAAATTGGCGTGAGAAATCGAAACAAAACGGGTCGATGACTCGGTTCAGGACTTTTTAGTTAAACTACACTGATCACGCCAATGTTTTTATTATATAATACTTAGCCCCCTATAGTATTAAAAATTATAGTAACCTGCCCTATGAGAATTTGTCCTAACTAGCAATTTTACCCTTCTTTCAAGCAAATTTTAACATAAAAATCAGATTGTTTATTCATAAAGAGGACCACCACAGATGCAGTTGTGGGTCACTCGCCCACATCAACTAGTGAAGTTCACCTGATATGACACCTATTAATAGTTGAGTGACTCGCAATCATAGTAATGAATTGCATTTTTTATTTATAAATAAAAACTCTTCTTCTGTCTTTTTATTTTTCTCTCTCCAAAAAGTGATAGACACAAAGCCACTATCTATGATGATTCCATGTGAATCTCATTTCATCTAAGTAATTAGTATCTTTTATCTTTTAAATCACTTACACATCACTATTATTGTCTTTAACCCACCACTCAATCTATACATAAAAGTTCATCATCAATGATAATACTAGAGAAAATCCAATAACAAACCTTGCATTTTTTTTTTTTTTGGTTATATAACTAGGATTAATTGTTGCAGCAACCTTAGATGAACTTTTGAGCATTTTTAAAACTTGCTAATGGCTAATGGTAGAATAATTCTAGAGGGATAGTTGAAACTAACTTTACATTGGCTATTGAACCCATCTTTAATTGCAAAAAAAAGGGATTATTCTCATGGAGGGATTCAAATTTCTCTATCGCAATAAGGCATGTAAAATCAGTCACACTTTAAACTAAAGTAAATAAATATGCTAATTTTATAACCAGCCAATGAACTAAATAAGAGGGAGATAGAATGATGTTGGCCCACTTACTATAAAGTATTACGAATTCTTTAATAGTGCTCCTATTCTTTTTCATGATAAAAAAAAAAAAAAGAGTACCAAATAAAATAAGATAGACCTATTGTGGAGGAATATTTTCAGTAAAATGACAAAAGTAACCATCTTGAGGTCATTTGATGAATAACATACATATATTTTTAATTCAGGGAAATTTTGGCCTTGTAATAATGTCACCCACTTATAATAAGGTATGAGTCTTGCATTATTTTCACACGTAAAATCAGCTATAAACGCATTGAGCATGCACTAATTGCAAAAATAATTAATGGGGTGTTTGGATGCCCTGCTTATAAGTCATAAGCCATAAGTTATAAATTATTTTTAATAAGTTACCTTTAAAAATAATTTTTCTTAAAAAATATGATTAGATATAAATTATTTTTTTAACTCTCTCACCTAAATACATTTTAAAAAACTCATAAGTATAAATCATAAACTATTAAATAAACTATCTCCAAATAGCCTCTGATTTACTCGCCTTTTATTGCATGGACCTCCACTATGTAAAGGGGTCACTTAAAATTTGTGGCGCAATAGGGTAAAAAGCCCACCCGGAAAACAAGTCCACCCGACTTCGCCGGTATTCTCTGTACTTTCTATATGGTTTCAAGCAGAAGTCTCTGGAAGCCAATACGGAAAATCCAATTCGATTTCGGCCTTCTCTCTCTATAAATATACTCGCATATTCATATACACATATATCGAATTTATTTATCTTCCGCCTTTCGAGTCTGTTCGTTTCCTCAAATCGCAGTTCTTTCCGTGTGGCTGAAGGTGTCTCCGGGGAAGTTCTGTAATGGCGACTGATCTGGCAGAGAAAGCCAAAGAAGCATTCGTCGACGACAATTTCCAGCTCGCCGTCGATCTCTATACCCAGGCCATAAACCTTAACCCTAAGAACGCTGATCTCTTTGCCGACCGCGCTCAGGCTAATATCAAGCTCAACAACTTCACAGGTTATATAAATATCCCTATCTCTCTGTAGATATATATATTGATACACGCGTATACAAATCTGCACGTGTAATTTGCGTATGCGTATGTGTGAGATGGATTGCGATTTTCTGTGTCTGTTTCTGTTTTAGGTTTACCATGAATGTATGCTGCTTGCTAGTTGGAGTTTGCAATGTGTAGCTGTTATCTCTGTGTATAATTCGGTTAATTGTGCTTGTTTCTGTTTGTGATTTACTATCCATGTATACTATATTAGTTCACACTTGTTCCTCGGAGATTGTGATATGTCACTCTTGATAGTTTATCACAGTTAGTGGATTTCTGTTAATTCTTCGTCTCTTAATTTTGTTGTTTCGGAGATTTTGGCCCTCAGTTCCCTTTTGCAGATCTTCATTATCCAATGCAACTAGGAAAACTGGCAAAAATTAACAATTATGGAGTGATGGCACACCTTTCGCGGGTGTTAGTCACCTTATTTTGTTGTTGTTTTTATCCACTACTTTTCAAATGTCTTTCATCTCGTCTCTTAGAATTGGGCCAAGTGGCTACATCTGTTGTTTACTCTTCTATCAAGCTTAAATTCGCCCACAACCGACAAAATCTGGTGCGGGCGTCACATAACAGAATAGATTTTCTTGATCTGCATTCCGTATTAATCTCCTTCGCTTTTGTTCCTTCCATAAGAGTGCCTGTGTATAGATGTATTACTTGAGATGTGCTTCTATGTTTATTTTTTGCCACGTTATTCTAGTTTGACTTTGGGCTTTGAGTTCTGGAATTAAATTGCACTTTATGTGCATCTGATGAACAGAAGCTGTTACTGATGCGAACAAAGCAATTGAGTTGGATCCTTTAATGGCTAAGGCATACCATCGTAAAGGGTGAGTAAACTACTTTTCTTTACCATATCTGTTTATGCTTAATTTTTGGCATCTCCTTCCTATTACAATTGTTAACTAATTTGTCATATTGCAATTGAACGTTTAATGTCTTAATGAACACGTGGTGATTTTATTAATCATTAAGCTTGATTGCCTTCTTTACCTCCTTACCTGCCTGGAAAAGAACTCTTACCTTTGCCTCATAGCTTAATTTACTCTGAAATTTTATTTGTTTTGTTTTGGTGGGCTCGCACGTGCATGAGCTCAAGCTCTTCCACACACCTAACTAGTCCTTTCCACCAGAATTAATAGTTGTCTAAGGTGTCTACCTATCCTAGCATTTTCTTCCTGTGCAAAATGACTAAAATCCTCTTCAGTCTTCGAAGTGTACTATTTACAGAAAATCGTCATCTTAATTGCGAAGAACCTTAGATGGATGACATATACCTTTTTGCTTAACGAAAATGAGTTATCCACATGTTTTATGGAAAGGATATTGTCGTCTTTATCTCTTGCGATTCTGAACTTGTAAGTCATGTCATTGGATATTTGTTCTAACATGTGTTTCTCATATAATATTGGGATCAAAACAAATTTTTATAGTTTAACAAAAATCGGGTTCCATTGTATACATGACTAGTTTTGTTACCACTGGATTAGGAGGTCAAAGAACTTGCACCTTATTTTCCTTTATCTAAGAAAAATTCTGGAGAACAAAAGAGAATAAAATAATAAATAAATAAATTGCGTTCTTCAATTTCTCCCCTGTACTCTCGTTCTATGAGGCCAAACGGAATATTATCACTTGGTTTCCAAAGCAAGAGAAGTATATTTGCTTTTGTTGGTTGCATATTCAAACCCACTTCGCAATCTCTTAGGAGCATGAATGATCTTCCTTGGCTGCTACATTGCAAGTTTTCTAGAGACCTTAATAAAAGGGAATTAGCTCAAGTGGCCCAAGGAAATTGTAGTTTGATAAATTCATCCTTGCAAGTTGTGCATGTGTGTGTGTGTAGTCAGTCTCTTCTTGTTTTGTCAGTTGTTATAGTTCTCTTTGGCCTTGTTCTCCATATTATCTGTTTTTGAGTATCCATGCAGTGGAAGGTCTTTCTTGCTCATTTCATTGTGGAACACCACTGCAATGGAGTAGGGAGTTCATTCTTTCCCTTGATATGGCATAACAAATCACCTTGGAAATTGTGCCCACATTACATTTTCTTTTAAATTAAATCTATCTCTTTATTGTATCTTGTCATGCCTATCTTTTGCCTAATTAGTGATGGATCAAAATTGCTATGGTGTAATTATTTTCTTTTTGCATATTCTTTCAGTTCACTTAATCTAGACCATTTGTTATGTCATACTATAAAACTAATTCCATTTAAGTAGTTGCATATTATATCTAACACTCACTCATTTCTCTTGAAGTGATTGATATTTTTCTACCTATCACGCAACTGCATTAATATGTCCCTCTTCAAATATTTTATTAACTTGTTCTTTTCTTCAGCACTGCATGTTTTAAGCTTGAAGAATACCATACTGCCAAGGCAGCACTTGAAAAGGGGGCTTCTTTAGCACAAAGTGATTCAAGATTCACCAAGCTGATTACAGAGTGTGATGAACATATTGCAGGTATGTACATGCCTAACCAACATTGGAAGTAGCTTGTGATCAGCTGGATACTTACCCTAAACAAAAACAGACACACAAATACAACCCCCCACCCAAAACTCCCAAAACAAAAAAAAAAAAAATTACATATATAAAATAAGAAGGAAAAGAAAACCTAGTTTGCAGTCAGCTATATTGTTAAGTTATTAATCTAGGTCAGTTGTATACACTTTTTCCAAGTTTTTGAATTGATTTTTTATACTGGAGTATAAATTGAGTAGGATACTTTATAGAGTTAAAGTGGAATTGAATGAACTGGAGAAGTGACGTGGGAATGTAGTGGATTCTGCAAAACCTACCCAGTTTAAGGTTAACGGTAAATGTGTGGAAGACTGTTGTAAGGTCAATTGTATATGGTACAAATTGGTGGGAGGAGAAGAAGGATGTTTGAAACAGTAATGGTATCCAAGAAGAGACTTATAAAAAAGAAGGGTATCCAAGATGAGGATGTTGAATTGGGTAATGATTAGAGAAAAATATAAAACAGAAAGTCAATGGACTTGCAAGGAGCTGGAAGTAGCGTAATTGAAAAACTACATCAGGAATCAGTGCTTTGCTTAAGTTATTGCGTGCTTTTGATACATGTAGGCAGCAGCTTGAGAGTCCCTGCTACCTCAAGTTATTTGTTTTAAGGATTTGAAAATAACACAAATTTTGCGGTATTTCATCTGTAGGGCCTTCCAAATCGTGTCTTAAAATCCTTGGGAGAATTTAACATTCTCATCTCTTTTTGCTCAAGCAAAATATTTGAAACTGGTGATTCTTAAATTACTTTACTTTCTCAAAGTACCTCCCCGCCATCCCTTACCTAGACATGACCTCATCGGGTCGGTTTGGGAGAGCGAGCTTGAATGTTTAGAATCTTCATACTACAATGTATTCTCAAATCTAATGGGGTTCATATGCTGTCCCAGAGGAGACCAGTGATCTGACTAGGTCCTTGACACTGAAAGTGCCCCCAGTTGCTGCACATGCTTCTGTAGTGTCTCAATCAATAGATAAAGTGGTTGGAAATCTGGAAGAAGCTGAACAAGGACTCAGCAAATCAAATCAGAGGAAAGAGATGGAATCAGTCAAACCAAAGTATAGGTATTTGCCACTTTTCATGCTTAGTATGGTGTGTTACTTGATTACTTCTATGTTAAATAACAGAACAAGCCTTTAATTGATAGTTCTTAGTTCCATCTTAATTTCTGGTACATATGGGCATGACCTTTTTTTCTGTGATACAAATGTGTTGCTGATTTTTTTTCTTCCTTTTTTTGTTATTTTCTTTCCTTTTTTTTATTTTTTTATTTTTTTTTTTTTGTTTTTTTTGTGTTTTGGGGGAAAGAAAGAGGGGAGAGAAGGGGATTGGGGGTAAGTAGAATTGCGTTGGGGATACTGGTGGTTTTGGTGCATTACATGCGGTTTCAACTGCCTCCTCCATCAGACTGCTGCCACTGTGGTGGTAGTACTATTTTTGCTTCTGTTGCTGTCACCACAACTGCTGCCCATTACTGTTAATTTATTGCAACCAGCATCAATCTGTTAGATTGGCTTTATGCTGGAAGATGGAGTAATTCTGATTCTTGAGCTACTATCTGAACTACTGTCCCAGCTTCATACAGTTTATTGACAATTATTAGTTAAACAGGCACTCATACTATCAGAAGCCAGAGGAAGTGGTTGTGACAATATTTGCAAAGGGAGTACCAGCAAAAAATGTTTCCATCGACTTCGGAGAGCAGATAGTATGTCAAAACTACCGTATAGTTTCTTTTCTTATGACCTGTTATCCGTTGCAATCATTATTCTTGAATTTTCAGCTGCCTCTCCTAATCTTCTAGTGGTAAGTTGATGGACTAATCAAGTGTAATTAACTTTTTCTTGCAGCTAAGTGTTACCATTGAGGTCCCTGGTGAAAATAAGTATCATTTCCAGACACGACTATTTGGAAAGGTATTGAATGGAGCTTGATGATTGAAAGGAATCCTTCAAAATTTTCCCAAAATAGTGATGATGGCATACCGCAATTTTTAGATCCCATGATTTGTGGAAAGTTGTGATATGTAACTTTTTGGTCTGCCGTCATTGTGTTTATTATTTCACTATCTTAGCCTTTTTTTTTTAAGGCTACAAGCTAGTTGTCGTTTTAAATATCTTTATTGTGCTTCTGTTAATTGAATGCAGAAGTCCTATTACCAATATAAGGTTTTCAGTGTCTCTGTAAAATTGATACCGATGCTTACTATGCTTCTGTTTGGCTGCACGGAGAACAGATAGTCCCTGATAAGTGCAGGTTTGAAGTATTGTCGACCAAAGTTGAAATCCGTCTTGTGAAAACAGAAGCAATTAACTGGACATCTCTTGAATATAGCAAGGAAGTTGTAGTGCCACAATGCGTAAATGTATCATCAGGTAGGTCCACAAACTTGTATGATTCTTGTATTTATATTAAAATAGGTAAATCTGGTGCTATTAAAATTAATAACAATATTTTAAGATTGCTGAATACCATGAAGAAAAATACTTAATATATGAAAATTTGCGTGGATGGCACATAACCGCATGAACATCTGTCCTGCTTATATGATCTTTGTTATATCCCAGTAAAATAAACAAGGAGTCCATTATTTCCTTGCTCTTCATGAATTTGCAGGTCTAGGATTGCAGAGGCCGACTTATCCATCTTCAAAACCAAGGACAACAGATTGGGATAAGTTGGAGGCTCAAGTAAAGAGAGAGGTTTTCAGCTCCTCACCCACCATCTTTATATTGGAGAATACCTATCGTATTTTGTTCATTTTAAATTTTGTCTGCAGTTTTGTGTACTACAGTGCACCTCTCTGTGAGGTATTGATTACTCAATAATTTGAGTTTCAGGAAAAAGAAGAGAAGCTAGATGGAGATGCAGCTTTGAATAAGCTGTTTGGGGACATATATAAAAACGCAGACGAGGACATGAGAAGAGCCATGAACAAATCTTTTGTGAGATTCTTATCCATTTGTCTTGTTTCTTATGTCTCTTATATTACAGACTCTGAGATCCTCATGTTTAATTTTATGTCAGGGTCAAGTTCTTTAATCCCATCTTTTTATACTGAGGCCATGATGCCTCTCAGAGTTTGCCCATCTAGCAAGCAAGAAGAAAATAAAAAAAAATTATCACTTAAATCTACAGCCTCTTCCTCTAAAAACAAATGTGGTCAATGGCCTTTGATGTGTATTCTATGAGAACTTACTGGCATTTGGAAGCACTTGCCCATAGAATCCCCTGGTAGTAGCAACGAGCCAGCTGCATTCATCCATTCCTGTATCTGCGGGAACGTTTCTGCTGTTAGTATGCCATGCACTGATTGACTAAGTCTGTTAACTTCAAAAATTGGTCTGTCTTTGCAGTTGGAGTCTAATGGGACTGTGCTATCAACAAATTGGAAAGATGTGGGTTCAAAGTTGGTTGAGGGAAGTCCTCCTGATGGTATGGAGTTGAAAAAGTGGGAATATTAATGTCTTCGCCTGGTGGAATTTTATATTGGCAGTTTATTATTTTTGCTTCTCTTAGATAAGTTTTTACTTTTGCTATGTAAGAAACTTCTCATTTTATTAGTTGGAAGGAATTAAACTCAGTACTGTTTTATGTTGCAAGATACTAGCATTTGATGTACAAATACTTGAGAGTTTTAACAGCGTGTTTGGAATTTGAGGAAAGAAAGGAAGGGAGGGAAAATAACTGTTTCTGTCCTTTCACTGATTGTATTCTCTTGGTTTCTACTTATAAAATGAGCTTAACACTCAAAAGCTTTATGAGTTATCCAATGTCTTGAGCTCATTTGATGAATCATAAAGCTTGCTATGTCTGTGAATCGTACGCACACCAACCGGGGAAAATTAATAGAATAAGAAAACAAATATTGAGGATTAGTTTGTTGAAATTATATCTAACAGAATCATCAACGAAACTGGCATGCAATCACAATATGAGACCCAAATATAAGCATATAATGTGAAAGGTGTCCAACCAAATATGAACTCATAGGTAACTTTACAGGTGACCATGGAATACAAAATTGGTCAACGCTATATACACAGCCTGGCCAGGTTACTTCAAGTCAACATCCATGAATCCCCGAAGGCCGTTCAGGTAGAACACCTGAGCCTCCAGCCACACTCGTTGGCTCTGTTGGTGGATAATTTGCCGTTTGAGAAGTATGAGCATTCCTGCTATTTGTCATGAGCCCGTGCAGCGGGGGTGGCAGGCCAGGCGGGGGCAAGGTCATATTCAATGGCGGCCTAGCAGGTTGAACTGGTTGGGTTGGCTGAATAATGAACTGGTTAAAAGCATCAGAGTAAGCCCGCCCGGACAAACTTCCACGCATTCGGCCTGTGGGCTGCCAGTTCTGCTCTGCTGTCAAATCTGCCAAAACATCTGTCCTGATGGCAGGTTGAGACGTCCCTCCCATGTTCCCTCTCTGATCTCCAACTGATGCCCCAAACCCATCAGCATTCACTGGAAATGATGGTGATGTCCTAGGAGTTTGGATGGGAACTGGCGCCGATGGTGACACTCTTGCCATCTGGGAAGCTTGCGGAGCAGAAACCATCAGCCGTTGACTACTTCCAGTGACTCCTGTCTGACGAGCTCCACTTTGTGGAGCTCGTCCATAAGGAATTTGAGTCCGCGGAAAATTAGACAACTGAACAGATGACCAGATCTGGCTTGAAGACACCCTAGGATTCAATGGCTGCTGCTGGTGTGAGTTTTGCTGCTCACTTGTTAGCACTGAGGAAACCCTGTAAGCACTAGGGAGTTGACTTGAAGCTGGAAGGCCAACAACCTGTTGACCAAATCCAAAGCATGATATAGTTACAACAATTATGACAGAGTCTTCTGTTCTAATTTTCGAGGGATTTCCAATGATGAACACAATTCAACTGACACTGAAAATGAACCTAACCTGTGTTGTCGAGTGCTGCTGCAATGAAGGTGAGGTCATTTGAGACACTTGAAGTGGATTCAAACGTGATCTAGAAAATTGATGCTGCCTTTCAATGGTACTGGAGGTTGAATTGAAACCATCTGCAATAGTTGGCACAGCAGTAGTCTGAGAAGCCAGGGAAGGCCCTTGGTGGTGAGTCAAGGTATTGAAACTATTTCTAGGTCTCTCTTGTGGAATTGATGCCAGGGTCTGGGCTGGAAGGGCCTGGATTGCAATCGGTGTTCTGTTTATATGTCTGGGTATAGATGGTACCCTACCATATTCATTGCTAACAAATGAATTCCCAAATTGTGATTGTTGTAACTGCAAATTACTGGGTGCAGAAATTTGACTTCGTGGTATAGAGGTTGCAAGAAGAGTAGTCCCATGAAATGCCTCAGGTTCTCGGTTAAGAGCAAGAGAATCAGCATCAGTCAAGACAGGAGACTGCATAAAATCAGTAGTGGCATCTGATCTACCACTGGATGCCCCTGATCCATAAGTGGACAAGAAAATTCCTGACCAGAAGTCATCCTCTATATGAGCAACGTTTTGGTTGACCTCACTTGCATTGTTCATACCTTCATGTATTGTTTGATTTGTAACACTGGATTGACTTTGAAGATTAGCCAGGATAGGTTTCCTGTCTTGAGTTTCACATGTATGCACTACATCCATATCATCATCCCCCTGAGTAAGATCCATGATATCGGGTGGAGAATTTGAGGAGCTAGTAGCTTTTTGCTGAACTGGCCCATCTTCCTGGCTGTTGGACGTCTTATAATTTGGCTGATCTGTCTTGTCATTGCTTTCCACAACAGCTTTCCAGGATCCATCTGCTGAGATGATTACATCAACAACATTCTCCCCAGCCTCTTTCAAGACCTGTAAGAAGTAGGCATGGGTTTAACAATGGAAAAAAGTAGAAAGATCCATGCAAAAAGAAAAGCTAAAGCTAAAGCTACTTGCCTTAACCATATTTTGATCGATGCGAATGTCAATGTAGCAGACATATCGGTTACATTGCGGGCAGCGCCAAGATGGCCTTCTCGAATTTATGTCCACAAAGTTGTCAAAATCAAAACACTAGAACCAAAGGATTAGAAGGGAGAACAATTTAGCTGTGGGAAAAAATGAAAAAATTAAGGAAAAACAAATAGCACTGGTTTGGGTCCTTTCAAGAAAATGAATAGATATTTTCAAGGTTTTTTCTCAGTTTAATATATCACCTTATTAAAAAACTTAACACGTTCCTCACTGTAAACTTTAATATGTTAATATTTAGCCATAAAAGATATCTGACAGCTAGGATACATTTCATTGGGGATAAGGCAGCCGTTCTGGTGATCATGCAAACAGAGAGATATGACAGTCATTATAAGAGATGAACCTCATAGACCTTATTGGACAATAAATCATACTAATGCAGATCCTTCGATGAATATCTCTTTCACAATATTGCACCAATGCAACAAAAGGATTAATGGCCACTTTCTTGAGCATGGATGGGACTCTGTAACTAATCAAAGATACTTTATTCAGAACAAACGTGCTTCTTTATACCATATCAAAGCACTTAATATTTCTAATGTTGGGCCCAAACCTCTTCCATTACAAGTCATAAGCCATATACTATTAAGACATAATCCTCGTATTCATAGGCATCACAACTTCTACGCTGTGTTGATACAGCATAAAGCACTCACCTGATGGTGTTTGCAAGACTGTCCTTTGACAGGAGTCTTAATACGCCTGAAGCTGTTTGAGATACAGAATCAAAATGAATTTATCAGGAGAACATCAACACAATGCAACTAGTAGCAGAATGAATGGAAATAATTATTTGATTGAAATTCTGTCAGGTTATTTATTGGGGGCAAAAAATGGTAAAGTAGATGAGAAAATTTTCAATATTTTGCGTAGAAAAAGCTAACCACACCCCGAGCCCGGTCATCAGTATTTCCCAAGCACATAAAAGGAAAAAATTAGTGCCTAAATCATTTTGAAAGCATCATATATGGTACTTACTGGCTAATTCATGTGTTTCAAACTATTCCATGAAACTTGAACCCTTGAAAACGGAGGAGAGGGATTATATACAACCAAATTCCTCTGTTTTCAAAGAATTGTATAAGGATTTAGCCCACGGTCACTTGTCAGTAGTCACTTGCTCAAAGATAATTCCATTGTCTCTAGCCTACCTATTTCCTCGCTTCAGTGCTTAAGTCAGCTAAGGTTACACAAATGTAAATGATCTACTAAGATAACTGGCTTGGCATCCACAATGATAGTAACATCAGTTGGACAGTGATATACTTGTATTTTAAAAGGGAAAAACAGAAAAAAAAACAAATAAAAACCACAATCTTATTGTAGTACATCAAATTGCATGTTAACAAAGGAGACCGACCAGTGACGAGCACACCTCCAATAACTTCCAACTGGGGAGATATGCAGGATAAACATCAAAGACATGGAAGCAAATGAACAGATATTTCCAAATGCAGCATATTAGACAACCAGTTGCCCCAAAAGCTTAAGCTATTAGGGAAAAGGTCCAACAATGTATATCAAGCTCTCACACCCACCCTCCTTCACATGCGATCGCTCTCACACATGTAGAGAGACAAACTACTAGCCATACTTAAAATGAATATGGAGCATAAATCCCATGAAAGAGGGTGTAAATTAACTAATGTAATGAGAGAATAACATAAAAACCGATGCTTCAACTCATGAGCAGCTAAAACCTATGCTCTAAAACCATGTTAGACAACCAGTTGCCCAACAGCTTAAGTTATTAGGGAAAAGGCAAAGCAGTAAGATCAAACTCTTGCAGGGAAGATAGGTTTCAGGTCAAATGGAAACTATGTAGGTTTAATATAAAGGAAGGATATTTGCAATTGTGATCATAAAAGAGACTGAAGATTTTAAATGCATCTAGTTGAAGACAATCAGAGAGAGAAGACAAAGCAACAAACTACATTGCGAGGAACTAAACCTACATGTGGTAGTGGGGTCATATGCGTTTCTTCAAATTCATGCCGTTTAATGGGACTCACGCAAGAAAAAGAGCTATCTGTTATTAAATAATCACACAACAATATGTTGAAGTGGCATTATAAAAAACTGCATGTATGGCTACTATGATTAGGGAGCAATTTACAGTCAACCTACATAAATAAAAGTAAGGGCTAGACTGTAAGATAAAGAAAGAGCAAAGTTTGTAGGCAAATAATGATGGCATACCTTATTGGACAATTAAGTGAAATTCGTGATGGTCCTTCCATTATCTCAGAATCTAATATATATACATATATAAAAGAGAGAAAACAATAATAGTTATGCAAAGCATCACAGAATATTTATAAACAGTCACATATAGAAAAGAAAAAACAAGATCAGGTAACATATTTTATTTTTTTCATAAAAGCTCTTTCTCTTGAGCATACCTGAATCTGGTGCAGCAAGAGCAGGCAGGACATAATCTTGGAGGACAGGATTATCAGGGTTTGAAAACACGCTCATATAAGCAATTACTATGACATAATTTCCTTTACAATGATGACAGACAGGGTCAGAAGGCAGATGAATTTCAGGCAACAAAACCAGGAAAGGTAAACAAGGTCTATGTTCAAGCATACCATTAAACTCGCCCACAGCTTGAAGAAGATTAGTTCCATATTTAAGCATATGCATCACTGTTGGAAGCTGTGGTCCAGTGTCCTAATAAGAAGAAGGGAGGGAGGGGGGAACAGAAATGCTTGGTGTTACAATTTGCATTCATTGCACATAATGCTGTCACATGGTATAACTTGTCCAAAAACTAAATCAACACAAACCATAAACACATTAGTCCTTCTCTCCACTCCTTTTCCGTTTAACAAAAAGCTACAGCAGTTTGAACACAAAAAACCTAGTCAGAATGAAAATGATTATGGAATAATTTCACTTAGCCAAAAAGGGAGAAGAATGGTCATACTTTACTTGTGGGGGACTTATGATACATGATGACGTCTCTATATTATCTAGTTGAGCCACAAATAACCGCTGCAGGGAAAACAGAGGAAACTAATAAAGTAAGCAACCCACTAACAGTCTTTTCCAAAATGATGCTAACAATCTTTACCTTCAAAATGCGAAGAGAAAATAACAAGAAAAAGGAGGAAGAAAAATTGAATCAGAAAATTCTTAAACAGTAGAGCACATCCTGAGGAGGATTAACCAACCATTATGGGCATGTGTAATAGTCTCAGTCCACTCCATCATACTGACTACTAGCAGGCCAGTGTTCATAACAATGTTGCAGAAAACGAAAGGTACAGTAGAGCACATCCTGATGAGGATTAACCAACCATTATGGGCATGTGTAATAGTCTCAGTCCACCCCATAATACTGACTACTAGCAGGCCAGCATTCATAACAATGTTGCAGAAAATGAAGGTACGTGGACATTGTTGATAACCCTGATTGCTAATTAAAAAACATACTGTCCAATCTAAGGATTGCTTCTTGAAACACAAGTAAGACCATGTCATATATGTCAAGTTAATTACATTAATACATCCAATCCAGGTATGTAGAAAAGCTACAAGTTAGGTGACAAAAAACTGAAGTGGGAGAACGATGGTTAACAATAATGGTCTCATGAATTAAGCTAGGCATAATCACTAGTGTGGAAGGAAAGTCAGACAGTGATCCTAATAGTGTGTAGATTAGAAAGACAACATTCATCACAATTTCTTGAAAGATAGAAGCCACTGTTTGGTGCAATAGTAAAAGCTCAGACCCACAAGCTGAGAACTGGACTTTAGTTTGATGCCAGCCTTTTCATGCTATTTAAACCATTTCCATAACCAATTTATCCATCCCAATACCTCAAAAACATGGGAGGGCTGACGGCCAGTACGTGATGGCCTTTTTTTAAATAATTTCAAAAAAAGTAGTAATGAGCTTCAGCAACAAAAAATTGGAGAGTTTGTCAGAGAGCAGGGATTAACCTAATAAAATTAAAATCGATTAAGTTGAAGAAAGAAGATTATAAATATAGAAAGCTGGTTGAACATTCCACTCAAATCAAATATATCCAATAAACCATAAAAACTTAGCCTGAGCATATAGATCTTAATTTGCAAAATCCAAATTGGTTTAAAAAAGCACTTACTATTTTATCTTCTGCAGAAGATTTTGCGTTCTTTGAAATATGGAAATCAATCACAAATGTCCCATAGCCAGGCTACAATATGGAACAGAATTATTAATAATTTCGGAGCTTCAAAGTAAATAAACACATAACTATTTATAAGGAAAAGGGGGAAAAAACAACCTTGACTTCAAGGAAAGCAAGTATCTGGCCCATTTTCATTCGAGGATAGAATCTGCAGAGAGAGAGAGTTCTTTGAGTACTATTCAGCCATGAACGTTATTAACTTATTTACAAAAGATTCAATTTCTGGTCATGTGAAAAACATTCTTAAAGCATATCATATAAAAGAGAGGGTCTTGCTAACATGTGCCCTAAGGGCACATTTTAAGCATGCTTTGTTTGGTTGTACAAAGTGTTGGAACTTGTGTTTTCACAATTTTCAACACTAAAGATACAATTACCAACACTACATACAACCAGACAAAGTTAGCATTTGCCTAAAAGAGAACTCAATAAGCTGCAAAACTAGGTTTAAGTAGAAGCCTAGTGATAGAGGACAGAAACAAGAAGAGAGGAAAGAGAAGAGAGGAGGAGAAGAACCAAAGAAAGGAGGCTGAAGAAAGGTAGAAGAAACAGAGGGAGAGAGAGAGAGCAGCCGTGAGAGAGAAGCAGTCTTTAAGGCCACATCCTGGGAACTTGCACTGTGGCTAATACAGTCAGCAAGTCCTAGTAGACTTTTGACTACGTGCATAGTAACTTGCTACCTTTATTCTGGTAGCTGTCTAGAAAATGTAAGAATACTAGATTACAACAACGTAACTTGCTACATTTATTGTGGTAACTGTCTACAAAACGTAAGAATATTAGATGACAACAACGAGGTTGTAATGCCTTACATATATGAATGAAAAATAGGAAAAACCAGTCTTTTTGGCTTAAAACAAATATCCATTGCTGGGATCTCTTCCTTGCCAGCTTTTTCAGGATTAGTTGCTGATTTGAACAAGCTCCTGGTTGATTTATTCCCACTTTCCCAGCAACCTCTCAGCAGTGTTTTTCACTGCATCGCAAATGCAAAAAATTTGTTCCCTCCCTTGATTCACAAAAGTTGGTCTTTATACAACACCTAATGATATAATACAGCAACTCAATCTCATGGAAGATTTTCATATTGTTATAGGCCCAAACTAGAAACACCAAATTTATGATCAAACTTAACACACCCTTAAATTGGTCTAACTCTAGACAACTATAGATATACATATATACACATTTCTTTGCAAACTGAGGACAAATTTGATTGAATACTAAGAAGCATGGATACGGACACGGGATACATTATTTTAACAAAAATGAGGATATGGATAGGCGGGGATATGACAAAAAAATATATTTTTGTTATTTTTATTTTCTATATATATGCATGTAACTTCCATAAACCACCAAAAACAACAAACAAATTAAGGAATTGAAGAATTGAATTTGGGTGTTTTATGTTTTTGGTATTTTAAAGTTTTTTTAAATTTATAAATTCTACTCCTTTTAATACTTTTAACTATGATATTTCAACCCCGCCGTCTCCCAAAACATGTCCAACAATGTGTCTAGGAAGTGCCCATTGAAAAAATATTAATAAAAATATTGAACAGGCCAATTGACGTGTTTGACACATGTCCTGGTGTGTCCAAGAAGTATGTGTCCAACACGCAAACGGAGTGTCCGTGCTTCCTAGATTGAATAGAAAGTTGAAGGCTGAATTTGATTAGGTGGACACAAACTAGCTATGTAGGTGAGGAGGCAAGTTTTTAGATTGTGCATGGCATAGGATTTACTATCTCTATACAGTACCCTTGGCCTTTCCCACAATGGCCAAACCTACTAGTTTTTCCATGTCAATTGGAGGGAAAACAGATCATAGTCGCACCCCAGCTCCCAAGAGCAGGGAGGAAGGGTAGAGGAGGGGATAATAGAGGCACGGTACTAAGCTTATCATGCTGATATTTTGAATGTTGGAAGAGAGATTTTCCAATTTGATGAAAAATGGCATAGCTTAATATCATATCGTTAAAAGGGCCACCAGAAAATGGCAAACCATTCAGGAGATGTTGCAGTCACCTTGCCTTGGATTGACCTAAGCTAAAACAAAAGGTGGCATAATAAAAGGTCCCGGTCTCGGAAGAGACGCAGCATTATGAGCTAAAGGCCCTTGATCCCCCATGATAGCAGTCAACTTTTGGTACATATGCAGCCTTTCAGGGACACAGCCTACAACGGGGTTAGACGAAACAAGGAAGATTTAGAGGAAATTACTTTGATTGAGACAACAAAGTCAATGAGAAACTGTTCCCGTGCCCCTAATGCCATAAAACCAAAAAAGTTTCTTAAAAATGCATTATTTTTCTATGCAGGACCGCTCAAATATCATCTGAATTGGAAGATGATAAATTCGAAATTCAGGACTAACTTGCTGTTAGCTATCGCTTTACTCCTCTTTAACAAAACCCAACTTCTGCTTCTTTGACACAAACAGTATTTGACACCCCCAGTTCACCATCAACTGCTTGATGCCAAAACAATTTGGACACCCTAGAAACGCTTTCCATCAAGTGACCCATTACAAATGAAGAAAAATAATGACCAAATTCCAACGATATTGATGGACCATAATAAATAATGAACACAATACTTCTGCAGCCGCAACTTCATTAATCAATACGATAAACAGAACAGACAGTATTGCAAGAAAACAAACCAAATAAGACTAGTACAAATGTTTCCGAAACATTTCCGTTTCCGAGCTAACCGAAACAACCCCTCGAAACGAAATTTTGATCTCAAACCAAATATATTTTACTCATATTACTTAAACTACAAAACAAAATATTAAGAATAAGTAATGCATAGCAGAAATAACATTAAAACAAAATATGAAGAATAAGTAATGCATACCAGAATATAACATTAAAACAAAATATTAAAAAATAAGTAATGCATACCAGCATATAACATTAGACCCAAAAAAAGGAAGGACAATAACAGTTCGTACCTCGACATAATTGTTGAGATAGTTTGGAGAGCACAACTCACTTCAGTATTAAGATCTCTGACACTGCAGAAGCTGCTCCCTATCTAAATATGCAGAAAGAAAACTGTTAGGATAGTCAATACCACATGAAGACCGTAAATAGGAAATAAATAAATGGCAAGCAGTGCTCAGAACCTCATTTGCAAGAGCAAGAAGTTCTTCAGAATCCTTAGCTGGAAACCATCCAATCTTACAAGCATTCTGTCAAATAAAACACTAGGTCAGTACACCAATTCCGTATGAAGAAAAAATACCAAAATATGTAACCATGGACATTGTCAGAGCCATAGAAAATAGAGAGATTGAAAGGGCATATACTCGGAAAAACCCATGCACACACTAATGAAATCATGATATCAACAACAATTAGCTAAAAAAAATTAGAGAATAATGAGAAGAGAGGTCTCTGTGCACACATTCCATAAGTGGCATGACAAACTCAGACTTCAGACCTGCCTCTAGCTCTAAGCATCAATAGTGACATTGATTGGGAGATGTTTCCATCAGCCATATCCAGAAAATATCCCAATTATTTTTGTAAATTAACATCCACATAATTCTAATCTTCAGGGGAGAATAAACAAAACCAAAATGGAATAGGGCTATTTCCCTACATTTTAAATATCCATGAAATAGAACACTTTATATTGGAATGCAGTGACGAGAATAGATAAAGCCAACTTTTGAGCCAAATCAACAACAAAGAGAAGTGCCACCTAGACTAAAACTCTTAAAAGATAGGGTAAATTGGTTGTCAGCTGCATATTCCCAGGCATGTGTAATGGTGACGTAAATACCTGATATCATCCTTTAAAATTTTAAGTCCCAACTATGCTCTCAATCTAAGTAAAAAATGGTTTTACCCTAACAATCTCCACTTACTAATTATCCACCTCCGCCACTATGGGGGATGCACCAATCTTACGTGATGATAATGGTTGTGGGCAGTACCGATTGAGTCTGGGTGGAGGGGGCATTGGCCACAAGCAGTAAGGGTAAGGCAGGATGGTGATGATGGTTGGTAGGCAGTGACTGGTACTTTGAGTGTGCTGGGTCATCAAATGATGAGGGTAAGACATAAAATTGTGAACTTTTTCTTGCCAGAAATGGCGATCCTATGATGAAGGCAGGGTAGGTGGTGGCAGCTATGGGTTGGGTGAGGTTGTTCGTTTGGTGTGAAAGAGATAGGATAGATGGTGAGAATGTGGCTGATATATTGAGGGAAAAATCATAAAAGAATACATCAAATTAACTCTTCTGATGGAAAAATTGGAAAAGGAAAATCACTGTAATCTCAGAAACCTAAGGGGAGGTGTTTGTTATTTTCAGAAACGTCAAGAGAGGTCAGTGTATTTTACCCGCAAATATATGTTAGTTGACTTCTCCATTTGGTAAGTAATGCATCACACTTGCCCCCATAACTAGTATGTCTAAAAAAAAAAAAAAAAAGAACAGAAGCAGCATTATTCTGGCCAGCAAATTACACTATTCCAAAATGACGTCCTGTAGCATAAAAAGCCTATAAGTGTGAATTGAAACAAAAGCAAACTCATGACCACTATGTCAAGCAAGAATTGAGAAATACTTTGTATTTAGCTCCTTTAAAGTTAAAACCATCATTTAACAAAGTTGAAAGGCAGATATATTCACTTCATTGAAAACGATGATGGGGAAGGAGAAAAGGCAGTACTCGGGAAATACCTTTACGGAGACCATCAGCACCATAATAGCTGCTTGTAGTAAGGAATCCCTTTTGCATAGACATACCTACATAACATATTATGGTGAAATAAGAATGTTGGGAGCTCCAGATAACTTCTTTGGAAAATGAATATATAGATCTACATTGGGAACAAAATCTGAAAAAATGACACACAATACCCAACAACAGGGGAATGAGAAGGCGTAATTATAGAAACACATACGTATGGAAAGAATAATATCATCCAAGAAGGCAAGAATAGACAGCTTACAACACATAAAAAGAAAATGCAAGGGCCAAAGAATTTCAAGTTGTGGCAGAGAGACAATGCACGTTAAAATGGAAATATACAGGGCAGTGGAGTTAAAATTGAAACCACAAGATAATCAAAAGGAACCACTCGTATAATTGCACCAATAGGGATGATAAGGAACGCTGCTTCTGAATCACAATTCTGAAATACAGAAAATACCAAAGGGAAAGTTCTGCAAGACAACTACAATGCCAGGTATGCCTAGTCATACAAATGTGAGCATTCATAAGAGGTTTAAGGTGCCACAAATTGAAGATGAGATGAGGGAAGTTGTCTAAGATAGTTTGGCCATGTGCAACAATGCCAAACAAATGTGGCTTAAGAATAAGTGATTTCAAGTTAAAGTCGCCAAAATATCAAGAAATGATCAAAAAAGAATGCACACCAAGGCTATGTGCAACAATATAGTTACCAATGCATAAGTAAAGGATACTACCAAAATAGAGCTCATAAAAATTTCAATTTGAAGAAGTAGGCATCCAAATACATGTACTCTGGAAGTAAATAAGCTTTCTCATAATTAATCAAAAAAATTAGTTGGCATCCAAATAAATGCACTCTGGAAGTAAAAGAGGTTTTTGATAGTTGATCAGAAAAATTTATAACTGGACCAAGGAGAAATGTGTAAGGTCTAAATCAATAGTTTTTGCCAATAAACCATCAAGCTACCAATGCAGAATGCAGAACAGACATTTCCAACCACATGAACCAGCAACCTAGAGTAGTTTGTTTTTCCGTTGAGTCGGTATAAGTATCATCATAGTAGAGTACAACTATTGCTTATCATCACTGGCTATCAGTAGGGATGCAGAAAAGAATCGAATACGGGAACCGAACCAACCCGATCTTCATGGGTTGGGTTTGTTCGGTTCTAGCAAAGGTTCGGTTTGGTTATGGGTTCAAAAAATCCAAGAACCAACCAAATCAGACTGGTTAACTGTTTTCTGTTGGAAAATAACATTTTTAAAGATACAAAATTCTCATCTATCTATACTATACTAAAAGGAAACACTTGATTTGGTATGTGAAGCCTTTTAAGAATAGAATGGTAATTTGAATGAACTCGTGAAACCGCCTATAACATGATATAATTACCACATAATCCAAAAGATATTAAAAATTCACAAGCATGATAAGTTCTTTTCAAATAAGATGAAGACCAATAGGTAATTTGATGTGATCAGTTTGTAACCACACACTATGCACTCTCTATTTTTCCTCTCCACTTGCATAAACCGATCACCCCCGTAGTGGGGACACCCCTCTAGTTTTTCAAAAGGAAGTCCTACCACTTCAGTTATGCCAAAACCAATGAAATGATTCATCATGGATTCGCCACATCAGAATATGACAATATGAATTTTACCATCTGATAAGCTTACATATCACCAACAATGGTGGACCGCTGTTTGGGTATAGATGGATGGAGACCAAAAAAAAAAAAGTCCAAATTATAATATTCTATTGGAAAGTGATGCAACTAGAAGCTGAAAAGACTCCAAGATTTAGCATACACAACATATGACATAGCTCACCTGCTTCAACAATATAGGCAAATCCTGAACTCTGCTTGGAACCTCATTGTTTACAACGGCAAAGTCAATGCCTCTGTATTTGTCAAAGTAAATCTAGTCAACTACTTAGGAATATGCATACCAAAACAAAATCACAATCAGTGCCATTAGGATTAGAAACATGAGACAAGATATCATATACAAGAACTAGGAACTAGTCAAAATAAATAACCACCTTTCATTATAAAACATAATTAATGGCTTACCATTTTGCCAGATCATTTGTCAAGTAAAAGAATAGGTTTCAATCAAAAATAGCAATTTTCCAGTCAATCAAACACCTTTACTCAAATGCACTTCTTGAAGTCTCTTCGACTCTTTATAACCCACGTGTTGCTGCAATCCCTCATATGACAACCCCTAGGTGACAAATGGTTTAGCGAAAAACCATTTTCCCACCATAACATGCTCATAGAAACACATAGAGAATTAACCCTATATTCTCATAGAACTAACCCTATAATTCTCTCCTACCATAACATGCTCCCCACAAGGGGAGGACCCCCCAGTGCCCTCATCCTTGGGACTCACCAAGATTCCTACCACTCAATCCTTCTCATAGAAGCTTAGACAAAATTCTTTTTAAAAGTCTTGAGGTACAAGAAACTCTATAAAAGGAAATACAACCAAATAGGGATTTGAGACAACTCACAGTACAAACCCAGCAAATGTTACAAAGCCGTAACCCTACTCTGTATTAACCAACAAGAAAATTAAGTACCAATCCGGATTCAACTTCAATAATGACAGCATTATACAACACGTTTCCAGATTTTGCAATTCCACTGAACAAGAAAAGTGTGCGGATATCACATAATCCATCATCAGATTCATCCAAAAAGGCATAATATGAAATTCAAATCGACCTAAGAGCCGAAAGAGGTCAAATACGAACCGCTAAGCGAACAAAACTGTTAAATATGGAATAAATACAGGCATTTATCTACATACACATGTATATAAGAATTACGTGTATATATACGAACAAATGAGGAATCTAAGTAGCATGACCTCGCAAGGGAGATGCAGAGGTTGAAGAACTCAGTGGCGTCGTTTTTGTGCAGGCCGCGTACGTGCAAAGCTAGCCGCTCGGCGACGGTAGCGATGCGAAACGAGTTTACGAGAGACGGAGTCAGCCCAGTGCCTAATGCAATGTCCATTCCGGCCACGTGCGCCGGATTTTTCGCCGTTCCGGCCATTCACACTCTGGCTCCCACTTCCCCTTCTCTTCCTCTCTCTCAACACAGTTTTCAAATTCGACGCATATGAAGGAAAAAAACACCTGCGTTTTATTTATTTATTTTTTTTGCGTTCTGCGTTTTTTGGCCTCTCGGATTTTCACTAGAAGTAGGCCTGTTTGTAGTGTTAATTACGGTAATACCACGCCTATATCATAGTAATTTTGATAAGTGTTGTGTCCCTATTATGATGGCCAAGTCGGCGCTTGGGACGGAAATATACCGAGCTATATAAGAAAAATAAAAAGAAAAAGAAAATCGAGTACGACCGCCACAGCTGTCGTCCACCGGGCCAAAGTTGCAGGGACTATAGAATCAAGTACTCGTGTTGGTTTAAAGCTTATTTATGATTAATTGATTGTAAGTAAATCAAATATAAATATATTTCAAAATTCATTAATTTTTAAAATTTGACATTATAAGTTAATATATATTTTAAGACTACTCATTGAGTTCAGTTTGTTATTAGTTCAATTAAAACCCATCTGTACGAGTTTTTACCTAAATCGGAGTTATTTTAAAACTTAATTACTAAAAATAAGTGATTTTAAATTTATTTATCAAATTCAAATCGCTAGAAAAATTATTTTGATAATACAATTTTACGCTTAAAGTTGTGTCTTTAAGCTAAAAAATTAAAATCGTACTTTAGGCTTGAAGCTGTGTTTTCAAGATAACTCATTTGAAAAGCTAAGATAAACTTTAAATAATAAAAGTTGTGTCTTCAACTTTTTAAGTGATTTGAATTTGGTAAATAAATTTGAAACCATTTAGACTTGGTAATTAAATTTCAAAACAACAATGATCTAAGCAAAAACTCCCCATTTTACATCGGCTCAAAAGTTAATCAAAACTACCCGTAGTTATCTGAACTAATACTTCAGGAAGGATTATTGACTGAAATGGTGAAATCCTTGAAATTACTGCTTCTGTACGTCCACTTTTGAATCGTTTCCCCTTTTTTTTTTTTTTTTCAAGAATCGGAAAAAAGGGGGAAGAAAAAGAAAAAGAGAGTCAAAAAGGAGAGAAGAATAAACTAAATTACAACATGAAACTGTGGGTAACTTGGATAGCAAGACAGACATGCTGAATCTCGCCTAACATTATACGAGTTATATGCGACTGACCCTAATTATCGAATGCCATACTATTTTTTAAAAGCAAATATGATTATCAGAAGTATCAACCATGATCTTCTATATAAAAGAAATAG